>JAWWEW010000001.1:43142488-43260078 GCA_035583185.1 Anabacerthia variegaticeps | reverse complement strand
TTTGTGTCAGTATATTTATTGTAATATTTTTCATTAAATTGTAACTCTGACTTATAAACTCTCTTGTGGTGGGTCCACTTCTCCTGCTGGTTTACCTTTAAAACCAGCACACTATCACATCTTCCCCGGCCTTGCTCCTCCACTGGTGCAGATGAGGACCTCTGCTACAGCAGCATGTGTGCTTCTGCTTCAATTCCTTCAGCAATTAAGTCTCTTATTTAAAATCCATCTTTTTCTTTCCTAGACCTGCAATTTTCTCTCCAAGCTCTCCCTCTACCACTTTTAGTAGTCAATGTAGCTGCAACTTTCTTTCCACAAAGCCCATTGCCAACAACCTTAATAAGTCCAGAATTTAGTGCTTTTCTGGCAGACTGTAAATGCTTTTGCTGCTTTCCCTGGAGCACTTTCACCCGTGCAGTTCACCAGCTGCTGTGGCTAGGCTCATACTGCGTGACTCAGATCCTAAACTTTGCTGTGGATGGAGAGTCTGTCTTTCATGCCGTGAGCAGCCTTGTTTGTATCTGGTTTGTGGTGTTTAGTACAGGAGCCCCAGTGAGATCTGAGCCCCACCTTGGTGTCACTCTGCATACTCTTCAGCACGTGCAAGGACGCACGGCAGGCAGGACGCACACAGCTCTGAAGAACAAAGCTTGTGTTTACTGGTGAACACACAGAGGATAGCTGGGGCTAAACAAGCTATTCAGTTGAGCACAGGATACTCCCAATCCCCATACAGCACCCACTACCTCTGCTGCTGCACAGGCACCATGTCAGGGGAAAAGAGTTGCTCTCTGCAGCCCCAGGGCACATCCTCAGTGGTGCCTTATTTCACCTCCCTGTTTGCTTCTTGAGGGTCTTATACCTTCCCATGATGGGGCTTTTCTCATTAACCCTTGAACAGGTAGTGATGTCATCTCAACCTCTCTATGTACCTATAGTGTCCTCTTTGTGGCCTTTCCTGGCTCTGTTCTGCAGATGTCCTAAGGCTTCCTGATAACTATAAGACCTGCAGCAGCCTAAGCCACAGCCCCAGAGCCACAAGGGTTGTACCAAATATGGGCTCTGGGGCCTTGGGCGTAGGCAGTGGGCCCTGAGGGGTTAAGAGGTTTGTATTCCCAGCTGCTGGTGGAGGTGGTGCAGCAGCTGCAGGAGAGGGAACTCTGGTGACCTCTCTGATCAGCTCCCATGAAGAAATGCGTGCTGCTGGTACCACATCTCCAGGACCACATAATCTCCTTCCTGATTCCAGCAATATCAGTTTTGGGACAGCTGCTGCGTCCACCATGCGACTTGTAAGACACTGAGCAGAGACCTGCACTGGTAAGCACTAGGAATATCATTAAGATTTTTCCCTCCTCCACAGAACAGAAAGTTTTTCTGAGCAAAAGAACTGGCAGTAATTGGGGTGTATCAGCAGGATGTTTGAGCAGCAGTGATTATAGGAGTGTGGTAAATAACAGGACTGAGCTGCAATGGTGCAGAGAGAACTAGAAGTTGTATGTTTTGTCTGTGTATGCAGGCTGGCACATTACTTTTATAGCCACAAATCAAACCCATCTGTATGATTTACCTTCTCCTCCTACCATCTCCCTTTATTAAGTTAAATCAATCATCCCACTGCTCTGTGATTTATGGCTTTATGTTTTGCTGGGAATATGTCACAAAGTAAAAAGTGGAAGTTTTGATGTATTAGTAAAACCAAACTTGTCTGCCTAGGATGAGATTGGAAGAATTTAGTTTCCTCTTGGGTGAATTCTGACAGATTATATAAATTTCCATCCTCCCCTCTTCTTCCTTCTCCTCCTCCTCCTCCTCAACCCCCTGAACTGGCCTTGGAAAAGGTGATGGCCAAGACTCAGCCATTTCCCAATCTGTCAGCCTGTCCTGGCACACCTGGACCTACATTCTGCAATACCTGTGATGCATTATCGCTCTGTGGAAGCTCTGCATGAAGCCATGGGTGGGAAATAGATGAAGAACTCAGCCCCATCCCAGGCTGCCCTGAGGGCCTCTAACAGCTGAGTGTGACTGGCATCAGCCATGGCCAGCTGAGCATTCAATGACTCCAAGGATGGAGATGTCATCAGCTAGCTGTTTGAGCAACAGTACACGACATGGTCAATCTTTGTCTTCACCAGGTTCATTCAAAAGCAAAAGGGTTCAACCTAAGAAAATCTGATCAATGCAGGAGACTTTATGATGGGAGGGAATGGAAAAGGAGTTTCCCATTGAACTGGAGGGGGAAATGGCTTGTCAAACACCAAGGTCACAGCCTGTGGAGCACTGCAGTGCAAACATGCTGGCTTACCCACCACCCCACAGGCTCTCCACTCCAAACCTGGACATAGAGTTTTATTTTTTTGTCGGAGGAAAAGGCAGAGAAGTAGGTATGGCACTGCTCCCCCTTTCAGAAATGGAGACCTTGTCTCTCCCTGTCACATCTGTTTAACTATGCTGAGCAGTTCCTATCACTCCTTTTCTCTCCGGTATGCCATGGGGTACATGTGGCCACAGGCCCTTAGAAGCCACATAGGGATGTGAAGGATTTACACCTCCCTAAACCTACCAAAAGCCCTTTTTGTTTTTGCAGAGGTAATGTCTACTGTGTGTCTAACTCATGTCTCCTTGTTTCCTGTCCTTCCCAAGGGCTGAAAGCAGCTGCTCCCCAAGTCCAACTCTTCTTTCAACTGGAGGCTTAAGAGCTAGTGGACTGAGATGGTAATGATGTTTATCAGTTAAGCAAAGAACATATCTAAGAAGTTTCTAACAACTTAACTACCTTATGAATACATAACTTTAGAGACATAATTCCCAATTATCTCACTGCAAGTAATACAGAACGACAATTCTACTGCTTATTAATATTAGTACTGATAGATACTTATCACAAAGAAATCTTATAAATCAAGAACTTATTAAGCTGCAATTCTATTGCTTTTCTTCCTGCACTTAGTATTAAGATAGCAAGTCTGTTTTCAATGGTCATACAAGACTTAAGTAGGTGAATATTTCTTGTCTGTTGCTGAATGGTAAGATAATAAAATCATATTTTCCTATTTTTTCCCTAAAAATTGTGAAAATTTTCCACAAAAAACCAACCTAGAACTTGTAAACAATTCTGTGAACTGGGCTGTCTCCCTCACCTGATTCATCTGCACATCTGTAAGAAGACAATTCTCTTTGCTGACAATGTCTACCACAGAGGCAGGAGGTGTTTCAGCTGAGTTTTTGGTACTACCTGAAGGAGGAGAAAACAGATGGACAATCAGACAGTCAGTTCTTTCTCTTCAGAAAGGCAGTGTCTGAGTTGGCCTTGTTCTTGGTCAGGTCACACAGAAGTGTGTAACTTAAAAGGTGATGTCTTATTCCTTCGGGGAGAGTACGAGGAATGGAAAGGTTCAGCCAATTCTCCATTGAGAACAGGCAAAGCAGCTTGATTACCAGCATGTCTTGGAACTGTTCAACACTTGCATCCATCTTCAGCTCATTTTTTATATACTCAGATAACTGGTGCTCTGGACCCCCCGCAGTCACTGCCAGGAACTCAGCAGCCACTTTCAAGGCAGCAGCAGGTGTTTGGGAAAGAGTATTCATTGATCAGGATTCTTCCATGATCCATTTTAGCTGGTTCACACCTAAGTGATTCCTATCAATAGGAGAAATATAGCCAGACTGTGACTTTGACACATGAGGTCTGTTCTGTAAGTGTGTCTGTACAGCAAAGCAACTGTATAACCTTTGGCACAGGTTCTGCTTCACAGGTCCTCCCATGGCCTCAGGGATCCTTACTCCATGGATATTTCCTCACCCCATATTCCTCTGTGTCCCAGGGATCCTCAGGGTGTCTCAGTCCTACAAATATCTTTGTGTCAGGGGCTTTCTTCCCCTCATTCACCTCCAGCTCTGGCTCTCCCTAGGATCATGAGGTCCCTGCCACCTGTCCTGTGTCATCCTTCTATGCAAGTCCTGAGATACCCTTGATGTACCTTAGTCTTATAGATCTCCTGACCAGGGTCTCTTGTGCTCTCCCTGGCCCAGGGGATGCTCTAGATCCCAGCTGTGACCTTTTGTCCTTGCACATGGGGCTGAAAGCCAGAGCTCAATGCCCCACTGCCCAGCATGGTGGAACAGTGTCAGCTGATGAAAATCCCCATGGCTGAGCCAATGTGTAAGGCTGCCATCAGAGGGACAGTAGGCTCTAGGTCTGCTCAGAGGGTATTCTCAGGCTGCTGTGGGGAGCCCTGGTCTGCAGCCTCCTCTGCACATCCCTCAAAATCCTGACTGACAGCCTTGGACAGGTTCATCAGCTAACTTGGTTCATCCTCATCCCATGGTGGGTGATAGAGTGCTTTGGATGCTCCAGAGGGGACTCAGTGTCCACTGAAGTTAGCATTGCATTTGTCAGACCAAGCTACAACTCTGTGAATGTGCAAAATTCAACTTCACCTCCTGCTAAAGAGACAGAAGACAAAATGTTTGTCCAGACCTTGCCTCCTCACCCACAGTTCATGCCCCAGCCATTGCAGCACAAAGTTTTACTTCGTTTCCTCTTATGTGACTCAGAAAGAAATAAAAGAAATTATGTCAATACATGAGAGAGAATAACAGGGGAATTAAATCCAAGGTGTTTGTAAATTCAGCAGAGCATAACAGCAGCTGGACCTCGTCTGTCCAGGAGGAGCACCCTACCTATGGAAACTATATTCAGAGCAAGAGGAAGTGCAACGGGATGAAGGCTCAGCATAGCAATGAGACTGCTGTCTTAGATGGCTGAGGAGAGACATACCAGTGAGCCAAGGAGATGTGTAAGCAGGGTCAATAGGACTGCAGCCCCTGGGCAAGCCCTGACTGTCAACACTTTCCTGCTCACACAGCAACACAGACATTGAGCTGTTGAACAGTGATTTCTTCCCTGTTGCAGCCTTATCCAGCCCCACTGAACAGGCAAGCTGCCACAGCCCCCAGCTCAGCTCATGCTTCACTCCAGAGCACCGACAGTCTGGACTGAGTTGTTGGTCTCCAAACTGTGCTCCTCAGGCTTTGCCCTCAGCCTGGAGTTCTCCACTGCACCTCCAGGTTTCATACCTACGTGCGGGGTGGCCACTGCCCAGCTCCAGGCCTACAGGTGATGGAAGGCACATGCAGACATGGCTAGTGAGACCCACTCCTGGTCCCAGGAGTCACAGCTGCCCTCAGGCAGAACAGTGACTGCTTCTGATACCTTCTGCCAGAATGGGATCTGATGTACCTGCCAGCCAAACTCAGAGAAAAAGGCATCCCTAGGCTCCTTAGGAAAACCATAGAGGAGCTGCCAGTCTGTCACTGAAAATACCTTATAAGAAACAGAGTTGAAAAGCTGCCAGCATTGACTTTTTTTCCGTATTTTCTACTTTACACAACTGCAAGTATGAGAAAGGAAGAATGCTGAGCTTGAAGCAAAACCAGAGCATTATCATGTCCTCTTTGAATATATGTCTGTATTACTCTATTGAAGCACTTGCTTGGTTTACCTTTTAGGGTTGAAATTTTCTAAACCTTGTATTTAAGCCTCATTCTTTTTTTTTTTTTTTTTTTTTTTTAAGAAGGCAACCGATCAGCTCATCAAAAGAAGACACTGGAAAATAAAATTTCCCTGTGGAGTTTTCACTGTTTGAAGCCCAAAATCCTGCTAAGAACCACAGATATCAGAATTACAATATATCATTTTAAATAAGCCCTTTGCATCAAGGGATTCTTCAAACAGAGTAGCACATATTACTAGGTATTTTTGCCAGTTTCTTTATCAAAAAGCAAATATAAAGCCTGGTTCTGTAACATAAACTACACTATCTAGGATACTATTGTTTCTGTTAACATTAAGCTGACATTTGCCTTATCACATTAATGTTATTTCATCACTGTACCAAATTTTAAGACTAGGGCACAGGCATTTCAGTGGAACGACCTATCAGCGTTATGTAATATACATTTTCTCAAATCATTCTTGCCTAAATAATCTTTTTGTGCATGTGTACGTGGCAACAGTCAAGTAGGAAGAACTCTTCCACTGGGGTTTTCAAGTAGAAACATTATTTAGTCCTGGTGATGGACTACAACAAGTACTTAACACAAAGTCTCAGCCCCCTGTGCTAAAAGAGATTATGTGGTTTGATATCTTTTCTTCTGATCTTTTTAGAAACTGCCACTTTATTTTACCACCAAAGCAACACTGTGGAGAATGATTTGTGTGGCCACATGTTATGGTTTAGTCCCAGACAGCAACTAAGCCCCACAAAACCACTCACTCACTCCCCCACATCAGGATTTGAGAGAGAATTGGAAAAGTGAGAAAGCTCATGGGTTGAGACAAAGACAGTTGAATAGGTAAAGCAAAAGCCACGCATGTGAGAAAACCAAAGCCAGGAAATCATTCACCACTTCCCGTGGGCAGGCAGTTATTCAGCCATCTCCAGGAAAGCAAGTCTCCACCACGCATAATGATGACTTGGGGAGAGAAATGCTATCACTCCAAACACGCCCTCCATCTTCCCCCAGCTTTATATGCTGAGCATGATGCCATATGGGATTGGTCAGCTGTGGTCAGCTGTCCTGGCTGCCTCCTCCCAATTCACTGTGCATTCCCAGACTCCTCACTGGTGGGGTGAGAGGCAGAAAACACCCTGACTTTACTGTAAGCTTGCTCAGCAGTAACTATGACATCCAAGTATTATCACCTCTGCTTCCAGCACAAATCCAAAACATAGCCCCACACTAACTACTGTGGAAAAAATTAATTGTATCCCAGCCAAAATCAGCACATTCTCTACCACTTACTCCATACCCTTTATGTCATGCTCAGGTCCCACACTATCCAATACATTCTCAGTAACAACCCTGCTGCCTTTCCGTCTGTTGATACACAGGTATCATTCCCCTAGCCTATGGACAATCCCTGCATGTAAATGCATGTAAAATGTCCACAAATGTCCACTGAGTTAATTTAGTCCATGACTTTGGGCTCCTGTTATGGTGGTTGATCAGGACAGGCGAGGTGGGGTGTTGCGTGGAGTTACTGGGCACCAAAGCCAGCTCAGGCTGGGTCACTGCTGCACTTGCTCTGCTCCTTGCAATACTTGTCCTGCACTGGTTCACGTGGTTCCTACTCATAGTAAGCAGTACAGCACTACAGTGAGCAGATAAAGCAAAACATCAGCCACTAATTAGCACTGAGCTCCAATATACAGTGAGGTAAGGGAGCCCCATGGCAAGTACAGGAGCCTGTCAATTAATAGCCAGACAGC
The DNA here is from genome assembly GCA_035583185.1 of Anabacerthia variegaticeps. Taxonomy (NCBI): domain Eukaryota; kingdom Metazoa; phylum Chordata; class Aves; order Passeriformes; family Furnariidae; genus Anabacerthia; species Anabacerthia variegaticeps. The sequence goes on along the minus strand of JAWWEW010000001.1, from coordinate 43,252,798 downwards.
AGACCAGCTCTAAATTAGATCTAGCACATTTCAATCTGTGATTATCTTGAACCCTTTGAGCCCCATGTTGGGAGTCAAAAAGGACTGTAAGGGTTTAACCCTTGTTGGCAACTAAGCACCACCCAGCTGCTCACTTGCTCCCCCATGTCATGATGGGGGAGAGAATTGGAAGAGTGAAAGTGAAGAAAACTTCAGAGAAGGGCAGCTTAATAGATAAGGCAAAAATTAACTTTATCCCAGCCAAACCCAATGCACAACAAATACAGATTAACTGACTGAAATAATGGAGTTTCTTGAAATGGGGTCATTGTAGGTGTCAGCCCTTAAAAGGTTTTCAGCTCTGCAGAAGTACAAGTGGAAGAAACCAGCTGCTTGCAAGGCCCATATCATTCAATATAAGTGAATGATCTGTGAATATGCAGAGCTAGCTCTTTACAAAGAAAAGATTACAGTGATTTTACTTGTTAGAAAAATATCCATCCTGAATTCATGACATTTCTGTAAAGTCACAATGCTTGGGCTTACTCAGGAAGATTGCTTTGGTTAGCAACCAAGTGTAAGCTTTAAGCTGTAAAGTAATACTATTATAATGTCAAAAAAGTGCCGAAGCTGGTATGATGTATGTGAGAGACATACATGTGAGATTAGCCTGTAAAATTCAGATGCTGTGGTGCATAAAGAAAAACTAGATCAGGGAAGGCTTGGGGAAAAAAAAAAAAAGAATGGGTAAAGGTGAAAGTTTATGTGTAGAGAGTATATATGTGTTTTGATATGTATCTAAACATTCCCCTTAGCTTGGCACTGCAGTTAACATCTTACTTTGCTATGCCACAATACAAACCCAAAGAACAGAGTGCCATGACAAGTCATGAGCTAAAGTTGGTCTTGTGGCTATGTTTTGTCCCCCTGATGCAGAGTAACTGCTTTTACTTAGTAATGAAAATGTGTAACCTCATATCAGTGTTTGCTTTTTGTTGTGTGAACACAGGACCTCCCAAAGGAAAATCTGAGAGTTTGACAAGACAGAAATAAGTTTACCCTCTGCTCTTTTGAATAACCCAGCTCTTGCTCCATGCACCGCAGACATCTTAATATTCCTTATCCTCACCAGTCAGGAGGTGGGTCTAGAAAACACAATTTTCAGGCCCAAATCCCCATATGCCTCTTGAAAATGAACTTTCAAATTCACTGAATCAGAATGTTCAAAACATTGAAACATGCAGCAGGATAACACTTTATTTTCCTCATAAAAACCAGCTAATCCTTCTTGATGGAAGTATAGACTTCAAAATCACTGTGCTTTAAATCATGAGTTTGCATGCCTGGAAAATCAGATGTTCTTTTTTGTTTCTCTACGAGGTGGTAGATTTTGTTCCTCTTCTTGCCTTCTTTTATTTTCTTATTCTCCGCCTTCTTAATCAGAGAGCCTTAGTCCTATTGCATTTTGTGGGGAGTGAATGTTAATGTGTGTACCAAAGCTTAAGCCAACCCAAACATTTGCATCTGAGATGTATGAGGTTCCAGATCTAAGTACCATTTTAATCACGGTGCTGCTTTCACAATCATTTTACTAAACCATTAAGCGAGAGAAAAGAGGCATTAGGAATGAGTCTCAGGAATCTGGAAAAAAAACCCACCTTAAAACATTCTGCAAGGCACAACATTTGTTTTAAATAAAGGGAAATCCTACCCTGGCAATACTGTGATTACTATGCCATGAAAAGGCCTAAATAAACATCAGAGACATCATGGGTATCTCTTGCTTTAATGACCACTGATTAATTATCATATGGTGCTTATGCTGAATGTTTTTTGGACAAATTAGAAATTCTGCCTCAGGCCACCAGACACTTCACTCCCAGTACTGCACAAAATGGATGTGTGCTGAACAATGACAGGATTTGGTTCAAAATGCTGAATGCAAGCCAAAGCAACTTAGATGCTTGCTCTGTAAATTGTCCCAAGGGCATCATCTGCAGGAGGACGTGACAGGTTTTCAATTGCCCCACAGCACAGCTGTACTGGTGGGTTGTGTGAGAGTCACATGGTAGGCATAAAAGACACGTTTTAATTCTGGAGTCTCTTGCTTCCTTTGGATAATGTCAGAGGTTGGAGCGAAACATCCCTGAATCTCATTTGTGGCACCTTGCTTTTGAGAGATTGACAGCACATGCATGTAATAGGGTAGTACATACATTCATGTGCACTAAGGCATCTCTCAAGCAGTAGAAGAGCTCAGAGAGGCTTAGATGCTGTTCCTGAAAGATCTTGTGCAGTTTGTGATACAAAATCTTCATAGCTTTTTCTGAATCTTATTTACTTGTCAGTGTTTTCTCTCCTGATTTTTCTCTGATATTGTGCTTTACACTTCTACCTAAAGCTTTACAAAATATTCAGAATGAAATTAGCAAAATGCATATGCCAAATTGAGATATTAGTCTGATAAACTCTGGGTGCAACTTATTTACACATCCAGAGACCAAAGAGCTGGGCTTAGTCTTTACCCATACAGATTTTTCCTCACTCCCGTAAAACTTCAAGAAGTCTCAAGTTCTAATTCTTCAAGCCATTTTTTTGCCCTGTGAATATCAACGTAAGTTTTTCTGTTTTCTTACCATGCAGCTATAATACACAATAACCTTTAATGGGCAATAAACTTATAACCTTTAATTTTCAATGGGCAGAGTTCAAACTGTAGTTCTGTTCTTGCAAGTATTTTAGCAAAGGTTATTGTCTTAGTGTGGCATGCTCCCCTGGCTGCATCTCCTCAGTAATCTTTCTTTCTTAAGAAAGAGAAATAAGGCCTTAAGTGCTTCATGTAACTAAAGCCTCTGTTAAATCATCTTGACATATTAGGAATACATCAGGAGAAAAGGGAAACTTTTCTTGTCCTCTGTTATAATCTGAATTATTCTATCTCTGCACTTGCCATTGACCAGTGATCCTTTTCCTTCCCTTAGGCCGTTTTCAGTGATGATCTTTTTCTGATGACAAAACCCAATACCTTTTCAAAGAGCAGGTCACTTTGAGTGTACACAGGCTATGTTTATGTTATTATACTTGACCACATATTCCTTCTGTCACTGGAATTTACAGCACAGCTAATATTTCTCCATGTTTAGTCTTAAGTGACTGCACACCACTTTCCTCTGGAGGTGAGAATATATGGTTGCTGCTGGGGCTGCCCAGCTTAGGTCCTTCCAGATGGTGTTAATCAGAGCTACACAGCTGGTCCATAGGTAGCTTGGGACATGCTGAGCTTCTCAGTGGCTTCAGACTGAGCAAGTGCAACATTCTGTGAGCCTAAAATCTCAGTGTGTTTTTCTGCTGGAGACATTAGCAAGCACAGACACAGATAGTTCTGTCTCCCTCCTGCAGGTTGCCAAAAGCAAGCGTGTACTTGCTGGCCAAGGATAACAGGCAATTTATCAGTTACTCAGTAAGGACCAAAACTTACCTCATAGGAAAACTTGAGAATTTTCATACAAACACCTTATTGAAATGTCATCACTGCTTCAGCTGAAAACACCTCTTCTGTCTGCACATCAGTCTGATGTACAGTCACAGGTCAACAGGGTAAGAACTTAGTCACAAGCAACAGTCAGTCCAGCACACCCTTATTTTATGTCTGAGTTCCCAGTCACCTCAATTAATTTAATGTGTCTCAGTGAAGGTTATTTGTCACTTAGAGCAATTTATCCTCAGGTGCTTTGCAGGTCTATTCAAGTAATTTGCTGTTAATTAGCTGTTTAGTTATATAATGTTGCTAATAAAGGGAAAGCGGGGGTAATCCTATTTAGGTTAAAAAAGCCAGCTGTTTCGCCATATTTAACCTGTTTTCATAGCTATGAAGTTGTTATTAAAAGGTTTAACAAGGTAACAAAAAGAGGTACTGAGCACTCCTGGTGTGCTGGTTTCAGCTCATAAATCATAGAATGGTTTGGGTTGTAAGGGCCCTTAAAGATCATCTGGTTCCAACATTCCTGCCATGGGACAGCGACACATTCCACCAGACCAGGTTGCTCAAAGCCCCATCCAGCCTGGTCTTGAACACTTCCTGAGACAGGGCATCCACAACTTGTCTGGTCAACTGTGCCAGTGTCTCACCACCTAGACAGTGAATAATTTCAGTCTAATATCTAATCTCTAATCTAAACCTATGGTGTTTCAGATTAGAACCATTTCCCCTTGTCCTACCACTACATATCTTTGCAAAAAGTACCCCTCCAGCTCTCTTTTAAGCCCCCTTTAGATACTAGAAGGTTGCTAGACAGTCTCCCTGAAGCCTTTTCTTCTTCAGGCTGAATGGCATCAACTCTCTCAGCCTTTTCTCATAGGAGATGAGTTCTATTCATTCTGTTAATTTTTGTGTCCACCCTCTGGACTCACTCCAACAGGTCCATGTTCCTCTTATGCTGGGGATCCCATAGCTGGATGCAGTACTCCAGGTGGGGTCTCATGAGAGCAGACTTGTTGAGGAGAATCAGCTTCTTCAACTTGCTGGCCACATTCCTTCTGATGCAGCCCAGAATACAGTTGGCTTTCTGAGCTGCAAGTGCACATGGCTGGGTCATGCTGAGTATCAGGTCAACAAACACCCCCAAGTCCTTCTCAGGGCTGCTCAATATGTATGCAAAGCTATTACTTTACAAGTGCATCCATGAGGTTAGATCACTAAGTGTTTTCCTCAAAAACTCCTTTCCATGTGTCAAAACAGAACAGAGACCTCTGTAGTTGTAAGAAAGTAAGAAAAAAGATCAATGCTTTGAATATCCTCCTTTCCTACAATATTTCCTTAGTCTGTAGTGTTTATGCTTAAATATTTGTTCACTGCATCTTTGTAATCTTGTGTTTATTCCATTAAAGACCATGACTTTCTCTTCTCAGAGGGAGCCACTGCTGTTTGGCTGTTGTTTTTTGATGAGATTTATTAAGGCAGTTGGTGACCTTTCCTATATCCCCTATTGATTGTCTGGAATGGGTTGGCCTGACAAGGGGAAAATATCTGCAGTGTTTTAGAGTATCTAGTACTTGTTTATTTACCTGGTTATGCAATGCACTCACAGACTGGCTGGCTGATTGATTTATTGCTGCTTTGTACTGCTGCTGGCATCCTTCTGGGAAACAGGACTGGAAAAGGCCTTTCTGCAGCTGAGAGTTTATGCCAGTGCCCATGCAGTAACAAACAGCATGTAAGGCATTTTGGTCAAAACCATCCCTTGGCAGCGATGGCTGTTCATTTGCCTGGGGATTGGGATGGTAAATCTTGTCTTATACATGCTGTCAGACTGCCTGGTGGCAGTGCAGCAAGTTACTGCTGAGATAGGCTTGTGTCAAAATCAGTTTAAATGAAAAAGTATCATAAAACATAGTAAAAGAGCCACTCTAACTCCTGTCACCACTATATTACAGCCTCTAAAAGAGCAAAGTAGAGGACAAAACCATGTCTGCCTTCAATAATACCAATTCTGGATTTATTCTGTGAAGGCCTGGGAATGGGATCTTGGATAACTGGCAGAGTGGGGACCTATGGCCAAAGTGTGACTGCAAAGTGTGAATGTGTGGGGAAGACCTTAGGTTGCCCTGGTGAACCAAGAATAAACTACTTTCCATGGAACAGAAGCCACAACATGGATTTTCATCTCTGCAGCTAACTTGGCACAGCTGATCCATGTGTTGGGGGTGAGGGGGGCTAGGTTAGATATCAGGAAAAGCCTTTTCACTCAGAGAGTGACGAGGCACTGGAACAGATCCCCCCAGGCAAGTGATCACAGCACCAAGCTTGCCAGAGCTCAGTAAGGGTTTGGACAATGCTGTCAGGCACATGGTGTGAGTCCCTCCCAGCTCAGGGTATTCTGTGATCTTATGATTCTATGTGAGCAGCATGAATCCTTCGACGAATAGTGACTGAAGGTGAGGTTTGGCCTGCACAGGGCCATAGGCCAGTCAAATGCTGTTGTACATCATGATCTGCCATAGTTCCTGGCATTCAGAAGCAGATGATGAACAGTGGAACAAAGGAAAAGGAAGGTGGGGAATACTTTCATTTGGGATCTGGGGAGTGGGCAGTACTAAATTTAGAGATACTCATGCTCTTTTCTTAGGTCAGATGTCTTTTCTCATACCTTAAAGCAACAAGCTATCACCTGATCACTCAAGAAAGAATAAACTTTCTTGTAGTGACTCAGTCACCTCAGTACTCTGAAATGTAAGAGCACCAACCCACATTTTTTACCTGTCTCACATCAATAAACACTGAAGATGCAAAGTCCTGAATGCTGTGCATTCATCAGGTACTGTGCTACTTCTCTTGGTTGAAATTGTGTATGAGGGTAATTAATCACGGTGGGGTAACAGTGCATCTGGGATGACTGATTCCTAAAATCCAGGTCACGACAGTGGCTGCAGGACGTGCTCCAGAGGCATCGGTCCTTTCTGACTTCCGAAGCGTGTGCGTTTGCGGTGCCGTTTCCAGTCTTTCAACACTGGGTGGCACCAGCAATATAAAGAATCGGGGCCACCTCTCCAGCCTTCCCTTGTGCCAAGGGAGTTGTGATCCCGGAAGAGTGAGGTGTCATCAATTTATATGTTTATAGTCTTTATGCAGTGAACGTAAGAAAAACATTTTTCTAAGGAGAGACCTCAGGTCATGGTAGGATTAGGAGCAGGTGAGGATACAAGATAGGAAAAACTGTCTGTAAAGTTTGATTACTTCCACTGTGAAACTACTGCAGCTAAAAAAAAAAAATCACACCTGTGATTAAAGGTGGGTTGTTGGTTTTTTAGTTATTTATTTTTTACCCTGTTGTCATAAGTAAACCCTCTCCTCAGGCTCAGAAAAAAAGAGTTAGAAAAGCAGTGGAGAGATACAGCCAGTCCCAGGTCCACATTGTTGTCCATGTCTCAGAGATTGCTGGAGCCAGGAGTGGCCCTTGTGGCTCATTACCTCTTTGGCCACATTGTCCTGTGCACCAGGCATGAAAGCAGGACCCGAGTGAGAGGCAGAGACACACCTTGCCTAACATGGGATGCTAATGGCATCCCTTTACAATATAAAGCCAATATATTTGGGAAAAATACTTTTAATGTCTTTTTCTTTTTTTTTTTTTTTTTTTTTTTGGGTGGTGGGAGCTTAGTGGCAGAATTTTCTAAACACCAAAACAGAAGAAGCCATGTGGACATTATTGATTTCTAGTTGATAGCTATGGTAAATTCCAAGAATATAGTAATACAGAGCAGAAAGTTGTGAAGGAGATGCCACCGTAGAGAGTACTTTGTATGCCTTCCTTAACATCTGTCATTTGTAACCAATGCTACTGAATGCAGTTATCCAATAAGATGCCAAACTCTCAGCATTTCATTAAAATATGCTGCGGGGAGTAGTTCGGTAAACTACTTAGCATGCCAAATGCATAGTACGTGCCAACATATTTATCATATAATGTTCTTAAGAGCTGCAAGTCTCTGTTCATTGGGAGTAATCAATTCTATTTTCATATGCAGTGGACCTTGAACCTTGCACTCACATCGGAACAATTTAATTTTTCCAAGGGACGATCAGGATAAGTAGATGCAGTACCTCTACCAGGGGCACTGGCAGTAAGCTCTATTGATATGCTGGGCTAAAAAAGCCCTGCAGATCTCTGCACACTTTGGAGATGATCTAAAAATGCATAATAAAAGCTTGATTAGTACAGCATGCAACATGGTGAGGAGCACATGCTGCTGAACAGAAATAAAGTCTTGACAATGTAAAAGCAACAAAGCCAAAGAAAGCGATTCAGCAACCAGACTATTAAGCTCAGCCTTACTGCCATATGAAATAAAGGACAGCTATGCTTTTAGTGGAGCTGAAAGAACCTACCCCAGTGACAGGTAATTAATAGTTCAAGGAGAGCTTCAGTCCCTTATTCAGCCTTTGGGTTTGTCTCATTAGACATTGTCAGTCTCTGGGACATGCAAATCCCGTGTGTCAAAAAGCATGATTTTCATACACTCAGTGACCTTTCTTATCTCTCCTATTCCTTCTTTCCTTTTTGTCTGACTATCCCAAAGTGCTTACAGAGACTGTTCCCAGAAAAATACTTGGTCTGCAGCTCTCCCACAGCTGAAATAGGGTCTCTCTTCTGATATTAAAAGCTAGGCAGAACTTAATCAAAGCAGGACTTGTATATGTGTTCAGCAACCCTCCACCACCTCTTGTTGGGAAGTCTGTTTCCTTAAATCTGGGGGTTTCATCCTTAGTCAGTATAAGGTGCTGCCAAACAGTTGTAGTCAAACCCTGAGGCCAACAAAGGGGCATCAGCATGTTTCTGAGCCTTGTGTCCCTAACCCTTCCCATCCCCAGAAATGGGCTCCAGCACCCCATTGCCCATATCTCTTGCTAAGGCAGACAGGAAATATCTGTGTTATCACTTATCTCTTTAAATCCTAAAATGCTGCTCTAGCTCTACAGCAACACTAATATATATCATCTGGGTTTTTTAATAGCTGGGAGGCTCTCAGAGGCCCTACTGCAGTGCTTTGCTACTACAGTTAAATAATACAAATCTAAAAATGATTTTGAGGTAAAATCTCATCTCTTACACCACTGCTGAGCATCCTGGCCTGAATCAGCAATAGTGTGGCCAGCAGGACCAGGGCAGTGATCATATCCCTGTACTTGGCATTGGTGAGGCCACACCTTGAATCCTGTGTTCAGTTTTCAGCCCCCACTGCAAGAAAGACACTGAGGTGCTGGAGCACGTCCACAGAAGGGCAACAGAGCTGGGGAAGGGTCTGGAGCACAGATCTTATAAGGAGCAGCTGAGGGAGCTGGGGCCATTCATTCTGGAGAAAAGGAGGCTCCAAAGGGACCTTATCACTCTCTACAACTACCTGAAAGGAGGTTGTAGTGAAGTGGGGGTCAGCCTCTTCTCCCATGTAACAAATGACAGATCAAGGGGAAGCATCCTCAAGTTGTACCAGGTGAGATTTTGATTGGATATTAGGGAAAATTTCAAAAGGATTGTCAAGCAATGGAAAAAGGCTGCCCAGAGAAATGGTTGGTTCCCATCCCAGGAGGTATTTAAAAGGCGTGTAGACATGGCACTGAGGGACATGGTTTAGTGGGATTTGGCAGTGCTGGGTTAGTGGTTGGACTTGATCCTAAAGGTATTTTTCAACTGAAATGATTCCATTCTATTCTATTCTCCCTGACCCTGCTTCTGGGGGCATTATTTCAGATCTCAGTGAGATCTATAAAGAGATAGATTTGCAAGATTTACAACCTTGAAATTCAGACTGTGTATTACAATTCCAAAAGAGGATGTGGAAACCAAGTTCTAAGCTTCAAAAAACAATAAAACAGTATATAGCAACACACTAATACTTGCAGAGACTGTGCATACAGTAGAAACATCTTCATAAAATCAGGCAAAGGTTTTTCCCCAAAGTGATTGTCCTCCTCAGGACAAGTTTGCTGAAGGGGAAGATGTAGGGAAGAGTGGAAGGAAAGAAGGGAAGAAGCACAAGAATAAATTCAAATTAAGCATGCACAGAAAGAGTAAGGAAACCTGTAAACATATCCAGGGTCATAAATGATAACTGAAGCAAAGGGCTTTTAAAGATGTGAAATCCACCTGCTCTGGCAAGCAGAGCTGAAGACAAATAAAGACTTACAATCTATGTGAGACAGTTTGCTGCATGTTTGTCCTTCCCAGCACTGTCGTCTATTCCCCTGAGGAAAATGGACGTGTTTGCTGCTGTGGAAAAGATAGTGGCCTGGAGTGCTACCTGGAAAGCAGCTCCTGTGCTGCTGCATAGCCCTGATACATATGGATTTAAAGGTGCTCTTAATTGTATACAAGGCTCAGACTGCATGCATCAGGCCACGTGCTCACAGCATTTACTACTTTGCCTGTGTTTACAACATCCAAAGCCAAAGCACAGGTATCTATTGTGGCTTTTCTCCCTCTCAGCTCCTCCATTTTGCATGTGCTGTCCTGGCCCTGCAACTGGAGGATACACAACAGTGGTAGCTGTGGGACAGCAGGCAGCATGGCCCCTTTCCTGACCTAAGAGTGCAGGCTCAGACCCCAATTATTTGGAGTAGAATATTTGAGTGGTCAGCTCCTATTACAGTCTTAATCACAGGAGAAACATAATGAATAAATTCTTCTGCATTATGTAAGTACTTTTATGGGCTGTGTCAGCTCTTCTGTTAGTGAAAGCTTGTTTTAATCACTTGAGAGAGGATCTGACTGACATAGATGCAGATCTGCTGAATACAGGAGTGCATAGTCTGGTAGAGTTGCTTTTCAGAGTAAAGTTTTCAGACTTTTCATTTATTTCCAGCTGCTCTTTTGTTTCATACCTTCAATACAGAAGATATGAGAAAGAGTCAATGCCTGAAGCAAAGGCTGCATCAGACCAAGAATTAATTTGAAGGGATGTGTTTACTTCACATGCAATAGAGGACTATGGGCATGCACTTCCTTCCTTCTGCCCCTGTGGTGTGCTGACACAGGTTCCAGCTAAAGGAGGTCAGTGGTGAGCTGACTGACTTTTTGAGTCTGATTGGCATATTAAGTGTTGCTATTGGAACAGCATCCAAACGCTCCTGGAACACTCTCCTCCCTTTTTAAACTGCTTTCTCCATGATCAGTGGCTACAATGGCTACCAGGCTATGGTGCAGTCAGAAGGCAAAGAGCAATTATGGTGCAGCTGGGAATGTCACCATTTCTTCATACTTGCAGAAACATTGGTCCCAGGTCTAGCAGCTTGTTTGAGTTTGTCCCCTACAGCTGGGTATACAAATTGTGGCAAAAATAGAAGAAGGGGGGCATGCTTTTTGCAGTGAGATTTTGTGTCACACCCCTTCTCCTGCTGCTTTTTTAATTAGTTTTGCATCTATCCAGCAAGGAGGGTAATGAGAGGCTCCTTCTGTTTGCTTTTTTGTTGTTGTTGTTGCGTTGGGGTTTGTTTCTTTTTTCTTGTTTGGTTTGGTTTTTTTCAGATCGTGCCTGTCTTCAGAGCAGGAAAAATATTTGCTATGCTTTTTCTCCCCCCCCTCATCCCCCACCCTGGCCTTTTTTGTAGCTCTTACCAGTTTCACAGGCTCTGACATTTTTCCAATAGGTTGCCTACATTTTTCATGGCATGGGGAAGAGAGATAGGGGAGAAGAACACAACTGGCCCCAGTGGGGCTGGTAGGGGGTTGTGGTGAGAGAAGGCAGTTTCTGAAACTCTGTGGCTGCTCTGTTCCAGTCAGCCAGACTTGTATGGCATTTGTTCACCACCTAGCAATGTTTCAGTAGCGTGCACTGAATGGATGGGTGTCCCAGGGAGGCAGGCATGGCATTTATCAGGTGCCAGTTAGCCAACTTCACTACCTTAGCCAGTAAATCGAAGAACCACTGCTGTATCAGGAAAAAGATATTATATACAAAGCACCTATTAAAAGCCTTATCTCCTATCTACAGTGAATTGGTATGGAATACTCAGGCTTCTACCCAAACTGCAAATTCAAAATGTTATTTGGGTTGAGCAGGCTACAGGGCAGAAAAGCAGTTTCATGCAAGCTCCTAATTCAATATAACTGCAACTATCCACACTGAAGCTCCTGGTGATAAAGATTGCTCCTGAACACAACCATCAGTCTCTGTGCAGCCTGACATAGCTGCCCTTGTCCAAGCATTGACTGTTCCCTTTTCATTGGTTTTCTCTGCCATAGCACAGGTTGGAGGATATGGCTGTTCTCCAGGAGGTGGGTTTTGCCCTCCTACTGACAGATGTTGCCTGTGCCCTTCTCTGACCGAAACCTCCTTCTTACCTGTTTTGTATGCCAGTTCAATCACCAGTGTTCGTGGCACTAAATTCTGTCTAGCCATCCATCACAAGACATTCAGGGCATCCATTATGATATGATTCATTTGAGCAATCTATGTTCATTATTAATCTTCCCTTACTGCAGGCTAAAGTAACCCTGGATTGTAAGGTCTCTCTTCTCAAAGCTGTCTTTACTATAATTGCATTTTCTGCTGGATCTGCTTACTTGCTTGCTTCTTTGTGCTTTTCAGGATGTTGTTCCTCTTCACAACTTCTGAACTGTGCCATTTGTCCTGGGAAATATTTATTGGGGATTAATATGCAGACAATCAGTGCTGTGACTGCAGATTCTAGAAGTCTGCTTTGGAATATAGCTCATCCTTCAGGAGGCTGAAGGGGTTAAACACACAAATCTTGATCTTATTTCCTGAGTTCTTACTTTCCTGCCACCAAAAAAAGAGGAATTTGGAACCTTAACAGAACAGGGACAGGCTGTGTTTTTTTCAGCTTTGTTCTTTCCAGTGTTAATCTAAATGAATTCCACTTGCTTTCTTTACTGACCATCCAGACATTGATGGGTGCACAACACTGTTGAATGAGTTATGCACCTTTGCAGGTTGCCCATTCTTCAGGGTTAGTTCTTTTTTTCCCACTCAGAAGCAGCAGGATCTTTGTGAGATTAATTCACATCTGTGCCCAGCCAGTGCACTGGGAGAGATAAGGTGCAGGCAGCCCAAATGGCTCTGTTGCAAGCCCAGATATTGTTACTAAGGAGAGGACAACACAAACAGGTGACGGGATTCCTAAAGTGCAGCAAGGAAATGAGCTGACCCTAGACAGTACCTGGGACCCCTTTGTGTCAGGGACACCAAATCCTGCCCATTGATCCCCTGTTGCACCTGAGGAGTAACAGAGAATGAATATGCAACCAGACTGTTCTGGGTCTGCTATACCAAGCCCAGTTTACTGTTTCAGTAACTGTATGACTTATTTTGGTTATTCAGAGCTGGATTGTCCCTTCCCTGTCATGCAGTATCAGTGCCGTGGCATTTTTATCCTCCTAGGAGAAGAAGGAACATCAGCTCCCTCTGCCTCCATTGCACTGAAAGGGAAGGCATTTTACGTTTTAGAGAAGAGGTGCAAGCTGCAACATTAGAACTGAAAGCAAAGGAGCTAAGAATAAAAGGCAAGTACCTCTCAGGGGGAAAGGCAGAGGGAATACACAGAAAACTTCTGCTTGACTGATCTGATGCTCCTCTCTCCAGCAGTGCCCTTTCTAATCACAGCACATTGTGCATGCTCGCACTGCTTTCCTCAGCGACAATTTCATTCAGGCTGTCAAATTAGCCAGGAGAGGCAGAGTGGGTAAATGAACAGCAACCAGATTGCTTGGTAAATCTTGGCTCTGCCACAAACTCACGGCTCTTCTCCTATTTGCTTCTTTTCCCATCTTTGTCATCTTCATTTCTGGGGTACTGCCTAGGGTCTAGATGCTTGTTTAGGCATCTGTAATTCACATCTTTAAGATTGCCATTGCAAGATGCAGAAGAGCCATGTGTCTGGGCACTCTGTCATTCAGATCAGCACTGTCCCCAGCCTCCACGCTTGCACACCAAGTCTTCCCAGGGAATTTGGTAGATCATCTAGTCCATCCTCCCACCGCAGACAAATTGCTCTTCAGTATCTTGAACTATGTATGTGCAGAATGTAACTCAGGGAAAGCCGATCTGGGTTAAACACAATAGATGTTATCCCCTGAAAGTGGTTGACAATAGCAGTAAGAGTATAAGTCAGGGTCAAATAAACAGAAGAGAGCATTTGGTTTCTGTTACTGTTGTTGGTCAGTTTGTAGACTTAGGTATATAAACTTGGGCACTCTGAATGTTGTGGTTGTGAAACCCAAGAATGAGCACAGCAGCTACAGCTTTCCAGCTATAGCAACTTCAATCTCTTAAAAAGGAAAAAAATGTACCTTGAATGTGACTCAGCATTCAGCAGTTTCCTTTCCCTTTTCATGCCCTCGTCTATTAAAAACGTCTTGATAAAACAATGAGACCTGTTAACAGCTCATAAGAATCTGTGATTGGTGTTATGACCTGCCCCTGAAGGTGAGGGTAACTCGGGTTCTTGTTAATGGATCCCTTGGGATGGATTAGCGTGAAACAGCACTGAATGATCAGTGTTTAGAAAGAAATATATAGATGTAGGGTTTATTTAAGAACAAGTTGGTTGCAAAGGAAAGGTGGTATGTAGATGTTTTGGTTTTTATCTGTAGTAACATGGCAATATAAAAGTATAAAGGTATAGCTTAAGAAAATATATAAGGAAAGGAAATGAAGCGTAAGAAAGGATAAGAGTAGAAAGATAGCTCCACCCATGAATCAAACCAATGGACATCTAAATTGCAACTATCAAGACTCAACACTAGATCTTGGCTGGGAGGGGTGAGTTTTACAACTGAGCCAGTTGTGTAAGGGAGGACATTGGCATGATAAAAAGCACTATCCTGCCTCCACAGGGAGGCTCAAACCCTATCTTATAGCCTCCAGCATTGGATGTTCACCCGCTCTGTCTGTTTTGCCACCACACACAAAACACTCTCCTTCTCCCCTTCAGGTGGGGAGGAGAGGGCGAGTGAGTGGGGGTGGGTGCAAACATGGCCTCAGCAAAGTACCTTGCTGCTCTTGCAAATGGATGGTTGTTTGAGTCATTAATTATTAACTTTTCTGTCTCTCACAGTTGGTAAATAGAACTACAACTCTGGGAAGAAATACTGCAGATAGCATACAACAAGTAATTAGCGTGGCACTATAAGTAGGTTAAATACTGTGTTGTATTAGCACGTGAATTCCTAGATTATGATTAGGAAAGCTGTCACAACCTGGTTAAGGTCATCACTGAGTGATAACTGCAGAAAGACAGAAATATATCATCTGTACAGCTGTAAAACCTGTAAGCTACTATCTTCCATTTAATGTGCTCCGACCTGAGCTCCAGCAATACCCTGTTTAGGGTAGGCAGAGTGTGTCCTCTGTATGTGACTGCAGACCCAGCTTGGAAAGATTCCTCTTGTCTTCCATGGATGACAACCTTCATTCAAAAGGCACTAAGCTCACATTAATCTCCCCTTATTCTTGTGCCTGCTTCCTTGCATATTAAAATCCTCTTTTGGCTGGTTCAGTTGGCAATGAAGCACGTCTTCCAGATGATAGTATCTTTAGCATATACACAGCCCCCTCTGCCTTGAGAATGCTGAAATTGACCCAAGTGCCAGAGCTGCTCTTTAAAATATTAAATACACAAATATTTTACAAATAGTATTTTAGTTGTGAATAATAACCTGGTAGTGCCTGGAAGAGTCAGACTATTTACATCCTCCCTTTCCATATGAGCTGTTCTCCTGTGACTTCCAGATGCCAAATAAATTATTAATCAAGTCTGAAAAACACACTGAAACCTTCCTTCTTGAGAGAAGGGTGATGCTAGTCACCAGATGAATTTGGCATGTAAGTCACATTGGCATTAACTAGCTGATTAACATAATTCACCACCATTTTGTTGTGTTCAGGGTTTACGTGTCTAACTCAGAATATGTTGCAGGTGTGCAATAATTCCTTCTTTTTCAGTTCCATCCCTGATCACCACTGATGATGTGCGTTTGCCCTGTCATTGGCACAGTGACATATATAGACAAAATCTACAGTGCAGATGGCAGGACTGCAGAGGATTTTGGCGAGGCTTTAGAAATCACAGGAGAAAACCCCTGTGGATCTGTGTGGTTTGAGTTGTTTTTTGTTTGTTGGTTTGGGGTTTTTTGGTTTTGGTTTGTTTGTTGGTGTTTTTTTGTTTGGTTGGTTGGTTTTGGTTTTTTCTGTTTTTTTTTTTTTGCATTTGAGCTATGATTAATGGCTGCATCAGACATCACAAATGGAAAGATGCAGTTTGTGAACACCCCTGCATTGATTTCAGGACAGGGTGGTAGAGAAAAGGAAAAATTTCTGCTATTTTCATTACTTTTTCCCAGCTTACTTTTGCAGTGTCGCAGGCATTTGATCAATCTCAGCAGAGAACACAGAATAGGAGACAATACTGAACACACACATCAGCTGGACTGTTAAAGTATGTCTTGAGTTAGCTGAGGACTGTTTATAAAGAAGTGGGCCTCAAGAGCCTTGATAGATAAGCAAATCCACCAGGCAAAGCTGAGGACAGTTGTGAACCATTGTCCCCTGTCAACAGTGTTATCACTGACAATCAACCACTGGTCAACCAAGTGATCTTGTAAAAGTCCCTCCTGAGTCCTAACATGTCTATTCAAAGCCGGATGGAGCCATAGCTGTGCAGCTGGGGGCTCACATCTCCATGGTCCTGTTGTCTGTACAGAAAGCCTAGGACTTCAATGCACGGCTGAGAGAACTGGTGACAAGTACTACTAAACACAAACAGGCCTTCGGTGGTTTCCAGAACCACAGCCCTGGAGTTCCTCTGCTGCCAGTCTGGCATCAAAGGGAGAAAAGGTATGACAGCTGTGCACAGATCACTCTTCTGTTATACAGAGAGGGAGAAAGGAAGAAATCAAATGCTTTTCCTACTGCTTCTCTGCTGCCTTCTTTTAAAACATATTTAGAGTTATTTTTTAAGTGCCTGATTCTACCCTGAATATTTCATATCAATAGAGTTATCTTACTGCAACTGAAATGCACAAAGACAACTCACAAATACATTCACACACAGCATATCTTGAAATGCATAATACTATTTCTTCACTCCCCTGTGTGTTTCCAGCTCCCAGTATTTCAGAATCATCTCTTGGAATCTTGCTTAGTGATAATACATCAGGCTCAGCTGCTATGATTCAGAGCCAGTAAGCATCCTTGTACAAACCTAGCTGTTAACCCATCTGTAGTAATCCAAGGGTTCACCTGTGTGTGTGTGTGTGTGTTCATAGTGTCTCGTTTCCTAATGAAGTCATTGGAAAGTCAGACAGATGAAATCCCAGGAAAAAAAATCCCCTTTTTTCCAATCACAGCACGGTATAGTGCCTCTCTCTTCAGTAAGATCATCAGCTTGTTGTGTTAGGTACTGTATAAAAACAAGTATCAAAAGCCTCTGTCTCAAACAAATAACGTATGTATAAATTAGGAGGCAATGCAGGGTAGAGCAAAGCGGCAATATCAGGCTGTCAGGAAGGATCTTGGTGCACAGCTGCCTGCTCACTGTCAAGATTTCTGTGACAAAAGATACATTTTACAGTCTATTCTTTAAAGCATAAATAGAAATAGTTGCTGATGATGAAAGAACCACAGAGACCGTATAAATTAAATCACACTGAATAAGACTCTGCATGAAGAGCATAAGCTGGCAAAAGCTTACAATGTGTTTCTGATCCCTTTCTTTAAGGAGGAAAATATCTTGCTAATTAATGACTGATGATATTAATATAATTAAGGACATTTATATCTTCAAATTCAATTCCACCCAGAAGGCTTTGATTCATAGGAATACATATCCAGTGCAACACAGACATTTACAGTGAGTAAAGACACCAAATCTGCCTCTTGTACAAGTGTGTCTGCTGGTTTGATCATTATTCCCAGGAAGCAACCAAACAGTTAAAGCTAGTTCTGAGCAATGGAAGAAATATTAGAAACAAGGCAACATAAATCAGTAGAACACAAATGAGAATGGAAAGTTTGGGTTTCTCTTTCTCCTCTATTTTTCTTTCACACACTTTATTTCAGGGAAGTGTGAAAGAGAAGATTTCATCAGCCAAAGAGAAGACATCTCTGGTGCTTGCAAAGGCTTTGTGGATCACAGCAGCTGGTGGGAAATCCCCTTCAGGAGGTGCAAGGGATGTTGAACACAGGGAAGGCTCTTCATCCTGTATTGGTGTTTGCTGTACTGTTTACTATGGGCATATAATCATGTTCTGTGAATCCCCAATGATCTCTCAAGAGATACTGTCCTTTATCGTAGAAGACATAAAGGACATCCATTTTTCATGTGATCAGAAGCACAAAAACATCATTCAAAATAGATCATGAGACACCTATTTATGAAACTAATGTTAACATGTTACTCATATTTTTGTTTTGTTTAGGTGATTAATTTGTCTGTTACATAGTACACAGGTATGATAAACAATGGGTTCTCTCTCTTGCAATATTATTTTCTGTTAATGATGTTTTCTAAGAGGTCTGCAGATTGGCACATATGACATATAAATGTGCTTCCAAAGATAAACAGAGACAGAGAATTCCTGAACAGAAACTTCTTGTCCATTTCAATTTCATGGAATATGATGCTCCAAGAATTTGATTGTTGAACCTGATTGAGAATGCTAAAGAAAAAGAAAAGGGGCCAAGTTCAACTTTTCAGGCATCTCAAAGGGCACAGAAGTGAGTCTCAAGACTTGATGTGAGCTTGAAGAGGCTCTAGTTATGTACTGACCTTGCTGACAAACAAGCAAGATAGAAGTTGCAAGGTGCAAGGTTGGCATTTTGTTATGACGACTTTTATTTAGTAGAGTATAAAACAGTCCTGGTAAATATTCAGTATAATAGTGAGAGTTACAAGAAATGCTTCTTGTAACTCTACATGCAAAGAGTAGCAGTCTTATAGAAGCTGCAAAGAAAATATATGGCAGCATTTTTCAGAACAGCTGGTTTTGGAAGAATTTAGCTACAAATGCAGTAGACAGGGATGAATTTATTTGGATGGCTTAGGGACTTTTAAACCCCACCTACTACCTTCCTCTCTCCACTCACACTGCTTACGTGCTTGAGCTTGCTCTGGACAGGGCACATGGGCAGCCCTTCTCCCTTTCAGTGACTCTCAGTGCACATGATAAATGGACTTTGGCCCATCGAAGCAAATGGAAAAACTCTCATTTCAAGGTGATCTTGCAGTGCAATTCTCCTTGAAGAGGCTCACAGTGAAATGTTATCTGTGACTGCCTCTCTCTGCTCTTACCATCCTTGTTGAACCAAATTCCAACAATGAGTAAACACACACCCTCGGAAGTCTCCATATGCAAGTTCTACAAGGAAATGCAGTCCTGTGTGTGCCCCACAGACTTCACTGCTTGCCTAGAGGTTTTAAGCAGAATTGATTCAGATCTAAACTGAAAGCTCTTCCTGTGCCTATTAATCACCTTTCTTCACGCAGCGTTTTTGCAGCTGCCACTACATACGCTCCTTGGGCACCGTTCCACTGTTTCACACCTCCCAAAGTCACGCCATACTCACTAGCACTGATTTTTCATCCTAGGTGGTAGGACAAATCTTCTAGGGTAGCTATAAATGATAACTAACTTACATAATTATCCTGACACTTCCCTGCACTCTCAGTCAGTTGGCTAGTGATTTAATTCATAATAATGCTTTAGTAATATTCAAATCAATCATCTTTCTGCCCAAAGATATTTTATTTATGTCTTGTCTTGGAAAATAAAACCAGAAGGAGCCATTGTTATCATCTGTTCTGATCTGTGCAGAAGGCTCAGGGTCAAGACCTGAACAGAGAAAGAACTACACCATATTCTGTACTTAACTGCAAGCCTTGGGAAGCTGCTCCAGTGTTACTCAGGAGAGTGGCTGAGACCAGATCATTTTGTGAGAAAAAAATCCTTTTGAATTTGTAATTACTATGTAATTTGAAACAGCTTTAAAAATAAGATAAAAGAGAAGCATTCGCATGCATGGGGAGTAGCATATAAAGAATGCAGGTTTCCTTTTATATCCCTATTACTCTGTTTGATCCTTTTCAGTTTCCATAATTGCCATCGGTGCGATTATCTCCAGCACAATACATCTTCAAGTCAGTGCAGACTGAAATCGTACTGTAATGAAGTGGCTGCTTTGTCTCCAGTAGATCTTTAATAAATCTGTGGTCAACAGCAGCGTTATTTGGTAAATAATATAAAACCATGACAGGTTTGCTCAAAGCAGGAAAAGCCTCAGGGTGACTGAGGTGTAAGAAACAGCTCTGAATGAGCAACTCAAATGGAAAAGGCATTCAAATAATTAACTTCCTTTTGATAGGATTTTCCTGCTGCAGTGGAAGAAAGGAAAAACAATTAACAACTGAGACCCTCTTTCTTGCCTGAGCTGCCCCTGACTGTATGAAATAACAGGGTGCACTTCAGGAGAGGAATGACTCTCAGACTATCCTCATAGCTGAAGACGACGTGTGGGGTGAGTGCTTTTTAATATATATATTGATGATCCGGACGAGGAGTTGAAGTGCGCACTCGGTAAACTTGCAAATGACACCAAGTTGGGCAGGAGTGTTGATCTCTTTGAGGGAAGGAAGGCTCTAGTGAGGGATCTGGACAGGCTAGATCGATAGGCCAAAGCCAGTTATATAAGTTTCAACACGGACAAGTGCCAAATCCTACTCCTGGGTGACAACAACCCCATGTAGCACTACAGGCTGGGGGAGGAGTGGCTGGAAAGCTGCCTGTTGGAAACAGAACTGGCAGTGTTGGTTGACAGCAGATGAACATGAGCCAGCAATGTGCCCAGCTGTTCAAGAAGGCCAGTGGCATGCTGGCCTGTACCAGTAATGGTGTGGCCAGCAGGACCAGGGCAGTGATCGTCCCCTGTACTGGGCACTGGTGAGGCTGCATCTTGAATCCTGTGTCCAGTTTTAGGCCACTCGCAACAAGAAACACATTGAGGTGCTGGAGCATGTCCAGAGAAAGACAACAAAGCTGGTTGGCTTGGAGAAAAGAAGGCTCAGAGGTGATCTTCTTGCTCTATAGAACTACCAGAAAGGAGATTGTAGGGAGGTGGACAAAAGTCTCTTCTCCCAGCTGACAAGAAATAGGACAAGGGGAAATGTACTCAAGTTGCAAAAAGGGAAGGTTCAGATTGGATACTAGGGAAAATTTATTAATGGAAAAGGCATTGGAACAGACTGCCCAGAGAAATGGTTGAGTCACCGTATTTGGTGATATTTAAAAGACGCGGAGATGTGGCACCTGGGGACATGGTTTAGTGTTGGACCTGGCAGTGCTGGGTTAACATTAGACTCAATAATTTTAAAGGTCTTTTCCAGCTTAAACAATTCTATGTCTCTATGGCACCACAGCACCTTTACCACCTCTGAGCCACTCATGCCAACTATGCTTCTTAGCATCTGCTGTGCTGCTTCCAGACTACCTATGGATAATTAATGCCTTTCAGGAGCAGGGCCGGGGTTAGGGCTGGCAGCCTTTCAGACAGAACAGTAAAATAGGTTGAAATAAAAAGGAAAGGAGAAGTAGGTGGATGCCTCAGCTGCAGTGTGAGCATGCTTCACAGAACTTAGTGCAACCAATAATACCGGGCAGCAGCAGTCATCTGTGCTGTCTGCCTACCTAGTGGGTCACAATGCACATGGGATTTAGTCACACATCTGCTGCAGAAGGCCACTTACATTACACAGTGTTCACTTATGCGAATAGGAGATACCCATCCCCTTTAAATACAAATTGTGTCAAACTGTATGAGATCATCTAAAAATAGGATAAGCTCTAAAAGTGCCTTCTGAATTGTCTTCTGTTTGATTTGAAACTGAGGGAGGAGCATCACACTGTGAAGCAAATGCCTTTTGCTCCAGAAACCTACAGGAAAGACATTCTGTGACCCATTTACACAAATCAAGCTACATGACAATACTCAGCATTTTCTGCTAACACTGTTAATTGAGAATTGACCAGTTTACCATTGCTACCTAATTCAATTTCATCCTAGTCATTTGCATTTGGGTATTTGCTTAAAAAAAATCATGACAAGAACAAACTATACTAAGGCACATGATTGGGAATAAAACTAAGAAAATGTAATAGAAAGTATTGATGAGAAATGCAGACCACGTGTGTTTGCAGTCAAATGCCTAACAGTAAATGGCTGAATGGTAATCCTGGTTCTTTAATGCTGCATTTACAGCAGTAAATACACACACCCACACACCCACCCCCCCACACACACATACACACACCCACTCCACAAAAATACCCTCTGAGAAGCAGCCCAGTCTGAAGGAATGGGGTCTAAAGGGAGAGGGAGAATTCAAGAGAATAGAAAATGCAGGAACTGACTGATCTGGCCAAATCTTGATGGTCCTTTTCTGGCCACATGTCTCTGGTTTCTATGACAGAATACTTTTCAACAGCATTTCTAATTTCTTTTACAGCTTCAAAGAGGACGCTTTGAGCAAACATGGACAGAAGTCTACTTTGTTTTCTCTGAAATCTGGAAGACTGTAAATCTGGGAGGAGAAAGTATTTTTTGACATCTTCCAGGAGTGTGATATACTTATTTAGGCCCACCCAGGAGACTTTTATATGGTTATGACTGAATCCTTCCCTGAAGAGGAAGAGAAGAAAGAGGACCAGAGTCTAAAGACATGTAAGAATAGCATAACATGGCTGTAGGGAAAAAGGGCTTGGTTAGCTCTGGGTAGGAGGAAGAAGGCAGAGAAACAAGGTAGGTCTCCATGCCAGAGAGGAGAGATGGCAGAAAAGGAGGGGACAGAGAAACCTAGTGTGTGGAGGGAAGGCAGTGGTCATAGTTTTTCTGGATTTTAGTACAGCTTTTGATACTGTCTCCCACAGCATCCTTCTGAACAAGCAGTCCAGCTGTGGGATGAGTGGGTTCATGGTGTGCTGGGTGAAGAACTGGCTGAAAGTGCTCAAAGTGTTATAGTGATGGGGGCTACGTCCATGAGATTTTGTGAGAGCCAGTTTTATTCAATACATTTATCAATAATCTGGATGCAGGAGCTGAATACACCATTAGCAAGTTTGCTGATGATACCAAACTGGGAGGTGCTGTTGACTCTCTTGTGAAACAGGAGGCTTTTCAGAGGGATCTAGATAGATTGAAGTATTGGATTGTAATTAATAGGATGAAATTTAACAAGTCCAAATGTCAGATCCTGAACCTAGGATGGAGTAATCCTGGACACAAGTACAAGCTGGGAGAGAGTGGCTGGAGAGCAGCTCTATAGAGGAGGATCTGGGGGTACTGGTAAGCAGAAGCTCACTGTGAGTCATTGGTGAGTCCTGGAAGCCAGGAGGGCAAACCCCATCCTGGGGTGCATCAGGCACAACACCACCAGTCAGGCAGAAGATGGAATTGTCCCACTGTATTCAGCATTGGTGCAGCCTCACCTCAACTACCATGTGCAGTTCCACACTCCAGAATTTAAGATAAATATGAAGGCCCTTGAATGCATCCAGCAGAGGACAACAAGGCTAGTGAAAGGCCTGGAAGAAACGTCCTGTGAGGAGCGGCTCAGGACTTGGGGTTTGTCTAGTTTGGAGAAAAAGGGGCTGAGGGGCAACCTCATTGCTATCTACACCTTCCTGAGAGGAGGAAGTGAAGAGGGAGGTGCTGAGCTCTTCTCCCTGGTATCCAGTGACAAAATGGTGGGAATGGTTGACAGTTGCACCAGAAAAGCTTCATACTGGACATTAAGAAGTATCTCTTTGCCAAGAGAGTATTCAAACTCTGCAACAGGCTTCCCGGTGAGGTGGTGGATTCCTCAAATCTGTCAGCATTTAAAGAGACATTTGGACACTGCCCTTATTAACATGCTTTAAATTTTGGTCAGACCTAAAGAGGTCAGACAGTTGGACAGGATGATCATTGTAGGTCCCTTCCAACTGAAATAGTCTATCCTATTCTGTTCTAGTGAGGTGATGGCATGGGATGCTGCAGTGAAGATGCACACCTGCAGTGTGTTTGTCTTAGCCCAGGGGGGTCTTTGTTGCTGGTGTGGGCATGGGCAGCACCCACTTCTCACACTAGGGGTGTGAGAGTAGGGGAATCCCCATTTTCAGGAGAGGGGTATAATGCTGGTGACCAGGTGGCCTATGAGGAGGTGGTGTGCACGTAAGTGTGCACACTGTGGGATTAGAGCTTTGGGAGGTTAGCTATAAAGTCTATTTTCAGTTTTGTAGGTGTTTATTAATATTTCATAGGCATCTAGTGCCGTGCTTTCTCTGTCCTGTTACTGATATTGATCCTGCACCTGCTGTTCACTGATTGCCAGTTAATTATATGTCATTAAAAAAAATCTAAAAATTGCTTTGATCCTGATCTGTTTTAAACCGCTTGAGCTGAGCAGTTTTCCCTTGTGACAGAGCACAGAGGAGCTCTTACAGGAAAGAAAAGGGTACAAGCTGCCCTGGTGCTGCCTCAGCTCTCACACAGGACTGGACAGGGGCAGCAAAGCAGAGCTCCTTCAGCCACAGGCATTCCTTGAACAGCACGAAGGCAGGTCCCAGGCTGGGCAGATGTTTCATGATTCAGGAGGAGGCTGCAAGAGGGAGGGAACCATCATGAGTCACTAAGGCTGGATGGGACCAGCCACATACCTGCAGCTCCCTCCTGGGAACTACTCTGGGGGCCCCCTTGGAGGACCATGGTCTGAACCTCGCAGCTCTTGCACACATGCAGCAATTTGCATCTCAAACACACAGCTTGTGACACAGTCTGAACCTGCACCACAGCAGGACAGACAAATGTACCAGGGGAAACATTTATCTCACTGTGTGCCTCCTGCTGAGCTCTAGAAGACAAATATTGAGCTGTGGAGCTCCACTGGTCCAGATAGGCTCCTTGTCCTGTGATGGAAGATGTGGCTGAGAAGACACTTGCTGAGCATTCACACCCATGATCCGGATGTGGTCCGTTCAGGTCAGCCAGGGGTTTTTAATCTGCTCCTTGGGCCCATGTGCAGCCCTCCAGTCCAGTTTAGTACTCTACTGAGGCTACATCCCTTCTCATGAAGGAAGAGACACCCATAAGGTGTTCAAAGCAGCTTCATGGTAGATTTTAGTCAGAGCATGAAGGTAGCTTTTAGGCATGCACTGAAACATGCCAATGTAAAAAGAGGGGTGCCATTCCAAGGGTTGTGCTTGTAGCCCCCTTTGCAGACACTCCTCACTGAAGGCATCTCCAGACAAGTTGTCTCCTTTCTTCAGCTGAAATTAGTGAATGTGATGAGCAATACTGCTCATGCTATACCTGAAAGAAGCATTTCAGTAAAATCTACCCTGTAGTGACATGTCAAGAAGAGCTCACTAGGCGAACTGACACCGCTCATTCTGTGCACCTTCTGCAAACAGCTCACTATGAAGCAAGCAGTAATTTAAAAGGGAGGTAAGAAACATGTTTTCTGCTTCTTTCTGCAGGTTCCATGAGTCCCCAGGCTGGGAGCGTTGCGCAGCTGGCAAATGATGCTGTTTGTTGTAGGGTCCTCGTGCACTGCTCTGTCAGTGAGAGCATGGACTGCTGAACAGCAGAGCAAGCACCAACAGCTCTTTGAAAACTTGCAGTGTCTGGGATGGAAGACTCAGAGGAGTTTGTGTCTATTGTGTGTATTCTGCCCGTTTCATTTTAGTCTGTCACAGCTTGAAAGGCAAAGTCTGTGCTTTGGTTTGCAACTCATGGGGGTCAGGTTTCACTTCTCCTCTGGGAGAAGTCTCCTGTCAGGGCAGAACAGATAGGCTACACCATGTTACAGAGGACCCGGGATGCTGCACTATCTCCACAGCCTCCTAACTCACATTTCACCTTGCTTTTGTCCTACACCTTTATTTCTGCAAAGCACTTACATGCAGATTCCAAGCTGATATTTATAAGAGTACAAGTGAAACACATGCCTATGTGTCTGTAAACACATACACTGTTTCTCCCTGCCCCCACTGACCTGACACAGTGCTCAGCAATAGAAAGTACGGGAGTTTCTGAAGCATCCTGCACAAACCAAGAGTTGCAGAAGGGATAGGCAGATGAACCAAAGCCTAAGACCAGCCACAGGCAGAAGGGAACAGTGGAAATGTTTGTGACAGTTGGATAATGGATAACTAAGCCTTCAGAAAAAGACATTTTTACAAGTTGGATGGTGAAAATGGCCTCAGCAATATTTTCCCCCTCAGATAAATCACTCAGTGCTCTGGGGTGAGTAGCAGTTATGTTCATGTCTCACCATGCCAAGGGAAATAGCATAAGGAGTATGCCCTGTTCATAGGCAAGGGGGAGGGGAGCAGACCAGGCTACAGAGAGCTAAGACAAAGCGAACATCAAAACAGACTTTAAAAAGTAAATTGTAGATGATCGGAGGGAGCAATAAAGGCAACATAGAACTCCTGCAGGCTGGTGCTCTTGTCCACAAACGTGGCTTAGCTTCTGCAAGCCTGAGACCTGCGGTGTTGAACAGACACTTGTACCTAGTGTTGATTACACAGAGATAGAGAAGGCTCCTGGGCAGCTGTCATCTATCACACACTTCAAGCAGAGTGTGGAAAACAGGGACGCTATGAGCTGAACACTAAGGACTTTTTCTGCTAAGACAGTTCATCTCAGTGGTAACGACTGCGGCAAATATGTAAAAAAGTTTCATTTACAAGCAGCAAAATTTTCAGGGTTAGTCCCTCAAGAGAGATGCTATGGGCTCACCCTGGTCCCCTGCAGTGTGGTCATACTCCTATGGACACACATGGCTCAGACTGACATTGGGGCCACTCAGGCCATACACCCATGAGGTTTATGGGATCAACATTTCACATCCACACAGTAGGAGTGGGTGTCTGTTTTTGATCTGGTCTCCATGCAGACAACAGAGAGAAAATGGTGCCACAGGGATGCAATTGTCCTGTCTGTACCTTTCCAAAAGGGTAAAAGGAGGCTTCAGGCTTTCCAGTTTCACTCATCAGGTAAGAACCCCACTGAGCTCCAAAGGGAGCCTTGCAGGCACCTGCCTTGTGGACACGCAGGCTTAGGGAAAATTAGGGAAAATTCATTTTGAGCTGTGAGAGGGAGCACAACTTGATGCAACACTCAGTATGTCACCTTACACAAGATGCTATGAAGAAGCCTCTACCCAAAGCTCCTGACACCTAGACAGTCGAGATGAAGAGGAGGAATAGTGCTGGGACCTGACCACAGAGGTGGCCTGTAGTAGATTTGTACTAGTAGTTTCAGGCCAGTGCCCTCTTGATCAGACCCCATATTCTACCCCATAAGGTTCATGTGGCTCTCAGGTCTTTTCCCACACTTCAGCGGGTATGGAGAGATTAGTGTTTCAAGTACCTTCCTGGTTGCAAACAGATGAAACTCATAACTCCAAGATACTTCCACATGGGAGTGCAGGGTGCAGCCCTATCCTAAATTCTCCTTCATTGGTGGGGATGAAGAATTCAACTTTAATGCCAATAACTGTGAATAGTCTAAATTTTAAGCCTTGAGCTTATAAAATAATCTTAATAGACACCATTTATAAGACAGCACAGCTTCCATTACTGCCATAACAAGTTTGGAAAAGCACTGACCCAATCCTTCATGATGCCTTCACAGAAGCATCAAGAGCACAGCTCAGCTGCAGACACCAAGCAGAAGCTGCTGCTGCTGCATCTGTCCCTGAGGAGTGACAAGCAAAGCCACCTCCAATACGATCTGCTCTGAAGAATGTACTTATTTAAATATTATTCAGGATGTGATCTGGTGTCATTTTGGGCTTTTGTACAGAAATATCTTTTGGGGTCCCATACATAAAATGGAATGAAGGAACCACCCACACTGTGTGTGGAATGTTCACATCCATGCACCTGGGCCATACAGGGCACCTGCAGCATCTCTACCTTGGGCCAACACCTGCATCTGCACCTCTTCCTCCTTATGGGTAGTCATCTGAAAATACCTGAGGAAAGGGAGGAGGAGTGAGGGGGAAGAGGGAGATAATAATAGTTGAATAATTTATTCAATGAGATTCATGGAATTTGGGGACTAATACATTCTATGAATAATATTTTCATTATTTTCCCAACTCCAGAGCTAACAGAAGTTATGAATAATGATTGAAGCAAACACTTGAATTATATGACAATGCTATTGAACTTTGGAAGCATATATTACATGAAGTGAGGGGTCTCTAGTTCTGCCCGTCATCAGTTTGATGTAGATGTTCTCAAAAATGGTGAAATGTGTATTTGACACTTTGGCCTTTCCTCACAGAAAGTTTGTGCTCAGATTACCTGACTGTAAGAATCAATCAATAACTCGTGTGCTGTTTCTCTCCCAGAAAATTGTTAGCAATTGCTTTCTTTCAGCACTTCAGAAATTACATCACTGGAGATGGGCGACCTCTCACCTTTACAGAGCCCTCTCACTGCAGGGCAGCATGTCCTTGTCTCCAGAGGGGAAACTTGTTCCTCAGGGGAACTGCAACCTGCCACTGCTCCACAGCAGCATGTGCTGACAGCCCCTGATGTTGTGGTGCCTCTCTCTTTAACAGCTGGAGATGGATCCTAGGGGAATGCTGGCAAGGCTCTTTCCGTATCCCACTTTTCCCAATATCTCTTCACCATTGGAGATGACTGCTGAATGTGGTCTCTAGACAAAAGGGCAAAAGGAGAATTAACAGATCCCTGTGAAATTTGTCCAGGAAATCCAAGCTGCTGTGAGATGCAATAGTCAGAATCTTTCAACTTCTACAGTGTTTCTGCTGCTGTTCCCCAATCCTTGGTAGGCAGAGCCACTGACTTCAGCATACAGTAGCTAAGGGACTGTTTCCAGCGTGTGCAGAAGTACTTCCTAATAAAATCAGAACAATGGAAGACTTTATTACTTGGGTAGATTTTAGTCCTGAATTAATTATGTCATCTTACCTTTGTCTTAACAGAAGAGCTGGAGAGTCAATGGATGTTTCCTACCCAGTCTAAGAGATTATGGTTGAACAATAACATGTCTTTTATATTACCAGCCTGAGCAGATTTAATGATTCCAAATAACGTGGGTCCTACTGCATCTCCTGCTATATAATGAATAAAGTTCATTTCTGAAGCTAAAAGATACCATGAATTCCTGGTATCAATTCACTGACACCAGATGCACAGCTCCCCTTGACATCAGTGATGAAAGATCACAATAAAGAAAAACAACCAATAATTTCCACCTTCCAAAATTCATAATCTAACTGATAACTGAGCTTGCTGCAAGGGACTGACTGTCATTCATCAGCTAAATGTCAAATTCGTCAGTTCCTGGAGGGCCTCTACTCAGTCAGAAATGAACATGGTTCATACACATATTTAATTCTAACTTTGAACGTAGAGAGGAATTTAACAGAACATTAAAGATTGATGAATAAATTATAATGGCATTAATGAAGCTGATGCTTATATCTAAAGGGAAAAGTCCCAGAGGGTCTTGGGAGTTCTAAAATTACTAATAACTTATTAATTTTGGAGTTGATAGTAGATAACAAATTAAACATGCTAAGTATGAGTATGCACTGTGATTTCTGCTTCAGAAGACAAAGTCCTTCAGCTTATTTATAAGGGCAGAGAATAATGATTCTTTTTTATATGTCTCTAGGAAAAAATGCAGTTGAATAGCTGTATGCACTTCTAAGCACTTGACTACAGGAGGATATTGATAAACCAAAAGAAATTTAAGAGAGTTCAACTTTGAGCAATGGAAATGATAAAAAGTCTCTGATAAAGAGAGTAGGGGACAAATCCTCTTCAGAAAGATGGAAAAAATCTAGATATGAACAGAAAAGAAAGCTGGTGAGAAATTAAATGACAGAAGAAAAAATTGCAGTAAACAAGTCAAATAAAAGTAATGAGAAAAAAGAGTTCTTTACCAAATAAATGTGCAACATGGCTGTCATTTCTTACATGAAGTACAAAACACAAGATGATGAATCAGAACTAAGCTACCAAAAAGATAGGACATTTCCAGAATCTGTATGTCTGAAATTTCCTGAGTTCTGTCCTGAGGCTTCTGCCTTTGCTTCCTCATTTAAGACCATAGTTGGCAAATGTTTACACAAGCAGCTTCATGTTCGTGAGGTTTTCTATTCAGTTTAACAGATTTTGTGCATATGAAAGACCCGATTGATCCTCTCAGGGGGTGACAGAGCCACTTTGTACTTCACTGCCAGTATGCTGGCAAAATCAGCCCTGTTTCAACATCACTCTGGCACAACCATACCGATGTCAACATGACCACACACAGCAGCAGGACTGGGTTAAGTTCACACATAATGCGTATTTTCTGAGTGCCTGTTGCTGCAGAGAGGCATATGTATAGAAAAGAGAGAATGGCCCCTGAATGTGCTGTGGGCACTTTGACTTTAGTGAGGGTTTGAGTCCACATAACAAAAAGGTCCTTGAAAATTGAATATGTGGTATTTTACTTCAAGAATGAAAACATTAAATAACAGCTGAGCAACAGGTATTTGTCCTTACAGAGCTCTCAGTGCAATACTGGGGACTCTGTGTTCCACTGATGGAGGTCATGGGATCTTTTTCAGTTAATAGCTAATGGAAATACATGGGAAAAAAGGGAAAGCCCCAAAGTAAATGACATGAAATTCTGGGCAGGTTTCTAATATTTGCTTAAAGTGAGGATTTTCTTTCACATGAATATGACAGTATAACCTGAAAGGAAGCATTAGTGGGGATTGTGAAAGCCTCATATTGACCTGTGTCTAAAGCACATTCTCAGGAACATTTCCCATGGAAATCCAACTCCCAAGTGGGGACAGTGGGAACATTTGCCTGACTACAGAGAATAAATATTCTTCTTGCCACCCCAGCCTTTTCCCAACTTCTCACCTGAGGGACTTTGAGGTTGTTAATTTTTCCCAATGGCCCTTCTATTCCTTTGCCCAACAATATTTCTGTTAGGGCTTTGGTTTTATATACCATGAAAAAGTGAATCCACAGAAAATAAACAGTTAAAAGTTATCAGCTACTCTGGATCATGGTCATGGCAATGGCAGATTGACAAACCAGACGAGGGGTTACACTGACCAATGCTCAGTCTTGAAAGAAAACCTGTATGAAGTTGTGTTAAAAGTATAGAATTTTGGCAGAAAATAAACCCCCTGGCTTTCCATCTAGTCCTCAGAGATCAGAGAGGCTGGGTGTGGATAGGCCTAATTTCTGACTGCAACTAATTTGTCATTATAAGTCTGGTCATGTCTGCAGATGCACTGATAGTGTGTGTTGCACTATTAATTTGGTCTCATTCACAATCACAGAACAGATTTATCAGTAGTGTGGTTTACCATGTTAACACTATAATTGTGGTAGAGTTCAATAGGAGCTGTCATAAACACAGACTCACAAATAGTGTGGTGCATTGAAGCAACAGACTATAGATTCTTTTGGACTGTCAGTGATAAATTCCCTAGACCTGCAAAATATAGATTTATCGCAATATGTGCAAGTGTTCACAGGTTGCTCCAATGCAGTCAAAGGCATTCCTGCTTTGGGGAGGAGGGAGGAACAAACCTGTTGACTTCCCTGAAGGTGCTCATATTCTGATCCTCTCTCATGAAGGATTTCAAATGCCAGTGTATACATTTAGAGCAAGTGGAGGTGAGAATGTAGTAAAATATTCTATTACTACCTTCATAAATGGGGTGGAGGGGCAGCCAATTTATATGTAGGTGAGGAACATCGAGAGTAACAAAGAGAGAGATTACAAAGACTGTAGGTCTTGTGCGAGGACCAAACAGGACTGTGACACCTTAGCACAACGCCCTCTTCCACCTGCAGCAATAGGAGTCATCTGGCCTCTCCCCTCAGCCTGAAACATGGTCGCTTTATCATAGGTGGAAATCAGGTTGGCCATGCCTGACTGAGCCTTGGTAATTCTATGCTGACTGCTACCAGTCACTTTCTTCTTCCTGCGTCCAGAAATGTGTTCTGAGAGGACCTGCTGCATGACTTTTCCAGGGACCAAAGAGAATCTGACTGGTTTGTTGTTTCCTGGGTTGTCATCTGGCCTTTTCTGAAGGTGTTGTTTTGAAGATGTTTCAGAACAAATGAGGAGGAAGACCTTATTTAGGCCTCTTAATCTAGACATGGCATTAAAAAACATTTCCCAAATTAGCTTTTTTCATCTTTATACCCACGTATGTCTCATATCCATTTAACAGTGCTTGACAGTTTGCTCAGTTTTGACCACAATTTTATGATACTGCAATTAATTCCAGTTTATGTGAAAAAGCATTTTCTCTTCCATCTCCATTGAGCATTGAGAGAAGATGAGGGTGTTTAGTATAATACCATGTAAATTTCCCTATATATAATCTGATATTCTGGGAAATTATAGCAAGCACATGTTTGTCTGTTCGATGTAAGTCCATGTTTTTAGAGAGATAATAAGGTTGTTCTTTAGAAGCTGTCAGCCTCAGCTTTTTAACATCTTCTTTGTGGGTAGATTTATTATAGTCTTTTAATCACAGACAGAGAACATCAAAAGCTTTACAGAAGTTCATGAGTCTCCATGCCCAAGCTGCAAGGCATCTGGGACTAATTTACAACTTCACACTGAAAAAAAACAAAATGCAAATGTCAAGTGTAAGCTCCTCATACATATCTAGGAAGAAAAAAAAACCCAATAAAATAATGCAATTTCTTCTGGAACAAATTATCTTGGAATTCCTCGAGAGCATATTGAGATACATGTGGCTCCATGCACAAATGCTCAGGAACCCAAATGAAAGAACTTTGATTGGCATTACAGGAGTGGTCAGGATGTTATAAACACAGTAAGTGCCATACCATCCCTTTTACACATCAATCAGCCATACAAGGGAACACCGATATACATCTGGTGGAAGCCAAAGGGAGGTGAAGGCCTTCACTCTACCTCAGGGTCCAGACTTTGAAATAAATAAAGTTAATGCTTTATTAATAGCTACTGTTATATTGCAAAATGCGTGTTTCTCAACTGAGACCCATGGGTGGGTGTGGACAAAAGATGGGAATTAAGATGATTAAACTGAGAAAAGGTGCTATATTTGTGTCACTGTTAAAGTTACAATAGCAGTTAATTTACCTGAAGCTACCAATAACTTATTAGCATCCTAAAAAAAAAAGAAAAAGGTCTAAGCTAGTGGCTAATAAAACAGTATATTTCTTGTAATCCTTTTTTGTTTTAATTAGTTCCAGCCTGCAAATTTCTGGGGAAGAAAATTACTATCAATTTCATCTGTCTTCTCCCATCTAACTGAACATGAGTTCAGATAGTTGATTTTATAGTCTATTTTAATTATTTTAGGTAAGATATGAATAATAAAGGCTATATCCACACCTTTGCCAACAGCAATAAGACTTGTACCCAAAGCTTGTGTGATTAATTTAAGAAATAGCTTTTCAGAAATGATCAAATATTGTTTCTAGTCACGCTATAAGATATTCTATGGCTCCACTGTGCTATTACTTATTCATATTTATCTCTATCCCATACTTTTATATGTATTACTTTTCAGTGAAATCCTTAAAAATCAGTTTGAGATAATTTTACTTTTTAAGGTGAATAAGTAGTTCTGAGTTAAAATTGAAAAAGCATTATGACCCTATCCGCATCCAGTCCATTTTCTCCTGTGCTGAAGAAACCACCGAAAGGCTCATGTAAAATGAAAAAAAAAAAAAAAAAAATCTACTGAAGCATTAGTTTGTCCTATAAAAATGAACCAAGCTCTCTACAGTGTTATTATTTTGTCTTGTGCAGCAGGCTGTTATTTTCTGAAATAATATTCATTTTTGAGATGGGGGGAATTCCTTCTGCTTGCCTCAAAATGCTAGCTGCTTAGGCTAAGCCATATAGCCATTTCTAGAAGAAGGTTTTGCTCCAAACATCAGAATTGTTTGCCATTTAGAGAGGCATCTCTCTTTTCTCTGACTGCTGGAAGCCCTAGTCAACTCATTTGAACTGGACGCTTTGCTTTTAGACATCTTGAATTGCATTTGTGAGGATGCAAGAATTATACACAAGAAGCTTAGTTCGTAAGGAGAGTGAAGTGTCATCAATAAAATGTTAAAATGACACAGTGGTGAATATCACCTATGGCTGAGAACTTGGGAATGCTTCTGAAGGAGCATAACTTGACCCCTGGGAGGAGTTCTACTCATGTCAGGAGAACTAATCCCGTGGACAGAGGTGTGAGTGGAAGTGTTTGCAGGGTTATTTGGGTTATATGTACTCAACAGCTGGAAAATTTTTTTGCATTTACCTTTTCGATCAGAGAGGCCTTGGTATGAGGAAAACATTTAAAACTCTAAACCTCAATTTTCCTGTATCAAGACCAGGCAATTCAAGTTGGAAAAAAAAAAAAAAAGATGTATGCAAGGTTGCACTTTATACACAAGATGTTCTTTTCCAGTTAACCAAATGGAAAAGGGTATGTCACCATGTGATTAATAGCTAAATATAATATGGTGCTGCATAAACAACCACAGTAAATATAGCTATCTTCACAGCAGGGAAAGCCTTAGCACATATAACAGCAGGCTAGCTGACAGCCAGAGAGATTACAGTATTTCATTTTCAGGCACAAGTCTCAGTTGGACTGGTTGTGGTCAGCAAGAAACTGTTTCTAATATGTTTGGCTGGACCTAGAAGTTAATCTGTTGACTGATGCCAGACTTACCAGGCAGGCTTTACTGGTCCATTGATTTTAATGGACTCTTAATGAACATGGCAAATTATAAGGTCACCAGGAACAGAGAAGCAGGGGAGTACAGGCAGCAATTGTTTGATGTAGACAGCAGCAATAGAAAAGAGGTTTCTCAGTTACATGTAAAATATTACTCTTCTCTTTCCATATGATCTGAGCATACAAGTATAAAACCAAAATATCTTATAGCTGCCCACAATGGCAATATTCAGCCCCACTGGTGTTAGACACCAGATCAGTTATTATTGGGTCAGAACCACCTTGTGGGTGGTGTGTGTGTGTGGAGTAGGCAGGGATGGGCCAAACCTCACGGAGGTGGGGTGGCATCGCATCCCTCAGGGCAGCCCCTGGAGCCCACGTGGGAAAGCCCCGGCGCAGCTGCCAGTCACAAACAGCCTGGGAAAACTATAACATCTCAGCTCCTGTGGAGCCCCTGGACTGGCTGGGACAGTGAGAACACAGCCCCTCACCCTGGCCTGGAGCTCCCATCTGGGAGATTGGAGAGACCAGAGCAGATAAAGCAGCACACGTAAGATCTTCATCTGCCCCTAGCCTGCTCTCCTGACTCATCAGCATGTGACATTCTAAGTGGTAACTATATTTTTCTCTGCTCTTTTTCTCTCTTTATTCTTTCTCCTCTTAATCTATCTTGCCTTATTCTTTTCTTCTTCTTATGGGTAATCTAAACACCTATTTTCTGTAAATTATAGGTACCTTACCTAAGTGGCATGGAGTTTGCGTTTGCTGAGTGTAGCAAAGGTTCTCTATAGCAATGCTTGTTAGTCCTGCTAACCTGTTTTGTGAAGTCGCATGTTAGTTTTGTAAAACCCTTTTACCAAAATGTGTATTTTCTCACCAAACTTAAAGAAATCTTTTAGAGAAAAATGTGTAGTTTTTCTCTGGACTTGAATTTCAAGTATCAAAGAACCAATGGCTTTACAAGAGTTCACGTGGGTGAAACCTCTTGAAGCCTGAAATTAAAGTGTAACACCCGGTAAAGCTTGTAGCTTCTGGACCAGGTTGTAACACCTGCCTACATCAGAAATAAAACTTCCTCCATGGATTTAGGTTGGCCACAAAATTACACGCTAAAAAACTGGCGTACATACCCTGTCTTAAAAATATAAAGGTAGAACACAGAAGAGAACAAGTTCAAGCTTGTCTGCTCATACTGCCCTGTTTCCCAACCCCACAGGAGTGATACAGGTGGCCAGCTCCTCCAGAGTTAAGCACATCATTTGTACCAGTCTCCAGGCTTTGTTCTGAGCTAATTCCTTCCTCAGCAGAAATTGTACTACATATCTTCAACACCTCTTCTCCAGGTAAATGTACTTTTGCCTGAGGGCCTAGTAGGTAAACCCCCAGATGCTTGACTGTCTTTGGCTTTTGAATAGAATCATAGAGTTGTTTAGGTTGAAAAAGACCACCAAATCCAATTGTTAACCCAGCACTGACCAGCACAACACTAAAGCATGTCCCCACGTGGCACATCCACACGTCTTTTAAATACCTCTGAAGAGGAATTGGAAAACTTGGGCATGTGGACCTAGTGCACAGCCTCTCCACAGAAGGCTCTGACAGCAAGGAAATAAAGGTAAAACCAGGAATGTGGCTGTTTTAGACTTCTCATCATATATACAACTGTGTTGGCATAACAGATGCTATTCCTGTAGAAGATCAACTTTGTAGTGCTAAAACATTGTCCAGACGGGCAATATAGTATAATTGCAAATGACAAATAGTTTTAGCACTGTAAAAGCCATATGCACTTTCATTCCTATATGCATATTGGTTTTCATGTTCCAAAAAGATAAATTTAGCCTGGCATAATTCCAGGTTATACACCAAGGAGAAGTGGGGAATGTAGAGATGATCATACATGAGATGACAGAGAGAATTTGGCTTGTTTAACCCAGGAAAGGAAAGACTTAGAAGAGAAATGGTTTTGATTTATAGGTAACATCAGGGGGTAGATGTCTACCAAGAGATAAGCTGCAGGGCAGTGCTAGCAAAAGAACAAATGAGTACAGTCATGAATAGATTTTATCAAAAAATTGAACTGTTTACACGCATAAGAGTTGTGTCCTGACAGCAGTTTTTCAATGGGGACAGTATGAGCAAAAACTGAAGATCCTTTTAAGGTGTAATTCAGTATTTTAAGGAGGGGATTACATAATGTAGTGGTTTGTGATATCAAGGGATGGAACCCTTGATAAATCTGAAAGTCCCTTCCCATCCCACATTTCCTGTAGCAAGCACATTGTGATGCTGGTTTGACAGTGCAGAAAGGTTACAGGCTGTACTTTTCATAATCTTTCTTAGACAGAGCCCAGTTATGTGATGCAAAGAACAGAGATGATGAGTCCTCCCAGAAGCAAGATGTCCCTGGGAAAGCTGGAAAAACTGCTAAGTTATTTTATTTTTTTTTTAATTAGAGACAGGTCTCCCAAGTGTCCATGTTTTTGAAAGCTGATACATGCTGAGATTAAATTCAGCAGTTCTGAATTCCTGTGCATAGTGTTCAGCTGGAGATGGAAGAAAAGACAGAGTCATTTTGGGAAGGTGGTGAATCAAACACAATGCAGACCAGGAAGGTATTTTTTAAGATGCCAATGGGCAAAATTAAAACGTTGAACATGTGGGATCATAAAACTCCTCAGTATCCTTAGTGCAGTTGGAAAGACCCCAGGCCTCACATTTGAAAGCTTGTGGGAACAAGCGCTCCCCTAGATCCTACCTCCTATGGACTGCCACTGTTGGATGGGTGGAATGAGCAGACAAAAATGCTAATTACAGTTTCTTGGCATTTCATTTTCTAATGGTGGCCAGAACCAAAAAACCTGGATAGAACTGGAAAAGATTTTGCA
This sequence comes from Anabacerthia variegaticeps, assembly GCA_035583185.1. NCBI lineage: Eukaryota > Metazoa > Chordata > Aves > Passeriformes > Furnariidae > Anabacerthia > Anabacerthia variegaticeps. The sequence goes on along the minus strand of JAWWEW010000001.1, from coordinate 43,215,649 downwards.
CACAGTGAAAATGTTCTCATTTGCCAAACTAAGGGGAACCCTATTTTTTCTGAAAGGCTTGACACCTTCGTAATGTAATACTTTTCCACAGGAATTTCAAGGAAGTCTGCAAGTGCAGAACTGGTAGATGAAATGAATGAATGAGTAATCAGGATAAAATGTTGAGAATGGATAGTAGCTCCTCAGACAGACAGCAGGTTTGCTCACATCAGCCTGTCCCGTGGCAGGTGCATGGCAGGCTCCCGGGCCACCTGCTGTCACCCTGGGAGCAGGGTTAGACACGACACCTCCGACACTAGCTCCAATAAACAACCAGCCCTTAGGGCTCTCACAGCTGAACCACGATCTGACACTTTTGAAGCTCTCAGTTTACAAAACAAACTTGTGTAAATGTTTAACTCCTCCAAAAACACAGTGGGTTATGGCAGCTGCTTTATAATCCTAAGAGACCCTAGAGCAGCCCTTCCAGCAGCTCTGCAGCCTGGCACTCGCTAGCCAGCAGCCCATCTTCTATGGCATCTAAGTGGAGGTGACAGTCCGTCATGACCTAGAGGACAGCCAGACTCTCTCCCAGTTTCAGAGGAAATGAAAAGCATCCTTCTTGAATATGAGGGCTTCAGAAATGCAAAAGCCCTTGAGACTCAGTGTTATTTATAAGACTCCAGTGAATCAGAGGCCCAGGGGCTTCAGCTGGAGCTGGGATTTGGGGGTGAGATGGGCACTCTGCTCCTCTACAAGCAACAGCTGCTAAAGTTGGAGTGGCCAAAGGGTTGGGCTCAGTGCAGGGCTACAGACTTTCCAAGCTGTTTTAGACTGGGGTAAGAGTGATCAGCCTGTACAGCTAGGGGAAATCCCTATGCTCTCTGTGGGGCAGATGTAGTCCTGTTTGGTTGGATGCTGTACTTGATGCTGTACTTAATGCTTTGCCTAATTCCTTCCAGGTGTTCCTGTCACTTTGCAGCTGTATCATAGGGCCAGTATGGGCTGACGAGGCAGCCTGGGGGCTCAGGACTATAAAACTCAGTGGCAAAGAGGACTTTCACAGAGCCACAAGTTTGGCATATACCAAATTTCAGGGCACTGCCATGCAGAAGGCAGAGTATAAAAATTGTGTTTGTACAAACATAGCCTCTGCTTACTTTCTCTCTCTTACAGGTACGCTTTTATTTAAACTGTAGCTGACTTCTACTATGCCTGATCTCAGAGATCAGATTTCTTTAGCACATCTCTGTGATCCCTGGGATTGTTGTGGGTGCTTTTTATTGTTATAGACCATCATCAGTGGAGGAAATGGTTTGTAAGAACACAGTTGTATATTTACTCTCTCAGATACTTTGCAGATTGCAGGCACCTACATTAATCTACTGCGTCCAGGGTTTTCAGGACCTATTCCTCCTGCAATGCTCTCAAGAATTTCCTCACAGTCCCGTGGGCAGTACCTGCTCAGACACTTGAAATACAAATTGGAGCTGTGGTAGAAGCCATGAATGCTTCAAGACATCTGACCTTCTTTTTAAGTATCCTAGAAGAAAGACCAGGATGCTTCCTTAAGGAAGATTCAATTTTCACTTTAAATTCAACACAAGGTATCTGCTGCAGCAATCTCTGCATTTATCTGAGGTCTATTCCCCACTGATAAGAAACTCAGATAATTTTTTTCTGTAAAGTGCAGCTCTCTTAAGAAACATGAGGGAGACATAGCTGAAGCTCTGATTCTTGTCTGCAATTCTGCATGACATTTATCTGAAATAACAGCTCTGATCAGGTACTGTATTCATTTGGGGTCTCTAGATTTTGAGTCCTGGTAGAGACCAGAAATAAATAGATTTTCCAGTTTGTTTACTTCAAATCTTTGGTAGCATAGTTTTTAATGACTGTCACTGTTGCCCAGTAGTTTGTTTTTCTTTTGCAACTTTTTTACATGAGGAAGAAAAAACATTTTGTAAATAGGAGAGTGTAACTGCAAAATCATAACTGGCAGAAGGGGAAGAGCAACAGCTTTTAATTTTTTTTTTAGGGCTTGGATTTCAAGTTGATAGCATCTTTTCAAACTAATGAGACCAAGTAAGAGGCAGAAAACATGCAAATGCACTAGGAGAGAGCTAGAATGGCACTGTTGACAATTAACTAATGATTATTAATTCCCCTGATACTCATTTTAATAATGATAATTATGATTTACTCATTTTGGTTCATTGTGGAGGCTGTTAACATTTGATTTCCTGGGCTTTTTCTTGCAATTTCCATTAATTACTGTCCACCTCCTGTCTAGTTTTTCTCCTAAAAATACAAAAATTAACAATCTTTAAAGTCTGATTCACAGCTCTTTTCTGATCGTCTTTCAACCTAATTGGCATTGAGGTATTTCCATTGCCTGTCTGCCCCATCACCACACAAAATAGGAGTTTTGTTGGAAAGAAACGTATTCTTCCTTTTCCTTCCTTAACTTGCAGTTATGCTTTTTCCATTTGCTAACTCCAGTTACAGACTTGTTTTCCAGCCCAGATCCTTACCATTTCATTTGGCTCCACTCACTTTCATATTAAAACCTCAACTCTGGACCTGAGCAGAACAGATTTTTAGGTTGCTCAGGGAATTATAAGTAAGATCCCCAGGGTAATATATTGCAGGTGCTGGGGTCCATCAGTGCTAGTCACTTTTTAAACATCACCTCCTAAGAGCACAGGAGCAGTAATTCCCAAATGTAGGAACTCAAGGAGACAAGGCTGAACAGGAACCTTCTCTTGGAAACAAGGCAAAAAAAGGAAGGTGTATGCCCAGTGAAAGCAAGGTCAAGTGACATGGGAAGAATTCAGAGATGCTGCTTGTTGCGATAGGGAGAAAATTTGTGTGGCCAAAGCTCAGCTGAAATTGAAGCTGACCAGAAAAGTGGTGGACAATAAAAAGAGTTTTCTCAAATACATTAATGGTAATAGGTATTATAGGTAGTATAGAAATATCATTGGCTTCTGAGAGGATGAAGATGTCACCTCACAAACAAGGACAGAGATGCTTAAAGTTTTCTTTGCCTCTGTCTTCAGCACAGATGATGGAAGGCTCAAGGGGGGCTCAGTGCCCTGAGCTGGAGGACCATGACTACAAGAATGAACAACTCCCAGTTGACCCTTAAATTGTGTGGGATCAGCTGCTCCAGCTGAATCCCTAAAAGTCTATGGGGTCTGAGGGGATTCAACCCAGAAACATCATAGATCTAGCTGCTGTCATTGCAAAACCTCTCTTGATTTTTGAGCAGTCTTAGGAATCCAGAGAGGTCCCAGACAACTGGAAACTGGTGAATGTTGTCCTGATTTTCAGAAAGGGCAAAAAGGAGGACCCCAGAAGCTACAGGCCTGTCATTCTCACTGCAGTGTCTTGTAAAGCTCCGGGGAAGATTATTCTGGGAGGTATTGAAAAACACCTGGAAGACAGTGCAGTCATTGATCACAGCCAGCACGGCTTCGAGAGGGGAAAGTCCTGCTTGTCAAACCTCATTTTCTTGTGTGACAAGGTAACCCACCTAGTAGATCAGGGGAAGCCAGTTGATGTAATCTTTTTGAATTTCAGTGGAGCTTTCGATACTGTCCCTATCAGAATTCTTCTGGACAAAATGTCCAGCAGAGGTGGATAAACACACCACATGGTGGGTGAGCAATTGGCTCATGGGTTGAGCACAGAGGGTAACAGTGAATGGGGTGACATCAGAGTGGTGACCTGTCACTAGCGATGTTCCACAGGGCTCCCTCTTGGGCCCTGTGCTCTTTGACATCTTCATACATGACACAGACACAAGACTGGAAGGGATACTAAGCAAGTTTGCAGATGACACAGAACTGGGAGGAGCCGTTGACTCCCTCAAAGGCAGGGAGGCCCTGCAGGGAGATCTGGGCAAATTAGAGGGCTGGGCAATCACCAACCATATGGAGTTCAACAAGGGGAAGTGCCGGATTCTGCATCTGGAAGGAGCAATCCTGGATGTTTGTACAGACTGGAATGAGATGCTGGAAAGGGACCTGGGGGTCCTGGTCAATGGCAAGTCGAATCTGAGTCAGCAATGCCCTGGCAGCCAGGAGGACCAACCATGTCCTTGGGGGCATCAGGCAAAGCATCGCCAGTTGGTCAAGGGAGGGGATTGTCCCACTCTGCTCTGCACTGGGGCGGCCTCACCTTGAATATTGTGGGCAGTTTGGAGCACTGCAATGTAAGAAAGACATTAAGCCATTACAGAGTGTCCAAAGGAGAGCAACGAAGATGATGAAGGGCCTTGAGGGGAAGCCACATGGGGAGTGGCTGAGGACACTTGGTGTGTTCAGCCTGGGGAAGAGGAGACTGAGGGGAGACCTCATTGCAGTTACAACTTCCTTGTGAGGGGAAGAGGAGAGGCAGGCACTGATCTCTTCTCTGTGGTGACCAGTGTCAGGACCAGAGGAAATGGCCTGAAGTTGTGTCAGGGGAGGTTTAGGCTGGATATTGGAAAGAGGTTCTTCACCCAGGGGGTGTTTGGGCACTGGAACAGCCTGCCCAGGGCAGTGGTCACAGCACCAAGCCTGGCAGAGTTCAAGAAGCATTTGGATGATACTCTCAGGCACATTGTGTGACTCTTGGGCATAGTCCTTTGCAGGGCCAGGAGCTGGACTTGATGATCCTTGTGGGTTGCTTCCAATTTGGTATATTTTGTGATATTTCATGGACTTCAGCATCTAAGCTACTGATTTGCTTCCTGGTCCTTTCTGCTGAGGGTCATTTGTTGCCACTTCATCCACCCCTATCTGCTAGGTCCCCCAGTTTCTTGCACGAGCTATCTTCTTCATTAAGTGATCCTAATAAAATCAATGAAGACTGCTGTTGGAAATCCAGACCATTGTCACAAATTATGGATAATCTGCATAATACAGATAGAGAAAGAAGTCTAAACTTGACATTATGAATTCAATACAGTAGGTAAAACAGGGGGTTTTTTTCCTAAAATCTAGCAATGGCTACCTCTTATGAAGCTCATACCCATCTCAGCCTACATTTATTCCAGGCAATTAATGCCATGTGTGAATTTCCAGATTTATCTGGAAATGTTACTGGACAAATCGTCTGAGTCCTCACATTGCTAGTACAGATAGAGCTTGGGAAAGCCTCAGTGATCTCTGTTACACTGACTTCAAGCTTTTGAAGTGTGTTAAATCCATTTTAGGGAATTTTTAAAAAGTAGTTTAAAAAAAAATAAAATCCACATCTTCCAGAATCTGAAGGAAATACATGATTCATACTGGTATCTCACTAGATCTGTAATTTTTGCCTCCTCCTCCTCTGGGAAGTGCTGGATTAATCTGTCTGAGGCTTTGGGCAGTTGCTTGGCTGATGAAGGGCCCCGCTGCATCTCTCTTTCCCAGGAACCTTGGCAACTGCAATGATGCGCAACATGCCACCCTGACCCCTGGGAGAAAAAGGCTAATTATTCTGTGAAATTCCTCTTTAGAAGGCTGACTCGGTGTGATTGCCTTCCATCAGTACAGCCATGGCTCAAGAGCCTGCGCTGAGTGGCAAGGTAGCAAGGCAGACAGTGGCTAAGCTGCAACCTGCATTGGGTCTGCCAACTTTGGGAGCCACAGCGCCTCAGGTTTGCAGAGCAGGAGAGACCAGAGCTCTGGGCCAAGTACCACACACCCTTTTGGCTTCACTGCTGGACAGCTGAACAAAGCCAACCCAGAGAGATGCCAGAGGCCTATGCAGAGCCAATGTGCCAACAGAACTCCTTTGAAGACACAATGCATTTACTTTACTTGCTTAATCAGAGTTTCCTTGTTCTCTACTGGCAGATCAGCTGCCCACATCTTCAGTGCTCGACAAAGAGGCCCAAGGATTAAACCTGTGATAATACAAGCACATAGATATATTTGCATACCACATGGTGATTTTTAGCAGAAAAGTTTTTACAGGCCTCATGTAGATTAGAAGAGCAATTATTGATGCAATAGTGCTGTGGCAGTGTTTACAGAAGCTTTAGCATCCCACTGGTACTTCACTGTTGGAAATAAATCCACAAACCATAGTTTACACCTACTTGCAATTGCAGAGTCCCTTTCATCTGTTTGTAACTTAGAGAAAAAAAAAAAAAGGTGGATTAAAAAAAAGCTTTTTGTTAGGGTCATACCTTTGAGGCTTCAGGTTTCTCCCCTCACTTTGGAATGCTGTAGCACTCTGCAAATACTGAGGGGCACTGCCTTCCCTTGTCTAAAAGCAGATAGAGAGAGAGGCAGGAATACAAAGCATATTCCTGGATTTGGCTGCTCTAGCCACTCAAACCACACTCCCAAAATGTAGCTGTAGACCGTGCTGTTGGGGAGGGACTCAGGAGCTGGAGTACCTGTGAATAAGATGGAGCCCAACAAAATCGTAGCAAATGTGTCCCTGGTACAGGATGGAATATCATGGAAATGCAGGTGTGATACAAACAGGGACATTTCTTCAGTGCCTTCTAGATTTTCAAAGACATAGTTCCAGTTCCAGGAAATTGGTACAGGCAGGAAGCACAATTTTTAGAGGAAACTTATCAGGACTGATGGTAAATTCTCATCCCTAAGAAGGGTGATTTCATAAGAAGAAACATCACCTTTATTGAAGACTTTCAAGCCACTGAGACAACCTAAGTGCTGACTTTGCCTTCAAAGCTCGAGAAAACAGCAAGCATGTCAGATGCCCTTTCTCCTGAGCCCCAAATTCACCATGCAGAGAAACACCTGGATGCTGAGATGTTCCTGAAGGAGTTGGTGCTGGGAGTCAGCCTGACCATTTTCAAAACAATTACAAGACACTGATAGATGTTCCTTTTAGATAGGAGGAGTATAACTGCCCTATGGCATGCCCAGAAGGGACTGAAAGTGTAAGACAGGTGGATTGTTGTTAGAGAGGACTCATGGCAAGGAGGGTGATTCTCAGGTTAGTTTGAGGAAGAGAAATGGCAATTATTTATCAAACATTAAGAACTTTGGGCAACAGGGGAGGAACAATTATGTTGTCTTATCTGGAGAAATTCAGAAAAGAAGGGGGAAAGGGGAGGCAAAATGTAAATATAAGATGGATGTGCAGAAAGGGCTTTCTCTTGGGGGAATGGGAGTGAAGGATTTGCTAATACCTTCCAGTGCAGTTCATCTGTTTTTCTTGTTTTTCTCCCTGAAACTGAAAATGTACCAGACAGATGTGGTTAACCAAATCACTTGAGGAGAAAGGTTTTAATTTCCTTTCTTTGCTTCTCTTCACCTTTAGCTACACTGAGGAATGGGTAAGACCATACTAAATTCTCAGAACCATACATTGTCAGCCCAGGAGAAGTCAAATCCCTGTGCAAAGGTTTCATTGGCAGAAGGACAAACACGTGCAATATGCCAATGGGAGTCCATTGTCTGGGCTTCCTGTATATTAATTCCCCCGACTGACATTTTATGTGGCAATAGGTAGAGTGTCATCCTCATGGTGCAACATGAGATCAACATGCTATAAATAGCAGCAGAGCAATGTCTGAAATTAAGGACTATTGGATATCACCCAGTCAGTGCATATAAGATGATCTGAAATAGGCTAGTTCTGCTCTCAGAGATATGAATAAGAGTTTCTCTATTTAAGTTCCCAGAAAATCTCATATGAATTTACTTCTGAATGGAGTAGCATAACCCCCTGCACACAGGATTATAGTTGCCTTTGATTTAGTTCACCCCCAAAGGAACAATGGATCAAAAGCTCTCCTCAAAGACAGGTTGTCAACTCCATTTAAGATTAAGATGGATCTTCATTTCCTGCTCCTGTTGCTGTGGCACCCAGGAGTGACTGGGCAGAAGGTGGCCTGTCCCATCCCGTGCTTTTTGTTTCATATGGTCTCTGGGCAAAAGGACTGATCTTGGGTTTGGAGGATTTTACTGGCATACTGTGCCTCTTGCAGGGTGGCTTGAGTTGCACAAAGAATAGGTTTTGGGAAAGCTCAAACGTATTACCTGGTGGTCATGTGTCCAGGGCTTGCTTTGATATGGGAAAGGACAGGATGTTACCCCAGCTTGGGCATGTGGAAGCAGAGGTGGGTTCCCTGGTTAGACATTTAGAGCTGAACACCCACTGTGGGACTGTTCTACTTGTCCCTGTCAAAGCTGAAAAGTCCCAAGCACAAGATGAGGCAGGAAGGAGGGAGATCAGTGTGAAATGTGACTATTGCTCAGATCTTTGTGGTTATTCTTCTTAACATAAATATAAATGTTTAGCTGCCTATGCAACCATGATACTGATATTTGTTAGAGTACTCTTTCATTCATAGTGCATTAAATTTAGAATTTATTTAATTATTTTTTGTAAGTAGGTGTTTTATTTGCAGGAAATTATGACAGGCACTGAATTGATTTGACCTTTACCAGTGGGAGTATGTTCCTGCAGCTGTTCACATTGGGAGGAGCTCCTGCAATGTCATTGATTTTACTCTCTCTGAAACAACACCCCACTTGCTTCTTAGATCAAACACCTGCCCCACTAATGTGTCTCAGCTGCTTCATTAATCACACTGATGTTTGGATATTTTGCATTTCTAATCAAACAGCTACCTGCCATATCAATACCAAATTGATTGATTATGTTTACAGACTCAGGGAATGCTTTGCAAGAATACTGATAAACTTTTCACTTAAAAAGTAAAACTACAGCAACTATAATTAGCAAAAAGATAAAATCCAGAGCATCAGTATTAGAAATAACTAGAACACCAATCACTTAATTTCACCCAATTATCTCTGTGCTGAATCTTATAATTTGTGTTTGACTTAGGCAAACTTCAGAAAGGCACTTGGAAACATCAGGAGATGCAGAACAAACCAGTTTCTTCTGTAGTTTGCTTCAATAGTTTATAATCTCCCTAAAATATATTTGCACCTTATTTCTCATATAAATTTGTCTAGCCTTGCTTTGAATAATTATTGTTTGCTATGCCATTGTCCATAATTATAAAGTGAGTTAAAGAACACTTCTATTCTCAGTTAATATTCCTCTTGAAGTCACCTTAAGCTCTTCTTTTATGAGCTAAAGTGATGGTGCTCTTTACATCTCCCATGGAGCTATATTCCTTTCAATCTCCACAATTTTTTTTAGGATATTTTGGCACTCTCAGCAACACTTCATGATTCTTGCAATATAAGTATGCCAGAACTTCACATTGTCTTAAATGTATTCTAGCAAATTTTGTACATAAATATAAAAGCCACCTTTCCACCCTTAATCATTAATTCCCTCTTTACACTGCCAAGAATATTATTAACTCTTTCTATCAAAAAGTGCTGAGCAGTTTATGCATCTGACTTCCCTGAATGCTGTCTAGAATTACTGTCCAGAATCTCCAATCCCCATCTGGGTGTTAAAACCAATACTCTTTCAGCCAAAGCAAATACTGGAGTCTGTGCTCAGACACACATGACACAAATACCAACTGCACACATGTCAGGTCTTGTAATCACTCCAGGTAAATATAAATTTAGGCACACAATTTAGCCACACATTTAGCCACAGCAAGCATAAGAATGGGCAGATATGAACATCACAATTACTATCTTGCTCATTTGTGGGTAACCGGTCTTCTTGGTTTCAAAAAAGCCTAAGGAACTTGTATGGACTCTACCATTTGGAAACCTGAGTCCCTTGTAAGGTTTTCTGTGTTCATGCGGAAAACATACCTGGATATATTCGGGTTTTCACACTGGTGTCTGAAGATGAAAGAGCAATCCTTGATGCATAAAAGAAAATCTTATGTGAAAGACTCTGCAACCTTCCCTATCCTTGGCATGAAGAGCACCCAAGTCCCTGCAGTACTGGCTAGCCAGGGGGAGGTCCAGTCCTTCAGTTCAACTTATTCTGTGCTTAATAGAAGAATAAGGGTTTTGATAATCTAATATCTAATGTTTTAGCTGAGGATTTGGCACTTACTTGTACAGAAAAAGACCTGGGGTCTAGCTTCTGCTCGGAAGGTAATACATGCATTAAACTGAAAGGGTTTGGATACAGTGCTAAACTTCATTTTACACCATAGTGATCCCTGGATGGTGCTTAGATTAATTTAAACCAACAAAGTTTCTACTCTGTGCAGTAATCACTGAATTTAAATGAGCAGCAATAAAAATTTTTTGACATGTAACTTTGTCTAGGGTGGAATTTTTTGCGATAAACTTTGATTAAATTTTCATAAGGTTCTAATTGATTTAGACACATAGATTTCATTGTCTGTCGACAGGACTCTGTCTAGGAAGCTATTATATGAGCTATAGAACAATTTTTCTAGTAATATTTTGGTTACACACCATATCACTTTTTGCCACTTTCCCCAAATGTCTTATCTCCAGCAGCAGCCTCACAGACTTTTGTGTCTGTGCACTGGGTGGTAGTTAATTCCAACAAGAGCCTGCTGAATTGCACCAATCAAGAAATAAATTTGCTGGGGCTTTCCACTGATGCAGCTATATTGGTGTACTGAATATACCCTGAAAAAAGCCCACAGGCTTCCTAACTGCTCTATGCTAGCGATTAGACAAGAGTAGCATTTCGTGGGAACTGTGTCAGCACGAAATGTGAATGTGGAAAAATTGGGCACTGTGATGATACTTTGTGGTGAACAAGTTTTCAATCAATGATTCAAAATTATAGCACGTTATCTTCCCTCAGCTAAAATTGCAGAGGCTTCAGATAAAATGTTGACTTTATTTTCCGTATTTGACTGGAGATTATATATTTTGCTGTACTGACAGCTCAGAATTATCATTAAAGATTAGCCTTATTCACATCACTTTCATAGCACACACTGAAAACTATTAAAAAACTATATTCCAGGTCAAGTTTTTTAATCTCCAGCCATGGTTAAGGTCCATGGCTTTCCAATTTGCCCATTGCTCCTGTTTTGGGGTGGTGATAGGGATGAGCAATACAGAGGAGTGGTTAGGCTTATCAATAGGCAACACATGTGCCTGTGCCTGGTTGTGGAAAGGATGGCAGAATCATATCCCCAGCCTTTCCCTCCATACACCACTCATCCACAATTCTTCCCTCAAATTCTGGTCTCAATCCCATCATGTCCCTAAACTTTCCCAGCTTCTTGTAACCTTCTCTCCAAAACATCAAAGCTCTCAGGTGCTGTGAAGCAGAGGACATCGGACAGATGAGGCTGACCCATTCAGAGGGAAGATGATATGGGGGCAGGTATGAGGCCCCTGCAGCCCTATCCCATGTCCAAGGGATCCCTGCCAGGCAGCAGGGGGAAGATGTGGGCCATGGAAAAGAGGGATACTCAGAATAATTATTTTCTGAGACAGAAGGAAAAACTTTGCCAAAACCTCACAGGTGTGTGGTTTTGGCAGTTTGTTGACATTCTAGTACTTGTTGAAATTCTCGCAGTGGCTTGTTCTAAGCCTCTGGAGAGTGGTGAGGTTGCCTCAGCCTTTGCAATGGTCTGGTAAGTCCTCTCCTACATCGCAGCAAAAGCTGCCATTTTGTTGCAAACAGACACTCCACAGCAAACATCATCAGTCAACAGTGGGAAGAATTTTTACAGCCACTTCTGGGCTTTGCGTCTACATCCTTCCAATCTTATGGGCTCTTTGAAGACTTGTGGCAACTCTGTGAGTGAATGTGGTGTGTCCTGGCTGCTGCTGTTAGGTAAGGGTGGCCAGGTGGACTTTTTAATCAGAAAACTCCAGTTATTCCTCATCTTAAGGTGCTCCTGTGTCCAGCTGACAGCTCACGAGGGAGTACCAACCATGTTTGAGAAGTTTTAAGGTCCTAGGCAGCTGGAGGCACAGTGCACGCTGAAGTGATAGGATGACAAAGCTGTTGTTGCAGAAAGGTCCATGGGAAGAGGCCAGAAACTCTTCTGAGGACAGAATACAGGTGCTCAGTGACAGTGGTGACACACCACAACACATGGTCCTCAATACCGACTGGAGCAACACAGCAGGACCCTTGTCCCAGGCTGTCCTGGGACTAGTTCTATCTAATACCTTTACCAGTGCTCTGGAGGAGGTGACAGAAGGCTTGTTCAACGATTTCCCATCTTCTATGAGCAGGAGATTGGACCAGAGACCCATGAGGTCCCTCCTAGTCTGAGTTATTCTGTGAGTTTCTTAGCAGCCCATCCCATCCCCATCATTGCATAACACTGGCCTACTCTTACTAGATATGGCCATCAAAGGTGGCCATTTAACTAATCAGTAAAAGTAGTGCCAAACAGATAAAAGGAAATGAAAAAAGAGGGGAAGCAAATGAGACTCCCATATAAAGGCAACCTTTTGTCCCTACACCAAAACTGTAGATGAGAAAGGAGAGGGGCAATAAAAAGCCTGATGTATATGTTGATTTATGGTAGTCTAACACCAATAACACCATATAGTGGGGGTAAAAATTCTCAAACAGGCTGGTCAAACACTGAACCAGACTTCCCAGAGAATTGTTGAAGTCTCCACTGTTGAAAATACTCACAACTTGGCCATATATGCTCTGATCTAACTTTGAAGGTGCATCTAATTTCAAAACTGGCCTTGTTCAGATGGAGTGTTAGAGTACATGGCCTCCTGGTACCCTGGATGACATAAAACACAAGAAGAGAAACCTCTTAAGAGATATGAGATCTAGGAGATCTAAGAGAGGTGGAGCCAGGAGAGCAGTGAGGAGAATGAAGGCTGATAAACATGGGAAGTTATTACAAGACCCCTGACTGTCTCTTGTCTCTTCTCTGTTGGTTCTTCTCCCACAGAGAGAGAGCATTGCTCACCTTCCCAAGAGAAGAGGTGAAGCTGGGGCTGAGAACATTAACAATATTTTCAACCAGAAGTCCACATGTGAAAATGAGGTCTTAGTATGGGAAAATGATGTCTTTGGACATATAACACAGGGTGAAAACATGCAGTTTTCTTCCTTATGAACCACCCTTTCTGGAGACATTTGATACTATTTGTGTTGCCTCTGGTGACAAGGCATCAGCTGAAGACATGATTTCTATGACACATATCAGACAGGAGAACCTCATCTAAATCAGATGTGGCTCAACTTTCCAGCTGATGTGGCTGAACATAACCCACAGAAGTTCAGCAGTACATCCATTTTCCATCTACCTGAAAAAAGGTCTTACAACCGTGGGATCTCCGTGCTTTCTTTTGCTGGAGACACCTTGTTCAAATGATTTTAAAGTACCACCAGAGAGTGCAGCTGAAAAATGCTTGATGCCCATTTTGTGTGAATAGAGATGACTGAAATATTGCCAAGAGACTGCTGTTTCTGAAGTGAGAACCAAGGATAGTTCAGGTCACCTAAGGGAAGTGATGGTGCTGGAGGATATGAAGATGGAGGTGTCACATGTCCCCAGCTCCCCCTTTGCAAGCAGTGATTGCTGCCACTCGCAGCTGCAACTGCTCTGCCTGCATCAGTTGTTGGAAAGGCTAGAAGCAGCTACAAAATCTTAAGGCCCTTTCATGATGGGACTTCATGGCAAACACCTCCTGGCACTTGTCTCAGCTGGCTCCAGCTGACACCAAGCAAAGTAAGGCACCGCTCGCCAGCTCTGTGCGCAGGGAAAGGAAACTCCCTTCCTCAGCCTCTCTGCCACCATCAGGTATGTTTTCAACATTTTTAATGAGCTTCAGTAAGCAGGTCATGACCATGATCTGGAGCCTTGCTGTGCCTTCGCTAATGTCACAAAGGCTTTTTATATAACCATAAAGTATAAATAAAACCCATAAATAAACAATCTGTGAAATTAATCTTTTTAACTGATAATAACCTGATGTGTGGGGATCTAGATTTTGTTTCTAAATATTATCTGCCTTTGAACATTTGCTGCAGTTCCACTTTTCATCCCATTTAGGCAGGAATATTTACAAAAATTGAAAAAATACCTCTCTTTCATTTTTGGAAGCTAACTATCATAAGTTCAGATAAAACATCCCTGCTACAGGACACAGTGCCCTGTGTCCTGGCAGAAGATTGCTATGAAACAATAAAGTGAAACATAACTTCTGGTAATGCAATGCATTGGACCTGGGAATTGACAGTTTTGCCACTAGAGATAAATGAAGCTTTTGCCACGTGAGAAGGGCTGAGTTCTTGTCTCTGAGGCTCAGGATGTTTCCTCCCTATTTCTCTGTGATTCTTGTACTGCAATATGCTGATTACAGTGACCTTCATCAGGATTTATTACAGCTCTAGATGGCACAAGGACAGCTAAATAATAACGAGAGATTCATGCCCCCAGGGAGCATCCAGTGTAAGAAAAGCACACTAAAAGAGATGGCAAGACACAAAAGATGTAGAAAGAAGAATGAGATACGCAGAGAAGAAGATGCTTCTGTACAGGTTTATACTTGCTGCCTCTGCCCCTTGTTACTGTCAGAATCAGCTACAGCATCTCTGATGACGAGCGGGTAGAAGCCAAAGTGACGTGGAAGCCAGAGGTCTGAGCTCCTGCTATCAGGGCACATGGCAACATGCAGACATGTCAGTGTTCCTGATGGAGAAGCAGGCAGAGCAGTGTCACAGATGGACGAGTGTCTGTTGCTACAGCACTTTGGTATGACAGATGAGCAATGGATCTAATTATATAACTGGAAGAAGAGAGCCATCTTGCACTCTCCTGTGATCTATGCTAGTCATTGCAAAGCTGCTGTGTAGTACAAGGAACAGTGGAACATTAGCTGCTCTACAGCACTGCCATATATCACGCATGTACCCTTTTCGTGGCCACCCTAATATATGGCACTGCCTTTCCTTACCAGTCCATCACTTGAAAAAGGGACAGGAGGTGTAAAAAGCTTCAGTCACATAACTGCACTGAGAGTGTAAGTTTCACACAACTCATGCAGAAAGCAATGAACTGTATCAAGGGCTTATAGTCACTTTCCCCTGACCGCTCAGCAGCTATTCATAAAAGAGCATGAAAAAACAATTCCAGCTGACTGCATGTCCTAATTCATTTATGTTCCTGTAAGAATTCTGTTTTATCTCGATTATAACCAGAACATGTGGAGCAACAGGAGAGAGGAGAAAGGCAGCAGGAAAGAAGAGATGTAGCTATACGATAGTTACTTATATGATGTATACTGAGGCACATGGAAAATAAGGTGATTGGTGACAGCCATCACAGCTTCATTAAGGGCAGATTGTGCCTGACAATTTGGTGGCCTTCTACATTGGGGTTACAATGTTGGTGGATGAGGTAAGGACAACTGATGTAATATACTGCAAGGTATTTAACACTGTCCCGCATGACATCCTTGTCTCTCATCTGGAGAGGCATGAATTGGACCACTTAGTGGATAAGGAAGTGGCTGGATGGTCACACTGAAATAGTTGCAGTCAACAGCTCAATGTCCAAGTGGAGACCAGTTTGAATAGTATTCCTCAGGGCTTGGTATTGGGGCCAGTGTTGTTTAACAACTTAATCAGCAACATGGACAGTGGGACTGAGTGCACCCTCAGCAAGTTTGCTGATGGCAGCAAGCTGTGTGGTGCACTTGACGTGCCAGAGGGAAGGGGTGTCATACAGAGAGTCCTGGACAGCCTTGAAAGGTGGACTTGTGCAAACCTCAGGGAGTTCAACAGGGCCAAGTCCAGGGTCCTACACGAGTAAAAGCAATCCCAAGCACAAATTCAGATTGCATGGGAAATTGATTGAGAGCAGCCCTGAGGAGAAGGACTCGGGGGTGTTGGTGGATAAAAAGCTCAGCATAACTTGGGAATGAGTGCTCACAGCCCAGAAGGCCAACCGCATTCTGGGCTGCTTTGAAAGAAGTGGGGACATCAGGTCAAGGGAGGTGATTCTGGCTCCCTTCTCTGCTCTCATGAGACCCCACCTGAAGTGCTGCATCCAGCTCTGGGGTCCCCAGCACATGAAAGACATGGACCCGTTAAAACATGTCCAGAGGAGGACTATGAAGATGATGAGAGGGCTGGAGCACCTGTCCTACAAAGACAGGCTGAGAGAACTGGAGTTGTTCATCCTGGAGATGTCTCTGGGGAGATCTCCTAGCAGCCTGTCAGTACGTAAAGGCAGCCTCTTAGAGAGCTGGAGAAGGACTTTTGACAAAAGCAACTAGTGGTAGGACAAGGGGGAATGGTTTCAAACATGAAACCTAGATTTAGGTTAGATATTAGGAAGAAATTCTTCACCGTGAGGAGTATAAGTCACTGGAACAGGTTTTCCAGTGAAATTGTGGGAACATCCAAAGCCAGATTGGATGGGGCTCTGAACAACCTGGTCTAGAGGAAGATGTCCCTGCCTGTGGCAGAGTGGCTGGAGCTAGATGATCTTTAAGGTCCTTTCCAAGCCAAACCCTTCTATGATTCTATGTGCCTGATATCATAAGATGTAAGAACCTGAGCTGAAAGTGTTACTTTAGACCACTGTCCTGGCCCCCTGGATCTGAGTAAATGAGGTGATGTGTCAGGGCCCACATGCTGTTGTGTTTCTCCAAGAGGTGCTTCCATGTTTCCTCTCTGCAGTACACCTGACCCCTTTCGTGCAGGTATGAGGAAATTGTCCATTTTTAGGCTTCCTGATAAAATAAAGCAAGAAAAGTGACAAAAGGGGGCCCTTCTGGTACTTTAAGGTCTTGCAAGAACTAAAGACATAGCAAGTACAATATATCAGTTGACAAATCTCAACTCCTATAGAAATGTTATATCGCAACTGTCGTATCATCCCTCAGATCAGTTCTCTTTCACAGGCTAAATTAGTACCATGTTCTAGCATATTAACACATAAGAAGCTGAAACAGAATCACAGAATTGCAGAATGGTTGGGGTTGGAAGTTACCTCTGCAGATCATCTAGTCCAACGCCCCTGCCAAAGCAGGTTCACCCCCAGCAGGTTGCACAGGATCATATTCAGGCGGGTTTTGAAGATCTCCAGAGGAGGACACTCCCCAGCCTCTCTGGACAGCCTGTTCCAGTGCTTTGTCACCCCTGTCCTGTTGCTAGGCACCACTGGAAAGAGTCTGGCCCCATCCTCTTGAAACCTGCCCTCAAGATATTTGTATGCATAACCTAAGACTGTAGAATTTCTGTTTTGTTTGTATAAATCTGACACTGGCAATTCACAAAACACAAGTAGAGTGATAGGCATGCAGAAATATGCAATCTCCTAGTTTCCATTGTGGATGAAAAATCTGCTAATGAAATTGAATTATCCAATACAGTCAGCTAACTTTGCTACCCTTGGGCTGCAGAGGCGTTTGGGTTTTTGCAAATCTACAGTATTTTATTTTTAAAGAATGACTATATGGAATAGGCAGAAAAACAAATTATATTGGTAATTCTCATAAAAAGTGTTTTTAAGCAATGTGTTTTAAAGAAACTATCTAAAAAATTAAAAGAGAGACTTTTTACTGGTGCTTTCTCTAGCTTAGCTAACAGACTCCCTGTGACTTCCATAGTAGATCTACATACTCTAGGGCCTATGGCACTGCACTGTTAGTCAATGTATAAAGACCTTCTGACCTGAATGACTTTTATATTTCCACCCAGATTCCCCAAGAACAACCCTGCCATTTGGTTCTGGGTATAAACTGATCATACCAGAGGTGTGCGAAGGAGCAGTTCTGTAAAGATATGGATGTGGCTGCAAAGATCAAAACCAGACTCTGGTATGGAGGTGTGCCTAGGCTGCTGGGAGTGTGCTTGGCATCCCGAGTGGTGGTAGGCATTGCAGAGTTATACAGCACTCAAAGCAAATCAGTGCAGTCACCCATTATCACATTATTGGGTCCAAGGAAACAAGAAATTTATCACTGCAGACTTCTTGCGGCTACTTGCTGTTTTGTTGTTTGGACTGTCTGTACAGGTGTATTTTCATATGCCAGATGTCTCATCAGAGCAAAACAGAGACGTAACACAGCCTACTTGTGGAGTAGTAAGATATCTGTCATGGGTCACATTTTCTTTTTTCCCCAATTCACTGTACTTGCATCCTCTTCAGTTTTTAAAAGGCTGAAGCCCTTAGGCTGTTGGTGTAACCAGGAAGGAATGATGTCTCACTACTGATTTTTATTGGTGTGGTTGATAATTACTACCTGCAGCATCTCCTGAAGTCTGCTGGCTTTTTGTGGCCTGCAGAATTTCTGAAAAAATGGCTTGGTAAAAGTTTTGGAGGTGGAACTCTAGGCAAAGTTGAATGTACAAATAGGCTTCTAGAGTCTTCATCTATATTTTATGTATTGCGACAATTCTCAAATTCTTAATATTAGGCTAGTACAGCTCCTATGTGCTAGGTACCTTACAAACACACGACACTCACAGATGTTTTTCTTGATATATTTACCACTCAGGTACATAGATTTTGCTTCTTCATTTTTACATCACTTCAATTAAGCATTTTAAGGAATAAATAAAGGACACACTTTTAAAATTGATTCACAGACTGGAATCATGCTTGAGTAACCAGTTCATTTCTAATAGACTTTCTCTGACTTATAGCTGCTACAGATCTTGCCCTTGAAATGAATCTAGTTTGTGCTGATGGCTGAGATTTAAAAGGAGCCTACGCATATTATTTTCCAAAATCCCATTACATTTTAATAAGATTTTTACTTCTAATGTACTGTGGTCTCTCAAAAACTCAGCTTGAATTCCCAGTTTCCAAACTGCAACCACTAAATCAAGTCTATGACAATTCCTTCCAGAAAATTCAGTGTTAATTTTTATTTTTTTAGTAGCTCCTCTCCTGCATTTCAGTGGTTTAGGACTTTCTTCTTGCTTGACTTGTTTTTGTGCTTCATGTTTTTTTTATCATCCTTGCTAAGGATATCTCTGAATATAGAGTGACACTCATACCTGACACCATGAACAGGAAAATTGATGAGTCACAGCAGCTCCAATTTCCCACCTGCATCAGCGATGGAGAAATATCCTGCTAGGAATAATCATAAACTTTATAGTCAGTTTTCCCCATTCCTAACACCCTGGGTTACCGATGTTTTCTAAGCTGAACATCTACAAATGCACAAAAAAAAAAAAAAAAAAGAAAGATTTAAACAATAAAGAGACAATCAAGGCACACTGTCCATCAGCAATCACCAGACCTGTCCCTCTACTTGGCCTTTTTCAATCAGCCTGAATTCTATTTCCCTTTGATCACCATCCCTAGGTGGGATGCAGCCATGAGATAGAGAAGGTTGCTGCAAAGTCTGATAAGGCTATTGCATCTCGCAAGTGCTACATGGAGCAATACTGCCAGGGGTAAAAAATCTTATACCTCCTTTATGTTCCCATTACAGCCCTGCTTAGCTGCCAGGGTAGCTATTTCCAGATGTTTTGAGCCAACAGACAGTCAGCCTGTAATGTATTTCTCAGAGGATCTCCAGCATTTCATAACCAGACTTAAAGGGTGGGAGTGGAGGGAGCTGGGGCAGCTGCTGTGCCTGGGGAACACCAAGTTTTCTGGTGACCTCTTGCCATTATGTTCACTGGTACTTTTTGGGAGTTAATGCCTGAGAGGTAGTAGAGGGAATTTTCAGTTGAAGTGGCTCCTATTGCAGAGGGGGAGTGAGGGTGGATTTCACAGCACACAGGACAGCAGATTTGTCCATCTCTCTGGAAGCAAATTGTACCAGTGAGAATTTAACTGATGTAAAAATCCTCTGTAATTGTATGGCAAACAACAGTCTCTTCCAGGGGATCTTTTCTCTCTAAATGTTAGTTATCTTTAGCAGTTATTCCTGACTAACTGTGAGAGAGCCTTTGCATGCACTCCTGGTTTTAAATAATGTGATGAAATGTATGGGCAGCTGAGGTTCTGTTGTGCTTGCAGCATCTTTGATGAACACACATACAGATATATGCTTCCTGTATTCATTCTGAAATTGCAGAGACCTTATCACAGCAGGAGACACTCATTTCCCCAGAAACACTCTGCTGAGCATTTCTCTCTGGGATATTGTCAGTGCTTCAAGTCATGATCCTTGGCTCAGGGCTCTGCTCAACACTGTGTGGCCTGTCATTGACAACAGCTCTGTTTGTATTTCACCAATATTTCTTTTGTACTAAGTACCTTGCAAGGTGAGGGCAACAGTTCCAAGCCCTTGCCCTCTCATGGGCAGTAAGGGATAGCTTTGGAAGCATGTGCAACCTGGTCCCAAGGAGTGCCCTCTTGACCATTACCTTTCACAGCCCATGCTGGGGCTGGACATTATTACACCTGCGCACACGAGGCCATCTTGGTGAAGGTGAGCCCCTCTGCCAGAGGGACAGTTTGTGTCCCTTCAGAAGTAAGTATATTGCCGACTTTGAATCCACAGTGTTATGGAATACTCCATGTATTCAGGCTCAAGGACTGCCCCTGACCCCTGCTAAAGCCTGAGGGCTGGCATGGCAGTGATGTCCCGTTTCTGCTGCTTGAGCCCACCTGGACAGAGCATGCAGGCACAGGTATCCCATGAGACTGACTGATGAGGTGGCCTTCTGCACATCCAGGCAAGCAGGGTGGTGGAGCCAGCCATGCTCCTGTGGGCAGTTGCCCAGAAAACTTCCTCTTTTGCCCACTCAAGCTGCCAAACTGCAGACACTGGCTCCACGCCACACTCCATCCCACTGAATCAATTATTAAAGCAGGTCTGTGCTATCAGATTAAATTAGTGTTTTTCCCACCTAGGAATTTGCACTTCTTGGAGGTGGGGAGGTGGGTATGTGACTCACTCACAAAGACTCATCCATCCTGTCCCACCTTTCCACTTTCCACCTTCTCCCTGTGCGGCTGAGAGAAAGCCCATAGTGCCAAGCTGGGAGTCTGTGGACAATCACCTCCAGGGAAGCCAACAACTGTCTCAAAATGACACAAGAGTGGATCAGGCTGTCTGTCTTTCAAATAAGGATGTAAATAGTGCCCTACACTTCCAGCCCACTATTTCTGAACTCTTCCCACCCTGACTGACTCTCATGGCTGAGGGGAGACTCAGGATGGCAAATTCTGCTTGAAGCTATCTTCAGTGTGTACTAAAGAGGGTCAATACAGCAAAGAGTGACCAGACTCACATGTGCAGCAAGGAGAGCTGGCAGTGCCACTTCAGTGCAGGGTTGTTAGAAACCACAGTAGTTTCTGCTTTGGCAATGAGCTGTGTGGTGTGTTTTCACTGTACAATGAGCTGCACTGGCTTGTCTTCCTGCTCTTCTGCCCTTACTGTGATGTCTTCATCCAGCAAGCAAATAAGAGAAGACTCTCCAGGTACATGTTTTAAAGTGTTCATTGCATTTCTGCACACGTGTTCAGTCCTATTGTCAGGATAATAAGAAGTGAATAGAAAATTAACATGATTGTGTATGTTTCATTAAAAATGAACAGATGTAAAGGCCAGTTCTCATACACAGATTTAACTCAGATCCTGTGGAGTTGAAAGACTAAGCCAGAACTTGAAAGTAAAATCTACTATATTTTATTTAATTTTAATTCCTAACTGGATAAGCTTCTGAATAATTACTTTTTTAAAAATAAAAAGCCTAACATGCTTCTTCTTTCTGCATTTGCTGGGCTAATCACACCAGATTTCTTTATAAATTTTCCAAATATACCTGAGAATGTGCATAAAACTTAATGGAAAATATGACTGTGTTTTTAATATGAAATTTAAGGGGGGAGAAGAGGAACAAGAATTTAAATATGAAAAAATATGTATGTTGGCTTCTAAAAAAATATTAAAGTATAATATTTAGGAAAAATTGTGGGTATTTTTTCCCCTGCAGATAATATCTCTGAGGCAGAAGTTTATCAGCTCCTGCAAGCTTTCATGGCTGCGGTGATGAGAGAATGGTATAACAGCCAGGCTCTTTTCAGTGTGATCTGCAACACTGTCATCATCTCTAGCTCTCTGCTTTCCTCTTTGTGGTTTTCCTGCCACCTTGTTTTAAAGCATAAGCTCTAGACTGGAGTTGTTTGGTTACTGTCAGACATTGAGCCCAAAGAAAAATGTGTTACCTTTTTAGTTTTAACTTCAAGCATCTGTATTCTTTTAAGTTCATCCTTTTTACCATCGGCTGTGGTTGCAGACAGCCAGCTGATTGTCAACAGTTTCCTACAGCACTGATTCATCTCTCAGCTTCTTTTTATTTTTCCATCAAAAAGTATTTGTAAGTAAAAAATGTTGACCAGTTCTATTGTGCTCTCTGAAACATTAAAAGAACAGTGGGTATGAAGTCTTACAATGAGCTGTCATGTCTTCTCTTTTTTTTCAGCTTTTGACCATAGCTAAGCTCACTGATTGGAATGCAGGCTTTGTACTATTAGATGAATACAGAAAAAATTAGAATGCCTGATGCCACAAGCAATTACAGTGAGAAAAAGAGTGAGAAAAAGTATTAAGGATATTAAACGTAGCTGTCTTTGGAAGAAGCCCCTCAAAATCATAACAACACTTTTTTTCAGCTACAAGAGAATTGCACTGGCAGCGACATTCTAGATTAAATCAGGAGTGCTATTTAAACCTGAGTCAATAGTTCCTCTTCACTGTTTTTGGGTCACCTTATGGATAGGTTTTTGAGTACAAAAACAGGAATCCTTCTGGATGAAACAGGACCAGGAGACATTTCCCCTAAATTCACCAATGTCTCTGGTGAGTTTTCAACTTTGTGGCCAGACTGGATCCAGTCTGAGGGAAATGGCCTTGGGGAAAAGTGAGTGACATGGGTCGCATCAATGCTTCTTCTGCACAAGTCCGTTCCAAGGTATTGCAGACACAGCCTGTGACTAAAGAAAAGTGACAGGTTACTCCCTGAAATCAGGCAACATTGTAATGTTCATAACTCAGATACTTATGTTGAGCTATCCTATCCTATCCTATCCTGTCCTGTCCTGTCCTATCCTATCCTATCCTATCCTATCCTATCCTATCCTATCCTACAGTGGCCCATCACCATCACTGTAAAATCTCAATGCATTAGGTAATATGAGTAACATTTGTCAACATTTACACAGGGGATAATCAAGACCTCATTGTTTCCAGGCTCTCCAAAACTGAACAAGCAGTTATAATAATGAAATTCTGTTATTGATTCAACTGATCAAATTGTATTTGCATTAGTAGCACAGGATAATTGGAGCACATTATAACAAAACAACTGATTGGTAGTGTAATGCTGTTCAGAATATGAATACATTATCCTTTCATGCATTTAATATTTCCATTAATCACTAAGTTGGTGCCATCTTCAATTTTGCTAAACAGCCTTCAAGCTGGGAAACTTGAAGCTCTTTAAATCTACTCTTATATTCAAAGATCCTCTTAGACTGCCTGATGATATGAACTTTTAATTTTGAATCAGACTGAAAATCAGTCTGAGATAATACTTACATTGGTATTCTTCTTCCCTACCTTCCCTTAGGACATTGCTTATTATTTGTTTCCTTAGCAGAGAAACAGGACTTGGTAAATGCAGAAATGCAGCCTTTTCACTCTACAATGTACTAATATATCCTTATTTCCCCACTTATTATTTTCCCTGTTGCATCATGAAGATTTCTGATGCAGGGAGCCCCATACTTCTCCAGGCTTCAGACTCAGAAGACAAGTTGGAAACAGCTGCTTCTCTTCCCCAAATTTCTTAGACCTAAGCTGCTACTCACTATTGAAACAAAACTATTTTCATTTTGCAGCACCTGATCTCCAAGAAGACATACTTCTAGAAACAAGAAAAAAATAATACGAGGCAATGAGGTACTCCTAGGTCAATATTTTGTAATTAGGCACACTTGTACTGTTGGAAGAACAGATGTTGGAATCAGGTCAGGGAGACATACACAGCACATAAAATGTGGTGTGTGATCAACAGGTATCAGCAAGGTTAATAGAATTGAAAATGCAAATACGAAGCCCTCCAAGGACCAGCATTGTTCTCCTGAGTGTTACAAGTGCTTCAGTCTTGCTGAAAGTAATCAGAGTTGAAGGCTCTCTGCATTTTTCAGAAGATCTAAAACATTTATCTTTGGACCAGATTCTTTTTGCTTAGGGAAACTGTCCCTCTTTTCTGTTCTTGGTACCTTCTTTGGTTTTGTCCCAGATTTCCTCCCTCTTCACCTTACTCTCTTGAAGACAGGTTTGCACATTTTGCTAAATCAGTGAGCAAGATCAGAACAAAGAATAACAGATCAGACCACATGTCTAAAAATCTGTCCCAATAGTCACTACTATAAAAATACACCTATAGCTTTATGGCTGATTCTTCATAATAATTTTTTTCAAGGTTGTAACTTAGTTTTTGACAGTAGCAATCACATATTATATCTTGAAATCCCACTGATGTATTCACTTACACAGTAAGATTCCAAATTATACCAGTCCGTTGAGTTAATAGCTAACATAAGTGTCTGCTGACATTGTTTGTATGCATTATAAATTCCTTCAGTATCAGAAAGATCACAAAAAACCACAGCTCTAACCCTAGGAAATTGCTGAAAAGTCAGTGAAAACAAATTGATTTTGTCTTTGCTCTGGAATGCGTCCCCAGTGCACCCATTAGAGCAGAAGTAAGCCTTGCCAAATAAGCACTAAATGCCTCAAAGAGCTGTCCGTGGTGTCCAGTTCAGCTTCCTCTGGTCCTTGTTGGCACAGCAATTATGATCAACCTGCAAATTTAACTCAGATTGTACACAGCATGGAATATTTATACAGATTTACTTGTTTGTAGAAGTGTTCCTGAGTTGAATAGAGAAATTTCCATATGGAAGTTGGAGGGCACTGTGCTAAGAAATTCTGTTTCTCTGATATGAGAAGTTTTATTTTTGCCTTCTGCACAGATCACTGAGCTCCTGACAGTCCTCTCGCATCTGTGCTCAAAATTCTTACCTGTTCTTGCTACCTTCATGCAGAATTAGCTGCAAATTGTCAAATCACAAAGTGCATATGGATGTCAAGGGAATCCCCCATATTATTTTTTCTTTTTTCTGGGAAGCACCACAGCTTTCACCCAGGAGAAAGTCAACATACATCTCTGTTCTCAGTATGTGACAATAACGCAAATTGAGGCATTGCTCATAAACAGAGAAGAAAACTCTTTTGCTGTTATAGAAAGTTCATTTATGTCACCTACAAATGGGCAAAAATGTGTCATCTGTGCTCCCTTATGTTGTTCAGAAGAGACAGAGTCTCTTTTTTTTTCTCCTGTTGCTTGTTTTTATCTTAGTAATATGAAAGATGTCAAGCTGAGGCTGCCCTTGATTGTTTGAAAACTTTTAAGTTCTCAGAAGTGAACCTGTACTACTTGCCTGTCTTGCAATTCCCATAGTTTGTCTTTTTCATGTTTAGTCTTTTTCATGTTTTGGTCCCAGTCCCAGAGTGAGCTGCCTGTGAACAGACGACTGCTCCTGTATGTAATTCAGATGGGGAAAAAACCTGAGCATTGCCTGCTTCCTACCATGTCCTGGAAGATTTGATGTGTTCCTGTTTCGTTGTCTAGAAGAAAGCAAAAACACAGTGACTGGCAATACATTTGGTGTATCTTATCTTATCTACACATATTCACCAGTTCTGTAACAGAAAGCATTCAAACAAGCAGCTTTTCCAGGAATCAAGCCCAGAGCAACGTAACTGCTTCCAGGACTGGCTCTGGTAAGAGCAAGTAAAAGCTTCATGGCTATATCTGTGATAAAGAAAAGGCCTCCAAGGGTGTAATATTGGCATCTCTCAATGCTTATTGTGATAATATACATGTCATTTTACATTTCCCATCAGAAAAGGTTTTGAAGGTGTAACAACTCTGAATACACCCAAAAATGAAACAATCTATTTTGTGATGCCAAGCATCATCACCTGGCATTTCAAACTTGAGTGAAACAGAAGAAATGCCAAGTTGTTAGCAAAGACTTCTCAGTAGAGTTAATGATTCCAGTTAAATGGAAATTACAAAGGTAAAATGAAAGACTGTCTCAAATACAAATAAGAAACATTTAATTCCATCTGAATCAGGTTTAATTTCATGGAGCATTGTTTGTGATAAATTCTGTTTAATGTTTCCAGCCATCTACAGAGTCACTCATGAAGGGTAGGACAAACAAACAAAAAAAATCTCCAGTTTTTCACACTTTGCAGGGTGCAATATCTCCTTTGACTTCTAACACCTCTTCATACTGATGGGTACAAGTTCTGGATTCCCTCAAGCTTCAGGTTAGCCAAATGCAGAGCCGCAGCTCCAGTCAGATGGGTGGGCAGGTGGACCAACAGGGTCCCAATGTCAGCCAACTCCATTCTGTTGGTAGTTCCAGGCAAGCAGTTACAAAGCTGTGTTACACAACCGGTCATAACGATTTTCCACTCTGTGTCAGGTGCTTGCGATCTGGCCTCTTGTGTTTGTGACGTCTGTAACCCAGAAGAGAAAGGTAAAAACAACAGCTGTGTGAAGGAGGAGACTGTGGCCAAAATTTAGTGAAACATTTCTGATCATGCCTAAATTGAAGTGCACAGCTTATGCCAGCATGCTTCAGGAAATCACGAGCTTACTCCCTTCACTGAATTGCACTTTTGTGTTCAGCAGACAAAATTTAAGCATGTTGTGCTCCAGCAGCTTATGATGAAGAAGGATGACGATGTATCTTAAAGAAAGAAAATTCTGCTTACAGTGAAGAGAAATGGTATGACAGTCTTCTTGCTCCAACATGTGTACTTCAATCTGCTAAAATGTAGGAAAAAAAGACCACTTGATTCCAAGATGAAGATTTAGTGAAATTCTCTAATATTTTGACACCTTGTTATTTGCATTTCTCTTGTCCTTTAAAAAACTCCACAATTCTGTGTATTGAAGCAAGCTAGCAGCAAACTTCTGATGGCTTTCAGCAGCTTGTATTCCAGATGGCCCAGACGAAATCATAAGTTATTATATAAAAGATCCAATTCTAGAAATCAATGCATGGAGAATATTTCAGGTTATGACATTAAGTTGTTTACCAGGGCATGTGTAGTGTTTCCTTGGGCTGATATCACCAAATGCTAAACTTTTGGTGGGTTTAATCCACATTCATCAACTTTACTGCTTTACTTAGAGCAGCTGTCTTGCTCTCTTAATACATGCTGCTAACCAGATGGTCTCAGAAAACACAACCATATGAAGTCTGATCCCACTTAATTCTTAAACTCTTCATGCCTTGCACTTACTTGGTTTTGCATGAAAAAGAGGCACAATTGAGTAGCAGGAGAGTAGCATTTGATTCAGACCGAATTCTACCCTTCATGTATGTGATTGAAACAAGACAATGGTGTCTCAAATACAGCTTTAAAAACCTGTTTGAAAGGGAATTCAGCTGTGCCAAATAATAATTTGAAGTATTACGCGGTTTTATGTGTTGTTATAGCATGAGAATCCGATGGAGGCTTCTGAGGATCAGAGTGCATAAAAGTATTGTTAAGCTTTTTGTATAAATGACTGCAATACGATTCTTTAAAAAAAGGGACTTCTTTGTGGTTCAAGTCACCTAGTCATTGACTTGCCCTTTGTAGAAGAAAATTATTACTTTCCTTATCTTCCTTTTCTGAGGAATCTTCCATACTCCTCCTGGGTAAGGAGGAGTTACAATAGTAAGTCTTTTCTCTCTTCAGTGCCCATGTGCTTCTTTATACTAAGAACCAATTAAAAAAGACACAATTCTTTGCAATACACAAACCCAATTTCAGGCCGGGGTAATGCTTGGTCCTGGAACTGAGAGCATCCCTTCCTTGGGATGAATCATGATATTTGCTGTTCTGCATGTGATAGGATAGACTACATGCTTGCCTGTAATTTGTCAAAAAGCCTTGACAGATAAATTGATAGTTAGAGGTGAAGGCAAGCAGTAACTACAAATTCTGGAAATTCTGCCCTGCCTTCCTTCATCACTGCATAATATCTAATTCTAGGAGGCAGCTTCTGGTGGTTTGCAGGTGGATGTCACCTTCAGAAATGAAAATAAACAAGCTTAGGAAATACTTCTATGGTTTGGGGTTTTTTTCTCTCTGCTCACCTTGGGGATCGTGAGAACTATTTGAAAGTGAAAATGTGACTTGCCACCTTGCAGAGGGAAATAAGACCTGTTTGGGTTTTTTCTCCTGCTGATCCGTGATGTGTGCAGTGATTCATGCACAAGCCTAGAAGTGTCAGGAGGTCTTCCACAGAAGAGCTGCTCCTGGAGCAAACTTGCAATACAACTGGCACTCAGGATAACATCTTCTTTTCCTGCTTCAAAAAAAGAATGGAATCAGGGCAACATTGTTCATGTCCCTGCAGGATTTCTTGTGGAGTAACGTCATTTGCACCAGTGAAGGTACTCCTGATTTATGCCAGCAAATGTGATTATAGAATGAGGTCCTTTTGTTGCATTAGTTTAACATCCTTACTGCTGGGGCACCAGTTCTGCCAGTGATGTTTTACCCATCCTGGGTTAGCTATGCAATCATCAACTGTCCCACTGGTGCTGTAGCAAGTAGTTTGGGTGGAAATTCAATCTTTCCCACACAAGCTGTGCTGAAGACTGTTGAAACAAGCCTGAACTCTTGGATTTCAATTCACCAGCTGTTTGTGAGGGGATGCTGTGGTGCAGGATCATATAATGCAGCCACTGGAAAGGTACCTGGAGTTTATTTTTAGAGCATGGCATTTAGGAGGAGCATCTCGCATATATTTGCTTCAGCCTCATGTGCGTATTCAGTCATTCTTTAGGACTTCTTTGTGACATGGGCTGCATCTGTCCTGTGAAACCAGATTCGCTCTTGGATGTGCCGTAATTGTGGAGCATCTGCACCTCACAGCCATTTTGTTGAACATCTTTCTGCTATTATAGCAAAAGCATCAGAAAGCCTCAGCTGCCCGCTTCCCCAGCGGGGAAAGTGAGGGCACTTGTGCACATTTGACATTTCAGTCTAATCCGATCTACATAAGTATGCCTCATCCCCTGTCACAGGGCAGTGAATTCGCTAGAGACACTTCTGTGGGAGTAGAAGGCTGTGCCTTGTGTGGTGGGAACAGTGTGGGCAGCCTTGGGGGAGAAACATCCACCACAAATCTGAAGTGCAGAGCTGAGGGCTGGTCCTCTCTCAGACCTGTGTGGGTTCCATCACAATAGCCCTATAAGAAATCATGAACAATAACTGCAAAGTGAGTCCATCCTTTTTACCTCACTTCCATCCACTAAAATCACCGAGCCATACATACGAAGGCCAGTGAAAGGACCATTTTACCCTGGCCTTTCCCTGTGTTACCAGCTCTGACTTGCCCATGATGTTATCAAATGTGTCTGCTGTCGGGCAGCTCTCCCTCTAACAACCTGAATGTCTCAGGGATCAGGCTCTAGCCCAGAGGCCAGCTGGTGCAGCATGGCTCACGCCCATGCAGCTGACCTCCAACACCACCACCCGTGGTGGCCACAACCAAACTCTGTACCCAAAGCCCTCCCTAGTCCATGCTAATCTTAGGCTATGTCTAAGGTCAAACCTACCTGGGGATTATAGCGTGGCTCTGCAGTATGGCTGGCCATGAGTTGGGGCTCAGGTCCATCTCCTGGCCCTGTTAGCCTGCAAGGACCACGGGAGGTAGAATTGGAGCCCTAGAAATGGGGCTGTCCCACTCCTGCTCCACTAGGTCCTTGTTCCAGCTGCTTGGAACAAGTCTGGGGAGAGCACTGAGGACATGCTAAAATGAGATTAGTGGGGAACCCCTTGCTACTTACCCAACCAGCCAGTGGGGTAGTGGCAGAGGGCTGGTTGAGAGTAGTCTGAGCCTGTCCATGAAGGGACAAATGTCCTCTACCCTGAGCCAGGCTGGCTGGTGCCAGGGTGTACACACCATGGGGGAAGAAAGGGAGTGGGAAGTGGTGAGGGAGACTGGAGAACATCACACTCTGGTGACACTGAGGCAAAGAGTGGGCAGGTGTAGAAGAGACTCTGAAACATGTTGCTTTCCTTACACCTGTGCTGCTAACCCTCTCAAGTCCTAGCTTCTTCCTGAGATGTCCTTATTAATGGCTTGATGGAAGTACAAAGAAAACAATCCCTGTGGCTTCATAGCACAGAACCATAGTCCAGCCAGGCCATTACACCCAAAATATCCTCCCTCCCATAGCCCAGTCTCAACTCTTACTTAACAGTCAGCAAGGACCTGGATGGACACAATCAAAATATACGGTGGTTTCCAACCATGTCATCACTTCTGACTTGCTTTTTGTGATGGAAGCATTTGATCCACCTCCAGATTGCTGTTTATAAATTGTCCATGGACAAGAAATACTGAGCAATTGTAGTCATTTTTGGAAATAGTGGTTTCGCTGTCTGGTTTCTGTTTTCAATAGAGCAGGAAAAATTGTAGGTCACAAAGACACCGGTTATCTGAGATGTGTCAGTCAATGACCACAGACAACAGCCAACTACGTGATAATTTCCACTGCCTAGATGGATCACATGCAAAAACACAGTGTACAGAGAAATACCTTAGATTCCAGGTGTTTTTCATTCTCTGTGGTTTTGTAAAGATAAATGATGTTCAATACTGAATCAAAACAGATTTTTAGCCAGTTTAGACAAAATGGAAATTCTCTGTTAACACTGCCAACCTACATTTATTCAGCTAACAAACACTGTTCTTGAAAAAACTGTCAGACATGACTGTCATTGGAATCAAAGTAAATAAAGGGGATGCCAAATTTGCCTTGAAATCCCAATAATTGCCTATGTATCCTTTATTTGTGTCAGATGATGGGCAAGGCAGGGAAAATGAGAAACAGGGTATTAAAAGACAGCAACAGAGAGACACTAGGATAGATAAGAAAAACTATAATTAATGTCACTGCTGAATAATAGCAGATTTGAAGGAAAATACATATTTTAATTTATGGGATGATTTGATCTCAGTACCATTACAAAGAAACCCTCACCTGCTACTAATATTCTTCTACATTTCAAAGATAATTAATTATATGAAAGTGTAAAAGAAAATGTATGAATCAGGTGACATAATGCTGTGGTTTAACCCTGGCTGTCAACTAAGCACCACACAGCCTCTTGCTCACTGCCTGCCCAGCAGGATGGTGGGAAGGGTAAAAGTGAGAAAACTCGTGGGTTGAGATAAGAACAGTTTAATAATGGAAATAAAATAGTCACAGTAACAATAGTAAAAATAGCATACTGAAAAGGATCATAACAAAGAGAAACGAACCCCAAGAAAGACCGGAGATGCAAATAAAAACAATTGCTTGCCACCAAGTGACCAGTGCCCTGCCAGTCCCCAGCAGTGGCCTCACCAACCAACCTCCCACCCAGTTTTATTGCTCAGCATTGACACCATATGGTCTGGGACATGCCTGTGGTCAGTTTGGGTCAGCTGTCCCACCTGTGTCCCCTCCCAACCCCCAGCCCATTCACTGATGGGTGATTTAAGAAGTTAGTAACCTTCAGATACCTATTATTCCCTCTCTCATTGCCTTCTTTCTCCCCGCAGCTGGACACAACTGCCTTCACACATCAAGTCTGTGCCCTTCCAGTCTCTTTTAGTAGAACTAATTCTTGATGCTTAAATTACTGCAGGATCATTTCAAGACCTGAAAACTGGGTCACAGATGGGAGGGGGGAAGAGATGAGAGAATTTTTTATATTACTACACCTACAAAAACCAGTCAGACTGTAACCTTGTGTATTAACATCACAGAGTACAGCACCATTGAATTTTTAGACAGCAAAATGAATTTGTACCTCCACCAAGGACCATCAAAACAAGCTCATTTAAATACTCCTCACTATCCTTACCCAAAAGCATTTCCTTGCAATGGAAATAACTGACCAAAGAAACTTCATTCTGTCTGTTCACATTATCATTGTGCACAGAATACAGGTTGATTGAGAGGTGACACTTTAACTAATATAAGACCTCTTCCTGACTCCCAGAAATTAAGTGTATGCTTTGAAACTATAGTAATTTTCTCACTCTTCTGGAAAGTGCCCCCCTTGGAAATGTCATATTATAGAATTAATGTGATGCACATCAGAGCAATTTCTTCTGTTTTTGATGATTTCAGTATGTCTGGATATTTAGTACAATCAGGGTTGATGTAGTTAACACTCTACCTTCTACCTAACAAATGCTACTTTGGCTGGAAACATACACAGGTTTGCACAGCCCCCACATTTGTCTGAAACTAAGCAGGTTCTCAATGACACTTGGTGTTCCACGTGAGCTTTGATGACACTCTATACTTAACATCTCTGCTGCCTAACAGAGACAGGGCCCAATCTTGAACCTGGAGCGCAAGTGACAAGGGGCACCCTACACCCAGCTGGTGGCCTGTCTATACTAGATTACTCTTAGGGAGAGCTGGTGTGAGCATGAGAAGACAGCCAGGGAATATAATACCCCTAAGCAATGCAGTTGGTGCCCGGGGCTCAAGCTGAGCTCCTGAAGCCCCTTTTCTTGTCAATTCAGCCTTGACAGGACCAATCTGAAGTCAGGATGGGCTGGGGAGGTTTGGGTCCTTCAGTCTATGTGCACAAGACTGGTGGCCTAATGTGGAAGCTGTTCCTCACGTTTTCCACCTCAAGCCCATGCTGCTCTTGTCCGATGCCAACAGCAGCAGTAACCCATTTGCCAGCCCAGCCTGGGAAGCAGAACCACAACAGCCAACACAAGTGACAGTCCTGCATGAGCTGGCATAGAGCCATAAATGATAGGAGGCACCTCTCCGGAGAGAAAGACCGAAAATTGCTGCTGTTACAATGCTCTGGGAATTAGTTACTGTTGACTTATTTATCAGTCTAATTAATTTCTTGTATTTAATAAAACTGTTTCTTATTAGCCATTTAATTCGTGTGTGTGAGTGGAAAGAGTAACCCCTTCAAGTGCAATCAGGCTTAGCATCACTTTCCCAGGTTTCTGGCTGGGGTTTTGAGAGTGGTTTTTGTAATAATCCATTTATATGTGAACCTGATCTTTGTCTCTGCCTCTTGAAACCAGAGAGGATCCAGGACTTCTTAGTGAGTAGTTACCCTTTCCCCATCCATCCTTATCCTATGAGCAAAATCTGCTTACAGGCAAGAGCTACAGCCGTAATGTCACACCGCCTAGAGCGAGAAGCTGTTCCAACTGGTCCTGTCTTACCTACCAACATCTTCCTCAGGGGTGGAAAGAGCAGCACAGAGCTGGCAGGTGGCAGCAGTCTTTGATGGCATCCCACTGCCCTGTGTCACAACAAGGATGTGAGGGAGGATGACAGAGAGGTCATTCCCAAGAAGTGAACTGGTATCTTCTCTCCCTTGTCAGAGAACTGCTCTGCTCAGAGAAATCTCTCGTGGGTCACTCACCCAGGGCTGTTCTTACCTCCTCAGTTTCTTCACTTCAGGCAATGCCCCAGCCCTGCATTTTCACTCAATCTCTCCAATTCTTCCCTGTGCCCTGTCATACTGGTCCCTGCCATGGTTGAGAACGTACTGGTTTATCTTTGGGTCAGCAAAAGGATATCAACTGGTCCTTCACTTTGAATCAGAGCAAGGAGGAAGTTTAGCCCATCAACCTTCAAAAAGACCGTCAAATACCTGTTGCCCGTGTCTGGCAATCCAGTTTCATGAGAAATTTGGAAATGTGCCAGTGCTCCAAGTCCAATTAAAATCTCTCAGGTACATGACCAGAATGTCCTGCTCATGGAATCAAAGGAATACTAACAGCTGAGTGTGAGACTGAGGATGGATATGCCTCCAGAAACCTGAATTCAGTCTCTTCATCTCTCCTGTAACACACTGGGGCAGGTCCTGGGTCCAGAGCAGAAAGATACTGGATGGCTACCCATGCACTGCACTTCTGTGCCCTGACCCAGCTCATCACGTTTTCAGGTCTCCCATCACTCCTTCATGTGCAGTCATGCAATGCTGATATTTTTTCCTGAAAATCATCCAGGCTAATGAAAAGCTAGACTGACATTTCCTATGGTTAGTCACCTATGGCAGGTGATTTTGTCAAAATCTGTCAGGGTTCCACTGTTTTTCTTTCAGTGTGGTTCATTTTGAATGTGGAAGAGAAAAAAGCCTGGCATGCCCTTCTGCAAATGTGTACCATCCCCTCTCTGCTCTGCACTGCCTAGCTAAGGACTGCAAAGGGGTTCATCAACCAGTTGAGGATCTGCCCCTCTTGCAGTAGGTCTCTGCTCATGTTTCTGCCATTCATAACATATCTCCATGTTGCTTCATTCCAGTGCTGTTCAGCAGTCCATATCTTGATTTTTTTCTCACTCTACAGATGCTTTGCAGCACTGCATGCTGCCTTGCTAAGGATAAATTGTGTTTTCAGGTCATTGTTGTTTCAAGCACCAAAAGGTTTTTGTGCACATAACACATAAATTAAACATTACTGACGCTATTACTATGATTGCATGTTCCAGTTGTCAGGCTTATTTTAATGATGTACATTATTAAAAAACCATGTTGGCATAACAATGAAAAATATGCTCTCCATGGCATTTCATTTTATAGATCGACACAAGAAGTCTATGATGATGACTAATTTCATAAGATCTTGTCACTTGTTGCCTGTCATAAATGAAATGTCATATGCAGTCACCTCTTCTACATTCTTGCATTCATTCTAACTACTGTCCTAAGCAAATGATTCTGACTGAGATACCCTGTAGCCAACAGGATTGTCTTTGCCTTTATCCTTCAGTACATGTCAAATCTGTGCAGCAGAGGCGAAGACTTCACCTTCAATAAATATAAATTCTGGTTTGGCTGTGAATTGCAACCATTCTTTTAATGTATGAAGCTGTGTGTATTGGGAAGCTTTGTTTATGCAACCTATTCTCTCCTATCTGGTTCATTTCATAATGCCTCATAGTGGCAGAGCTCTCAATTTAATCTAGAATTTTTTCTCCAGTTGATTTACTGTGGTTTCAATTCTACACACAGATGATTGAATAAAGCAACATAAATCTCCCAATGATTAGAAAATGTGATCATTTATTACATGGACAATCAGTTTATTTAAAAACATAATTAGTTTGTACCTCAGGAAACCTTTCCCCAGTTGTGATAAACTATAAATAATTACTGCCTCTCCTTCAGTGAAATTAAAAGCCACACAACACTGCTACTAGGAATGTGTGATTTGTTGGAGAAAAAGAGTTCTGTTTTCTCTCTGTGTTTTCAGCAGATTGATTTTTCTTTCTTCTCATCCCTTTAGAAGGAGAGAAATAGAATAGATAGATAAGATAGCATAATACAAGCAGAATTACCAGTGATTGTGGGAATCTACTTCACAGTCCTTCTGCTAATCAAATAGAAGACAAAATCTTCAGTGAAGATAGTAGGTATTAATGCTCCACCAGAAGCAGACTGGCCACCCTTCCTGATCCTACAAGTTGCATCCAAAAATTCTCCCTGGCTGAGAGCCACAAGACATATTACATACTTTGAAGAACTAGGATAGGAGGAACAGTTCATAGGTGAGAGCTGACAATGTGTCCTTTGGAAGGGAGGTTTTTTTGTGTTGATGGATGTGTGCTGCTGGGTTTCAGGAGGACTCAGTGTCACTGGACTCAGGACTCTGACAGCTTACACCTCCCAGCATATTCCAAAAGCCAGGGATCTGCATAGAATCAGAATCGTGTAATAGTTTGGGATGAAAAGGACCTTTAAAGGTCATCTCGTTCAACCTCCCTGCAATGAGCCAGGGCCATTTTCAGAGAGATCAGGTTTCTCAGAGCCGTGTCCAGGCTTACTTTGAATGTGTCAAGGGATGGGGCATCTACAGCCTCTCTAGGCTGCCTGGTGTTTTTAGAGATGCAAGGCATCTTATAGACAAGCACCTCTGCTTATCAGCTGCATGATGCAGCTCTGGTATACAAGTTACACTTGAACAACATGATGCCCAAACACAGCTCAAGGACACACACTGGTAACTGAGTTGCAAGGGTTACTGTGTGAACTGACTATTATTGCCCCTTTTCTCACAGGACTGCATGACTAATAGAGATGTATGGATGAATTTGTGTCTGATCTCAGATGGGATAAATTCAATACCATTTAGCTGGAACAACAGTTCCAGATTCTGGTTCATCCTTCCTTACATGAGAACTTGGTTCTCTGGAAGGCTGTTCTCAGCCCTGTCACAAAAACGCCATCTCCTTGGTTTTCATATTGTGGTTCACTCAATTGTAAAATGGGTAAAACAATTACTTAATTGACAAAGACATTGGAGTCATTCATGCACTCATGCCTCTACAGCCTTCCAGGATCCTTACCAAACAGCAATGTCAGGCATCATTATTCACACAAATTGTTGTGAGCAAGGTATCTGATTCTGGGGGATTTCATACTTCGTCTTGCTACAGTGACAATGACAACGAAATTCACTTTCCATTCACATAATAAATATGGAGGTTCTGAATTTGCCAACCAATTTATCTATGTGCAGATAATAAGTTTCTCATGATGGCCGTCCATTTATTGGAAGATACTGCCAGAGCTAGACTGTATGTTGCACAAGAGCAGCACAGGCCTACAGTGATGAAGACATGATTAGTTTGTATTTTTTTCTGGCATCTTCATTCAGCTCTTAAATACTATGGATTCTGCTACCATCAAAGCCATTTCCTTATCAAAAATAATCAGTCATTCACTGCGGTCTTCTCTCACCCTTAGCATTTATTCTGTTCCTAATGGCCATGCTGTCAGCTTTGTCCCTGTGGGATAAATTTCATTGTCCCTCAATATACTTATAAAACAATGAAATATTGAACTCCTGATAAACAAAGTCATGGGTACAAGAAAAAGAGAGTGAGGAGTAGGAGAGGGGAGTTAAGAGCCCAGACTAGCAAGCTCTTGAGCCTTTCAGCTGTGTCTGGGAGTTAATATTCAGTGCTTGCCCTACAGGGAGTGAGAAGAAAGGCAGAAGGGCAAGATGAGGCACAGCAAAGAAGGCTTGTTCGGTTGATGTGAAGTATTTAAGACCTGAGTCCAGATCCATCTGAATCATCTAAAGGCTTCTCTTGAAAGCTGTAAGTTTGGATTTAGCTCTTGGTTTAATAGAAAATTAGCTTTTTATCAGCTCTTACAGCTGCCCTGATTCAGGAACAAGAAGGTCAAGTGACTTTGCAGCAATGACATGGTGATGGAGTGTCTCATTTCAGGTTAAACCTAGAACTATTCTGGTTGTCATATCTATCTACCTACCCAGGCATTTATAAAACATCCATCATCGTGGTATCTCAAAACTTACACAGTCACTTAAGCAGACAACCATCTAAAAAAACTATTCTCTGCCACAGCCTCATATTTGCTGACTGAAGAGGGAGCTATTCTTTTTAAGTCTCCTCCTGTCTCCAAGGTGCTGAAAGCACACTTTTTTCCCCATTGCTATGGAGAAGAGAATCACACTATCCAGGCTTGTTAACTACTATCTCCCTAGCTATGCAACACAAACATTGCTAACAAAATATGTCCTATTTAAAAATAAATTGCTTTCCTAAATAGAAATACCAAACAGCAGGAGAGCAGCTTCTTCTTTTTGTTAATAGATTTGATCTGTTATGTTTTAGTTGCTTTTGTTCCTGGCTGAAGAAACACTTGTCCAAATATGTTCTTTATTTGCAGCCACCTCAAATAACATGTCATATGTCTCCTACTTCCAGATGTTATGTCTCAAACCTGTATCATCAGCTTTGACAAAGAAAGGATATTCTGTCTAGTCTTTGAAAATATCTAGCTTTATAACCTGACATAACCTTTTACATGTCCATTCTGTGGAAAGGAAATGCATATCTCAAAAAACATACTAGAAATCAGCATGCAGAAAGGGTTATGGAAAACACAAAATAAATAAAATGAAGATTTCATGTGAAACTCAAATAGCTCAGTGCAGAACCAGCCCAAGAACAAAATTGTATGGTGGAGGTGGAATTTAGGAGGAGTTTTTCTTCTAAAATATGACAACCCACCTACAATTATTCACCACCTTATTATTAAAAAAGATAATAGAGATAATGCTCAGAATACACGCTTCATTGTCGTTTGATGGCAGTCAAGATCAAGAACCAAAAATAGATTACTGCCCTTTAGGTCTGTTGTATGTTTTAGTAAGCTACATGCTCTCAATGTGACTAGGTGGGTTGTCTTTTAAGTAATTCCAGCTTTTTCTGTTTTTTGGTTTTTTTTCACATTTATTCTTCTGCTTGAATATCTTGACCTTACCCTGGATATATCTAAGGGATCAAATTTATGTAAACAACCCAGTTATCCTTCAACTGCTGTCTATCCTAGTTGTAATTTATAAATGAATATGAATCCAGGGTACGCAATTATCTGAATAATCACAAAATGAAATTGAAGAAAACACACAATATTTCTTTTATTATTACCATATCATAGAATCATATCCTAGAATGGTTTGTGTTGGAAGGGACCAATCTAGTTCCAACCCCCCTGCCATAGACAGGGACACCTTCCTCTAGACCAGGTTGCTCAGAACCCCATCCAGCCTGTCCTTAAACATTTCCAGAGGGGCTGAGCATCCACAGCTTCTCTGGGCAACCTGTTGCAGTGTCTCATCATCCTTACAAGTGAACTTTGCTACAAGCAAAACCTTACAAAACTAGGTTTGTCCCACCTCAGTCACACATTGATTTCAAAGCCACTCTCCATAAATTTAAGGACACCTTTCCAAGCTTATTTCTGATAATGTTCATAAACAGAATCTCTCAACAAATGGGACATCACACCATACAGCTTTAGAATGGAGAGGAGTGAAAAGGAAGGCTTCATAGTTGAATTGATAGCGTATCTGTACTGCTAATGTCAGAAAAAGGGATACTAAAAAGCAAGGAAATTTGTAGATCACCAAAGGCTTAAAACTTTATATTGAGCTGTCTTGGGACATTTATAGATGACCCAGTCACAGCTGATGAGAAACAAAATAAGCTCATGTATCTGCAGGAAAAGATACTATTCTTGTGACTTGTGCTCCAGTGCTGCTAGACAGTCCTAATCCTTTCATGTCCACAACATTCAATGCAAATAACACTTGAATAATTAATGTCTCAGAAGGTTGTGGCCAGGCAACTGCTGTGCAAAACAGAGGCTGCTTTATGAAGCTGAGCCTGAGGTCTGTGGGTTATACTCTGTCTCTGTCAGACAAGAAATTTTACAGTAAGACATTAAGATACTGCAGCAGGCAATCTATTTCTCCTCCCTATCCTCCTTTCATCTGAGGCATACAAGAGTTGATAATCAGCTCTGAAGCATATGGTTTAATGTCCCCTCCAGAATATGCATAATTAATTGCGGTAATTCTGACATCCACAAAAACATCCTGGTTAGTTCTTGGTCTCAATGACTTCCTTTGACAAGAAGTTCCACAATTGACCTTTTGGCTTTGTGATGAAGTGATTGTGTGGTTTAAGTGATCTTGAGACTCCCACTTTTTATTTTATTGCCAACCTATTCTTTCTATAGTTTTAATTATCCCATTATCGTTTTTTTTTCTTTTTGACGTCTTCATCACCTCCTTATAAGGACCTTAATAGTGTCCTTATAAAATGTTCAGATTACTTATTTTCAGGCTATTGACTGTTCATTAAATGTTCACCTATACTCAGAGGTTCTTACATTTCTCCCTTTTCAAGTTTTGTTGGAAAATGTTTAGCTTGCGTTTGTTCTCAGGTGTCATTAATGTTGTATCTGTCTCAAGAATTAGCATCAAAACTATTATAGTGGCCTTCTACAATGGAGCAACTTCAGCAGTGAAAAAGGGAAGAGCTATAGGTGCCATCTACCTGGTCTTTTGTAAGGCCTTTGACACAGACCACCACAACATTCTTACCTTTGAATTAGCAATGTGTGGTTTTGATGGATTCATTGTTAGGTGGAAGAGAAATTGGCTGGATGGACATTTCCAAAGAGTTATAGTCCGTGGATCAATGTCCAAGTGACACCAGTAACAAGCATCTATTCTAGCACCAGTACTCTTTAGTATCTTCTTCTTCACCTGTGACCTAGACAGTGGGATTGAGTGCAGTCTAAGGAAGTCTGCAGGTGACACCAAGTCGAGTGATGCAGTTGATATGCCAGAGGAAAGGGATGCCATCCAGAGGGGCCTTGATAGACTTAAGGAGTGGGTCCATACAGATCTCAGGAAGTTAAAAAAAGACAAGTGCAAGGTTCTACACATGGCTCAGGGCAGTTTCCACTATCCATACAGACTGCAGGATGAATGAATCGAGAGCAGCCCTGCCAAGAAGGATTTAGTGGATGAAAAGCTGGACATGAGCCAACAATGTGCACTTTCAGCCCAGAAAGCCAATTTTATCCTGGGCTGCATCAAAAGCAGGGTGGCCAGCAGGTCAAGGGAGGGGATTCTGCACCTCTGTTCTGCCCTCACGAGACCCCACCTGGAGTGCTGCATCCAGCTTCAGAGTCCTCAGCACAGGAAAGACATGGACCTGTTGGAGCAGGTCCAGAGGACATACACAAAAATTATCAGGGAGATGGAACACCTCTCCTATGTAGAAGGGCTGAGAGAGTTGGTATTTTTCAGCCTTTAGAAAGGAAGGCTCCTAAACAACTCAAAGGAGTTCATCAGCTTTGGTCTAGTGCTACAAGGACCACTACCATTACAAATTGGCAGCTGAGATGACACACACGGGCTGCTGAACATTGCATGGATTGTTTTGGTGACCTTCAGTCATGTAATAAAGGACTGGATGGCTGCAGCTTCTGATAGCTAAAAGCCACCATGGCTGGTGGCTTCCAAAAATATTTTTAGACTGTCAACATTATATGGTAAAATCCATGAAACTATGCAAACTCACAAAAACATTTCCAAATATATGATGGGAATACAGGGTAGATTAAAAAAAAATAATAAAAAAGAATACATTCCAGACTAAACTGAACTTTTTTTCTTGAGGATATCCAGGGACTGAGGAGACCTGCGCCCTACCTGAGGATTTATTTTTATTCTTTTGAGGTTGGTGGGTTTTTTATAATTCCTTATGGTAGGTTCACCCATATAAAAAATGTTTTTACTTATCTCTGATTATTAATTACCATGGCACGCATTGCACTAGCCTGACAATACCAAGAAGTGTTTCAGGACTCTCTTGTTACAGCATTCCTTGTGCCCCATTAAAACTGCTCCCTTGCCCATGGATACCCCTGTGCAAAACAGGAAGGGCACTGCTGAGTTCATTCTCAAGACTTGCTGACTTTTTAAGTCAGCCTCAGGAAGGCACTCCAGAAACAGTGAGACATCCCATGCCACAGCACATCCAGCAAGTGGTTCAGGGCTAGACTTGCCAAAATAAGCCACTGTCCTGCATGCAGTGAGAAAGCTGGATGTTGGGAAGAGGCAGGAAAGTGGACAGGAGGAGCAGCAGTTCTCAGTGGAACCACACTGGAGCTGCATACACCTGGCCATAGAGCTCCTTCAACTCAGCTTTGTAAGGAGAAAGCAGAGGCTGCAGTAACAGGCAGACAATTATGATTCTGGCAGCAACAGATAACACTATTTGGATTTACAAAGACTGTCCTGGCTCTTAGTCTCAACTTGTCCATTGTAGTTTTTTTTTTTTTTCTGGGTTGCTGTGTATTTCATGAATATATATGCTAATAGATACACTTATGAATATGCTCAAGACTTATATATATAAACATTCAATGCTATGTCACACTATATAGATGTATACTTGGAAGATTCGACACCCAACACAGCATTTATGTGTTCTGCTACTTGTTTTCCTGTTCACACAGGCTTATTTTCTCTCTCTCTCAAGTTCAAAGTATGCTACTTGAATAGCCCAGAAAAGAAGAGACACGTCACTGAATATCTGCTTTGTTCAGTTTTGTGAGTATCTGATTTCTCTCTGCCACAATTCGTGTTAGTTAAGCCAAACAAACACCTACTGTATCTTGACAGTGAGACCATCTGGGGTTCATTCTTGTAATTATTTTCAAACACAGACAGTCCTCTGGCAAATAGGTATTTTGAGGCATCACAGGGCATATTTATTAGGTTATTGTGAAACAAATGTTGAGTTTCATATCATTCTGAAATTTTCAGCACCATAAGTAACCAGTCCTGATATAGAAACAGCGTGTGTGTGTGTGTGTGTGTGTATGTGTGTGTGTGTGTGTATTATGGATATATAATTACATAGCAGCCCACCTGCAAGCTGGGAATTAGAGATGACAATCAGGGAAGATTGATTTTTCATCCTAATTGCTTGGAGAGCGTCTTTTTAATTGTGACTGTTTTGTCAATCCTTTGCAGGAATTGCATCTGGTATGGGGAATTAAAGACAATCAGACTTTGAAAGGAATCTCAGTGCAAATGCCTTAGCATCAAGACTTATTTGCATCTAGATACATATTCTGATTGCATCTTTTTCAGGTGAGTAGAGAACACAGTGTTTGTGGATTTTATGGGGTTTTATTGCTGTGAGCTGATATTGCCCAGGAAGAATTTGGAAACTGATGTACCAAATATAATCATATACTTTTCTGTCTGACACTCCAGAAATGCAGGCTTGCTGTGTCTGATTTCCAAAAGTAACTAAGCAACTTAGAAGACCATAATCAAAAGAGCATTAAAATAAAAAAAAATAAATAAATTTGCAAAGGAACTAAAATAGTGAGATTTACAAAGCCTGGAGATGAGTTAGGAACCCAGGTCACTACTGCTTTTCAATACCTCACCAAATTGTCCATTTACCTGATCTGCAGGAGTTGACT
The DNA here is from genome assembly GCA_035583185.1 of Anabacerthia variegaticeps. Lineage (NCBI taxonomy): Eukaryota > Metazoa > Chordata > Aves > Passeriformes > Furnariidae > Anabacerthia > Anabacerthia variegaticeps. The sequence goes on along the minus strand of JAWWEW010000001.1, from coordinate 43,172,963 downwards.
ATCTACATATTTAGATGCTTGAATATCTTTGAAAATCTGTCCCTACACACAGAAAACACCATCAAGACTTCAGCATGTTGAAATGATAAAATATTTATTTTCTCCCTAGGAGCCTTTGATAATTACCTGTCTGCTGTCATCCTTATTTACTAGTTAATGAAGGACTGCTGCTTGGGACTGAACATGGGGGATTCATTTTACTCAGTGTGAGACATTTCCATTGTAGGTTTCTTCAGCAGAGTTAGTCCCCATTTTGATGGAAAGTCAAAAGCACTATCAGTGCCTGACTTTTTTGACCTGTGTTAGATATATACACAAATATGGGGTGAATCATATTTTGAGATGCTTCTTTCTCTCCAGTTTTCTCTCAAAAAAATCAGGAAAAGCAGCTCAGATGTATATGTCTAGATTACAGATACAATATCAGGAAGAAGCACAACCAACAGATGCAGGGAAATTACTATTATTCCCAGCTACTTGATAATGGAATACTGAATCCTGTTCAAGAGGGATGGGGAGAAAGTGGAAAGGTTCCAGAAAGGTGCTACAAAATGGTCAATGGTCAAGGACCTAGACAGAATGAATTCCAAGGAGATGTTGTGGGAGATGACCCTCATTAGACTGGAGAAGGGAAGGCTAAGGAAAGATACCATGGCCCCTGACAACATAAAGAGCAGTTATAAAGATGACATTGCTAATCTTTTCTCTCTAATGACTGATGAGGTAGCACGGGACAAACCCCACAAACTGCAATGTGGGAGGTTCAGACTGGAGTTTAGCAAAATAATTCTCAGTGGAGGGGTTGCTTAGCAGAGGAACAAGATGTCCAGAGGTGTGATAAACATGTCCATTCTTGGAGGTGTTCAAGACACTTTAGACAGAGCCATGATTGACCTGGCCTGGTGATTAGTCTCACATTGGTGGAAGGTTGGCTTAGAGACCTCCATGTCATGCCACCATCATGAGTTTAGCATCTATCCTTCTTAGAAGCTGAATAGAACAAAATCCCACCCTCTGTCAATCTGTGAAACAGTCTGAATTTGGTGGTATTTGCAACTTTCCTCAAATGCTTCTAATACTTTTATTTTCAGATCTCCTCATTCTTGGTGAGCACATGTGGTCATTTGCATTTTCAAATCCCCTTGTACCCAGAAGAATATTCTTCTTTCAATACAGCCATGATTTGAGAACGATGTGAAGAAACTAAATAGATATTCCAACAAGAACTTGATATTCAATTTTGTTTCTTGCAATGACCAAAAATACAGGGGTGGTTCTTATCTTAGGGACAATTTGGCCTATCCTTAGCAGAATTTTATAATACTCACTGGCATTTTTCTTTTTGTTTCTATTCTAACTATGGTATGCAGGAGCAACATAATGCATTGGGTACCCTTTTTGTGCTCACTTAGAATTACAGAATCACAAAATATGGGGAGTTGGAAGGGACCCCCAAAGATCATCAAGTCCACTTCCTGGCCCTGCACAGGACCATCCCCTGTGTGACAAGAGTCACACAATGTGCCTGAGAGTGTTGTCCAAATGCTTCTTGAACTCTGCCAGGCTTGGTGCTGTGACCACTGCTCTGGGGAGGCTGTTGCAGTGCCCAACCACCCTCTGGCTGAAGAACCTCTTTCTAATATCCAGACTAAACCTCCCCTGACACAACTTCAGGCCATTCCCTCAGGTCCTGTCCCTGGTCACCACAGAGAAGAGATCAGTGCCTGCCCCAACTCTTCCCCTCACAAGGAAGTTGTAACTGCAATGAGGTCTCCCCTAAGTCTTCTCTTCTCCAGGATGAACAGACCAAGTGCCCTCAGCTACTCCCCATACGGCTTCCCCTCAAGGCCCTTCACCATCTTCATTGCTCTCCTTTGGACACTCTATAATGGCTTAATACCCTTCTTACATTGCAGTGCCCCAAACTGCACACAATATTCCAGGTGAGGCCACACCAGTGCAGAGCAGAGAGGGACAATCCCCTCCCTTGCCCGGCTCGTGATGCTTTACCTGATGCCCCCCAGGACAGGGCTGGCCCTCCTGGCTGCCAGGGCACTGCTGACTCATATTCAACTTGCCATTGACCAGGACCCCCAGGTCCCTTTCCATGGCACTGCTTTCAGCATCTCATTCCCCAGTCTGCACAAACATCCAGGCTTGCCCCATCCCAGATGCAGAATCTGGCACTTTCCCTTTTTGAACTTCATATGGTTGGTGATTGCTCAGCCCTCTGATTTGTCAAGATCTCTGCAGGGCCTCCCTGACTTTCAGGGCGTCAACAGCTCCTCCCAGTTTTGTGTTGCCTGTAAACTTGCATCCAAGTAATTTATGAAGTCATTTATGGAGCTGCCGTATGGAAACTTGTGAAAACATGTAACAACTTTCCACAGCAATTTTAATTTTATTTGTTTGTTTGGTTTTTTTAACTAACACTGGGAGGTGGGAAAGTAATTCTTATTTGTTTGTATTGTAGACCTCTAAGGATTTTGCTGTCTGTCCCCAAGCTTGCAGAGAGAGGCACGTGTCAGCTTGAACTGAGAGTGATAAGTAGTTTGTAGGAGAAACCTCAAAAACTCATTTACAAGGTAATGGAAGTTTCTCTGCTTTCTAAGTGTAATGACTAAATACTTTAATCTCGTTAATATTGACTTGGTAATGAATTACATGCACTGTTCTTGTTATGTATTGCAGTGTTTTCTGAGAACTCCTTTGTGTTATACACATGCATGCACACATAAAAGCCTACTATGAAATTTTATGCTGAGATTCCCACTAGTCAAAATGCATTAGAGATACCACCAGAGAATTGTGAAAAACAGATTCCTTTTTCAATTGATTGAGATCCAGAAACAAACGCAGGGGATATATTTGCAAAGATTGAGCTTGTAAACTTTGTTACAGATACTTAGATAAATATAAAATTTTGAAACATTTCACCTCACTATTATGAGCAGTTATGCAAAGTCTGACTTCTTTTAAGTGTGTAATTGAAATGAGGTATGTGTGTGGAAGCTGGGTAGAAATGTCACACTGAAAAGAAGATGAACAGCTAAAATGGAAGCTTCCTCAGATGCTAAATATTTAATTTCTACTCATGAGGATAGCTTTAGTGTGCATCATTTAAACTGATTCCATCTCTGAGGTCATGGTAATTTTGGAAGTGCAAGAGCTCAGGAGCTTTCTGCTCATGTTTTGAAATAAAGTGTCTTTATGAAAGAGCAGGATTAAGCCAAAACAAGCCCTACAGCAAAGGCAGGGTGAAAAACAGATGGTGGGGTGAAATCATACTAGAGGGGAAAGACTAAGCATAAAAGGTTATACCACTGTTTTATGGTTTTTACTCTCCCTGACTCTATTTTCCACAATTTTACTAATTCACTTGAACTAAAAAGAAAAAAAAAGAATAATAATCAGAAATTGACTCACTGAAAACCTCTAGGGTCTATAGCCCCATTCCAGTGAATGCTGCTTTGTGCAACAGTCTGGAAGTCACATGCTGAAGCAGAAGGTGAGCAGCCTTCCGTTCCACAACTCCCACTGGTACCCATAACCTTACTTGAGCCATGCTTTTGGGAAATACGAGTGAATGCTTACAGACTTGTTTACTTTGTGGACATATGAAAGGCTACAATGTCACACAGAGTGTAGTAAAAAATAAGGGCCCTTGAATATGGTGCACAAACCACGGCAGAGTAATATAGCTTGAGGGATGAATTCATAACTCAAATATCTTGAGACTCCAAATACAAGTGGAAAGAGAAACAAGTTTCCAAAAGGCCATTTGCAGCTTGTTTCAACTAAAATACAGAGAGTGGAGTAAATCTTTCTAATGCTGCCATTCTGTCCCTCTGGTGGAAAGATGTACTGAGTCTCAGTGCAGTTAATTTGTCACCCACCATTCCTGTCTACTTTAATTTTTTATGAACTGAATTGTGACCAGAAGAGCCACAGTTTTGGAACACCATACTCACAAAGAAAGTGCTGTTTTCCATGCTCAAGATTGCAATGTCAGTTTATGCAGGAAACCAGAGCCACGTAACTTTATGGCTGGAAATATTTTCTGTGTTTGTTTGATTGCTCTGTTAGGACAGCACAGTACCTTGAATGAGAGATTCCAGTATGGCTGGGAAAACACCTTCCAAGAGTCAGGGCTCCCAACTGCTATCCTTACAAATATCCAGGTATATGTGGCATGATGAAATACTAGGTGCAGGTTTTAGCTATGGTAGCAGAAGTCTGTTGTTGGAGTAAACTGGCCCTGATGGGAGCACAGGTCTGTTCTGTGGAGAAAAAGGACACAGTCCCCAGCCATGCTGCTTCCTGACCCCGGCATGATCCTGCAGAGCCAGTGTGAATGACTCATTCTCATCATGCAGCTGGGGAGCAACACGGGCATAAATCCTGACTCCACTGAAATCACTGACATGTTGAAGGGGGTAATTTATAATTGACACAGGTTTGTCCAGAATTTCACACCATGTAATTTTCAAACACTGTGTTTTCACAAAGGAAGAACTCAGCCCTGCTATAAACTAAAATAAGACATGCAGGCAAAATCAGAGTTGTGCTCATCTGTACCTCTTCTGAATTTTGCTTTTGGATTTTCCTAGTTCTAAAAACATAATGATTAGAGAATTTGTGCACTGGAACTTCCACGAGGCATATACTATATACTTCCATGAAGCAAAATGTAGCATGAATTAATCCTCTAAAAAATTACACCTTTACTTCTGTAGAACACCATATGCAAGTGTTCATATGCTAGAGAATGTACAACCAGGTACTTCCACTAGCTACATACTTATATTTAGTAGCCTGGCAGACAGAAAAATCAATTTGTATGCAATGATCACCTTATACCTCCTAATTCCATGAAAGTTCTGGGACTGAGGATTCATATTGATTTCTTTATACTATTTTAGGTTTTGTTCCTAGGAGCTGATTTCAGCAGTCATTTAGTGCTATGTATCAGTAAAATTGAGTAAAATCTACCCAAGCAGCTTTTCTTTAACACAAATTAGCCCTAATGTTTCTTATTGATTAAGTATGACAGATACACAGTTTTACTGCTTGCCATCATGCAAGGGAGAATTGTATTAGGACCTTTATGAATTACAAGAAATGAGAAAATACCACAGATTCTTGGACTCCTGGGTGATTAATACATTAAGTGTTGCACAGAATCAAGTGAAGTGATGAAAAGTTGCATTTTGTGTAACTGTGGTCATGGTGTCATGGTTGAAAAACACACACTGCAATATGCTGTGTTATGTTGCAGTACCTATGGCGTACACAATGGCCAGCAATGAACATATCTGCCCTGTATTGAGGGCATCTCCTGAATCTGTACTCCAAAACTGTGGGCACTCAAATGGAACACTAACACTGAAGAAATGGCAGGTATTCTGAATGAACCAGACAAGGAACTTAAGCAAATGTAAACAATATCCTTTCTGATAAAAAGTATTGTGACCCAGTGGAAGTATTTACCCTAGCTCATCAAGAGGATCCCTCTGAATTTCCAAAAGGATTTAGAATTCAGTGTTAGAATCTGAAGCCTAATGATTGCAGCTCTGGTCTGAAACCAAAATGGAGATTTTTTTTTTTCTTAAGGAGACCAAAGGAGACCCACTAGCAGATGTTTGTGAGTTTCTTCAAATGAGATGATTTTAGGGTATTTCAAGCTACATTAGCCAAAAGTAAGCAACATTGGTTTAAGCCTGTATTAGGATGTGAACACACAGGAAGAGTCTGGCTGCATTTCTCTATGTAAAATTAAGAAAAAAAAATTAAAAAAATACGAATTCAAGTCCACTTAGTGTGTCATTCTGGAGGCAAAAACGATGGGATTAATCTGGTCATACATACGTAGTTACAGAATAGTCTAGCAATCTGCACTTCAGGTAGTCAAACTGAACTCTTTCTGTAGTCTTTCAAGGAGCAATTCTTCATGGAGAAATCTAAGCATGAGTTGCTCCAGACAGTCCTATATGATAGTTCTCCATTGACTATAAAGTGGACATCAGGTAGCTAGTTCAGATGGAAACACCTGAAGCTGGTGAGAACAATCATTCCTGTTAGATCTGCAAGTGCATTATTTAGTATCACTGAATCTCTCTGAACCCATGAAAGTCTGTTACTGCCTTACCCAGGAATTTTTCTGTTCTGTTAGTGCTAGCCATCAAGTACTCCTAATCCTGGACTGAATTCATGCAAAGAATGCAGTTCAGTAGAGAAACAGTAAAATTTAGATAACTGCCTGTACACCCTTACAGACAGCAGATATCTTAGTCAATAACAGAGCCCAGAGAATTATTTAATCATTCCCTAGAAAGAGGAATAAAGGATGCCCTCACATACGTATTGAGCATCTTCTTAAGTAGTAGGGAGTACTCATCTGACATCCAGCTGCTACTCCTGAAAGGCAAGGCCTCCCTGATGTCTTGTATCTTATCTGCCAGCCCTGTGCTGATATCTTGGACAGCCCTTGCTGACTCTAGGGCACCACTGGTGGCATTAGTCACTACTGTAAAGTAAATGAATCCCATACTCAGATGTCGAGGGTGAACTGAACTATATGGTGTACAGAACGATAACTAATCCGGGGGAATAATCCCAGACATTTAACTTTCTCTTGCTCTTTTGAGATCTAAAGTTTAAATATTGACACAAAATTGGGGCATCATCCATTGCATAGGCTTCATTCAGTCCTTTGACTTCATGCTGCCTTTGTGCACACATAAATCTTCCCAGGATGGAGTAAACCAGGAACAACATTTAATAGCTTCAGTGAGGATGGACCAATCATTAATAACTGGCTGACCACCTCTGAGTAAACACAGTAGGAAGCTACTGCCCTGCAAGTTAGGACTGATACCTGTGTTCAGCAGAGATGTGACTAAACATTTGAACAGCTTCCTAAGACACGCAGGGATCCACTGTTGTTTCTGACACCTTTATGTACAAGCTGAAGTGACCTTTTTTTCATAAAAATATGCCTAGTTCAACAAGACATGACGGGTTTGATGCAGGAATTATTAAGTGGCATTCAATGTGTCATGCAGGAGGCCAGACTAGATAATCATAATGGCTTCATCTGACCTTAAGAGTCTCCAAAGGCTGTGAGCAGCTCATGGGTAAGAATCAGGTTAAAATACACAGATGGATGTGAGCAGAAGTTACTCTCTGACCTTCAGCCCTGTGTGAGCCATGCATCAGAGTTATGGCAAAATTCATCATAATACACTACACGGCTATCAGATTTGTGTAGGACAAGACACCGTGTCTTGATTAAGCCAGTAAAAAAGCCATAAATTGCCTGCTTCCCTCTGGAACAGAAGCTGGTTGCCTTTTTTTTTTTTTTTTTTTTGCTTTTTTTTTTTTTTTCCCCAGGTCTATTAGTAAATATATTACAGCAGATGTGAAAACTATTTCCTTTTTTCTTAGTCCCTATTTCGTTACTGGGAGCACTGGAAGCCAATACCATCTGCCCAGAGGCAACATTTCACTCAGCTACTGAGTGAAATGTCACCTCACATCAGCTCACATATCAACCTCAGTTGAAAGAAAACTCCCTCACTGATAAGCTGTTCATACATTTTCCCAAGTTTTCATGTTTTATCTTTCCTGAGAAAATTTTTTAGTGGTGCAAAATGCATTGTATTTATAACTCAGTCTATCAAATGACACCAGTATGCCAAGCTGGTTTCCAGATAACCAAATCCTCCTCCTCATGAGTATTCTAGCTAATCTTGTTATATTTCCAAAGAGCCTAGCAATGAATTAAGAGCTCATATTCCTGGGTAGTATACAAACATAGAACGTAAAAATATCTCCAAAGCACTCAGAACTGGCAATAAGAGTCAATGGAAGACACAAAAAAGTATTGGTAAATAGGAAGAAGAATTGACTGTGTGTGTGACCAGGCCGTTGATGCACATCAGTAGGCAGTGTGAAGTTATTGTGCATCTAATGGGAAAGAAGAGGTTATAAAGGCATAAGAAAGGTAAGTTGGAGGTGACTTTAATGCACCATGACTGCCTCCAAAGCAAAGGACAGCAGGGATAAGTGTATGAAAACACACACTTGAAAGGTGTCAGGTGAGGAAAGGATGCTTACATTAGGTGAGTGGCTGGTGGTAACTGAGATGGGATGCAGAACTTACCTTTCAACACTAAGGTGAAGGCAGTCCATTAAAGAAGTCAGAAAAGAAGGTAAGTAGGCTGGCTTGCTGTAGTGCCAGAAAGGTGTCTGTCAAGGATATTAAAAAGAGAATAACATAGTCAATGATAGAATTATTATTTCTTTTTCAACTCCATGGTGACTGCATGCTGGCAGGGCAAGACAATATTTAGCAGAGCACAGAAAAAGGAAGGTCAGTGATAGAGAAAAGAAGACAGAAATTGCCCAAAGGAGTTTCAGCTACCTGAAAAACTTCAAGCAACAAACAAAATGTTGCTATGTCCAAAATTTGATCAGTTTCCATTGATCTGCTCCCAAATCCTGGTGTTTCTGTTTTTTGTATTTATAGTTATGCTGGAAGGCACAAAAAATGTCTTGAGCAGCCTTGTATCACAGGCACAGTCTGAACCCTCACCTGTTATTTTACCCCATAAGTTTTACAAGAGAGAAGAAGAATACTTGAAACACCCTTCTTCTGGGTCCCTCTCCTGCCGGGAAATATCCTTCCTGTCTCTTCCCAGAGAGCTGAATCACAGCAAACAGTATATTTGTGAGCAAAAATATGCCAAGTACTAGGCTAATACTTTGCCATGGATGAGAGAGTTTCCAAAGACAGGGCTTGTTTCTGTCTCCCAAAGCTCTCCCAGAGCAGCTGAAGATCTGACTTATTCTTCGTGTGTGATTTCATGCAATTCTCTTGGGACTAAATCTTTTGCATTCAGCAGGGTTTCTTAATGTCTCCTCTGTTGCTACCTAGTTTGCTCCTCACTTCGTTTGAGATTAATTTTACCAATGGATTTTGACTTTTTGAGGTTTATTTTGTCATAGCATAATGTCTGCTCCCGGGCTGCTTTCCAAACATGCTTGTTAAAATTGGCTTCTAAATTTTAATTAAAGGAACCTTTTGTTTGGCCCATAAATTAAAGTGTTCTGACTTATCTTTTTTTTCTTTCTTTCTTTCTTTTTTTTTCCTCTCTGTCCATTTCAAGGCATCAGGCCAAATAAGAAACACTGAAAAGTGTCCAGACATATCCTTTTCTCTTTCCTCTCTGCTTGAGTTCCTCCTTCAAGAGACAGAGCTACTGCTAGCAGTGTCTCTGCCACAGCCCTGTGTCATCCCATTGCAAGTACTCTCTACAGAATGAGTTACCTCGTGGCAGGGCAGTGATATCCATGAGAGCACATCAGCACATTAGTCGTGTGACAACCTGGGCTTTGCTGTCCAGCTCCTGAACTCCTGGACAAAAAGATAGGAGTAGGTATGTACTGTCATACACTTTTTGTTGGCTGAACTGAAGTTGTGTTAAACATTTGGTCCCACTTACAGGAGAGCAGACATTAGGATAAATCAGTTCCCTGATGTTTAAAATATTTGTAAGCACATTTATCTGAAAAAAAAGAAGGACAATTAGCAACGAAATCACCTCTCATCCTCTTTCCATCCCTCTTTATTGGGCATCTTTAGCTGTGTGAAAGAGATTCTGCAAGGAGTATATGAACAGCTGAAAGATCAAGGTACATCCAGACACAGGATACCTGGGGCTAAATGAGCTACCCGATACAGGTCTCAACCCCCATACAGCATCCAGTACCTTTGCTGCAGCCCCAGGTTGCATCCTCAAAGGGATGCTCTTTCCCCCTCATTTTTTCTTCTTGATAATTTTATACCTTCCCACAATTTTTGGGTTTTTTTCTCATGAACCCTTGAGCTGTTAGTGATCCCATCTCAACTTCTCTGTTTATTGTGTCAGCTTTTTGTTTTTCCTTGTTTCCATTCTGGAGTTGTCCATGGCTCCTCCTGATGATTGTGTAATGCTAACGGCAGCCTGTGCTGTGGTTACACCACCATGAGATGGGTTCTGAGGTCCTGGATGCAGGTAGTTGGCCCTGGGGTGGGGTGAGGAGGTGGCAGTCAGGGTTCCAGAGAGAGATTTACATTCCCAGTCTGTGGGATATAAACCTCTACCTGCTGTGTGTGGTTGAGCCAAAGACTGGACCTTCCGTATGAAAGAGCAAATACTATGCATTTATTTTAGCAAGTAACAGTTTCCATCCTGACATAAGGAGGGCAATGGGAACCCAAACATCCTCAATCCAAGTTTCCTCACACACAACCCATTATCCCTCCTCCTGGCTCTCTTTCTTCTCTGTTTCTAAAGTTTTGTTGTCTGACACAGAATGTCAGATTCCCTACTAGCAATATAGACTGTAGTGATACTGCAATGGAAAGCAGTCTGGCCCAGTTTGTAGGGTATGAACATGGCTTACAGTCAGTGCCAACTGAGCAAATGTTGATGATTTTAGGGATGAGCCACAACACAGACCAGGGAAGGATCGGAAGAGGAGGAGAAGGATGGTTACATTGCTGGTGTCAGAGTGATTAGCTGTGTGCAGTCCGGCCAGATTTATCTATGTGCTTCAGTGACAAAGCATTCCTGGCTCTCAAAGGTATGGCTGAGATAAAATTGTCTCTGGAGCTTGACTTCCAAGCCATGAAGGCAGTGGTGCCACCTGAGACACTGCCAGAATTGCATCTTCTGCCACCCCATGAAAGCAGGCCCAGATCGGATAGGCTTTAAAACCTTTGGAAATCTTCAATGCATTTGAACACTAATTCTTCTTGAGTGACAAGATGAAGGTACCTATTGAGATCAAGACAGTGTGGCACAATGTGATTTTAATTTTTGAGGAGCTTCAGAAAACAAAACATAATTAATTTCATACATAGTTTTATCTACTGAATGAGGCCAGATCCCTGCAGCAAAAAAACTGTGTGATCAGAGGCAGCATCACAACGCCTGTAAAGGAGTGAAATAAAGCTGCAGACCTTAAATTTGGGGATTTCCATGCTTTTCAACCTCTTGCTTTCTCCGTACCATCCTAATATCTCTGCTGGGTTTGTGCAGCACTGAGGAACCCACTGTCTGCTCTACCATTCATGCTGGTTTCTGTTTGTGTGACAGCGGCAGAATCTTCAGACATGTGAGGAATAGTGATCTCTCTGGGCTCAGGCAGTGGAGTCCTCGTTCTGACTGCTCCAGTGTAAGAATGAAAAGACCTGAGGGTGCCTTTCTTTTATTGTACAACTTGTCTCCATGCCCAGCTGTAGCTGCTGAAGATGTGAGGAGGAGCTATTTGTCCCCTCTTGGAGAAGCAAGTGTCCCAGGATATGCCAATGGAAACACTATGGCTATTCTAAAGCAAGAGTCACTGAGGTCCATGAGCAGGTATGAGTCACACCTAAGCACCTCATCTCATCAGACCTTGCAAGGAATGCACTCCTTACCAGTCTTGGTGTGACATTATAACTCAGCATGATGGAAAAGGTACCTTGTGAGAAAGTTTTGAGCCTATCTGTTGCCACTCTGCCTGAAGGTCAGCAGATGCTAGCTGAATTGTGCTCAGCATTCCCCTTCTCCATGCAGTATTCATCTCAGGCCACAAGTCTCAATGGCAGGTATTTATGATAGTGTTCATAAGAATTGTACAGCTCTTTCTACATCCCTTTATGAGGAACACTTTTTTCCTCCGGGAGACTCTTCCCTACTGGCTTCTGTCTAGGACTTGACAGAATCAAAGACAGAACTGGCAGCAAAAGTACAGTGTTTATACCAATACAATAATGTGCATCAAAAGGAACAATTTGAATTCTTGTAAAATAAAATGTGTATAATAAAATGATGTTAAGGTGTAAATATGCACACACATATACTGACACATATACAAAATCACAGAATCATTGAGATTGGAGGAGACCTTTGGAGTTCATCTAGTCCAAACCCACTGGTAACAGTAAGGTTGCTCAGGACATTGTCCATTCAGGTTTGAATATCTCCAAGAATGGAGATTCTACCATCTTTCTGGGTAACCTCCTCATATGTTCAACTACCTTCATAACAAAACAAACAAAAAAAAATTAAAAAATGTTTAAATTGTATTTCAGATTGTGCCCATTGCCTTTTGACCTGTCTGTCATGGGGCACCACAGAGAAATCTAGCTCCATCATCTTTACTGCCTCCCATCAGATATTTACGCATAATGGTAAGACGTTCCTTAGCTTTCTCTTTTCCAGGCTGAGCAGTCCCAACTCTGTCAAACCCTGCTTACACCAATCCTTTACTCATTTTTGAGGTGTTTTACTGAACTCACTCCAGAATGTCCAGGGCCCTCTCGCAGTGGAAAGCCCAGCACTGAACCCAGCACTCCAGATGTGCTTCACTGGAGCTGAGTAGAGGCAAACCATCTGGTTTATCACCTAGTCCTTCCATTTTTGTGCTGTCTGCAAATTTGCTGAAGTTGTGCTCTGTCCCATTGTACACATCATTAAAGAAGATGTTAAACAATGTTGACCCCAGTATCAGTCCAGGGGTTACAGAGCTAGTTACAGGTCTCCAAATGGATTTCATGCTGTTGATTGGAAGTCTCTGAGCCCAGCAGTTCAGCCAGTTTTCAGCGACCTTCACTGTTCATTTGTCTAGTCCATGCTTCATCAGTTTGTCAATGAGTATTTTATGGGAGAGAGTGTCAAAAGTCTTTCTAAAGTAAAAATAAACAACATCTACTGCTCTCCCCTCATCCATTGAGCAAGTCGTGTCGCTATAGAGAGCTATCAGGTTGGTCAAGCCTGATTTCCCCTTTGTAAATCCATGCTGTCTACCCTTAATCACCTTATTGTCCTTGATATATATAAACAGACACATACATATATTCATAGACATGCACACACACATTAAACATAGCAATTCAAATTATTGCACACATATACGTCATCCAAAAAATCCAGAAGTGCCTAGGCTTTAGTCATCATGGCAGAAAATTCTTTAAGAAAATTTGCTTACCTTAAAATGTAAGGTAAAAAAAACCCAAAACAAAACAACCCAAAAAACCAAAACAGCAGCAACAAAACAAACCTGCTAACAAGGGTTTATCATGAGGGAAAAAAAATGGGCCAGCTAATGAATCCGGATAAATTGAAAATATGCCAGCATCCAGAACAGCATATTCTAGCTGTCCCATCTAAAGCAGACACCACATATGAACCATGAACTGCATTCAAAGGTTAGTGCCAGTGTAAGGATCCAGAGACAGGAGATGCTAGTTCTGCAAGACAGGCTTTATTCTGACATCACTGGCAACAGCTTTACACAGGCAGCAGGCTTCCAGTGTGAGCTGCTATTTACAATGTTATTAGTATTTTCTTGGAGTGTATTGGCCTTTGTTACAGGGTAATGAATTCTCTAGCTGGTACCAGAAGATGATAGCAGCATGCCTCTGCTCTGCTATAAATATGTGTGCTGATTAATATTTGTGCATCTCTTTCAAAATTGGAAGGGTTATACAACTGTAAAAAAGATCCAGATTTTAATGTTTCAAGGTTCAATCAGAAGATACTGTCATTCTTATTGTTGCAGTTCCCCAAATTCTTGAAAGGTTCCTTGACTCTTTAGATTTCACAAACTTAATGATTTCTCCAGGATTTTTCATTGTTATCAGTCTCCAAATGCTCTCTTAGGTGTACCTGAGGGAATGGCCTGAAGTTGTGTCAGGGGAGGTTTAGGTTGGATGTTAGAAAAACGTTCTTTTCCCAGAGAGTGGTTGAGCACTGCACTGGAACAGGCTCCCCAGGGAAGTGGTCACAGCATCAAACCTAACAGAGTTCAAGAAGCACTTGAATGATACTCCCAGGCACATGGTGTGACTCTTGGGCATGGTTCTGTGCAGGGGTAAGGGTTGGACCTCATGATCCTTGTGGGTCCCTTCCAGCTCTCAGCATATTCTGTGATTCTGTGAGGACACCTGAGCTGGCCACTCTGCCCAGCTGCACATCTGCTGACACCCTGGAACCCAGTCTGCTTCTCCTGATGAAAACCCGTGGTTTCCTCGCTTCCAACCTGCATGCAAAATGCCATCCATTTTAGTTATACTTATGCCTTTCTTTACAGACCATACAAGTGTGTGTACACTCAAAAGTTTCATGCCTGTCATTTGCCGTTATCAGTATCAGAACAGTTGCTGGTATCTAGGAGTGTTCTGCTTGCTATTTTGATCCGAACTGAAACCAAAAAACTGCTCTAAATCAGTTTGCCAGCTTGTGGTGATGAGAGACATTTAAGATCAAGCTGTGAAGTCAGTCTGGGGGTCACCATCAGGTCCAGGGGTCACTAGGCACCACCTTGGGGACAGAAATGGGCTAAGCCTAGACCAGGACACTGCCATGTGGATGGGCAAGACTTGGTGGAGCCCATGACCAGGCAGGGCAGGAGAGTTGGAGCTGCTGTAGCATCAATGGGGCGGGGACTGATTGTTCTGGGGAGCTGACATGGGGTCCTGGGCCCTGGACAAGGAAGGGGAACCCTGGAGAGGGAATCAGGGCCATCAAGACCTACTAGCACACTTAGGGCCCTGACATACATGTCTCTAGACAATACTACTCTGTTCTGCTTTTCCTTTCCAAAATACTGTGATAATCATTTTATGGTAATAATCTTAATTAAGTCAATTAGGCAAAAGTTAAAGGAGTACATTAAATGACAGGAAAAAATTATTTACCTTATTCTACTGCCTGATGACTCCTAAATGAACAAGTAAGTAAATATGTTTAAATGCAGCTGACAGTATTTGCAACAGTGTAGACATGAAGAATGCTGATGAGTGCATAAATTATTCGACTTCCATTCAGTCATTCTAAGTGAAGGAAATGCTGCAAGTGAACAATATTTATTGTACATAGACCTTACACTCATCAAAGACCAGCAAAGGAATGCACTGTGTTTTACCAGCCCTCCAGCCTGCCTGTGAGGGTGCAGGAGCAGAGCGAGCTCTGCTCACCACTGGCACTCTGGGGCTCTACAAATCTGTTTGCACACGGAAAAGGCACTCATAGGGCAGGTTTTGTACCAGTTAGCCTGGTTGATTTGCTTGGTTTTTGCTCTGAGTTAAATCTGTGTCAAGGTGAAGTTTTGGCAGTAACTACTCAAATGCCTATGACCTTTGGAAAGCTTTATTAAAGGCAAAAATGTGGGAATGGGAACTAGAACTCCCATCTGGCTTCAGAGAACTCAGCATGAAACTGGTACATTGCCAAACTGGCCCGTCTCAAAATATTGCAAAAGCCAAACTGTTCTCTTTGCCACTAAATATTTTGGACTGAACCCAGGATGTCTGAAGCATTACAAATAAGAGATTTGACAATAATTCAGGTGGTCAAGAGATAAAGGTGCTTTCTGCTTCCATCCTATCATTCTGCACATGAATTACCAGGGATGGTGATGAATCCTCTTTTCCAAGGCGTCTCGTGGCAGGACTGCATTTCAAATGGCAGGGAGAGTTCTTTCCTTTTATTTTGCCACCCGTATCTACATCTCACCTGTTAAACTAAATGTCAGTGGGAAATAGGATCATGGAATCATAGAATAATTTCAGTTGTAAAGGATCTTCAAGTCCAACCATTAGCCCAACACCATGGTGCTCACCACTAAACCATATCCCTGAGTGTAACACACTCATCTTTTAAATAGCTCCAGGGATGGTGACTTCACCAGTTTCCTGGGCAGCCCGTTCCAATGCCTAACAATCTTTTCAGGGAAGAAATTTTCCCTGATATCTAATCTAAACCTTCCCTGGAACAACTTGAGGCCATTTCCTCTCATCCTATTGCTTGTTACATGGGAGAAGATACTGACCCCCATCTCACTACAACCTCCTTGCAAGTAACTGTAGAGAGTGATAAGGCTCCCTCTGACCCTCCATTTCTCCAGGATGAACATCCCAAGCTCCCTCAGCCACTCATCACTAGACTTGTTCCCTAGTCCCTTCACCAGCTTTGTTGTCCTTTTTAGGACACACTCCAGCAATACTCTGAAAGGTACTGTTTTCTCCAAGTGGAAGTAGGTTGTTCTGGTAATAATTGAGTTTGAAAGGATTACCACTTACAGAGGTATTTATTTGTCACTGGTGAGGCTATGCCTGTGACCTGTTCCAGACTCCCCACTTAAAGCTGGTTTTGGAGAAGCAGGACATTCCTAGACTTCAGTGCCTGCTGTGCTACTGATAATGAAAAATGACAGGCATGAAATTTTTGAGCCTACATATCCTTGTATGGTGTGTAAAGAAAGGCATAAATATAACCAAAATGGGTGACACTTTGCATCTCTCACCATCACAGAGACAAGTGACAGTGAAGGAAAAATGTGTCTATAAACATAAAAATATAGACATTTCTGTGCCATATAATGTTATCAAAGCAAGCAAATAAAATTTGTTACTGCAGTATATAAAAAGTGAAGGTTTGAATCACTGTTATTAGAGTTGATGCACATTCCTTTAAGTCATTTTTGTTTTAAGAAGACACCAATCATGACTGTGTGCTCTAGTTACTGAACGTAAAAGAGCAAAATAAAGAAGTTCCCTTCAGTCTCTGAAACATATAGTAAAAAATACACAAGATGTGTATTTAGGTAGGGCAATGCTTCTCAGGGTGGGGATAGATGGATCTCAACTAATCTGTAACATAACATTAAGGACCTTGATATCCCAATCTAGCTTTACAGGACCCAAGGAACCCCAGAAAACCTTGGTGATGATCCAAGCATATGTAAGACAAGAGCTGAAAGAACACTGTTTTGAATGGGACACAGACAGGAGTTCATAGTCCACACTCTCAAAGATCTCTTTATGTGCTGAAAGTCTCCTTTGCATATCACTGGAGTTTTCAAAATCACCACTCTTCTAAATCTGTAGGTACCAAAGGTTTGGAGGTGGCTCACAAAAACAGGCCTAAACCCTGTCCTTGGAAGTTTTCAAGATCTAACTAGATGAAGCACTGGACAGCTTAGTCTGACCTCAAACTGACCCTGCTGTGAGCAAGAGTTTGGACCAGAGACCTTCTGAGCCACCTTGAAACCTCAATTACTCTGTGATTCTGTGGCCACATGGGATATGGGAGGCCTGAGCATCTAACTGAGCATCTGATTATACCATAGCATACTCAGTAGTACAGACTAAATATCATAACATTCCCTTGTGATTGTTACACTCTAGGTTCCTTACGATCTTGATAACACCTTTATGGACCCCTCAAATTTCTCCCCAACTATCTTGAAGTGGGATCACTTAAATCAGGACACTGAGGATGAGGTTTCTTTTTGTGACAGTATGTGAAACCCAAGAAAATTCAAAACAAAACACAAGAACAAACTGTAAAGGATCCAGCTGAGGTGCCTCGAGTGCCCCAACAATGAGGGGTGTTCTGTTTAGTTTATTTTAACATCTTTGACTACCTGGTAGCATAGGTAGGAAATACCTTAATCATGTGTATAAAGGAGTCTGAACTGGGAAGTTGTATGGCCGTAATAATAAATACATAAGAGCAATGTAATCAAGTTTTCTAGCCGGATTTCAGGAGGTTAGGAATACAAGTCGGGATTAATGTGAGAATCAGTCTGGAAAAATAAAAGCTAATCACAGAAAATCTGAGCTAAATAAAAGCATAGCAGTTACTGGGTGGGGCTCAGTATCTAATCAAAGTGTGTAATGGCCTAAGAATATTTGAGTGACATCAGGATGGTAGGATAGATTAGCTAACCATCTGAAGTCTCTCCAACTTGTATATTGCAGTGATCCATTTTTTCTCTTCATTTTATTTCTTCTTCTTGTCTCCTCTCTCCAGCTGTTCTCTGTTGGGAAAAAAAGGAAGAATGATGCCTTAGCCAGCTAACATTGCACCTTTTGCAAAACTGATGTGAGCCGTGGACCAGAGGAAGCTAAAAGCAGTGGCTAAGCAGTTCAACACTTGACCTTAGCATGAGGTACCAGCAAAAGAGTGTCCAGAACCTGTATTTCTCCAACAGCAAAATTTTAAAGGAACATCACAGGGGAAGAAAGCTGCCTTATGTTTTGACTATTTTTTCTGCTCTTTTGTATATGTTTGCCTCCTTTGTCTTGAAGGAAGCAGGCTATTATAGTAAAATCAGCACATCTCGGTTACCCTTTGGACTTTTCTCCAAAAATTCTAGTAACTTCTAGCACTTACTTCTTAGAGCTGGAAAAGAAGACTGTCAAAGAACATTTTTTTTTAAAAGAACTTCCTTGAGCTGAAGGTAAAAAAGCAACATTGTTTGTAAAACAGCTCCATAAAACATCGAAGGAATTAATCTCTTTTAATTCTTTTCTACATCTGTATTAAAATATTTACTTAACTCAGAAGCGTTCAAAGACTGAGCTCAAAATCCAAGCTTGGTTTCACTGTTCAAGGCAGGGCTGCATTTGTACTTCCCTTTATTCCATTAAATACAAAACTAACCCAATCCATGCAGGTAGTTTCTTACACATTCAAAAACATCTTCTACCAGGTGAAGGGGGCAAAGAAAAGGGAGAAGGAATTTACATTCTTTTGGCAAAGGTAAAAAAGCATCCAGGAAGTTTAAGTACAATATATTAGGGTGTGATAGAAGAGCTACTTTCATGTGTGTGAGGAGAAATTGGGAAGGAAAGGTGTTATGAAAGGGAAGGTGCTATGAAAGGGAAAGTGCAGAAAGCTGTAGTTGCTGTCAGACCTGAAGAAGCACCAGTACGGTGATACCAGATCTGTTTGTCCAATGTTTGTCTGTCCACTCATCAGCCAGGGAAAGAACACACCTACTCCCACCCCAGTTGCAGCCCAACCCTCCCAGCATGGTCAGCACAGGAGTTTTGGGTGTCTGTATTGCTCCAGCCGCCATCAGCAAACATGGGGCTGCCCTGTACATCCCTCAGATGGCAGCTGTGATGGGATTTGCACATCTTGTCGCCACTTTCATGGAATTATGGGATCATAGAATTATCTGGTTTGCAAAGAACCTTTAATGGTCACAGAATCATGGAATGTTTTGTGTCGTAAGAGACCTTCAAGATCATCTAGCTTCAACCTACCTGCTATGGACGGGGACACCTTGCTCAGATCCCCATTCAACCTGACCCTTCCTGGTTCTTGGCCCTCCTTTTGCTGCTTATATCTCTCTTCTCAGACTGCAGCCTCCACCCAGTTACATAACCTGCTTCTGAAGACCTTTCCCCTCTTGGTGACATTTCTGCCACATCAGCAACCAAACTTGGTATTTTTTACTCATTTACCTGGGTGTTCTTGGCCTTGCATGGCATTGCTGACATGGTCGCCTTTTGGCACTGCTGTTGGTCCCCTCCAGCTCTACTCCACAGAAGGCCTCAGTATCCACTGATGTGCAGAGTTTGAGTGTTTCTCACATATCCAGTCTTTGCCATCTGTGTAGCCTGGACATCCATCTCGGTACTGACACTGCTGTCACTTCATCGCTCTGGTTTTGGCTGGGTCTAGCAATTTTTCCTCTCACATCCAGGAGCTACAATTAATCCCTAAACATGACTTCTGCATACCACTGTGCATGCTTAATGAATTCTCTTTCTCTGTATGACTGTAAGGGGCTAGCAACTGGGAAAAAACCTTGTGCAGTTTGTACTTAAGGGGCTACCATGAAAGTCTGGACAAAGAAAATGAACATACTAGGGAGTAGTTCAGAGAAGAAAAGGATTAAATACAAGGACTTGTCTCTGAAAACTTACTGGGTGAAAGGCTTTCCCCTGGGGGCATACTGCCTGAAAATGCTGTGTATTTTTAACCTGACCTTCACAAATAGGCAAATAGGCTCATGAGAGTTCAGTGAAACATTATTTTGATTTATTTTCCCACTCTTTAAAGCTCGGATTAAATATCTTGCAGATATTTAATCTGAGCATTAAAAACTAATAATAGGATAGAGAATAGAGGATAACGTATGGCTAAAGAGTTTAGGAGGTTTTAGTGATATTAGTAAGTTGGAACTTTTGGAACTGGCTTATATCCAGAACACGGGAGATTTATTAAGTTAAATATTGTTGTGTCTGCATTTTACATTGGGAAGAGCTCAAGCAGAGAGTCTGCAAATAACATCAGAGATGTCTGAAAAGAGCTGTGTTCCTGCAGGGAGGGCCAGCACCTGGACCCTAGCTCCAGTCCCCATCTCTTGTAGGACTCCCCCTTCTCTTGTAGGACCAGCCTTACTCCCCACTTATGCACTGCCATAACTCACAGTGTAGTTTCTCCCTACTGATCTGAAGGAACACTTCTCAGTCACCTAGACATGGGCTTGAGTTGCTCAGCCTCAGTCCCCCTCTTCCTCCTGTAGACCATATGGAGTTTGGCACCTGCAGATCTGGGTAAAGGACTGGCAGACAATCCCCTTGGCTCAGAGCACACTTGTGTGTGAGAAAAGGACAGAGGACATTGGGAAAATGAGAGGTGGGATCAGGTATGTGGTTTTCTCAAGAGTTCACAAGGTATATCTAGGGACCATGCAGGGGACTATGCATTGGCAGCAAAACTCTTCCAAGAATGGGAGGTCCCACCATGTCTTTGTACATCCTGTGTCTGGTACATCCTGAGTCTAGATCTAGATGTATGACTGCCAGAAGACCATGGTGTGCAGATCTTGAAAAATGTATGGACTACCAACTTGGACATCCTGGATGTCACTGAAATCAGGAAGGCTCAGCTGGAGGCTTCCTCTTCAGCTCGTTTCTGCAATCACTCTCATTTTGTGAGCCTTTGTTTTTTGATATGACAGGTACCAATGGCCTCACAGGAAATCCTGGCTCTTGAGTCATTAAAAGCTAGAATAAACAATGCGCTTGAGACTAGATCTGGACAAATGCAATCTGAATGGCTGTGACTAAGAAAATCAAAACAAATGAATTTGCAGAATGCTTTTTCCTCAGGTATTCCAAATGTAATAGCTTCATGATTAAGTCTGGAAGTTCCCCAGGCAGAATAGTGGAAAAAAAATAAAAAAGAAAAGAAAAAAGGTAACATAGGAAATCTAAAATAAAATTAAACATTTCACTGAGGGAAAGACAAGTAATTTGGTTATCTCAAAATATTATTCAACTACATTCATTTCTAATTTCAATGAGGAAAGAAAGGAAGAAAAAGATCACTTGGATTTGACCCAAAACACTGGTAAATAGATCTTTAGAATAACACAGTGTATGGGAAAACACATTAGGGAAGACCTGCTCTGCAGCACCAGTCTGGCCAGAAAGTGATGCTCAGACAATGAACTAGTCCTAGACTAGAGACCAGATATGCACCCTACTTTTACAGGTCAATCAACCTTTTAAGCCAATTATTCTTGGGAGCACCAAGTCTTGATACAGACTGTGGGAAGAACTCTTTTAGTGATTAAATAACTCACCCATAGTAGGCGCCCATGATATATCCCTCAGTGTCCCACAAGACTACTATTGTCTGTATTTGATTCCAGAAACCCTATTAGTGGGATTCTTACATTTCTAAAAAAAATATTGGAAAGAATGGAGAATAAAAAGGTGGAATAACACAGAACTTTGCAGTATATCAGAAAGACGTTTTTCTTAAGCTAAAAGTATATTCATTTCCTTAAATACTTTTGCAATTATCAGATTGCTATAATGCATAATACTCAGCTGAAATCCCAGTTTAATTACAACTTTTATGTTTAAATTTAATTCTTTATCTATAAAATATTGTGAAGCCTCCAGATTGTATTTAATTTCCTCACACTGATACTCTGCATGTACCCTGAGCAATGCTCACATGAAGCAGTGCTGGATTACACTTTCCAAGTACCACCACATCTCATGAAAAGGAAATGAGATTCCTTTTTTAATTTAATCTCAATTCTATTTAATTAAAGTCTTAAGAATTGTTTTGTTTTTGAAAAATTTGTTAAATAGAGGTTTTCAGGTAAATCATTCCCTATGTGTTTGAATTTTGGACAAGATTCTCTAGGCTATGAATAAATTTCTAAGTTCTGGCAGGACCAGAATATTAAAGAGCTGGGTGACAAGGATGACAAAGAGCTTCCTTATTTCTTCCCTAGAAGAGCTGCAAAAAGAAAGAGTTCGTGGTTCTTCTCCGGGTATCTTTGCTATTCATCTTGTGTGCGTGGGTTTCGGGAGGAAGACTAAGGGAAACACTTTATGCTTCTTATTCCTCTTTCTTGTTTTTTTCCTTTGCATTATTCCTGAATAATTGTCCTTCCTTGGAACCAGTTAAAAGAGAGTATTTGATCTGGGAAGCCAATGGATGACACAAGCTTTACGGAAATGACTCCTGACTGTAGACATCTCTGACTTTGGAGCATTCAACCTGAGAGACTTAGAGCAGCAAGATCTTCAGAGACCTCCAGCTCTGAGAATCTGCTTCATTATCACACATTTGAAAAGCACTGCAATGGAGTGGCTAGCCACTTTGTAGGTGGTATCTGGGTGTCAAATATCTCAGCATGTGTTTTTGAGCTGTGATAACTGATCACTCAGCAAACCTGCTTTCAAGAACTCCCGATGTGCAGATCAAAACACCTGGAAAAACAAATACGGAGGATCAGAAGTTAAACTCACAGGGAAGGAGGGACTGGAGAAGAGGGACAAGATACTTCTAAACAAAATTATTTCACAAAACTAAGAATTAAAGGGGCATTATGTGTTTCTCTTTAAACAGAGGAGCAATGACACACAGAAAGGTGGGACACTACGAAGTGGATTACAAAATTGGATTTACTAGGCTAAAAAGAAAGATGCACACTTAAAAGTTACTGAAAAGTATGGTTAGAACTGGAAGAAGTAGACACACACTCCCTGCTTTGGAGACAGTTTGGCTTCCAGAGTAATGCTTACATCCATCTTGAATGGAAAAAACATTGCAATCATTCTGTACCTGAGGAGGTGGAAGCAATTTCAAATCAGTACTTGAACTCCGGAACACACTCTGCATATCAGATCTGCAGTTCATGCATATTCCACTCAGTCTCTGGTGCTTCTGGTTTTATTGCTAACAACCCTTCTCAAACTGGTCTCTCCTTTTGCAGTCTTTGTCTTCATTACTATTTGCTTTTCATTTCGCTACTTTACTTGACAATGTATGAATTCTCTTTAAGTCCACTTGGGAGTATTGTGTACTTGGCCTCCTGACCCATCAACCTGGCTTCCCATTTTCTGAATACTTCCTCTAACTCCTGCCTGCTTTGAGGGACAGCCCATGTCCATGGATGTTAAGCTCATGCAAGGCATGCTGTGTCAGCTGCAGGTATCCAGAAAGAGTACTGCTCTTTTGAGCTGCTCATCAGCTCTCTCTGTGGAGGTTACAATTACCTTAGAGCAATGTGACTCCATGTACAGTTACTTTCTCTGCCCATTCTGTCAGAAAGACGTGTTTGATAAACACACATAGCAGTGTTTAAAGTAAATCAGGTTATTTTGGCAGAAACAACTTCAGGAGCAGTGAAACACGAAGGCATCAATTGATCTGAAGGGACAGCAGCCTCCTATTGGGAGGATGGGGAAGGCAATCAGGGGTAGCAGAGAGTAGGCTAAGAAAGGTCATGTCTTCTACCTTGTGTAACTTGCAGCTGCTCCTTATATTTGACCTTAAACACATGAAATGAATATGCAGAGATCACTGCATGTCTAGTATTTTTAAATTTATTTATCTTGCTTCTTTGCTTGTCTCAGATTCCATAAGTAAAAAAGAGGAAGTATTAATTTTCTCTCTCTTATACATGTTTTAGACCTTAAGATTTTTGGGAGAACAAATCTTTTAGTTTGGCCTTGAAGAAGTCTTCATGCAGTGCCACTCCAAACTGTACTGGGACCCATAGGCAATGCTGTACTACAAATAATAAACGCTATTACCATTGTGAAATTTCTTAGTTGCACTGAAGCATTCTGCAACACTCTAACAGTTTACTTCAATTTTCAGAGGTTTTTTTCTATACAGCATGTTCCAAGTAGCAGAATTAGAAACGAAAACACATGTCGAAAGGACCTGCTGAGCCCAAACTCTGTTTAAAATTGAACAATCACACAAGTGAGATTCACATTACAGTGCTCTTTAACTTTGACAAATTGTCTGTTGCCTGGAAGAGATTCCACAGCATGAAGAACTTGCATTGCAGCTTAGCAGTTAGGTTTACCCCCGTGCAAGCCATCAAAGTCTTGTTATGTTGAATAGTAAGGGTCAGAATTGGAAAACAAACAGGATAAAAGAAGTTTATTAAATTGTGAACTCCTCTGGAAGAAAAAAAGAGAAAGCTTATTCTAAACACAATGTCATCCAGTTAGAAAACATTATGAATAAGTAATGTGGCAGCATTAGCTTACTAGGAAGTTCACTCACAAAAAAAATCCCCTCAAATTCCAATTTTCCTTTTTGTTTTTAATGTTATCATTATTTAAGCTTGGAAATAATACATTTTGTACCCTTCTGACATAACATTTAGAGTTAATTCTTTAAAAATCTTCTGAAATTACAGGCGCAAACCCTGAAAAAGCATTGCCAACCACAACAATAAATATAAAATCCCTTCACTTCTAAGATGCATTCTATTTTTCTTAAAACTAACTTTTATTTCAATCTGTGTACATACATCTGTTTTCTTTTTGTGACTTTCTTGCCATCATTTGCTTGGTTTTGATATTCTGTTTCACCACCTTGCTGTATATTTAGCTTTAATTTTCTCTTAGGCCTATAACTTTATTGGCCTAAAGGTTTGTGGAGCACCACGCACTAATGACAAGATTAAAATATTTGCAAATACTGACATAAAAACCTGTCAAAACCTACTTAATGGCTAGGTATGATCTTAAAACATGTTTTGTATTAATTCACCAATACTGAATACCGTTGAGATTTCTAACCCTTTGTCAGAGTAATTGAATGTGACCAGCACATTCAAAATCTTTAGAAAAAAACTTCCCACACAAACCCTCAATGTAAATACAATGTACAGAGTGTGACTAAATAAACCCATTCATTCAGGAAACAAAACCAAAAAGCAGTATTTTCATCAGCATTCAAGCATTTGGAAAGTGGATTTGGTTGAGGATTTTTAAATACAACATAAAATAAATTGTATGAAAGACAAATTAAATGCTCCTGTACTATCACAATAGGAATGGTTTCTATGCTCTCTACGTGCAAGCCCTTGTAACCACAGTGAGGAATACACAGATAACAGGACTGGGTAAACTGCATTTCCCACAGCTACTGGGTCTACTCACAGGGGATGGCTTGCACTGTTCTCCCCAAAACAGGGACAAAACATCCAAGGGGTCAGAGTGGTTTTAGCTGCTTTCACAGCACTTGCCCATTGCTGTGAAACCCCCCTGGGTCAGCAAGGTGCATATGCAAGAACTCCTAGTGGTGATATCCTGCTGGACTGACATGGAAAGTACTTGGACTTGCCTGCCCGTCCTTTGGTGGGGTTTGAGGGACAGACTGGGTACCAATACATTCTGAGTGCAGGGAAGAAAAATTCTAGCCTGCTATGCCTGGCAGAGCCTCTGTACAGCCTTTGGAGTGCTTTCACTTGCACTGCAGGTCGAGGCTTCTGGTCGGTCCTTCTGACCACTAGAATACTTAAAAATGAAATCTGCAAAGGGGCCATGAGTACTAGTGTCATTGGTAATTAGTGACAGTCAAAATAATAAATGAAGCTACTAATTTCTTCTTTTCCTGGACCATAATCTTAAACCCAACATTAGCCAAAGCGATGGACCAGAGAAGTGGGTGATAAATACATGGAATATAGATGCATATATGGGCTAAAAAACCCACAGCAATTTTTTTACACTCAATTTTTCAATTGCGTGTTTACATTGCTGTTAGCCCTTTTTCTGATCTTTGTTCATATTCTGACCAGTCCAATTTGTTTCCATTTCAGCTCATTAAGAGGTTCTTCAGCCCTGAGACAAATTTGATTGCTAAATGTGGTGAAATGTATTGCATAAAGAGTCAGTCTACTGAATCTGGACAAATAAATTCCTTCCCAGTAATCTAGCACATATTGATTCAAAAACCACCTTAAAAGTCTGTCTTGTTAATAGAGGGAAACAGGACATTTTGAGAGGGTCAGGTGACTATCACATTTCCAGCCATATGTTATCATTCTTTATCAATATGCAAACCAGGGGAAAAGATTAAGTCTTTTGTTAAACTTGTTTATGCACTTGCAGGGTAGAAGGAAAGGTCAAGGGTCTTTGAATGATGATTTGTTGTCAAATTTTAACATAGCTTCATTTCAGTGTTCCCAGGGGGTAAAAATATGCCAGATGGATGCCAAGTGAGAATTTCTTCCAGGCACAATGCAAGACTCAGCACTACAAAATAATCTGGAAAAGAGCTTTACATGCTTTTCTGAGGCTCCCAGAGAAGTGGCTGAAAATTTATTCTGTAAGTGTTCTAAGCCATACTTGACATTCTGTGTGGTCTTCCCATGTATCCATCTCAAACCCTATTGCTCTTATCTTTTAGTGGAGCTGTAAGGATTGCTGTCAAATATTCCCATTTCAAATGCAAGATTTTGATAATTCAATGTGCATTTCTAAAATAGTGCTGTCCTTTCAGGTTGCAGAATAGAAACAGGGGTTAGTGATAAATTCATTGCTACCCAGACTCGTCTGAGAACATGTCCCTTGTGGCATCTCTCACATCCTGAGTCTTCAGAGGGATTTCATGGCCTGTAGGGCATGTTTCTTTGCCATGACTCTCACAACTTCTCCGTCTTGTCTCCTGTTAAATTCTCTTAGCTTTGTTCTTAGCTTTTTTTTCTCACTCACTGAGTGCTGCTTCTATTTGGTATTAAAAGTGCTTGTAGCTGCTCTTTTCATGTTTGTGTCCCTATTCTTCACTGGTTTGCTGCAATCTCTTCCGTGCTGCCAGTATGTAGGTCAGCATCACTTTTGCTCAAGCCGCTGTTTGCAAGCGATCTGGACCTAAGCGTGAGTTCTGCTGATGAACTGGTTGTCTCTTTTGCCAAAAAATTATTCTGCCTCTTATTAATTCTTCTTTTAACATTCTGTATATGCAATGTTCAGCAAAACTGTGATCTGCAGTAATAAAAGCTTCAGCTGTTTGCCCTTGTTCTTGGCACCTCCTAGCAAATTTGACCTTTTCATGTATTATATTTTGCTCCTCTGTGTCACTGACTTCAAAAGTCTCTTTTTTGCCTTTTTATTTTTTTATTTCATCTTTTTGTCTTTCTCCAGTGTGAGACACAGGCAAGCTACAGCAGCAAGAATAGCCAGGGCAAATACCAAGGCACCTACATGATATTCTTATACCTTTCCGAATGGATTCCTGAACTTTTCAGCTTCAACAGTATCTAAGTTGTCAGCACCAATATTGCTTGTTCCTTGTCTGCCCAGGAACCTGAAGGAAAACCCTCTGAAGGAGTGGCACTAGGGCTGAAAAATAAAGCAATAATGAGCTGAGAGTTGATGGCATGGTAATTGGTGGTTGCTTCTAATGACCTTTCCGTGTGGCAGAGTTAGAATGCTCGCCCACAATAGCTGTGGTACGTGACAAAGAGAGTTAGACAGCTCTGTGAAATTAAGACCCGCGTCAGCCCCTGCTGACACATTCCCTTTTCAGCAACACCTTTTGCCTTTTCTCCTTCTCCTTCCCTTGCAAGAAGACTCTCAATGGCAGCTTCAAAAGACAGTCACCTACATGTGCATTGCATTGGGTTTGCTACGGCTTTGCACTATAGCAGTATTTTTTACTACTGTAAACATTGCTATTTTTATATTGACTACTAAGAAATGTTGAAACTGAAGTAAACTCTTCCTTTTTTGTTTGTTTAGTTTTTGGTTTGTTGGTTGGTTTTGGGTTGGTTTTTTTTTTTTTGGAGTGAGGGGGGTGAAAATGCATCCGATTTCCTTAGAACCACAGGGAAAAAAGCAAACCATGACTTTCATGTATAAGAACTGCTCATAATAATTAGCTGTGTGGCACCTTTCAGTCAAGTGTCAGAGGCACTAAGTAATTAAGCCTTACAACATAGCTACAAGAAAGGATTTTTTTTTTTTTAAAGAATGCTTGCTTCTTGCACTGGTGATGTTTTATAAAGGTGATAGCATCATAATTTTTATGGTAAATAGTAAACCAGCTATCATCAATATCCAAAACACAATAAATCAAAACTGAGTTATCTAAAAATGGAATTTCCCTCAAGATATGTAATTTCAAGACAGCAGCCTTGACTGAAGAGGGTTGTCTTGGTTTTTTCTGCCAAAATCCTCAGGTTTACAGTAGTTTGAGCAACCTTGTGCTTGATAGAAATATGTATAGCCTTCCATCAGCCATTCTGTCTTTACTTTCTATTAAATATTCATATTGCCTATGTGACGTTGATAGTAACTCCTGCATTCCTTTCAGTGATCACAAGCGAGGAACAGTCAAAGACAGAGCATCACATTCTGTGTTTCACTGTCAGGAACAAGGAGACAGCTCAAGCATCGTGAACACATAAGAACCTACGTGACAGGTTTGTTTCTGTCTTTTCCTCTCTTTTTTGTACAGTATAGCTCTGGGGGTGAGATCCATGTATATTTAGCATAACAAGTGTGGTAGGCTGTTTCTTCTGATATAATGAAATTCTGAAAGCTAGGGCTGGAACACTGCACTTGAGAGCCTAACATTAAATAAACATGGCCTCTGGATAAATAGTTGGTACTTCAGAAAATGAGGCCACCTACTTAAGTGCTAAGTGTGGATTTACGTGTCTCTTTCTATAAACAGCCAGGCTTGAACATTTTAACCCCAGTGCATAAATCCTCAGATAAACTGGACGGTGAATCTGTGTTTCATTGTTACAAGAACAAGAACTGAAACCCCTGAAAGTGATTTGCCATGGGACAAATATGAGATGTGTCTTCAGATGACCAGTCTGTCTTCGAAATGATGGGGGGGGATGTCAAGATTTTCAAAGATTTCCTAAGCCCGTCTTAGGTTTCAGTTGGAAGGACGTATGAAGATCTAAACTTTCAAGTCAAATGTTTTCTAAAAACGTAGCTTTGGATGAAGCAAAACAATTCATTTTTATCAGATTAAAAATTAATAATTTCACTTTTGATTGTAGCATGTGCATAAGAGTAAATATAATAACAATATTATAAGCCATTTGGAAATCAGGAAATTAATTTGAAAACAACCTGTTTCTTCAGAGAATTTTCACATTATTGAGTTAGAATCTTCAGTGGAAAATGTCCATCAAAAAACTGTTTGACCATGACTACATGAGATCCAGCACCAAGCAGGAAACTGAAACCTTCATGTCCAAAAGCATGTGAAGACTGTTGTATCTCCCACTGTGCTCCTGAGTGGACACACTCTAAACTATAGTCATGATCCAGCGAGGACTTTCACCCTGCTGTTGTGGTTGAAAGCAATTACAAACAGCCCAGATACAGAAAGATGTTCTTATTTCTGCTGCTTAAAACCAAGCATAAAGATAACTTGAAGAGTTAAGCTGTAAATTAGAAATGATATAGTTGTATAGGTCTGAAATTAATGATTGCAAAACTTTTCTTGAAACATAACCCAAAGTATATTTTAATTGGATTCTAATGTTTTCTTTTTTTTTAACGAGACAGCTGGAGTTCCATCTGGCCTCATTTCTCACAACACAATCTATTTTGTACTCTAATACTTCCAATGTGGTTATTAGTATTGTTGGTTGTAAAAAAAAAAAACAGTGAAGTTTCAGTCTGGACAATTTCATTTGGCCTTCAAATAAAGCTGACTCAACATTCACTGTACTGTTCCTCAGCATATTAAAAAATATGTGCCACTGAAGAGAACAATAAATAGCCAGAGAAAAACATACAATTGTCTGGTATTTTAGTATATTCCTTAAAACCAGCTGATTCAAATACATAAAGCATTCAATAAAAATAGAAAATTGCCTTGAAATACACTATTGGTCCTCTTCAAGGTAAAGATCCAAATGGACTGCTTATGATAGATATTGTTTTCCACAAGGAAACGACTGCATTTAGATCATTAGAAAGAAAAAGTATTGGATATCTTGCCTATTCTAGCAGTGTACCTCCAGCCGTGCACACTAGCACCAAAGCAATGTTCTCCACCATAGCTAGGGTAGTAAAGGTATTTACAACCCTTGCTTTATCTGAGAGCTGTGACATGCAGAAAGTGTCCAACCTCAGGAAAACATCAGTCCAAAGAAGAGAACGTAGTTTAATGCCTTGGAAGTTTTTTACTCTCTCTGTTTAATTTACAAATACTGCATGATAGTTTCTAGAGCACATTGAAGTACACAGAGACAAAGTCACATCCATGGAAACCTAGGTGTCGTGGGTTTTTCTGATTAGGGTTTGTTTTTTTGTTAAGAAGAGGAAGATTGGCTTCTGTCAGAAGTCTCTGGAAGTTTCCCTCCATCCTATAGAGCAGAGCCAATTAGGGCCAGC
>JAWWEW010000001.1:43095216-43142409 GCA_035583185.1 Anabacerthia variegaticeps | reverse complement strand
TATTTCTTATTTTTAGTTTTTAGTTTGTTAGTAATAAATTTAAGCATTATTCTAAGTTCTGCTTTGCCTGTGGTATTAATCAAAGCTCCTCTTTCAGTTGTTATCTCTAGCCGTAAATTCCGAGCTGGTTTTTTTCCTTTTCCCTCTGGAAGGTGAAAAGGGGTGGGGAGGAGGGAGGAAAAAAGGCCTTGAAAGAGTTTTGCTGGACACCAGGCATTTATCCAGGGTCAAACCACCACACTAGGCCTAGCTGGCAGACAAATTGTATGTGATAGGAGTGTTTGAGAGCTCTTGGGATAGATAATGCTGATGACTAAAGACATGAAGGGTCTGTAGTGACCTTGCCCAGCCAGGACATGCAGGTAATGATAAATGTAAAACCTGTATTAAGCACGACTTGCAAGCTGGAGTAGTTCCCAATGTAAAACATGTGCACATGCCAAGTCTCCCTATTTTAACCACAATGAAACTGTACAGCCCATGTAACGGGGTCTTTTCTTGTTTTCGTAATCAAACACAGAGAAAAATTTTTCCAAAGTGCAACTGTGCCATGTATTCCTGTTCTGTACCTAGAGAATGAAGGCTACAGAAAATGAAAAAGACTGTTTAACTGTTCTCCATTGCACATCTGAAACCACCTTCAACACTAGGCATATGAGACAAATCAGAAAGTAAAGCTACAGGGAGCAGAACTCTCACTAACAGACTTCCACTTGTGCTTCACTGTGGCTGCATCTTTCCAGTGATACTGCAGCTGGTCTCTAGGGAAGGGAGGGCAGTGTCAACCCCTCTGTGATGTAACTGGGGATCAGGATCTGTCCAGCTCCCTGTGATACAACTTGGCCAGTTATTTATTGCCCATTTCAATAACAAATGGGTCCATAGATAAATGTTCACATAATATTTACCAGGGAATGTCTGCAGAACCGAGCACTGCAGCTTAACCTGTGTGCAGTGCTTTAACAGGCATGCACACAGACGAGCAGTGAAGTCGGTTGTTTTCTTCATCCCTTTGGTGGCTTTATTTGAGAGAATAGAAATGGGTCTGTCCATACCAAACTAATGTCCACAGAATTACACACCCAGATAATACTGTCTCCACAACACCAGCAACTACTATGGCACTAAAGTAAAAATGTCAGCTTGGTATTTAGATTTATTCATTTTCTTGTGCAAGTTGACTCAGTTTGGGGCTAAGTTTATATATTTTCAGAATTTAAGTGTTCAATGTTTTGTGATTGTGCTGGGGGTTATTATTATTATTATTATTGCCATTGTTATTATTATTTTTAGAAATAAGTCTGTTTCCACTTAGAAAAAAACCCAGACATTTGGTGAATAGGCCAGCCAGTCAAACCAGGGACAAGAAAGGACTTTCCAACTCATGGGATTCTCCTTTCATTTACAGGAGTTTCACATTCATGTTACTGTTTTGATTTCAGTGATTGAACTCTGCCATGAGAGGAGCAGTGTTTAAAACCCAGGAGACCAGTGTTTCCAATCAGTGCAACTGGAACTGAAGCCCAGAGCGCAAACAATCATGATGATCTGTTTGCAGAGCAGCTACAGGCCCAGATAGATTCTCAATGAACAGTAAATCACAATCAGTATATTGAACAAATTTATGCCAGTTATGGACTAAATTCTTGCACTGAGTTAAGAGATTAAAGGACAGATGCAGGTCAGTGTAAAGTGCTATAGTAAAGTGCTTTGGGCAAATAGTTGAGTTTCTGAGCAAATAATCCACTGCAAAGCACTGCCTGACTACAGTCCTCACCACAGGGGCTAATACGCTCTAGCCTGTAATTACTGAGAGCTGTCTATTCGGTTTGGAAATATTCTGTTGGAGAGGAAAACATTTAATCCTTCTTAGTGTCCTGTTGGTCAGGTTATCATGAGTGTGCACATGGTGCAATCTGGCAAGGCAGCATTTTGCCTTTGTGGGAAACTGCTTGTACTTCCTACGGAAGGTCCAGTTATGGAATACATGTGGGTTTAGCTTCAGCAGGGGCTGCTTTCCTATGTAAAGGGGGTTAGTGTTTCCAGAATCTGGAACCATATTGTTCTTCTCTTTCCTGGGATCAATAATTGGGTCATTTGAAGCAAACAGAATTATTTTGCATCATGCCAGATGAGGAGGAAATGGACCCCAAGAATAAATATTAGGAAGAAATTCTTTACTGTGAAGGCGCTGAGGCACTGGACTGGGTTGTCCAGAGATGTTGCGGACACTACATACCTGGAAGTGTTCAAGGACAGGTTGGATAGGACTCTAAGCAACCTGGTCTAGTAAAAGGTGTCTTGCCCACAGCAAGAGATTTGGAACTAGATGATCTTTAAGCTCCCTTCCAATACAAGCCACTCTATAATTCTGTGATAACATAGGAGCCCTTCTGTGTCAGACTCAAAGGTCCACACAGCCCATTATGCTGTCTTTGACAGTGACCAGTGACAAAGAAAGGATGTAAGAAATAATGTTGGTACAGAGTGGCATGACTTTGGTCTGACTCCTGAGCCAAGACTTCCTACTAGCATAGAATAGAATTTCAGTTATTTGAAAGGAAGTTTTATTTCTATTATTTAGAATAAAAATTGAATTCAGATCTTAAACCTCTACATTTGGAGATGACTGATTTCTTTCCACTTGGTAAAATACCTGAGGGGGAAAGGGAGAACAGGCTAGCTATGCTTTTTGTTGTCATCTAATTAAGCCCTGTAAACAATTTTTCCCCCTTTTAATTACTGTTCTCTGTCATTATTAACCACCAGCTTTGGATGTGGAATTTTTAAAGTGCAGATTTCTTTCAGCACTCAGAGATTTAGCTGCTCACACAGCTTGAATTCAAATCAGAGATGCACTTTTCTTCTAGTTTTGTGATCTGATTAGAATTGCAATCAGCACCAGAAAGTAATCAGGTCCCTGGATACTTCCCTGTGGATATCTCAGGGGAGCATACAGCCTGGGTGATTAGCCAGACAGCTCACTGGAATCCTCTGTGGGTGAACCTTAGAGTCAAATGGCAGAAGAGCAGCCTACCAGCAAACCTGGGAACAAGCAGCAGCTTCCTGAGAGAAGCTCCTTGAATCTTAACGCTGTGAATCTTCTCCCACAGCAATCAAAAGACCAGGAAGAGACAAGAGGGAGTCCTCCTTTACCGTGATACTCATCAGAGTTTATTTCTTCTGTTGCCGACTGAGCTGGCATCTATGCCTGTTAATGGACCTGGGAGTGTAACAAGCTCAGAGACTCCCTCTGTAAAAAGCAGCATTTTGCCTTTTGCTTTTTGTGAGAATAGTCTGTTCCCTCTCTGCTCCTACCCTCTTTTAAGTGCCTTTCTCCTATTTGCTTTAGCAGTGATTATTAACAGACTGTGCAACAATGACCATTCACTTGCAATCAGATATTCGGGCTCCTTTTTACTAAGTTTTTGGTTATAAAACCAAGAAAACCTTCACCTCAAAATCTACATCTTGGCTTTACGGTCTTTATTCTACAGTTCCTTTGGAGGTCCGGGGACTGTTTCTAAGGAGTCGAGGAAAAGAGCTAAGAAAAGGCAGCCTGTCATCAGCTGGCACAGAGTCCTTCAACAGGGTCCTCACGTTTCCCAGAAAATTGTTCATTTGTCCACAAATCAAAAAGGTTGAAATTACTGGTTTACTCTACAGCCATGTGACAGGGAATGTCAAGAAGAAAGAAAAATTATATAAGACTCTCCTACACTCCTTGATGATAAACAGGAACACGCAGGGCAGCATAAAGGAGTCACCACTGTCACATGGGTGAGACCAATGCCCAGGCTCACGGAGAAGAGCTTCCTTCCATTCACCAGCCATCTGGGGCCTGAAGAAGCCAAGTTCATTGCTTTTTTCAGGCCTGCCCCCTTGGGAGAAGATAACCACACCATGAGTTCCTGGCACCAGTGTTTTCACTCAGCCTCTGCCATGCCAGCGAGCAGAGGCAAGTTCTCAGCCCTAACATATCATGGACCTAATCAAGTCTTAGCACAGTAAGCTGTTCCAGCCCCCCTCCCCTTCCTCAGTTCTCTCTCTCTCAGTTCCTCAGTTTCTTTCTTCCTGCTAGTTCATTCATTTTATTCCCCTTCACTCCTGCTGGCAGATAATTTATCTCCTGCACTTTCCTAGACAGTTCAAATATGTCTTAGCATTAAAGGCGTGATTTATAAGAGCAAACTGTCAATTCTTCATCAAAAATGCAAATTAGTCAAGATTTTAAAGCTCCTCAGTAAACTGACAGTTTGGCATGTTTCAGAGAAAACTTGACACTCCTGAACTGAATTATTGCATTCACATATTATGATTCAGGATATTTTTTCTGAGGTATGAACAGTGTGCAGACCTTCAGAAAAAAAAATTGAAAGTAATGGGGCAAAATGAAAGGAGAGTTATTTTCTTGGCAAATCATCCATGTTTTCTTGGTGTGCTGTTTTTTTTCTTTAAACTCTTCATTGTCTTCTCAAAAGTCAAAGAAAAAGGATTAGACAGAATTAAAATTTGGAGCCAAACAGGGTTTCAATTTATTATGATATTGAGGCTATCCTGTTCAAGAATAATTTAGAGATCACAGACAACAGTTATTAAAATTGTAGAAACTTCTAAGCAAAACATTTGCAAGCTTGTTTTTGATTGATTCGTGCTTCCCAATGCAGAGCATAAAATTTAAATACAATTGTGGCAATCAGTTTCCTTGCACTTTTAGAAAAAATAAATACCAGACTGTTTCTAATTGCCAGGGGGATGAATTAGTCTCTTGCAGTAGAAAAATGACTAAAGAAGTCTTTAAATTACTAAATAAATTAACATCCTCATATAACTTGCTAGATAGAATGAGAGAATTTAATATCAAATAGCTCAGAAATTTATATTTCACATTTACTATTGAGAAATAGTAACATCTCTATATTTAAGTTTGCAGCTACAATACCCACAGTAAATCTGCTTTTGTTTTCCTTTGCAATACAAATAAATATGAAGGAATGTTCTTGTGACTTGACATTTCTGGAGTCACAGACATGCCATGTGCCTGCAGGAGTAGTATGGCACTTGACCAGGAATCCTGCTTCTCATGTGGCGGCGAATCTTTTCTTGGAGACTGAAAGTAGTATGTGATGATTTTAGAAGGGCAAAGGAAAACCTGCAAATCACTTTGTATTATATTCAAAAGACATATTTTTGTGACATTAGTGGGATTTCCATAATGCTTTCATGCAATCATATTTTCCTGTAGCTGTATTTCCCTGTGCTGGCTCTCTACAAGTGGATAAATCTCACCTGAGTTTTTCTATATAGACTGGCTTCAGAGATAATCCTAAACTATATCAGGAAATGAAGCTGGTTCCATTCCTAGCTACACACCTCTCACACACAAAAGTTCCAAATTCTAACATCAAAACAAACCATAAGTCTTTGTAGGTTAAAAAATGAGCTTACCTTTTGGTGTAGAGTTAACACACCCATTATTTTGGGCTTTGCTGACTTTGTAGTTGATGAAGGACAAGAGTAGAATCTTTCCTCAATCTTTGGGGATTGAGGAAATCTCTGTTCTGATATTAAGCTGTCAAAGAGGATAGAAGTCTCCCATGCTCCAGAAAACACTGGATATCTAAGAATCAGTGGTAGAAACGTACTGGTGAAGGATTATCTTTAAAATAGAATCCCTAATTTCGACTCAAACCACCTCATTTTCAACTGTGACTCTAGCCCCTAGAAAGATGATCCTAAGGCTGTGTTTTCTCCATATAGCTCTTTTGGAAACATACTTCTTGCTTCAGTGAGAAAGCAGTCTGAGAAATTATTCCAGCACAGATTTTTCTAAAGAACCTTCATATTGTCTGAGAATATTTTCAGTGGTTACTGCTGAAAAAAAAGAGGAAAGAGGCTCTGTGAATAAAACCACAGTAACAGCTTGGGTCAGGTTTGGAAGCAGCTGTGAAATGCCTTTTTTAGATAGGCATTCATCATTTGTCATAGTACACCAATAAAGACATGTGGAAATAATTGCCAAGTTTGGATTTCATCTTATGTTCCTTTCAATATTCCTGTATTTACTTCTAATTAGCAGGGAGATTCTTCATGCCTTCTGTATTCTGCCAAAATGATGGGAAACCTCATTCAATCCTGTTTGAAGAATCAATTACCTGACATGACATGAATGGTCATCCATGGAATATAATTGAATTTATTCAGTTTCCTATATTTTTTTTTTCTCAGAAGCAGTTGTTGCTATAGAAAGAAATGCAATGTCATTAGCTCTGTACAGATTACTTTGGAGGTAGGCAAGACAGCAGAGTGAAGATGGTTCTGAGGTCTTTAGGAGGTTTATTTTGAAAGCAATATATGTTCTATATCTACATATTTAGCCCTACCAAGAAATTACCTGGAGTTAAATTTTTCAAGGGATTTAATACCTAAAACTCAGAGAGAAGCTCTTAGTGTAATTTGTTTGACTCCAATATACCAATTTCATGTCCTGCAGGTTTACAGTGATACTTAAAAAGACTTACATGCTCTTGAAAATGCACAAGGTGTCTCTCTGTAGCTCTGGACTCCTACACACTTTGGAGAATTTGTCCCTCATGCAGTAATATTCAAAAGCCATGGAAAAAGCTCTATCAAATAGCCTCTATCAAATTTCCCTAAACAAAAGTTTACATGAAAGATCCTGTCCTCCACAAAGACATGAACTGGCAAGCCAGTAGGTAGTCCCAGCAATAAGATTGATGGTTGAATGGAATAAGAGATGATTAACACCCTAGGGATGAATTCTCTTTCTGGTCTTTCTCTGCTGAGCTTCACAGATCACAGCATTTCTGCAGTGACAATTATTGAAGCAGAAAAAAAAAAAATTTGCCTAATTTCACATTTCTCTGAAAAAAACCCCGAAACCAACTCAAAATCTTTTCTGATCTCTTGAAATACCTTAGACTAAAGAAATATTTTAGAGAAGAAAAAGGTGGGGGGAGAAAGTGTCAAAGCCAGGCTTCAGCTTTACTCATATATTGAAAGAGTAAGAGGTTTAATAATGCCTGAATATTTCTAGTCTCATTTCCACTGGATGTTGGTGGGATGCCTGCACTCAATAAATAATAAATTATTCTACTCCTGCTTGTGAGACACCTGGCTTCTCTGTCATGCAGCACAATCTTTACCATGGTCTGCTTATCGGGAAAAGAATACAGAGACTGAAACCCCCTTCAAGATACTCTAGAGGACTGACTCATCAGCAACATGGCTCTGGCAGAATTTGGATTCTGATGGACAACTCTGCATCACTCTCCTGCTGTTGCAGGTAGGTGCCTATTGGTTGTTGTGAGATTCATTGAGCAGCATCTACCCTGGCTAGTCTCCTGCATCTGTTCCTGGCATCAGCAACACATCTGCTCCCAAAGCGTGTGAATGCCAAGACCAGCTGGAGAAGAGCGGGCAGTGAGGAGGAGCTGCTGCACCGTGCTGTTCTCCACACAGCTCTTTAAGATTCCATTCTGTAATTCTGAGGAGCAGGAGCTGAAGGGATGGTACAGAGCGCACTGGTGTTTCTCTTTAACTGGAGTGAGCAGATGGATAGGGAATAACAATGTAGAGGGAGGAGGTTTCATTAAGAATCTCCCAAGCCATTGCTCTAGCCAAGAAAGAAAGCAACAACTTGACAAGAAACTTAACTTGTGCCTCTTATGCGATCAAAGATTGATATTCAGCACCTTGGGGCTTAACTCCAGTAAAT
The DNA here is from genome assembly GCA_035583185.1 of Anabacerthia variegaticeps. Classification (NCBI taxonomy): domain Eukaryota; kingdom Metazoa; phylum Chordata; class Aves; order Passeriformes; family Furnariidae; genus Anabacerthia; species Anabacerthia variegaticeps. The sequence continues at coordinate 43,134,671 of JAWWEW010000001.1, read as the reverse complement.
TTGAGATATGGTCTAGCTAGTGGAAAAAAGAAATAAAAATAAGACAAGGACAGATTCCTGCCCCTAATGCAAGACAGTCTCGGTACCACAGCCACGACAGGAAAATCTGCTTTTGCATGGTAAGCTATGCAGTGCTCTCAGCAGGCTGTACACGTTGCAGCCACTGTTTGTGTGATCTGAGGGAAGCACAAACAACACTGTTCTTTGCAAGGTCCCGTTTCAAAGAATTAATTATGAGATAAAGGAACCTGAATCAAGGAAGAGAAAATAGAGAGGGGGAAGAGGCAAGGCCTCTGACTTTGTATCTTTGACCTTAGGTCTCCCGTCTGAAGTGAATCAGCTGTACAAATCTACCTGGGCCTGCCTTGGTAACCTTGCTACCTTAAAGCTGTTTGCTTTGGAGGTCGTGTGTCACTGCCCACTGCTTTGTTCTGCATCCAGTTCAGACCACGCTTCATTTTGATCCACTGGCATGCAATCAGCTTGAACAATCCAAGCAGCTGAATTCAGAAAAGATAACATTAATAAAAAGTAGACACCTCCTTTTCTCTCCAAGTCTCTTGGCACTCTGCCTTCAACAGAGGAACACCACCACTGGGCTTCATTTTATAGCCTAAATGGACTTTCCCTCTGAATTTGCTCCATCTCTTTTGGAATTCACTGCAGTTGTGAGTTTCACAGCTGAATTAAGTACCATATAAAAAACATTCCATTTTTGGTTGGTTGGTCTTTTCAGTGCTGGTTTGCTGCCTGTGCAATATTATTGTCTGCTTACTAGATTTTGCATTATGCATTAAGACTTCTAGGGAGGCCCACTGTGATGAAAGTTACATCAGGAGTGAAGAACAGAACCCTCTTTCTGTTGCCAGTGGTTTCTTCCCATTGAATAAAACCTCATTTAGACAGGGCAGTTGAGAGGTTGTAGAAAGCTGCAGTGATGGAAAAAAAATCAGGAATATAAGTTTCAATTTCTGGATTAATATAAAGAAAGAAATAAAATTTTATCATATATGCAAATGCTGACTTACCACCCCAGTCCTTGTAATGGTGCAGGCAATCTCTAACTTTTTTTCCTCTTTGTACAATCTCCACATTAAGCAAAATTTCTACAGCCTTAATTCCTGTACTTGTTTTCACTTAGTCTTGAAAAGAAGACAGGTGAGAACCGACTCTATGAGAAAGCAGTAACATTTAAACATCTGTTATCCATAGTAGGTATAGGCTGACTCAGGAAATTATGAAAATATATAGATGATACATTTCTGGAAATAGTACTGTATTTATGAACAGCTCTGGGAGTTTATGGCATGATTAAATCTAGTGATTAAATTTTCTAATGCAAAACCTGCTGTTAGGAATTGCTAAGCAATGCATATATTCTAAACCATAGCTACTGGTTTCTCCCATGACATTCAATACAAGAGATTTCCATTTTAAATATACAATTTATTATTTAAAGACAAAGCAGGGGCATTATCTATTATTCTTGAATTTGTGGTTTGTCACAGTTTTAAGATAAATGAGGGGAAAATACACAAATAAATCTAAACATAAATGAAAGAGCTGAGCAGTGCTTAAGGGCTGTAAGTTGTCAAATCTGCCCCCACCATTATTGCAAGTATTATTGTAAATTTCTTGAGGTCTTGAACAAAAAGAAGCATAATATATGGATTAGAGAAAGCAACAGAAAAAATAGGAGTATATTAAGCAAACAAGACCTTTTGAAAGAAAATCAGGAAAATATTTCTAATGATGAAATTTTCCCAACTGAAGAATAATTTCTCAGAGGAAAATCTGTAACTTCTCTTGTTGAAATTATTTGAAAGTGAAGCTGAATAAAGTACAGTCAGTTTTGTATAAGGACATAACTGGCCTTTTACACTGTATTTCTATTATTCTGTACTTTTGTTTTCATCATTCTATGCTCTACAATTACTGTCTATAGCTAGACAGAAATCAACCTTGCAAAAAAGAAAGAAACCAGTGCAAGAATAAACAATTAGCTCTTTCCCTAATAGTTTGTCTCCTCTACAGTATATTTATTTTTAATAGTTTAGTGACAGAAGCCCAGTGGCTGAAGTTCTCCATCTTTCACAAGCTAAGAATTGCGCAGTCAATTAGAAGCTGAAAAAGTCCCTAAGGGACAATGGGAACTTGCTTCACCTCAGTTTAAACAGACTGTTCCCAGGCAGCCTGTCCTTCTGTTCATGGTGGGACACAGGAGACTGCAGCTCTAGTCCCTGCCCTCCTATTCCCTACTTCTCAACTGCATTTGGATTAGAGAGCCCCTGATCATGAGTCAATAATGTTCCCAAGTGGCCAAGAAGGCCAGAGGCATCCTGGCCTGTACCAGCAATAGTGTGGCCAGCAGGACCAGGGCAGTGATTGTCCCCCTGTACTCAGCACTGGTGAGGCTTCACCTCGAATCCTGCGCTCAGTTTTGGGCCCTTCACTACAAGAGAGACACTGAGGCACTGAAGCATGTCCAGAGAAGGGTGACAGAGCTGGGGAAAGGTTTGGAGCACAAGGAGGCTCAGGGGGACCGAATTGCTCTCTACAACTACATGAAAAGAAGTTGTAGCAGGTGAGAGTCAGTCTCTTCTTCCAGGTAATAAGCAACAGAACAAGAGGAAATGGCCTCAAATTATGCCAGGAGAGGTTTAGATGGGATATTAGGAAATAATTCTTGACTGAAAGGCTTGTTGTTCCTTCCCAAGGAACTGGTGGAGTCAGGATCACTAGAGATAAGTGTAGATGTGGCACTCAGGGACATGTCTCAGTGATGGACTGGGCAGCGCTGGGTTAACGGTTAGACTTGATGATCTTACAGATCTTTTTCAACCTTAATGATTCTATGCTTGTTGTGAAGTAGAACACAAAATTTTTCAGATATTTTCATTTACCTTTGGTGAGCTACCTGTGGTTTAGTGGGAATAAAAGGAAACCTTTATTACTGTTAGTGGAGATGAGCCCATTATGTACAAGAAGCTTTGACAGTGTTTGCTGGCAGACCCACCCAGATTTTCAGGTGTACCTGCTCACCTCCACACTGGAGAGGCTTTGGGTCCCACTTTGCACCACAGAAATAATTTCTTTGGTCTTACTTGTGCAGAAGCACAGTGATGCCATGCACACCATACCCTATACCTGTGCTTCTCTCCAGTACAGGCACTGGCAGTACACACCACCTTTTGGCAGTGCTCTGGCTTATGCTTGACTGCCACATCTTTATCCTCTGCATAAAGATGGCTCCAGGCCCCTTCATTCTCAGTTTTTACCCTGAGCTCTGCCTCATCATACTGCCTCCTGTGTCAAAACAAAGATCCAACTCCAAGGGATCCCCTTACAGTCATTGCATGCTTGGAAAGTGGGCTAAGCAGATGGCAGGGGACAGAGACCAAACACACCTTCCTTTACTCCTGCTCCTTTTCTGCACTGAAGGAAATGAGAGCTTTTTCTTTACCTGACTGCTTCATCCAGATTGCTCCAAGAACAGATCCAGCACTGATTTTGGCTCTGTCTAATCTCCCTCCTGTTTGTTATGAGGGTTCAGTGAGAAACACCAATGCCTACTGCCAGCACCACAAATGCATCCCTTCACACCCAGCACAGTGAGAAGCCTGTGCCTCCTGTGAGCCTTCATGGTAGTAACACACACTCCATCATACCCTGCCTCACCTGTTCACCTGAAGAAGGTACAGACACTTGCCCCTCTCCATGCAAGTGAGGGGGATTTGCCTTCCTGTGCTGTGGCTACACATTTACCCAACACTTTACATACACAAACAGTCAGCCCACGAACACAGATGGTGGATGATTCACTCCAGGGCTCTGATCACCGACTGCTGCTGGCTTTGGATCGGGCCCACGGCACCAGGAAATCACAGCAGGCAGTTGTATCAGTCAGTAATGATTTTGCAGCCAAAGGCTCCAGCTGCCATTCCTTGAGTTGCAGCTTGGAACAAGGAGACCAGCACAGGATGGTAGGGCTTCAAACATCTCCTTACCTCCGGCAACACCAAGAGTGGAAGCAAAAAAACTCAGGATGTGAAGTCTACACACTGGATCAACAAGGCAGACTCCTGCAGCTCTCCTCAGCCCTCCTGGTGCCTGTGGTCCTGCTGGCACTTGGTGCATCCCACTGGATCCAGGGACAATTTGGCAGGAGCAGCCAGGTCAGCAACTGGGACACTGGTCCTTCTGCTTTTGGAAATGCTCAGCACAATTAATTCCTGGACAGATGCAGCTGGATGATTTACCTGTACCACAATGGGTTGGAACTTGTCCCTTGTCTTTTCCCTGTTATTATTAACAACTTGAGGAGAAGGTTGCTTTCTTTAAGCACCTATAGAACACTGTAGATCCTGAGTCTTCCTGATAGATGGGATGCCCAGACCATCACAGGTAAAATTTTACGAGTATGCTGTCATGGCCACCCAGCGACTTGTATTTAAAGGTGCCTGTAGGAATATCGTCCTGACTGACTTTTGAGAACAAACTCTAGGCAGCATAACTGGTGCAGATAAATGCTTCTCTTTTGGTGATGCAAGGCCCCTTCTAGGGACTTTGCAAAAACAGCATCTGGGCTTAGTTCAGAACCACTCTCCACGCAGACAGCAATAAGATAGAACTGGTGGTGGAGGAAACCCTCTCCCACTCCAAAGGTAAACATATCGTTCAACTATGTGCTGACCAGACTGTAAAAATCTCTCCATGGACCAAGGAAGTGCATTGATTTAGGAATGACCAGGCATTTCAGGCATTTCCCTTGGTACATGTTGGCACAGTCCTTCAGCCTTCTTTATTTGTTCATGAAACCTAAATAATTACATGCACAAACAAAACAGACGAGAACTGCAGTGGATATCACTGACCTGAGAGCGACCAGCATATGGATAGGACTTGGGGACACATTCTGCTAGATTAGTGCACCAGCTTGGTGTTGAGAAAAAGCTTCCCTGATACTTTTTTTGTTTGCAAATAATTACAAATATTTTGCCCAGATGGTGTTTACATGGCTGCCTAAAACACTGAGTATTAATATAGTTTCAAATTTAAAAACAATTGTGACAAATACTAGCAATTTCAAGACAGCTATCTCTAGATACTAAATCAGAGCCAAACTCTGTAAAGCATTATTACAAATTAATTGTTATGGGTATTTTTAAAATAAAATTTTAAGGTAGACAACAGTTTACAAGATCACTCCTTTTTTGTACTTGCATAAAATTCAAATCATGAACTACCAGAGTCAGTACTTATTCCATGGACAGCAGTGGGATTTGAGTTGTGCCTGCAGTGTTATTTAAATAGTTAAACAGTACAATTCAGCCTTTAATTAAAATTTCTACAACAAGCTGGATGTCAAAAAATACTTGTTATTTCCAAACTGTGAGCAGAAGGAGGAATATTTACAGAGCAAATTTTCTTAAATGTTGATTTATAGACTGTAAGAATACTGATTTCAGTTTAAAATAAGCTTTGTATATGTGTATTTCCATTAAAAAAACCAAACATATTTTCATCTCATTTGACTGTCTTAACACGTCCTTAAAATAATGAATAGACAGTTATGCCTACACACACAAAATAAACAGTGCATGCAGAATAGCTGTGTGATGTGAAACTTGTTGTTTGTTAAAGGAAGGATTTGCTTGTCTTTGTAAAAATATTTAAGAAAACAGAAAGTTTTTTCACTCTTAAAAGCTCATGCAATAAAAATCATCAGTGTGAGACAACACATTTATTTCAATGTAGATTCAAGTTTTGAAGCAGCCAGTAAAAAAATTAATTTCAGATGTAGATTAATGATATTTAAGAAGATATATTAGCAGTACTCATTAGCAGTTAAAACACAGACTACTTGTGGCAAAGCAACTGCCAATTACTGGGCTTTGCTTTTGTTACAGGCAGAAACCCAGGTGTTTCATGTAGGCAGTGTTGGCAGACTCATGGTGTAGGTTGGAGAGACTCAGTTGGAATGGACTTCAGGAAGAAACACACATCTATCTCCAGTTCTAAGCAAATGCATGCTAGCTACAGATTACAACAGGCATGGATTTTAAAGAAGAGTAATAGTAGCTGTGAAGGAGAGTAGTCCAATACAAGCCAAATTTTTGTAGCACTTCTAGATTGTCCAGGGGGAAACATACCTTCTTGTAAAGACTAGCATCCAGCTCAGTGACCTGACATGCTTTGGCCAACCAGAATTTTAGAGACATCCCACACAAATTGTCCACTCACAGGGGTGAGTTGCAGTCCCTGATTGGCAGCTGGACGTTGTTTTTAAAGCAGCTGCTGCTGAGGCCATACTGTTTTATCCCCATCAACCATTTTATCCCCAATAACTGACTGTAAGGACAGAGAAAGGGATGTCCACTATAAGGAAATAACTAAAGCATGTTGTAGGTATTTGTGTAAAAGCTTATGCAACACCCACCATTTAGGTTTCCATTTGGGGGATTTCATATTTTGTCTGTTTTCTGCCTTCACGGAAGTCTTCTGAAAACCAGAAATAGTGCATAGCTGACCATATCTTGCCTACATTGAGCAATATGTAATGTGAGCATTTTCTGTGCACAAATTGACACAACAGCCAGAGACTGAAATAAGCTGAGCTCCTTCTGCACCAGGCCCTATAACTCTGCATTCCCAGGAAATTTGCAACAAGCTCAGAAAGAGGGAATGGATTTTCTTCAAGCCGCTGCACCACTTTCCTCACACATGTGGCCCTACTGCAGGCTAAGAACAATGATCCAAGAATGACCTTCACTTGCACTCAGCTGCTATGCAAAATTAATTGGACTATTTAAATTCAACTAGCTGTGGTTATCCAGAGCTCAGTAAAGTTCAAGAAATTAATAAAACCTCAGAAAAATATGCAATTATAATCTAGAATTAACCAGCGAACTGTAGACACAGAAATAAGAAAGGAGCAATTGAGACATTTATTCTCTTTAAGAAGATATGCTGAAGACAGCAGCTGTTCATCTAAAGACAATAAGACCAGAATATCTTTTAATTTCTAAAGAGGTTAAATAAGGAACTTGAATGTCTGAATATCAACTAAGCAATTTGCATGCAGTCACCCATGAAGTCACTGGTGCTTATAGGTCAGTCTGGTGGGGGGCTCAGCATTTGAAAAGGTCATTAAATGCTGTTTGGAGAGGGGCAAGGCTTTCTGACCCAAGAGGTCCCACGCATCCTTCCTTTACTGAGGCTTGGTTATATTTTCTTCCACATTTATTCCGCTACTCTGTATCTTTTCCTTAAGGACACAGTGCACTTCTAGATGGAGCCACTGTGTGCCAGAAAGCTTCTCCAGGAAGATGCAGCATCCATTTGATGCCTATGCTAATTGCTACTCCCAGGCACCCTTTTCAGATCTGTAAAAGAAGCAAACTGATCCCAAGACAGTACTGAGCATTTCACAGTCTTATGTAGCAATGAAGGAATAACAGAGAACTGCTACTCTTTTAAAATAGAAATTCAGAGTTTTGTAGGGTCAGTGGTATTCTATGGGACATTTCATGCCTGTAACCATTTAATGAGAGCTGCAGTATTGCCATATTTATTCCCAACCATTTCAAAGTTTATTATCAATTATCTCATCTTTTCATGCCAGCAGTATTTGCCACTTACATGAAAAAAAGGTGCCCAGGGGCATTCAGGACCCTTGATATCTATTTAGAGGCTGAGGATGTTTCTATTGTAACTATGAGACTGGAGTTACCCAGTTTAATAGTGTAAAAGTATCTCTGACATGAAACCAAGATCTGTAGCCACACTTCTGGAAGGCAGTGTAAACATATTGCAACCATTGTCCTGATGACATATATTGAGAGGACAAAAGTAAGTTTTTAAAGCAAAGAAAGAACAAACAGATAGAGGAATTGCTTTTTGGGTACTTGGGCCTGATTCTCGCTGAATTAACTTCACCACTCCACAAGATTTGCTAGTGCCAGGTGTGTAAAGTTACATCAGTGATAGCACAGAGATTTTAATATCTGTTGAATTACTGTAATTTCTTGAGCTCGCTTTGCAGACAGTGTTTTGAAGCAAATAAAAGGCACCTTTACAGAAACATGTCTAGTCAAGTGAGGGGTGAGAAGCACAATCTGGAGGGCTTTCTCCACCTGTCTTCCTGCCTTTCTGGGAAGACTCTGCCTCAATCCCTACCATGTCTCAGCATGGGTACCCTCGTGCAATGATTTTGAGAGATAAGGATACCAAAGTTGATTTTAGGAAATACAGAAGAAAAAGTTTGTAATGCTGTGAGTCCAGTGACATATTTCAGCTCTGCTTCAACTATGTGACTAATCCCAGTGAAGTCTCTGGAAGTCCCTGTTACAGGCAGCTGTGATATACTGAGCATAGGGTCCTGCATCTAACAGGCACTCTAACAGCAATGCAGAGCTGAAATTTTTGGTGAGTAAAATCTTGGGATTTCAGGCAAACTTTCAGAGTAGCACCTGAGCAAATGCTTAGCATTAATCATGCACATTATTCATCTTTATGAATTGGATCAGTTAAAGCTGAGCTTAAAATGAAGTTCAGACTTCGAGACACTCCTAAAATTAGTGGAGAAGGGAGGTAAAGAGAAGAAAATGAATGCATGAACGTTATTCTCCTGGTCATATAAATAAATAAAATAAAGGACTTGGGATCTTTATGCTGTTTCTTGCTGTTCAGGCTGTACCCAAAATGCAGTTGCCTCAAGGGTGGATTATCCTGACATATTTTCCCAGCAGTATCACATGACAGTTGCTAGCAGGGAAAGCAAAAAAGATAAAAGGAATTGAAAAAAGTTTGAGACCAGACTTAGAGGAGAGATTGACTTGCTCAGACTGCTGATATCCAGCCATTCCAGAGCTGATGACTGCAAATTCCCCAGTTAACCACAGTCTCTTGTGTTGTTATAGACTCCCCCGCTGAGATTAACAACTGTTATTTATCTTTTCTGAGTTAACTTGTACATTAAAAAAGGAACAGATCAGCAAAAGTTAACTAATGAAGTAAGGATTTGCCCTAACTTAGCAGACAAAAATCAGATCAACGTGATTTCACAAAAAATCCCACCTGATTTCTATGGAGACTTGGCATTTAAGATGGCTTCTTTGCTACATTTTAGTGCAGTGTCAGCGGCACATAGCACAGTATTTTGGATTACATCATCCCTCCACAGCAACTGCAGCCTAAGGCTGCCATAACTACCAGGCATGACAAGCTATTCATTGCCTTGGATCCATCATTTCTATGGTGTAAATTAAAACATACGCAGGTATTCCCTGCCAGACCAGTGGAAAGGATCTAAAAAGGTTTATTTCAGAGGTAACGACACTGAAAACTCACAAATCCTCACAGTGCTGCACAGCAGCACCAGGCCTCAGGGAAAGGCAAACCTTTCGTTCATTCCCCGGACTTTTAGGATCATTTCCCCATCCTCAGCTCCCCCACTTGCTGCTGAGGCTTTGTAGCTTGTCTGAGTGTGTTATCTCTTTCGTACCTGGGGAGTGACCTTCTGTGGAATGCATGTGGAGAAACATCTAAAACTGTCTCTGGGAAAGATCAGTCCAGGCAGGAAACCTTCCTTGAGAGAAAATAACTGCCTCCTTGGTAGCAATATCTTCCAGAAAAGAGTTATTTACCCCTACAAGTGGAGAACATAGGATATGTTCCGCTGACATGTGAACAACACCATTACCTTGGTTGCAATTAAGGGTGAGTTGACTGTCCTCTGAGAAAACCCTGCTTCAATGTCCATGGCAATTTAGTGTCACATCAAGCTACCATGGTCACTGTCAGCCTAGCCAAGTGTTTCATAGGTCATTTTTCCAAAGTGAAATTGCTTAAAATTGAAAAGAGAAAAAGCCCAAGATTGACAAAATTAGTTGTCTGTACTGGGATGTAGCCCTGACACCGAGAGTTAGTAACAGGAGTGCCACTCATGGAAGAAAGGGTTTTCCGTGACTCTGCACTGGGATTGGAGCAGACTTTATCAGCAGGCCACCCACTGCTCAGAGAAGGATTAATTTTCATTATAGAAAAGGCCTTAGGGAGCCCTTCTCTAGTTGATTTCCTCTCCCTGAAATTAAAGCCCACTGCCTCTTATTCTGTCTATAGGGAGAACATAAAAGACAACATTTTGTCTTCTCCTCTACAACTGTATTTTCCATACTTAAGGACTGCTGTCATATCCTCTCTTTGCCTTCTCTTTTCTGGAATAAACAATCACAATTCATTCATCTGTCACTCTTAGGCCACATCATTCAGAAGTCTGTTGCAATTTCTCCACATCTTTCTCAAAATACAGCACCCTAAACTAAACACTATATCCATTCGGAATAGAAAGACTATTTTCAGGCACCCTTGTTTACATCCCAATACAATGTTTGCTTCTTGTATTGTCATAGCCTAAGAATATTGACTTATAAACCACGGCAAACCCTAAGTCCCTTTCTGTGGAAATAGGACTTAACCTGTGGTTTCCCCCTTGAGATTTTATGCAACAAAGTAGTCCTTTCTGAATAGAGAACCTTCATGTGTTCTAAGAACTTTTCTCCATTTTATGCATATAATTCCAAGTTCCATTTCCACTTTCCATGCACTTTCACATATCTTTGTTATCTGAGAATTTAATATGCACATTCTCCACTTCATCTTCCTATTATCTTTTCACTTAGACGTAGAACCCAGGACCAGTCTCCAAAGATATTACTCTCATCTTGTTAGTAAACCATTGGTAGATACAGTTTGAGTGCAATTGGCTGTCTATCAGCCCTCATTGTAGCTGTTCTGATTTACTTAACCCAAGGGCAAGGCCCCTGGAGAAAGGTTCATGAAATAAACTTCTCAGTTTTGTGAATCTCCATGGCCATATTGTCTTCTTTCAAATATGTAGCACTATTCACAATCCAAAACAATAGGGTCTACTAAGACCTGCATTTGCACACAGTTCATGACACTGTTCTTGCCATTTCTTTGTTGATCTTAAACATATTGCCTCCCACATTAATAGACTGGCTTGAGCACAAGGCCTTCTGTTCCATAAGTGGTCCTAAGTTCTACAGGACAGAGTTGTGACAAAGAATAATTCATTGTTGACATGCTCATTTTTTTTCAAACAGCAATTAAATCAGTTGCACATACCAAATCAACAATGAGCCTTGATGTTCCCCCATGTGAGTGGCACACTTACACAATGTTTAAACATATACAGTTGAAATTATAACATCAGCAATATATTTGACTCAGTATTATAACCAAAATAAAGACAGTGCCTGTGACAGAAAGTGTATAACCTAGATCTCTTATAGTAAACAGGATTCACTAAGAAATGTGAAATAAGGATATTATTTTCTCTTCACATCATTATCAAAATCACCTCACACTCCTGCTCTCCTTCTCTCAGATACTGCCATGAATATAAGATGCTGCCCTAAATCCAGGTGTCACCTAGGTGTCTACTGTCCATAAATCAATCCAGTTTTGGCTGTGTATGACTGAAATACTAGGAATGAGCTTTGGAGAGCAAACCTGCACTAATATGGGTCATTTCCTGGCAGAGGAACTAGAGGACAAGTTCAAGGAAACCAAAATGATCTGTAGGTTGACAGTATGGTTAAGAGTTCAGTGTATTCAACAAAAAAAAGCAACATTTTTTGGCCAAGATCTCATAAATTCTCTTAATCTGCTGGGGTCATTTTCCATACATTGCTTCTACAAGAAATTAAAGAGTCATCTGCTTTGCCACACTGACTGTGGCACTCCAACTGGACTTCAAGCTTGATTATGCTATACACATTTAAAACAAATTTGGCAGATGAAACAGGGGGGTCTTCCAACATACACCTGCCTCATGTCTCCTGAGCTGTGACATATGGCTTGTAAATAAATGGCTGTCTCAGAAAATGATCCCATGCAAACATGGCATCACAACTCTGCCTTGAGTAGACTCACATTTTTTACAGGGACTTTGAAAGGCCTTTGTAGGAAAATGACATCTTTCCTGTTTCAAAAAAACCAAAGAGGCCAGAAAGATTTTCATCAGATGCTTTTAAATTTGCCATTTACAGTCAAACTCTGCTGCACTTTGGCAGAGGCTGCTTTTCCATGCCATGTGGCCATAAATGCGAACTAGAATTAAAAAACTTAGTGCAGGAACTTTGGCCTTGATTCATCGCTTTGTGATCCATTAAATACCAGATGAATTTCATCAGAGTTCTACAATAACTTGCCAGGAGTTAGTGATGGGTAATATTAACACTGCAAATAAAAACTGAGACTTGTAAAATTAATCAGTAATTTAATCATGTGTTGACAGAGCAGGAGGGAACCATGAAAATTTTAGTAATAAGCCTAAATTTCAAAGATATCCTGATTCCGTAAAGCTAATGCAACCCCTGATTTTCCAGGTCCCCCTGGCTTATTACAATTCTACCAGCTGATGACCAGGACAGAGTCTGGTGGCAGGCTATGGTTATGCTGGATATTGCTAGTGATGCCTGTGCTGTGCAGTGGGCAAACTCCCAAGGACCTGAGTCAGGCCAGAAAGGCAACCCAGCCTAGTTAATGTTCAAAAGCAGAGACAATGCCCTGGCGCAGTATGGGTGTGCAGCCACTGTGCAGCTTTTGCAGCAGGGTCAGCATGAGGTGCTGTGGGACACCACCGTGTGGCTCCATAGACCTATGCTGTACATCTGCCCTACACAGTTTATTACAAAGCAAATATTTTCTAACAGCTTAGTGCTGGGATTTGGCGTGTGACCTTGGGATACTCTTCCCTAAGGTTATCTTTTTATAGCAGAAACCATTTCATCTGCATCAGTTTCGTAACAAGTCTCATTCCTATTATCAGACGATCTTGTGTTATAGAGGCATTATTGTGTGTACTACACGGACTGTATAACACACAGATATCCTAAAGAAGATGTAAATTTAGGGCTCTACTTAATAAACAGGAACTTTATCCGTAACACAGAACTAGTATGAAATAGCCTAGTCCTTTTTTTTCTGGAACTATTTCCTGTCAGTCTCCACAGCAGCTGCCACAGTGATGGGAAATGACCCTTCTTCACTCCCTGCATCTATTTACTGTCACCGTTTCTGTTGCTTTGTTATTTCCCCCTTAGCTGTTTGCCTTTTCTAGTCCTTTAGTTCACTCATGTGAAAGTACTGGGGCAGTTGCTCTAAAAGAAAAATGGAAAGCTGTAATCAGATTGAGTGGGATGTAATTTATCTATCACATAGATTGTCATCAGTGGATTTGTGCAAAGAATCCCTAAAAAAAAAAGAGCCTGTACTGATATACACGGCTTTCCTAACTTCAAGACAGTAAGATTATTGGATTTTGACCTCAATTTGGATTTTCATTTTTCTCTAGAGAAAAAAAGTTCTCTTCATTTTGCTACCAACATGCTCCCTGCCTTCCACAACAGCAAGTCTGAAAAGGTGAATATGTTCTGTTTGCTCTCTCTTAAGGGTTTGAATGTTACAAAAAGCTTGCTGATGAATGTTTTTCCTCTCCAAGTATTTTAGACAAGTGTCAGTTACGATGCAAGAAAAGAGTGCTTGGAAAGCTTTATAAGCCATATAAAAGATTGGCTCCTATTGCTGCAAAACAAGGCTTTTTTAGCTTTCTGAAGGACCACATGTATTTGACCTTCTTGGAACAAATAATCTACCTGTGTCCTTTGATGCCACCTTTTTGGATAAAAGGTAGTTCAGCTGTGTATAGAGGTCCTCGGTGTCAACAGAGATGGCTGACTGGCTTTCCCAAATGCCCAAAATTTGCAGTTTTCTCCCCTCTTGCCACACAAAAAATGCAACTGAGTGACAAGGATACTCACAAGCAAAACTGTGGCTCACACATATGCAAATATACATGCATATGCATATATAGATATCTATAAAAATATACACATTTATTGTCAGAGCTTCCTGAGCCAGGGAGCTCAATGGAGCTGAGGCTGCTGCAGCTCTACGTCCCTAAGTCTAGGCAACTAAGTCTAGGGCAGCTGAGTGTGTGTTCCCACAGGCACACACACACTATATAACACACAGGTATGTATATATATCGCCAGCCACACAGAATGACAGAGACACATGCAGCAGCAACAGCCTTATGCAGTTCCCCTCTCTGTCTGCTCAAGGTGAAGGTCTGTATAAATATGTATAATGCAAAACCCTCCAGCAGCTGGACTCAGGCATTCAGTCCACCCAGAAGCAGCCCCTGGACTCCAATCTCCTCAGTTTCTGGCAGCTGGATGTATGAACCCCTGATTCTGCAGCCCGACTCCAGCTGATGCTACAGACCTCCTTGTACATACACACAAGTGTGGACCCTTTCTGTGGCTGGGCTTAGACACACACATCCTGTAGCTGGCCCCAAATTATTGCACTCTCCCTTGCCTCCTGGACAGAGACATGCACATACAAAGGAGTCTCTCAGTCCTGTCAGACTTTATAAATTTGGTGGTTTTCCTGCATTCCTTGGTTCCTCTGGCAACTCCTCATACTGTCTTACTTTGAGACATACCCCCAGGCTCTCAAATTGCATCACCTCCTCACCAGTTAGTCCAGTTTGATATTCACTAGTAATTCCACACAGACATACATCCCTCACTCACTCCCAGTGATGACACCATGGACAGTCTGCCTCATGGTCCAGCTGACGGCTGGCAGTGAGACTCCCATGCAGAGACATGTGCACAGAATACACAGTCACTCTATTAAGAAAATAATTAAGAAATGAAATTTAATGAGCAGTTTGGTTAGGCTGTGCTGTCCAGGTACAGGGCATAGCCAGACAAGTGCACTGAGCAGCCACTGTTCACACACAAGTGTCCCCTTTCCCTTTACTTTTGCACATTCATTCCTTTCCAGATTACCTTGATCCTTCCCATTCCTCACCTTGTTTTCCTCCCTGAATAGCCCATAAAAATTCTTGTGCCACTCCCAAAGGTACTTGCCCAGCATTCCACAACGTTTCATACACATCCCATAGGCAGTGAGCCCATCAATCTGAAAAGTGCTCTGGAGAGCCTCTCCCCTTGAATGTTCCCGAGCCCTTAGGGCTGAGAGTTCCCTGCGACAGCCTCGTGTGTCTCAGAGGGTTACTGGGACTCCGGACTCCCTTTGCTGCCATTTTGCCTGAGGACGCTGACATAGACCACACCTATAGGTTTCCCTGGTTTTCCTGTAGGCTGCTGACTCCAATCAGATCACATGAAGTACAGGAAGAGCAGTCAAGATCTTTCCACTACCAGGAGAACTGAATAAAATTCATAGTGAGGGAAGTCAGCACTCTCTAATTCTGTTCCCCCTTCAGAAGCTTACCTAAAGCAAAATTTAAGAGTTTTCAGGTAGTTCTGTGCTATCAAATAAACAGTGGTAAGCTTATGTTCACTTTGCTTCACTTACCTTATATGTGCCTATCTTCTTTTCTGAAATAAATTTTTAATCTTAATTGACAATGTGGCCTTGTCTAGGTTTCTGTGTTTCTCTTCTCCCTTTTGTGAAATTAAGACAATAAACCAATGCACCCACATGGGTATTGTGAAACAATTAACTCGCGTGTGCAGGACACTGAGGGTCTGTGAAGGAGAGCACTGTAGGCATAGAAAATTAATTTTAGGATGAATATTGCATAATAACCTGACACAGCATCTGTAAGTGAACAATTAAACAATAAAAAAAAAATCACTTCAGACCAGATTTTCCACTGGACTGAAATAAGTTTTGCAGCAAGGCCTTCATAATTTGGTGGTCAAAAGCATGAAAGAGGGGAGCAGCTTGCAGTCCCAGGTTAATTGTTCAATTAAATAAAATAGTTTACAAATGGACTTAGCGATCCTAATGCTATTTTCGTTCTAAATGATTCTATGATTTACAGAACACCAATTTCATGCAGTTTAATACTTAAGTTATGTATTCTCTATCTAAATCTTCACAGTCTTCTCTGCACTGCCATTGGGATAGCAGGCACAAACTGATTCTAAAATCTGTTCAAAACAGAGCATCAAACAACATGGAAAGTTTTTTGAAACCAGTTTCTTTTACAAATCTGATCAAGGTGCATCTGGTGATTTAGATACACCTGCCTTCTATTTCAGGAGTATCCATGCTACAGCTTCTGTCAATGCACTTTCCTCTCAGCTTCTAGTCTCATGCAAACCTTGGGTGAAACTCAGGAGGTACAGACATTAGGAAAGAAATTAAAAACATTACCTACACCACCCAAAGAAAGAATGGAATGCCACATAGTAACATCAGGAAATGATTGTTTGAAATTTCCATACTTTAAAACAAGTTTGTTTTGTAGTTTATGCAATATTTTAAATTGCTTTACCATAAGTATCTCAGCTGTGTAGCTGAGTAACATCCCTGATTATGACAAAACAATGGTAATAACCAAGCCATGAAGGTCTGCTTTTCAATGTAAGACATAGCAGATGCCAGGTTTCCTAGTGATGCCACGGTCCTTAGAAGCCAGGTTAATTTTTAAACAGTTACCAGGCAACAGTTGGGACTAACAGAAGGCCAAAAACAACACTTTAATTTTCTTTCCTGAGTCTGAGCTGCTGGATTTATATTTCAAATATTTTTCCACCTTAGCCAATGGTCTTAGCCATTGAAAAAGGATCATACAGTACACTGATTAGATTAGACAAGTGATTTTCTTTAGCATGTCTAAGTATTCAATAAATCTGTTCCTTTGTAAATAAAATATAAAATTGCTCTTTCCATTTTTCTTAGCTTAGAGCTAAGAAATCCTACCTGCAAGAAAGAAGTTGAATAAAAATCTCACAGCCATTCTGTGGTATTGCAGAAAATATAAGCCTGTGATTTTGCTTTTTGTTTAGATTTTCTTTTACCTGTCATTTCTGTTTTGACATGTTTCCCAAACCCCTGTGATCAACCATTCTAATAGTATCATAAGAATATGAATGATGGTTTAACAAACAATGGAACATTCATCTATGTTACAGTTTTTTCTATTTCTCCCCCTTGCTTTCACCAACAAATGACTGAGCTTGATATGCTTACAAAAGAGGAAAAATGGCATGTTTGCCTGCAATAGGAGAGATCTCAATGATCAAGATATAATTTCCTCTATTACTGTTCTTTGGTAGCACCAGTTTGACATACTGCCTTTTACATGCCAGTAATCGCTCTCTCTTCACACTCCAAGTCATCCAGAGTCTGAGATAAACATGCAGAAAAAAAATAAATAGGAACAAATGGAGGTTTCCTTCCATTTTAGCATTTCATTATTAAAAAACGGTATTTCATGTAATCTAATTACTCTTGTACTTTTCATATATAATCCTCAACACAATATCTCTCTCACAGCATTATCAACAACTGCAGTTCCTCACCTGATGATGTTTCTATATCCAGCAGTGTGAGCTCATCTCTAAGAGGAACTGCATTAAACCATTGCCACAAAAAATGTGAGCTCAGTGTTTCAGGTGGAAGACATGAAAATCCATATCATTTTCCCCTCTTGAGAAAAATGGAAGATAGGAACAAGAAAGGGCTTTAATTTTCCTACTTCACATAGTGTATATTACCACTCTGTGATGTTTCATTGTCTGCAGGCCATCGGGAACATGAGCTTATTTTTACTATTAGTTATGACTGTTACTGCACGAGCTTCTACACATAAGCCATGCTGTTCAATTGCAAACCCATTGTGTTCAGCACAACAGGAACACAAAAAATCAGGTTGTAAACTTGGGAGATCGAGTCATTGCAAAGGAGTTTGAGAGCCTGCACTTACCGCCCAGAGGTTCTTTTGACTATTTCTGGCATTAGTGTCATTGTAAAGTATAACCTGACACACAATGCGTGGGTTGCTTGAAAAGCTTAAGTGATACAATACACAGGAAATGGATGCTTTGCTAGACATCTAATTCAAAGCTAAGCTGAAATGATGCCTCTTACTCCAGATTTCTCTAGCATCTGGAGTTTTACAAACATGGATCAACTGTGCCTGACACTTTCCTTTTATAGGGATGTGTTAGTAACCCCACAATGCGTGTGACAAAACTGAAATATGCAGTGGTTGAGGACAATATTTTAACACTTGGAAGTCAGCATCCCTGTAGCTGACAGTGAGTCCTTAAAGATCCAGCTCTGGCTTCATAACTGATTTGAGCCAAACTAGATCTGGGCTGTTGTTTAAAGGGATAGTTCCACCTTCCCCTCTGCGGCCCCAGACATTCCCTCACTTGTGTCATCACAGAGTGTTGTGTGGGTGCTCAAGAGGGTCAGATCAGGGAACTTACCTTTTACATTAAAAACCCAGCTGGGCAGATGTTTCAGTCACATCAAATGGACTATAAAATTGAACCCTCAGGTTCAATGTCTCCGCTTCAGAAGAGCTGCACTTGAGGTAGCCAGAGGAAAAATAAATGAGTCAAAACTGTGCTGTGCCTGCTCAACACAGGTTGGTTGACCAAAAGCCTTATGGTGCATGGAGGACTAGGGCTGTCCTCTGCCAGAGTGGCCCAGAGCTCACCAGCAGTCTGCACTGGCTGTGCCCTTGTGCTCACTCAGCAGGAGCACAGGCTCTAGCTTGGCTGACAGCACCTGGAAGGGAGGCACCAGCGGCATGTTGAAGTAGGGGAGAGCCTTGGGGGTTAGTAGGCCTCTGTCTTGGATAGAACCATAAAGAGCTCCTTTTGCCTGCTCTGCTCTCCCTCCTGCCCTATAAGTGGGATGGTGCCATTCTCTCACTTCTCCTTCTGCTTCAGTCCATCAGTGCTGTGATGCCCCAGTCTGTCATCCTTGCTGAAACAATCCCATGCTTCCCATCAGTCCCCACCTTTCTTTCTCTTGCACAGATAATACAGATTTTCACTTTTGCCACAAATGTCCCTAAAGTTTCCATCTCTTCACCCCTTCTTACTCAGGCTCACAAGCTTCTGTGCCTGGAGACACTCAGCATTCTCTAGCTCCAGGCCATATTGGTTAACAGCCAAACTCACTGAGGGCAAATCCAGAGCACTCTCCAAATCCTTCTGTCAGTGTTGACCTGAATGTGCTCAAGATGCTTGCTAACATTTTGACTCAAACTCTAAATGGTCAGCGAAGAATGGAGGGGTCCCTTAGACCACCCCCATAAATCACAAAGAAAGATGACAACTTGAAGAAACCTTGTGTGAAAAAAGTCTTTTTGTCCTATTAAAGCAGATTTCAACTAATTGGAAACAATACACTGTGGGTGTTTTTAAAATAATTTACAAAAATGCTCCCCTTTGGCTATGTTTATCATTGAAACACAGCCATTTTATGAAACAAAAAGACATCATTTGATGTGGTTTGCAGCCAATATGCTGAAGGCATCAGGAGCAGTTTCATCATCATTTAAATCAAATGACAATGCAGAACATTTTACAAAACAAAGGGGAACCGTGTAGGATCCTTTCAGTATACAAGCGTTCACAGAGCTTTTTATGCCTGAGTGGATCTGAACTGGTTGGTTGTTTCATTTTGTCTTATACTGTGAAGGAAGGGCAGCAACTGGAGAGGCAAAAAACAAAAATGTCTTCAGTCTTCAAATTTTTTTCTTCTCTTTTATAGAATGACAATGAATATATGTCATATTTACCAGCGCTTTACACTGTATTGTGATAACCATCTATTACTTTTTGGAAGTGGTCACCTGTCTCTTCACTGTGCAGAGATCCAAAGAATTCTTATGACAGAGCCCAAATTCACCTCTCCTAAATTGTGACATTTACCTAAGTTGTCTCCAATCTGAGCCTGAATCATCCTTCTGGTGGTTATCTCCTTCCATTAACTACAAACAAAACTCAGGTCAAAAGCAGTCCAAACAGACAGCTCCCTGCAGCACTTCTTTAGGGAGGAGGCATCAATGTCTGTGAGTATTCTCTTTAGGCATTGTGGGCTTGTTTGTATGTGCTTGTGTTAGGTAGACCAGATCTTGCAATTTGATGATAAAAAAGGAAAAGTCTGGGTTGCGGGAAGTATAAGAACCTGAGGGATCTGGGAAACTATTTTCCAGTGGACAAATCCATTTAAAAATGTGCTTGATGTGTAGTCATCTGTAAAAACTTTGCCAGGCAGTTAGTGTCACCTACACACTGGGACAGAGAGTACAGGATGTTATTCTTTTATTCCCACTTGTAGCACTAAATATTTGTGTCACCTTGGACAGCTGACTTCCCAATTTCATGTCCTGTGCCTCTGTCCACCTTTTAACTCTTCTGTCTGCTTAGATTATGAACTTTCTGCTACAAAGACTGTGGTGTTATACAATAACCAAATGTGACAAAAATCCATGCCATGAGAACTGGGCTCTTCAGAAGAATTGCCCTTTCCCAAGGCTCTTTTCCTAGAGGATGTAGACAGAGAGGGTTGGTTGGGAATGTTCAAGAGTTAGAGGGAATTGAAGACTGAAAGCTATTTGTGACCTGAAGGTGACTTGGAGGTGAGGCAAGCTTCAGGTAAAGGTACTGTAGAGAATTAGGGACATGTATTGCACAGCATCGCATATAGCCAATGGAATCTATGCAGCATGATCAGGAAGCAAAAAAAAACCCACTGATTTGCAGAGAAAAAGTGAAGAAGTGAGGACTTGTGAAGAGTGACTGTACTAAGCCTGCAGACTCAGATAGTGCTTTTTGTGTCTACCACTGGACATATTAAGAAACTACACATGCATTCTGTGTGTGTCGTGTACAAACTGAGGCATCACATCTGATCAGAGAAATTCCTCTTACATTAAGAGTCTTTACACCATTACCATTACCCATTAAAGGAACACAAATCTAATTTTCAGTACCCTGAAATCTGCACAGTCTTATTGTAAATGGCTGTGGAGACCTCAATCTTCCTCCTAAATGTCAGTCCCTACCCATTGTTTTCTACTAGGATGGATGATAAACCAGTTTTTCTTCCTTTCCAAAGCTATGCAAAATTTACACCACTTTCTGGGAGCTCCAGACTTCAGATAGTTAGGAACTGAAACGAGAAATAATTTTTAAACTGATCCAGGCTATCAGGAGCTGCACTGAGCCTAGACTAGAATAGGAAAACCTTACAGCTGTGTTGACCACCTCTGACAAGAGCCTGTAACACTTTAACTCTCAAATTGGTTTCAGTTCCCCAGGGACACTTCTGTCAAAGCTGAGTGCCACTTGCAAATAGGGACTGTTGCATTGTCCTTGAAAAAACTACAGGAAAATACACTTCAAACTTTTATGAAGCACTAAGGTTTACTAATGTTAATTATTGAATCATTTTTACATGATATGAGAATGACCAAGTATGGTGATGCATGGTCAGTGATAAATGAACTGCTCACCAATGAAAGACAAGTCCCTCATTCCAGTACAGCAGAAGACAGGGACAGTGTCTTGAGTTGATGATATTTCTTCCAGCTCTGTTTTCTGCTGCTGCATGTTGTAATACTCTATCATATATGGAAAACCTATGCATACAGAAAAACTCTATGAGCACTCATTACCAGTGTCCTTTTAGAACAATTTTTTTTAAATGCCTGAAACAAGTGAATTTGCTTATCGCTCAGATTTTAAATTTGGCACTTACGCTGTCGTAATTTTACAGCTTGTCTTCATAAATTAATTCATTTTACGACCATCCAGAACAGTATCTGCATCAAACTTGTACTGAAATGCAGTGATTCAAGTTCTTGCCCTTTAAATTAGTTTTCCTGTAAAAATGATCTAGAAAACACCTTGAATATGTGTTTCCTCCATTAACTGCCACAAAAAAAAGTTTATACAAAGTATTTGAATTTTAAATTGTCAGTTTAATTTAATAGAAAAGCATGCTATTTCTTATTAATATTCTATATGCCTACCTTCTCTAATAAGCAATCTGAAGCACTGCATGGACAGTTAGGAAGAAAAAGCCTTGGTACATTGGATCCTTTTAAATGAGCAGATCATTCTGGCATGCTCAAATGCTACATGAAGCACTTAAAAGCCTGTTTATAAGAAGCTTTGTGAACAGTGTTCAGTGAAACAAAAAAAAAGTCATCAAAATTAAAGGAAAATTGTAGTATTTAGCTATATATAAGAAACCATTATTATTGCATCAGCCTCTGGTCTTAATTACAATTTGTTTGTTAGAGCAAGCTTGTCCATTTGCTCATCCTACCTCCATTTCCTCCCATCCCAGTCTCCACTGTGACCACCTTCACCTCTCTCCCTTTTCCTACAGAGGCATGATTTAATGGTGGGACAGATGCCACATGGCTAAAGCTTGCCTGAAGAATCCAGCATGAAATGCATATGCAACTCAAGGAATGAAATCAAGTTTCACCTATGAAAAGAGCAAGACGTTCTCTGAAAATGCAATTATATGATTTTTCTTATCATTGCTTGAATCAGAAGTTGCTGTGGAGAACCAAATGAAGTAGCAAGGAACAAAGGAAACACTGAGAGGGAGAGATGCCCCAGCTTTCTTTTCAGAAGTAACTAAGGTTTTTGCAGCATTGACCCACACTAAAACAACCATATAGACTTTAGACATCCCTCAAGGAGCTAATCTGCCCCTCTAGGATCAACACAGTGTCATCCCTGCTGTCCTGGAAGGACAGAGACAATCTCAGACCAATGACATGTCTTTCTTCAAGTGCTTAAGTATTACACGAGTATTAGATAGGACATGGAGAAAGCTGAAACTCCAACATCACCAATCCATGGTCTTGGTTTGGGAGGGAAGCAGGAGGACATAGACATGATCCTCAACTGTCTCTTTTTAAAGTTCTGCAGTAGCTTCACCATCTTTCTCAGTCTCTTAAGGTAAGCACTGTAGTTTCCTTTCATTGTGACTATCTGTTCTGTCTATAAGAGTAGGAAGATGGCAAAGATGGAAAATAAGTATCAGGCTGCCAAAATCATGCCTTTTTAATTGAATTCAATTAAATATTTCCTTCTTAGTGCAACGGTATGGGATTAGGCGGTGTAGGTTTTCTCAGGCATCTCCCATAGGGCAGGCACTGAACCATCCTAGTCATGATGGGGTTATCTGGAAAGAAATTTATTTTACAAGCTCAGTAGATTGAGGCATCCTTCTGTACCTGCTCAGTTGCACTCCTTACACACAGATTTCTCCTCACACGTATTCTTCTTGCAAAGGAGACTATCAGGTCCGTATCCTTTTGTAAATTAAAGAACCTGAATTTGTGTTTCTGGATCAGGGTAAAAGAAAATATGAGCCTGACACAATGGGTTCCATCCCTACAACCACATATAACCACACAGTAATTATCCAGGTCGAAAAGCATGTACCAAATTCCTCTCCATGGCACAGACCCTAGAGTATTCTCTATCCCCTTAAGTCAGACTTAAGCTGTAATTACACAGAAAAGCAAGTATATCACCAGTGGCATAGAATAATGTGGGGGGGAAGACTTAATAATGGTTACATAAAACTTCTAGCCAGGCTTTAACAGCTATGCAGAATGGGACAAGGACAACTCTGACAATCTGATGGTCTCACCGAGATAAAAATTCCTCTCTGGCCACAATCTGGTAATCAGTTTATTCACGAGTGCAGGACACAGTATGCCTAAAGTATGTCACAGGAGATCAGTTCCCCTTGGACTTAAATCCTGTTTATCAACGTCATATGTATTAGAGAGAGAGAAAAATATCTTTAAAAAACACGGAATATTCATCAAAGGAGAAACCTGGTGGTTCTTTTAGATTGCAGATAAGCATTAGAAGTCCTAACCTGGATTAATACAGCAGTAATGTATCACAGACACAGAGCCCAGCAGGTCAGTTTCAGATCCCTCAGTTGTCTCAAGAACCACTACATGAGAAGAATATCTCCAGCAACCTCTCACAAACCTCAAAGTGTCCCTCATTTTTTACTTCATCTTTTCCTTACTAGAGCACTACTAATAACTGTCATCTCCCTCTATTCTTAGCAACAGACATTTGGTAAGGAACATTCTACCAATGCTTCACTGCTGCACAGGTAGGTAGAGTCCCCTACATTGTACCTGTCTACCATAATCCATGATCTCTCAGAAGAAGTAGCCCTGAAAAGAGGACTCATGTAAACAATAAAATAGTGTGCTTGGATTTCCATTCCAGGTCAGGAAATATTAAATTAATACACGGAAAACAAGAAATAATCAGTTAAAAGAAGCTGAGAAAAACCCATCCCAGCATTGTGTTAGGCATGATAGTTATTTTTCTGGCTGGAGAGTTAAAATTACAAGAGACTGAAGGAGGATTTAAACTGTCCAATATCTGAGGACACTCTTTCACTACCCAAGGCTGATGAATCTCTTCCAGCATCTGAGGAGAAGCCCATGCTTATGAGTCCCAGACACAGACAGCCATTAAGTCCCTGAGAATTCCTACTTGGGTTGAATACTTGATTTTACCTAGCTTTAAATTCTACTTATTAACTACAACTAGATAGCTTTGGAAATTTCATCCACTCCAATAGCCTTTAGAGCACCCGTTCTCACCATTCTGCCAGATGAGCAATGCTAAAACAAGAGGCTGAATACAACAGTCCCAGAGCTCAAGGACTCAAGGGAGCTAGACCTCTGCAGCTGATTCAAGCCCAGATCAACAAAGGTGCAGATGACTTGTTGGTAGGCAAGTCTTAGAGATAAATGAGAAATCTGTAAGCCCAAACTGGCCTTGAGCAGAATATCTGAACTTTTTCTTCACCCACACAAATGAGTCTCCTTGCATGATACCAGATGTGCTGGCAGCTGGTTTCCACAGAGCAGCTACAAGCTGGGGCAGCCAAGTGAACTGACCACAGACTTCAGTTCCCTGAGCTGTGCACGTATCACTTGCCTTCATCTCACACTAAAATGTGCAGTGTTTTTTACATTTACTGGTGATTTACAGACCAATGTCACCATTACTCTGTGCCTTGGAGGGCAACACCTCACGTGTTTCCACATTGGAGTACAGGTAGTTTTGCCACCACTGGCAGCTCTGCAGCAGATGTACAACTTGTAAGCTGTGTCATTTATGAGCAGTGACAGAAATTGAGGTCACTCTCATTACAGAAAGGAACCTTTAAAGGAGCACATCACTGTCCCCTGGACGATGACATTTATAAATGTTTTGCTGCTTCTAGTGAGCAAAAAACATCACATGCAGAGGTAATATTGTAGTGCAAATAGAATGCTGCTGGAAAAGCAAAATCCAAGACAATACAACCTCATCCATGAGGTTAACAACAATACATCATCATACATGAGTTTCATGCTCAATAAATCAACCGAAAATTAAACTCAGCTGACAGTATTTCAACAAGTGTTCTAATTCTCTTATAATCAAGCACATTAACAACACACCATATTCATTTTCAGTGGCTTCAGCTTCTCAGACTAGTATATTAGAACAATTCAACACATCTGGGACTGAATTAACGTCACAAACAATTTTATACACTTAGAATGATCTTCTCACTTTGCATTACATAGAAGACAGTCCCGAGAGTAAATGGTTAGTATTAAAACAGCCATGGGTTCAGCTGCTTAGACCACGGGACTCCCTTTGAGAAACCTGGTCCTGGGGGCTGGTGGGGTCCATCTGTTAGAGTAGGGGAAGAGTGTCTTTGGTCATAAGCTTGCTGAGCTTGTGAAGAGGGCTTTAAACCAAAGTTAGAGGTCCATTCCAACCAATCCATTCTATGATTCTATGAATATCCCCCATGTGTTTAAGTCACTCTTAGAACTGAAATGAGCTTTTATTAATTAGTGGCCTGTCATCTGTGTTTATACAACACATATTTGTCTGCCTGGTACATGTAAACAAAGCCACTACCCCAAGGACTTTAGAGTTTAAATTGTACAGACAGCAAACTACATAATTATAAACTTGTTATAGATTTGAAAATAAAAAGGAGGCAGAGCAAGACAAAATGACAGGGAGTAAATATATCCATTTTGCAAGGAAATCCAAGACAAGATATGAGGTTATGCAAGGATATAAGCTGCTCTTTTAATGTATCCACTGTAATATAGAATCGGATGGAGATGGGGAGGGTTTTCACTATATCAAATGCTGTGGAGATATATAAAGCTAGATGCAATAAAATACCTGAAAACTGCAACTCTTGGGTCTTCCCCCCGAGTGCATTAGCTGCGCTACATCCACCAAAGGATTTATGTGGCTAAAGCAGGCAATGGTCCCAAATGCATACCCAAGTTGCCACACCTAGTTGTTGCTTAACCCTGGACACACATTAAAGGTCAAGCTCATGTGTGACGTTTCACAAGTACCCAGAGTCTGCTGCTCCTTCTTTCTTCCCACAGCTATGAAACACTGTCAGTGGCTCAGAGAGATCATCGGGAAAAACAAAGCCTGGTAGACGTTTCCCAGACATTTTTGCTTTTGTTGTTCGTTTCAGAGCTCCCTTTCCACGTTATCACTGCACAAAGGCTTTGACTCTTTTAGCAAGTTCTTCCTTTCCTCCAACATGCAAGTGCTTTAGCTGTTTGATTCTGACCTGCATCACACAGGAGTTAGGAAGCGATTTCTGTATCCATCCATGAGGCTAGCTGATGAAGCAAACATTGCAAGAGTACTTAATGCCTTTCTTCAGACTACTGAACTCCATTCCCAGGAACCTATATATACTACAAGTCCACTTTTATAGGACAGGTGGCCATTTTCTTCAAATACGGTGCTGGGTATTACCTTTTTCTCTCTGTACAACAAACATGCAAAGGAAGAACGCAGACTGCCTGGGCTCAAACAATTGTGGCAACGACTTTGTATTAAAACTTCAAGCTGTATACATATATATTCTGCTGCTCTGAGAGATTCCAAGAGCACATAGAGAGCACCACTAGAGGACTAGTTAGAACAGTACTATCCTGTTCCTACCCAGTACAGTTCAGTCTTTTATCTACAGAAAAGGTATTAGCAAATCCCACAGTATTTTTAGCTTATCATCAACCTTAATTATAGTTGAAAACCCTGAGTTAATCCAGTGGAATTCTCTTTCCCCAAATTGCCTTCTTTACACATTTTACCCTTTCAGTTCATCTCTTGAAATGAAGTATGTAGGTGAGGAGACTGAAATACTGTTTGAGACAGCCTGTACCATTATGCACCTGACAGCTTTTGTCAAGTGTATTGAAAGTCCTCTATCAGTTGAACGTGTCATGCAGTAGTGAAAGTGTGCTGTGAGAAAGCCAAGAGAAACCTTCATCTCTGGAAAATGCTAGCCTTGTAACAAAAATATCTAAATTGTTTTCTTTTACTTGTCAGTTTCTGTGCAATTTTCTGCAAAATAAATCTTGTCCTTTACACAAAAATATATTTTATGCTGAAAAATGTATTTTGCAGATCAATAGACTGAAAGCTAAAGGAACGTGACATAATCATCTTGTCTAATCCATCTGAGGAATGTCATTAACCAAAAATCTTTGCATCAACCTTATAACTTCCTTAAAAGTAATGACATTTTAAAATAACATGTGGATTTAAACAGTTTGAATTAAAAGAACCTACCACAGCTCAGTTAATTAACTCTACTATCCATATACAGCATCGGCTTCTGCACTATCACATCAGGATATTTTATTCAATTCTGACCAATTCCTCTCCATGAAAAATATCTTTCCCAGGAAGGGTTGTGCACAAATCACCTTTCAGCTTTTTCTTGGGTAAGCAGAACAGATTGAGCTTTATAGGTTCTAACTAGAAGGCATGTTTTCTGCACTATCCTGTGGCTGTTTTTTGAATTATTTATCAACTAAAAGAAAAATGCCACTTTGCTTTGGTACATTGCCTGGTTTCTATCTGGATACCCTAGGAAATACTCACTGATAAGCATGAATGCTATTGTTTTTCTTTTAGGACAAACCAAAATGAAGATTACTTCTGAGATTAGGCTGAAGGAGAATTGTTTTGATGCCACTTGCATGTACTCTTAAAAATATCCAGAAGTTTCAATGACTGATGATTCTTTTTCTTTTTTCTTTTTTTTTTTTTCTTTTTGAGAATACAAATGAAAGCAGTTAGACAAGAACAAATAACCCCAAACTTTTCCGAAAACTTCATTAACTTGAAAACTGAATGCTGGGCTTCTAGAGGAGTCATCGGACCAAAATCTGTGTGAGAGAATTTATGTATGGATGATATACATACATACACATCTATATATGTGGCCTCTGCCTTTATATGCAGCTCACCAAGAAACTTTCAGATGCAGCCATCTGAGTAGAGGAATAATTAGAGGCTCAGCAGAAGATTTCTTTTTGCTAAAGAGGCATTGGAATAAGGAGGAAACAGGGAAGGGAGGGAAGGGTGAATCTATAAAAATATAGGTGTGTTTTTTGAAAGGCAAAATTCCACAGTGACCACAAACATCTCATTTATTTCAGCTGACACCTTCCAAGTAGGTATGTGGTTGCATATGTAACACTTTCTCATATTTTTCCCCCAGGACACAGTTTTGTTTACAATCCCAGTGCTGCGAATTTATAACTGAGGCATCCTTTGGGTTATTATATGTAATAGGAATTGTATTTTCACAGATGGCTTACCTTCCTCGCCAGATGTCTGTTTTTAATGGTGTCCTAATAACTACTGCATATGCTAACTTCATTCTGTATATTAAAAATTATTGCCTTGAAGGGACAAATCTTTCATTTTTAGGCTACTTTTGTAATCACTGAAACAACTTATGAAAGCATGAACTGGATTCACCAGCACTTGCAAGCTGGAAATCAGCTACAACTCCTTCTAAAAAATGAATGCTTCTGTGCCACTGGACCTGCCAGGCAGGAGACACGAATTACTGGATTAAAATCCTGTTTGTGACAGACTGTAGGTAATTTTGTAGCTCTATGCCTCCAGATCCCCTTTTAGTCTTAGAAATCTATGATTCACCTTCTGAACAACTTTCACAAAAACATCACATTTATCAAACAAACCTTTAATTTATTGCTTCAAAATATTACAGTCTGGAAAACCAAAGGAAACAGACAATGCCTGGGGGTTGAGGAAAGAGCATGTAAGCAGCACAGATGGGCTTCAAAGATATTGTTGAGCAGCATTGGCAAATCCAAACATTTCAAAACTCTGAGTCAGGCACTAAAAAAGCCTTGAAATTTACTTACAATTCATGAGATGTGAAAAATAACTTATTTCATTAACGCCTGCACTATTGTTCAGGCATATTCCCTGCCCAAATGCCTGTCAGTTGTCCTCCCCCAACAGTTTTTGCATCCACTGGCTAATTTCAACTATGCTTGAGGGAAGAGAAGAAAGCTGAATGCTGATGACTCCTTACAAAATCAGTGGGTGGCTGGGCTGAGGGGTCAAGGAGAGGAGGGCAGGGAAAACTGGGAACTTTGTTTGTACTGGTCAATTCACCGTAGCCCTTGCAGCTTCACACTCACCGTGTAAAAGCCAACCAGGTCAGGAGTGGGAGCTGCAGACATTGTGTGGAGCTGGTCATACAGAGAAGCAAGGGAATATTTGGGGAAACATGAAAGGTCTCATTCAAAGGATAGAGGAAGAAGGCAAGCTAATCAGCTTTATGCAACAGGTTGTGAAGAAAGTTGTGGGCATTGTGGCAGTGGGGTGTGACAGAGCCAAAGAGCCAGGTGAAGCGCCACAGCCACAGAGAGCTATCTATATTTTAAGCCCAAATACCCATGTCAGGGATCTAAGCACCAGATATACTCATAAATGTTTCCTCACAAAACTATACTGAAGTTTAGTGCTCCTCCACCCTTTCCCATGCTGCTGGATGCCTACTCCATGGCACTCCCAGTGGTTGTTGCTCCCTTGTGATTCACTAGCTCATTTGCTATTCGTCTATGCAGGTGTACCACAACTTGCTTCAGAGTAAAAAACATTATTGAAGGTAAAGTGGTCTGGAAGAGTGGTGGCGGAGGGCAGGAGAGAGGGAGGCAAACGGAAACCTCCTCAAGCTGAGAACTTAAGTCAAGGTACTGTGAAGTAAATCCCAGAGATACTCCTTACCAAATCATCCATTCTAACCCAGCAAAATCTTTGTGTTTTCAAAAGTTGTTTTTTTCCATGCCTTACATGATGGGAAGTGAATGTTCTTCCTTCATTTTCCTATTGACAGTTCATGCCATTGCAAGTGCATTGACTCCATCAGTCTGAGGGAATCTGGATTCCTCCTCCTGGTCCCCCACTGCAACAAGTGCTGCACATCAGCAGAGAAGAAACACAGCTCTCTGGTGGTGAAGTCCCCAGGCTATGAACACATAAAGATTTGTCAGCCTGGTGCCTTTCAGAAGCACGGCTTTCTCACATGGATTGCAGCATCCTGTTGCTCACTTATTTTGACATATTTTGAGTTTCTCTTTTCCAGAACATTAGAAGAAATTTTCCGAAAGGTCTAATTGGAGCGTAGCGATCTCAAGAGCTTCTCTGTAAGCTGTAAAAAGTTTTCATTTACGAAAGATGTTACCTCCGGATCTGATACCAAGATTTGTGTAGCACTGCTATGTTTTCTTGCTTGCAAGAGTACGGGCCTAAGGAATCTGCCCTTTATAGCTGCAGTATGTCTACAATGCTACGCAAACAGTCCTACTAACACCTACCCATCTGTCACATTTCAGCTATCTTTTCCACTCCTCCACTAGGTTCACCCTCATCCCTTTACCTCAGCAGGAACTGCTTTTGGAGAAGCTCTGTCAAATAGGTAATGGCTCATAGTCGACTCAGTTCTCGCAGTATATAAATCCAAAATAACACAACTGGTGAGCAGAGATATTTTGAACTTGCTTCACGGTAGACAGGTAAAAAGTCATGGTTGTCTAAGGATTTAATATGCTTCTTGCTTTCTGTTCAGATGAAATAATTGTTTACATATTTTTTTCAGTGACCCCATATGATCATCTGGACAGTTGTCCTCCTTTACACATCTCATTTGCCAGATTGAACAAACTCCAACATGTGTGCTGAAGGCAAAGGCTCCCTTACGCTATTGCTGAAGCTTGTCAAAAAGATGATTTAATAGAAACAGTATTTCTATAATGAAAACAAATAGACTTTAAACAGTTTAGCTGGAGTTCATAAACAGGCACAGGCTCACTGACTGAATTTTCTAGCTGAGCAGCAAAGTAAAAGGGTATGTCTAATAGCTTTCAAGACCACAAGTAAAAGAATGGATTGTGATAACATGATTTAAAAGAAGAAAATGTGGACCGGGTGGCTGGTCATTACTAGACATCCAGTTGACCTTGTCATTCACACAGGTTTTACACATATTTGTACATGAATACCTATATTATCACCATATCCTCTCGTATATTTAGTCACCCTTCTGTAGTAACTGATATTTTTCCTTACAGTGCTGTTCTTGATATGAAAGAATGATGATTTCTCAGCAGTTTAAGCCTGTGGTCTTGGTCTGGCATCTTAATCAGGAAATGTGATGCTGTTCCAGAGCCAGTGGACCATGTTGGGAAGCATGTCAGTATTTCTCAGGCTATTTGAAGTCCAGCACTTTCTCAAAAGCTTCTGTCTTGCTGCAGAGTGGTTGGGCTAGGGGTAAATATGTGAAAATGCTACACCAAGATGTCAGCAAAGTCCTACAGAACCATTGCAGAAATCAAACCAGCTGATCACTTACAGTGAGGAATTTCCTAATGTCAGAGATAGGCTGGAAGGAAGAGACAAGCCTGGCCAACACAGCCCATCCCATGGAAAGACTAACCAGAGGGGCTCTCTAGTGGAAGGTACCGGATTTAGAGGCAATAGCAGGACACAGCAAAAGCTAAAGAAAAGAGAGCAAAAACATGTCACAGGTAGGTAACCCCCTGGTGACCCTTCACTGTTCCCCATAGGAGCTGGGTACGGACCGTGAGTCAAAAGACAAGAGAAATCCATGTGACCTGGAAATGCTAACTGCAGAAATCAAGAGTCTCATGATACTGGCAAGGGATGGACAGACAGCAGATAGCAAGATCTGGTATCCTCTTGGGCACAGTCCAGGCCCCACTGAACTCAGGGATGTTGTGCCGTGAATTTTATTAGTGATGCATTTACTCCCAAGAATTGTCTTTTCCTATATTCTTATTACCTTAGTCAGCACTCTGCTTAAAACCTTACAAGGCTGTTTCCTGCACAGAGAAAAAAAAGTGTTATGTGTGATGAAATGGTAAAATAAACATTAGTTGTCTTGGCTCTCCTCCATAATATGTATTCCACTTCAAATTAAAAATTAAATTGAGCCTCTTGGTGTGGCTGTTCAAGCATCTTGCCCAGCCATCCGTCTCCCAGCTGTGCAGTGTGCCATTTGGATCTCTCTGCCAAGTGTAAGCACTTGAACAATCCAAGGCAGGTTATTATAGCAAAAAGACTCTTTTAATTTGTATTATATTATCAGTATTTTTTAATGCATATGATGCTTAATCTGTTCATTTCAGGGCTGTACATTTGCAGGTTCCAAGTCTTTGTTTAACAGATAAGTTACGTGTCACTTATTACATAAATAGCTTAGAAGCTGAGAGCCTCACAACGTGTGAGTGACAGAGCCAGGAATAAAATGTAAAGGCACTCCTTTAGAATAATAATTTCATTCTCCAGCCCTTGCTGCTTTTACTGTACTATAGAGCTAATATTTTCTCCTTATAACCTTCTATACTTGCCCCTTATTTACAGTACTCATAATCCCCTAGGATACTGTTTGAAAAGTTTTAACCTGTACTTTGTCATTGACTGTGTAGTAAGGAAAGCTAAAACCATAAAAGCAAAGCAATCTATCTGTTTTATGTGAGTTCTTTCAGAAGATTTTAGGTAAAAATTTTGGTGGATTGGAGGGGGTCTGAAAAACAGAGGACAAAGAATGACTCTGAAACAAACAGAAAAAAGCCCTACATGATTTTGCTGTGCTGTAAATTGTGAAAACTTTTCCTGTTTGTATATGTGCATTTTGCAGTGCTTGCTTAAAGACTTTGTCCTCTTTAGAAAAGCAAAATAATGAACGGATTATATTGCTCCATTTCAAGGAAGAAAACAACAAAAAAAAACCAACTCTAACACCGGATTCTATAAATAAAGGCAATTTTTACTGACAGTGTTCTGATTCAAATATTTATTTATTTCCTAACTCATACAAAATTGATGCTTGTAGAGGTATTGGGTTAAAAGGGTTGGAAAATTAATCCTCCTAGTTATCCACAGAGAACATATAGTACTGATGAAGCAATGAAAACCTCTTTGATTTGAATAAGAAATACATTACATATCATTTACAGAAATATGATCTAGTATCATATAGAAAATGATATTTTAGAACAACAGTACCAGCAAGGACATTGATGCTTGCCTTTGCTGTAGCTGGAATGGGTCGCCTTTCACCCAGGTCCATCCAGTGGATGGGGAGGCTTCACTTCCACAGCTCCAAACAAGAAAGCTAACTATTACCATTGCCAGGCATTTCGCCTGTTCACTTGTCAGTCACCTCTCTCCTCAAGCTCATACACCATCCAGTCCTTGCAAGGTCATAACACATTTTCTACACTATTGAGTTTGGCTGGATTCAGACCAGAGACCTACATGTAAAAGACTAAAAACAGAAGGAGGCTCTGTTCTACTAGAAATTTATTTAGCGATCAGATGGAAAACTTGGCTTCAGGGAAAAAAATGTTGGATACCAGAAAGAGATGAGAAAGTCAGTCCTGGATAAAAGTAGTTCTAACTTTTAACATAAATGAAAGTGTTATTAGAGGTTTGTATATGAGTCATGCCAATTTCTATATAGATGAGAAATGCAATGAAACGGTATCTAAGTAATTATAAATTTCACTATTTACACAAAAGAGGAAAAAGAATGTTTCCTACATAATTTTTCATGTTTCCCTTCATATCTTGCATACTTATTAAAATATAGGGCTCCAAGTACCCATAGAAAAAATACGAACGTGCAGAGAGAATAACCACTAGAAAGAAAAAAAAAAAGCAACCAAGTCATATAACTGGATTTAAAATAATTCAGTCCTATCTAAAGAGTGAAATCATGTTCTTTTTCCTCCCTACATAAAAGTTGCACTC
Organism: Anabacerthia variegaticeps; assembly: GCA_035583185.1. Taxonomy (NCBI): domain Eukaryota; kingdom Metazoa; phylum Chordata; class Aves; order Passeriformes; family Furnariidae; genus Anabacerthia; species Anabacerthia variegaticeps. The sequence continues at coordinate 43,100,640 of JAWWEW010000001.1, read as the reverse complement.
ATATTCATAACAACAGAAGAAAAGCACAGTTGCTTCATAATACTGGACACAGCTTTCCAGAAACAAGATAGCAATTACTCAGAAATGCTATGGAAAACATTAATCACAGAGTAACTTGCTATTTACATTAAAGATATAGCCCCTAAAATTAAATAAAAGAAAAAAAAATTTTGTCATACGACAGTTTTGTCTGTAACGCGAAGTCTCTGTTCTTTGCTTTTTGTCCAGCATTTCTTTTGAGATATATATCTATAAATTTATAGATATACATCTGAGAGAGATGTATCAAAAGTTAAAAGATATCTGGATGGAGAGCTCGCAAATTTCACCTGAAACTACATTTGCAGTAGACAAACCCCCACAGAAAAAAATGTCAGAATGATACATTTTAATGAAATGACATTCCCTGTCCATGATCCGCATAGGATCCATGTAGAGACCCAAACGCCTCAGTCCGTAGAAGCAGAGCCAACAGCAGCAGTGCAGGTTCCCCAGTGCCACCAGGCTGAAGCAGCCTAGCCCTCGTGGGATGCAGTGATTTCCATCCTCATGGAGGCTGCTAGGACAGGTGCAGAGCAGTGTCAGTGGTGGTGATGTGGAGAGCTGTCACCCTCCATGTGGACTACAGATGGGATGCCAGTTCCTTTGCAGTCAGTGCAAGCCACTCCTGTTGATGCCAGCAGGAGCTGCATGAATCCCCAGGGCAGCAGCAGGCTCTGAGGACAGGAGTACAGGATGAGGCATTGCTGATTTTTCGATCCAGAGACCCAGCGTGGCCACCACATTGCCCGTCAGCTCTGTTCTCACTAGGCTCTACAAAACGAGTCACTGCTGCCATGCTTCTTCCACAGGATGACGGCTGGACCAGACAGGAACTGTTGAGCACCACAGCACTTCTTATTCTTACACATGCAGGATGCTAGTGGGCAACCAGCTCCAATTCAGAACCAGGAAAATCCAGCTGGAGGATGTGCCCCTTAACAGAGGAAAGACTGTCTGTGCCTCCAGCAGTCAGCACTCAGCTGCCCAGTCATCATCATCACTTGTCGAAACCAGTGCAAATTCACAGGAATAAGAATGTCCACATCGAGAGGGTATAAATCCTTCCTCATATTCGAGAATGGTACAAGCATTTACCCAGCATCTCTATCAAATATCGTAGAAAAGGTTACACAAAAATATTTAAATATATGGATACAGATACATAGATATTACACTTGCATAAAATATCTATATTCAAAACCCTTTGGGCAGTTTCACAGTTAGCTGAAAATGTATGCTTTAGAAACATGAACAATTTTCTACTCTTTTCTAGTTTAAGTAGGAGGGGGAGGGGACAGAAGCATCAGCCTTATTAATACTGAATGCTAAGTGCAGAAGTTTAGCTGTAGCTGTAGGGTTTTGAAGCAATTGATTTGACAGAACCTCCAAGCATAAACTCTCTTTTAAAAATCCACATCTATTCCCTAGATTGTTTATTGTTTCATGAAAATGAAAACCTACGTGTCCTGCTTGTATCAGCTAGATCTCCTGAGACCATTCAATTAAACCTCATAAGCCTGCAATACTTCAAAATAGGACTGTGTATTGGGAGTACGCATGAACCCTATTGCAGTAATTCTGTGTGATAATAGGAATTTATAACTTCTCATATCTTGTCTAATTTAACTTTAGAAATAAAAAACCCTAAATGACACCACAAGAAGCTCACAGTTCTGCAAAAATTAAAGTCAGTATGAAATTTTACTAATCGACCATATAATTTACACAGATTTACATAAATACAGAGATATTAAAATATTAAATCAAAGCTAATTAACAGAGGATAGAGTTTTACATGGTAACATTTTAACTCTAGTCACACTTTTGCAACTACTTTTAGTGTCATGAGATTATATAAATCATACATATACCTGTATTATATAAAGATATATATCTATCTATCTAACCATCCTTCTTTTTTTCTTCAAAAATAGGGCAATTTTATAAATGCAATGAGATGTGACAAGCAGTACACTTCTGGGAAATTATTGCATGCCTTGAGTGCGTAAGGCAGAAGGAAGAGTATCTGACTTTAGACACTACAGAAGTGGAATCATCAACCAGAAATGCACTGGAGTGATTTGGAACATCTTATTGCTTTTATAAAACTTGAAATTGTACACTGTTGGTTTGTGGGTTTTGTTTTTTTTTTTAAAGGCACAAAATAAAGGGGAAAGTAATATCTTTCTATTTAGTGGAGATCAACAGTCAAGAAGCTCCATTACTCTTCACTGAACACTCTTCATTGTCCTAAATCTATTCCCGGTGGTGCAATATTGTGCCGCAGTTGCATAAGGAGGTTAAACACAAAAGTTCATGCATCCTTTATTAGGGGAAACAAAACAAAGCCAATTTCCTTGCCCAGCAACAACAAAGTAGCCACTAGCCTCCGATCACACCAACTGGTGGCAAAAGTCAGCCACAGCTCCCACCAAACCACAGTGGGCAAACACCACTCGGCTGCACGTACGGTACGCTCGCCACACTAACCTCGGCAGGTGGAACAGCTTGAGCTGGATGATACAGTACTTGCCTAAAGCACTGGAGGCATGGATCCAAACTCAACAGCAATTTCCCATCAGACCACGAAAGCTCAGGAAGCGATAAAACTGGGTAACAGAAACAGTACCCTGAAACGTCTGCATTTTGGGGCTACTATGGGATTATGGAGCACTTCTGCCACTTGCTTTCCCCATTTTAAATTGGTTAATGGCATTCACTCCCAGATTAGGGCCCCAGACCTCCTGGTCCATGTGTCTGGGATTTTTCTAGTCAGCCACTCTGGGAGGCAGAGCACAGCAGAGAAGAAATACAAAGGATTCAGAACATTAAAAACTGTGGACTATTACTATCTCTTCAAAACACTTTTAATGCTGGGAGAGAAAGAAAGAAAAAAAAAAAGAATAAATCCCTCAGGATCACTTTTTCTTTGCTGTAATTTTTAGATGTTGATATGCACAGTAGAGGGCTGCCTCTGCTACAATACCACACTAGATGTTTCAAAGTTTGGATATGGCACTCTGTTAAGGCACCTTCAAGTAATGGTCATTGATTTAATCACTAAGCAAAGCCGCATTTTCTGTAACCGACACCACTTCCTCCAACACACTCAGTACCAGCAGCCACTCACACCCACCACCCATAGACAAAAAACTCTTGGTGCTTGCAAGGGATAAACTACACCAGTCACTTCTAAAATAAGTATTTGTCAGGGTTTAGGAGTGTATATTTTGGCACAACTGCACAGTTTGTTCCCCAAGAGGGAAAATGGGAGAAAATTAGCCGTGGTCCGTCCCTAATTGTCTACAAGATTAGGAGGGTTAAAAATACACATTAACCTAAAAAAGTAAAAGCAAAATTGGTACTGCTGCAGGATTCCTTGCTGGGAGGTGAAGCTGTAAACGCAGCGTTCAGTGCAGGGTGCCTGGTGCAGAACTGGATTGTTTCAGGACCAACAGGAGGTACAAAGACAACCTCCCCTGGGAGAGGACAGGCAAGATACTGCACATTACTTCTCCCTTCCACACAGAATAGATTGGGTTTGGGTTTCAGGTTTCATGGCATGAGGATGGGGATGAGGATAGGGATGGGGAATGGGAGGCATTTGAAGATGAATGGAGCTGAAGGGAGAGGAAAGCTCAAGCATCACTCTACGCAGACAGCAGACTCCATCCCCCAGACAGTGGGTCAATCAGTGCTGCAGCTGGGGGGAGCGGGCTGTGGGGCCCGAGGGCGCTTGCAGTTAAGGCCAGATAAGGGTGGCCAGTTCTACACAAAACAATATCGAGTCCTGCAAAGGAGTGAGACGGGTGGGACAGGGGCAGAGATCCCAGTACAAAAGGAGAGACCACAGTGTACTATTTCCAGTCTGCTCCGAGGGTACCAAGGCACCCTCCAGACCTGTTTCTCCCCCCATGCCACTCACCCACACGCCAACCCACACTATGCAACGGTGACACAGGGTGCAGTGGGAATCCCAAGAGGGGGACCATCCCGGTCCTTGGGGTCATAACGTCCAGGGAAAAGGGACACCCTACCCCTGACCCTCTCCTGCAGGTGGATGACTTGATATTCAGTAGCTGTGTGCAGCTCCTTCTCCAGTTAGAAGATGCATCCCTTCCTCGCACAGTCAATGAGAAACGCAATGTGATCTGTCATGCACTTGGATCATGGGCTTGTTCGTTCATTTGAATTAGCAATGTTTTCTTCTTCTTCTTCGGGGACTAGAATAATCACTCAGGTATTTACAAACACCAATCAGCGCCTTCGCAAGGTCTCCCCCAAACCATCATGACAAAATCACCGTCTGCAGGAGCCCCACACCAGCTGTGTCCAAACAAGCCTGTGCTTGCTGAGAGCCGGGGGCTGCTGAGGGAGAGGAGCGCTGGATCTCCGAGTCCTGGGGGGGTCTTCCCAGTCGGCCGTCTCTTCCTTGGGCTGCCTCTCCCTGCACCACTGTCCCAGGGTGCTGGCTGCTGCTACTGCTGCTGCGGGCACAGTGGTCCCGTTCATACTCCTCCTGAGCCTTTTGCATTTTCCGCTTCTTCATTTTCCTCTTGTGGATGTGGAAGGTGGTGAGGGAGAGGAGGATCAGGCAGAAGATGAGGGTGACTAGGACAATTAAAACCACGGTGGATGAGAAGGACTGGAAGAGCTGACCCACTTGCGTGATGCAGGTGGTGCTGGTATTTAAGGTGGCAGATGTCCTGTTCAGAAGACAAGGCGGCAGGGACAGCCTCAACTCCTTGGAGAGCTTGGCACTCATTGAGGAGGCTACGGAAGATGAGGATCTTCCTCCCCTCTCTGAAGACGCCTGAATTTCAGTCGCTGCCGGGCTGCTGGCGGGCGCTCGCTGGAAAAGCCCGGGATGCCGCCGGCTCAGCCTCCCGCTGTCTCTGAAGTACCGGAGCAGCCTGCAAAGGGAGCCGGACCCATCAGCGCCCCGAGGCGCCCGCCCCGCGCGGCTCCCCCCGCCCCGCACGGGGCTGCGGCAGCCTCCGCCCTGCGCCCCGCCACGGACACGGCTCACGGACACGGCCACGGCTCCCTGCCACGGCCACGGCCACGGGGCGCCGCCGCTCCCGCTCCCGCTCCCGCCCCGACAATTCCCCGGCATCCCGGGCAGCGCCCGCTCGCCCAACTAGTTGCGGCGGCAGAGGGAGCGGGGGGCGCGCCGGCCGTGCGGCGGAGCCCCGGGCCGCTGCCCCCCGGGCCGCTGCCGCTGCCGGCCGCGGGGCTCCCGCCTTACCTGCGCGGCGACGGAGCGCTGGGGGCTGCGGCAGCGCCGAGCGAGCCGGAGCGGAGCCGCTGCAGGAGCGGAGCCGCCGCCGCCGCTTCGGGAGCGCCGCCCGCAGCCCGCAGCCGCCCCGGCCGCTGACGTCA
>JAWWEW010000001.1:43042159-43087191 GCA_035583185.1 Anabacerthia variegaticeps | reverse complement strand
GGAAGGGAAGGGAAGGGAAGGGAAGGGAAGGGAAGGGAAGGGAAGGGAAGGGAAGGGAAGGGAAGGGAAGGGTCTGGTTTATGAGCAAATGAATAGGTCATTAAAGAGGAATGAATTAAAGATCAGATAGTAAGGTGCCAACATGGCACAGAACAAATTGTGGGAATTGTAACCTTTTTAGTACAGAAAACTAATGAGAAAATTACACAACTAGGTTTTCTTCTTCACGGTTCTCAGATATATAAAGACTGTGTACATGAATGACTGCTGCATCTACAGACATAGCATTCAAATCACCTTGAAAGTGATCTTGTTTGTTGACACCTACAAGCATTTTTTGGTTTATAAATGTGGCAAGTAGAAGGGAGCAAAGTGGTCTTTGTACTTTTATTTGAGAGACCTATTTCCTTGGAAATATAGACTTTTAAGGAAATATGGGTTTCTACAATGATTCACCAAGAACTGACTCTTGCACCTGTAGGCAAGCAGACTGCTGGCAGAGGACAAGACTTTTACAGAGTAGTTCAAGGAAAAACAAAGATATCCTGAAACTTTTTATTTAAATGAGGAGGAAAAGGAGAAAGATAAGGAAAAGGGAAGAAAGAGGGAAATCCACTATTTCAATAATCATAATATATTTAGCATCTTACACTTCTTTTATGGGAGGACCATATTCTCACTTCTCAGGGCATCTTCACTTTCTCACAGGACTGCACCTCATGGTCTTCTGTATAAACATTCATGACAATTTTTAATTTTTATTCTACTGTTTCTTACAACATTTGATGAGAGAGAAATAGAGGAATGGGATGCTGTTAATGAGGTATTTTGAAGCTAAACTACCTATGTTTAAGACAGTGAAGTGGTTAGATTGCCTTTTCAGATTAAAACAGACCTGGAAAAGCAGAAAATGAGTTTAACTGACTAGTTCACAAAGGTGAGTTAAGTTTCAACTGAACACATTTGTGTGTTTCAAATCAACCAGAAGTTGTTTTGATTAAAAAAAAAAAAAAAAGGAACGTGGCTTTAACTTAATTTAGTAATTGCATATGGTACTTTCACATGAAAAGACTAATAGATAACACCTGTCATTTAAAAACCAGCTACTTTACAAAAGTACATTTCTCTATAGATTTCCGTAATGGTTTTTACTATGACTAGATTAGAACAAAACCTAAATACCTAAATACTTCATTGCTTGATAGACTAAGCTTCATTTGACCTGTTCCAGTCTATTATGCAAATTGTATAATATTAAAATTTATTGATACTTATTTAATTGGAAGATGACAGCATTTCTCATTAGCTACTTAAAATGAGAACAACAGCTGAAAAATATCAATGTGAAAGCTATACAAACAACAAACTTACAAATCAAAAGAATCCTGGGCATTTGCTAAGGTCTTACACAGAACAAAATCACTTAAACCCACAAATAACAATCGTAATAGTGAGTAATTAAAGCAAGGTACAAAGTCAGGGCTACAGTATTCTATTCCCAGTTCAGCTACTGACTCACACTGTGATTTTGCTCATTTACCACCTATAAAATGGAAAATGTGATAATGGTAATGACAGGGATAATAATGCCTACATAAAAGAAGTGCTAGGAGTCTTAATGTTTGGGGAGAGCTTTGAGATAGAGCTGCTATATAAACACAGAGTATAATTAACAAGGGACTACAAGTCTGCACAATCAGTACATTCTTTGGGCTTTTAGAAGTAAAGATAGGTGAACTCTGAGATACCATGAGTCCTGTCTTGTAAGAGCTTATTTGGGAAACCATTATGTTTTGAAGTTGCTGTTACATTGAATTGGAGCCAGGCTTTTAAGAAGACCTAACTATTTGCCAGTCATTAACAGAAGACTCTTTAGAGGCAGTTCAAAATAATCTCATCACTGTGACTACTGGCTACAGCTTGTCTTGTTGTATTCTCTTCTTTGTAGATGCGCATAACAATGCATTTATATGAAAGACAGGAGAAAACGAACCCATGAACAAGAAGAAGAGGCTCAGTGCCTTGGTGAATGCTGAATGCCTGAGGCATAGGGGAGCTTGGAGATTTTCTTGCACTATAAATGCATCCTGCCAAAGTCTCTGAAAATGGTCAAATATAATCCCAATGATCATTTTCCTGACCAGTTCAGATGCCTACTCTGAGCACAGTGATATTCTTTTGCTTGTTGAAAGGCTTTGAAAATAATGGGGTCCATTAGGACAGAAACCTAGTAAAGATGTGGATAAGATACTTTGGAAAGGTGAGGTCTCCCTTGCTGAAAGATAAATCAAACAGTAGCTTTAGAAAGATAATACCAGCAACCAAAGTTAGAATAATTAGAAGCAAATGTATGGATTACAGAACTTTGTAGACCACAGCCCCTCTGTTAAAATAGGTCAAAAGCATCTGCAAAGGTACATTGGTCTCTTTTTTTTATACAATCAATTTGATTTTTTTAGCAAATTAAATCAGCTAAAAAAAGAATAGTCTATTAATAATCTTTGTGTGCAAACAAATGATTAGCACAGGGGAGCAGCAAAAGCATCTTTTAATAGTTTGTTTTGTAGGAAAAAATTAGACAGGACTAGATTTGTGCAAGTCTGGCAGACTACAGAAACATGAAGTGATATTAAAAGCTTTTTTTGTAAGTATACATTTTTCTGAAATGTGTTCCAGCCATGACGTTACAAACCCATTTCTATTTTCCTCTAAGCCATGGAAATTTCTCAGACCATCGTGAAATGGAAAAAAGGCTGTAAGAAAACATCTTGATTCTTCTAAGCTAGCTATGTTTTAGTATCATTAATTATGTTATGACATTAGAAGTCCCCATAAAGTCAATGTCATGATATTCAGACATTAAAGAAGGATCATACTCTACAAGAACACAATTTGATTAAAGAACCAGCAAGGTAAAGCAAATTAACTAAGGGCACAGAAAGGGTCAGTGGCAAAAGAAAAGCGGCCCCTGGGCTGCAGCATCTATGGTGTACATACGGAGCATAAAGACAATGCTTCCAGCATAAATTGGTAGGCCATCTCAAACCTAAAGGAGGTTATAAAGCTGTGAATATTTTGCATCTAGCTTTCCAGCCATGTTAGCTTTCATTGCCCCACTCCTCTCTGTTTGGAGAGGTCTCTGGAGTGGCATCCTCCTCATTTAACATCTCCATTGTGTTATTTAATATTTATAAATGCGTGAGGGTTGTTTTTCTGTTCTTAACTGAGCAGAAAGTTGGCACATCTCTAATTGGTTAGCAACATCACTGGGGAGCAGGATCTTGGAAGACCTGAGGAGAGCAAAAGGGATAAACCGAGACAGAACTTATGTAAAACACGAAACATAAACCCCAATACTTTTGTGGATAGAAAAGAGCCATTTATGATGTTGTACTAAATACAATGGTAGGATTTTTGCCCAAGGAACACTATGGGAATGCATGAGGACCCCAAATCCACAGTGATAAGAGCAACATTTCCCTTATTTGTAAGTGCAATAAGAGTTCACATCATTTGCTCCTCAAAACCCCCTTGCCACTTTGTTTTTTGTGAATTAAAATAACTTTGATGGATATTGCTTGTAACAACAAGGAAATCATTCCTTCACTTCCAGAAACAATCCAAAACTACAGAGAAGGGTGTCAACGAAGGCTATAGAGACTGCGGTTAGGCCATGTCCAATGGTTGTTTCATGCTGTATTGATCCTGGCACTACACCTCTCAGCTCAGACAACAGTACATTTCTTGTTTTTCAGCCTCATTTTGCCATGACCTTCCTGAGAAAAACTGAGTAAGAGGCACAGAGTACAAGTGTCATACGAGTGTCCATGGAAAGCACTCATTTGTGAAGATGGTTGGGCAGCATCCAAATGAGCATAGTCAATACTTTATGAAAAGAACCTTATAGAAAATTCATTGTCTCTTTTTACTATCTGGGCAGGTGCTTTCCTTTTGCCTTATCACAGTTCAGTCATTAACAGTCTTCTTGCTGCAAGACTCTTTTGCCTTCTTCCTAGCATCTTCAGCATGCAGCTAGCCTGGCAGCTTCCCTCTTCCTTTTCAGTGCCCCTGCTGAGTCTCCTTTGGAGTTTCCAGGCCCTGTGTCTGAGCCCAAGCCCCTATAATGTGAATGGGAGAACTCTGTACGCTGCTGTGTCATATGTCTGTCACTGGATCACACATATGCTCCAGTGGTAATCTATCCACTCTGAAGATTTTGTATCTGAAGCCTTGGATACACTTCGGGTTTTTTTCCTGCAGAGGAAAAAGGTCTGTGATTTCAAGACAGTGGAGTCAGATTAAATTATGCTGGGGCACACAATTCCTGCAAATACATAGTAAAGAGAATACTAACTGTTTCTATAGCTGAACAATGCATGCTGGATGTTTTATATATGGACTGTTGTAGGTGAAAAATCTCCTAAAATTTATGAGGAAGCACTGAAAGCATTAGCTGCACAACTTCAGATTCCCATTGTGGCTAGCTGAAATGCATTCTTCTTGTCAGGTATCAATTCCAGCTGCCTGGGGTGCTGCTGAATCTCCAGTGCAGTACTGCTCTTGCGCTTTTAATTACCATTGCCACCACGGAAAAAACATTTGGCATATTTCTGTGTGACTAAGGACTCCAAGAATGTTCACTCACTTGTTCTTCAAATCTAGAACTTTATTATCTGAAAACTAAGGTATTTCTCTTATTTTTAGCTCTTTGCAATGTGTCCTGGTGATCTATTCTGGCCTGGGCTTTCTTTCCTCAGAGACCCCTCTGGTTGCTGAGTTATTGCCCTGCAACAATATCAAGATTTCAAATGAGCAAATGAACACAGTTTGCACCACCATATTCTGGTTTCTCCATCTTTGTTTTGCACTGTCTGCTCATTCCTCATATCCTACGCATAAGGCAGATTTCTCAGCATCTTCAACTTACTTCCTTTACGGATGGTATTTCTCAAGTTGTCAATTCCACCTCATCTCCAAATCCGCACATCTTGTTCTACATTTCCTTCTGTAAGATAACTGCTATCTCCTATATATAGCAAAAACAGAACAGGCTCAACATATTGCCACTTGTCACTCTTATCCCACTGTCTCTCTCCATCCCTCTGTCCCATTTGCCATCTCTGGTTTCTGTTAGCAAACCAACTGAGCATTTCATCATCAGTGTTCATTTGCTGACCTTACAGATCACTCTCTCAGTGGGCACTGAAAGCTATCCACAAGTCCTTGTGAAGAATGCCCACACATTTTCCCTGTTCCATTCTCATTTTCTTCACCTGAGTGAGATGAGCCAAGATGGCAAAGTTGGAACATCTTTTTACTGCCTGTGCTGAGAGTCTCTAACTGTTTCTGTCCAAGTGTTTGATATTTGCCCCTCACTAGCTTTGCTGAGTCTTAGAACAAAAGTCAGAAAAAGATTATGTAGTTACTACTTCTTTTGAACATTTTTTTTTTTTAAATTTTAGAAGTCTAAGTAGGTATCTGTTCTCTAAGTGCAGTAGGCTCAATCTTCAGTTGGCATCAGATCAATAGAGCTACACAGTTTTTAGCCCAGTAAAAGTTTTCTATGTCTTCAGCTTCTAGTACCCCTATCACTGCATAATCTGAGATCTGTGAACAGTTCATGGCACTTTAACAGGTACCACTTGTTACTGAGCATACACATGCTCATCGCTGAGCAGAAATTCAACATACACCAACTTTGCCTCTGTGAAGGTGGTTTAAGTTAACACATTTTTTATCTTAACCCACAGAGGGCTAAGAGCATGCACCCACACGCTTTGGAAGCCTCCATATGAATGGTAATTTATTAAGTGGCAGGACCCATCACTTTTGTTTAGTGCCTACATTTTATAAGCAAAGTACTCTGTCTCTTTTATTTCTGCTGGAAAATTTAAGGCCTCTACCAAAGTACTCTCTTGGAGTTTTGGTTGGTTCTGGCTGTGTTTCTAATCCTTCAGTCTTCATAGATTTAAACCAAAGCAGAACAGAAGCTTCTTGAAGCACACATAGCAGACAGCATGAATCTTCTGTTCTGTTTTGGTTTAAATATATCCTTCTCATACAGCTTTCTTAGTAAAACCTTTTACCTTTAGGTACTGGAAGATACAAATGAACACTCTCTCTGGAGTGTCAAAATATATGCTTGATTGTGATGCAGAGGTGACAGGAACAGGGCAGGTGAATTCATTGCCTTTTCTGTCTGCCAATGTTGGAAATTTCAGAGGTGACTGTTTATAATGGAATGACAAAACATGCTCACTGTGTGTCAACAAACACATTTACTTACATTATGCGGTTTTTCTTATTGTAGGTGAGGCCTTATTTTTCTTGCAGTAAGTCTTAGGAGTGCTCCTGATAGCACAGGAACCCTCCTTCTCTATCTGTTCCCCCAGCAAACCTGAAGGAAACTGCTTGGGAAACATGCATGAACACATTTTGAATACCCACAGAATATATTGCAAACCGGATCTGCCTCATGATAGAAAGGCTCCCTGCGTGGTTCATAATGCTGACAACTGAATCACCCCTTCCCAGGTTTTGTTAGTATCCAACTACCTTTTTAGAGAAAACAACAACTGCTCTTGTTGCATTTGCCCCCCTAATTCCGCAGCTCAATCCACTTGGCTGGATGTCTGCTAAGTGGACAAAAATGGACCAGGAAAAACCTCCCAAGCAGACTGTCAGACTTAGGTAGGGTCTGTGTATGCCTCTCTATTTCTGCCTCTTAGATTATTTTGCATGGATGCCTATGGTTAATATGCCCTATGGTAGCAAAGAGAGTTTATTTCTGATTTGGGAGGAGCCCTTTGAACTGCCCCTTGATAATACAAAGGAAATGTTATATCCAGTTAGTTAACTTCCTCTGACCTTCACTTCAACACAGGGGAAAATACCTGTGTCTGATCAGCCAAAAATTACACACCTTGAACTCAGATTCTGCTTTCATCTTCCTTTGATCATACATTTACCAGGAAAAAGAAACTCCCTTGTAAATGGGGTTTGACTGCAGAATGAAGAAATAGACACAATGAATGGGAAGTGGACAACATGTTGTATTGATTCTAATTAATAAGCATTTCAGTTCAGAGAAATATATGTAGATATATAGAGATATACATAGGTGTCAATGGAAATAAAAATATGTAATTTGAAATACTGTGGACACCCCCCCAAAAAAGGATATTTTCTAATATTTTTGAAATCCAAGGTTCTAGTGTGCCTTGCTTCATGGTCAGGGGTATTTTTAGAGGATATTGTTTTAGAGGATATTGGGTCCTTCCCCTAGTTGTATACCTCATCCTTCCCACAGCAGGGTACAACTGAACAAGATGCAAATTCACTTGTGAATGATTTTGGAGGTCTTTTCCAACCTAAATGATTCTGTGATTCTGTGATCAAACTTCATAACGTGAAGTAAAGCCATCTCTCCTTTGTCCTAGCTGAAGCCACTGTTAAATGTGGCTTCTTAGCCTGGAATTGTCAGTGAGCTCAGTAGTGGCTAACTGCATTTTTTTGTTTTTACAGTTCTTATTTTGTGGAACACCAGGAAGGAAAAATAAAATAGTAATACCCCAAGGTTTTTCTGGTTTGATGGTGAGGTAAATGAGAAGCCATGGTTGAAAGAACATATCTGCCACGTCTAGAATCCAAAACCAAACATGACATATTCACAGAAACAGAACCTCAGCAAAACCTAAGCCCTCGTCCTTTTCCAGCTGCAGCTTGCATAGCTGTGGACACCAGTGGAAAGCTCTGTTCAGTACTACTGAGAAAGAAGAACAGAGATCAGATTCTAACCTAAGTTACTTATGCTGGAAGTCAGTAACTTAGTTAGAAACCTAGTTTTCCAAAGTAAACCTTGTTTTTTCAGATGAGTACTCAGATGAATTCCTAACACATCACATTAGGATTCTAGGACATATATCTCTGGATGAAATTGCTCTTCAAGCCTTCTAATATTTATTTCTCTTAGGAGAGGAGAAAGATGTTCTTCGACATGCATGGAAGTCTAAACCTTTCCAGGGAGTGAACTATGCCTCTTAGACTCAGCTCTCTACCTCAAAGCAACCTTACTTTACTTTCTAAATGTCTGGGCTAAGATCTTACACCAAAAATGAGGTTGTGTTTGCTCATTTCTGGTGGGGGCCAAATGCACAGGGTAGCAGAGGAACTGAAAAGTCAGTTCTATTGCCCGTGCGGTAATAAGATTCAAAGTAATTTCAGAAGCATTGCTTAATTTCCCTTTCAAACTTGAACACCACTGCAGAATATGTCAGGAGGAAATTACGGGGCAATTCTAGCACTGTTTAAACTAAGTGTACCCTGATCATCTATATCTGCATCTTCTGATATAGACACATAGGCATAAGATACTCATACTCTGGTAGCACATCCTTTGGGGACCTTTGATACTTCCCTGACAAAAATCAATCAGCCATGACAAACTGAAACCAGGAACACTAAGAAAATAAACATATGATACAACTTTTTCTTCTGGGATTCTCTGAAAGCTGCTATAACATTCATCATAAATTATTTTGCAAAGTCGTGAGATTTAGAAGCAGCAGTGATGGCAACACTGCACCACGTCTCCTACACCATCAAGTGGCTTGAATCACACATCACAGGTGTGTGGAGTTGCTAAAGAGGGGAAGGAGACAGGGACCTTTATCTGTCCTTTTTCCACTAATGCTGCACAGAAAAGCAAATGTGGCACTGTCTCAGCATTCATAAAAGAAAGAAGAAAGCTCTTACTAATTACAGTGCTTTCCATTTAGCTTCTAACCCTGGGAAAAGAAATAAAAACAATAGAAAAGGTCTTAAGAAATACTCACTTCATTTGCAGAAAATAGTGCAATGATGAGCAATAAGAGGCAGGATTTATAAAGAATAGATCTCGCCTGACAAAGTTAACATATTTTTATGGAATTACCTAATTAATGGTAATAGATGAATGGAACAGAATAAATGTAATACTCTTGGATTTAAGCCATATTTTTTTAACAATTGGTCTAATCATCCGCTCCCTCAAAGCCAGGCAGCTGCACTGACACAAAACTGGAGAACATGAAAATGGAAGGCTGCCTCCTACGTTTCACAAAAAGTCCTTAAAAAGCTCCACTGAACCTGCTTGTGCCAAAAAATATCTCGTTTGGTCTGAAGTCTGGAATGAAGGACCAAAACAAGGCTAATAGACAGAGACAATATACCAGTTTATGGAGAGGACAGGTAAATATTTAAGGATCAGTCTTGGGTCTTGCCTTTTTAATACTTTCAGTAATCACAGAATCACAGCATGTTCTGAGTTGGAATGAGCTAGAAAGAGGAGTAAACAACATATTAATGAAATTCACTAATGATACTAAATTGAGAAGAGACAAGAAAAATAGAGATGCCAGAGACATAGGACAGAGGGATTAGAGTAATTAGTAACACAGGCCAAAAATAACAAAACAAGAATCACATTGGAAAAATGCCATAAAGGACAACAGCACAAGAGAAAGGAAAAATAGCTTGGAAGATGATTTCTTTTAGAGCAAGGTTCGTTGATAGCAGAAACTTCACAAGGAATATGAGGATAGCAGCAAGTTACTGTCAAACTTCTAAGAAATATGGTGGTAGAGAAGCCTGATGTAGCTTGTGCATATGTATGCAAAGATGCAGCAACACGGGGAAGCAAGAATCATGCTCTGCAAGACTGAGGTGAAATGCGTGGGAAATGCTGCTTCATTTCTAGTAAGATTTTCACAGCTGACAGGGAAGTTTAAAGAACCACAGCACAAATAAGAGCACTAGAGAGGCTGGTGCCCAAAGAGTGACTAAATTAGAAATGCATAGGGTGAGGGGTGACCAAGGATGTGATACTAACATTGAAAAGGTGCAATCAGCAAGGAAGAAAAGAATGGAAATAGAGGCAGCAACAGGAACAAAAGATCAGCATGAAAAGGGTGGCAAGAGAGACCCAGAAGACTTCTGTCTCTGGACCAGTTTCACAATGGGTGTAACAGACATAACAGCTACAGGGCTTGAGCTTGGCTAGAGATCCATGCCAGACTCAGGGTGCTGAGTCTTCCTGTATTCCTCACTCTTTTGGTTGTACTTTGGGCTCAGTTCTTACTGTCCTGGCTCTTTCTCTGATTGCCCTGGCCTTGTCCCCTACCAGCTCTCTTGGCTTTGAGCCATATGTGCATATTCTTTGTTTGAAACACTATCCTATAATGTGGACCTCACTCCCATCAGGACCTATTTCCACAGGACCTATTTCCCTTCTAGCAACACAGTACTTACAGCTGTTTCAAGCTCTCAAGAGATTTTTTTTTAATATTTCTCACATAGACCTAATTGAGATTCTCTTCCAACCTGTTTCCAGTGTGAAAGAAGATGCAGAATTTGGAGGTAAAATTGTGTTCTTAATGAAATAAAGAATGGGAGTCTGGTGAAAAGGAATGGATGAAACCTAGGAATTATCTTAAAATCTGCCAGAGAATGTGCTGAGGTAAAAGGGAAATTATACATAAAGAAGAGGCCTGTGGAGTGTTTGGCAAAGGTCAGTAAGCATAAGGGCTGGCACACTAGTAAAGGTGACCAAAACACCTAGATGGAGCCAAGGTCAAAGTAGACAAAATAGAGAATTTTCTAAAAGGTTAGTCTAACATTTGTAGGGCATGTTAAAAAAGATGAACAAAATGCTTTTTGTTCATCCTAAAATGCTCAAACATTATCTTATCTTACTCCCTCTGTCTCAAGACACAGCCTTTGTGGTCACAGTACACATGAAGGGTCAGAGATTTCTGCTGCAAAAACACCAAGAAGCTTCCCTCAAACATTTTCTCATTGGAAAATAACTCCCTACGTTCACAATCCTCCTTTTATAGAATGAATTTTAAAAGGTATCTTTTTTCTTTTGTTCCTCCTGACTACTGCAGTTTTATTGTGGCTTTGCCTTTGTTTTCATTTTCATGTTCTTTCCATTCTACTGCATTATGAATTCTCACTTTACTTGCTGGAAGTCAGAGCTACTGTACATATATTTAGAATGCATGGGGGTGTATGTGGATAGAGATATTAATAGATACATAAGCATCACATAGCTCTCATTACTGTTCCAATATTATCAATTTTATTCACCATATGTCATGCTATACAGTTCTCACCTTCACTAACTTTAGATGGCAGTTCGCACGTGGTCCATTAAAAACTGACATACAAATGTCAAGTATTTCAGTATTTAGGATACTTTCTGATTATGTTTCCTGGCTCAAATGTGATACAAAGAAGCTGGTAATAAACAAATATCAAACTAATGTGACGGAAGTTGGCTTTGAAGAAGGAAATTCATGATGACCAAAAAAGCATCAGCCTAAAGCTGTTTTATTGCATTTAAACAATGGACATTAGCATGGACAATCAGAAAAAAGGTTACATCCTGTTCATCAGAGAGAAATTATGTTTGTTTTTATTTCACAGCATTTGTCTCTATTTGTACATCTTAAGGTCAAGAAAAAAAACCAGTCTTCTGTCATCCAGTACTTTATAAATCATAGCATTTGAATGCTTTGTTCTGTATGAGTGATTGATGTACATAAACCCAGCACATCTTGTATTTTAAAACTTCATTTTACATGAAGACACTGAACAGAACACAGCATACTGCCATAATAAGCAGGAACTGATGTTTCAAGAATTCCGCTCTGTAAGTAACAAGAAGTAAGATAAAAGGCAAGAATAAATTCCTTTTTTGATATCGTTAAAAATCTCCCAGCTAGGTACTGTGTTCAGTTTTGATCTCTATGAACTGCACTTTCAACTCCATTTTTTCATGGTATTATAATCATTCAGCCATTAATATTTCTCATCCCTTTCTAAACATCACACCAGATAAAATCAGCCCCTGGGGAACATCTCCAGAAAAGGGGGTGTTGTGGCAGCAGAGAGCAAAGAGATTTCCCCGTACCACCTTGCATGGTCGTAAAAGGGGGGAGGGACCAGCAGTTTTTAACCCTTATCCCCATCACCCACATATTCGTACCTTGCTCCGCAGGATGCAATCACAATCATGTATCATCCCCATTAGGATCCAGGCTGCATATCTCTGATTGTCATGGAGACTGTTTCAAAGTCTTGCTGTGCTTCAGCAGCAGCAGCAGCAGCAGCAGCGAAGAAGACAATAGTACTTGGTCTTAAATGGCTGAAAAGAAAGCAACGAAGTACAGTTTAAAAGAGAAGTAGCTATGACTGAAAGGGTTATGACAGCAAGACACACTTCAAACTATTGCACAGGGCTAGAGGTGTAAGTTAGAGCAGCCTCCCAGAGGTACATAATTGTGCCTTCAAGATAAACATAGGAAGAGCATTTTCAAGAATAGCATATTTCTCCTCCTTCTTTCTCCCCCTCAAGCTAAAGTGCTAGGGTGTTTTAGATTAAATGTGTTAATTAGGAAACTATTTAATTTACGATGTTCTCTCCTTTTTCATTCTTGTGGACATTGTAAACATACCAAGTATTGGAGCAAGTGATATACAGTGACTTGGAACAAAAGACAGGCAGAGGCACAGATAAGTGCAAGGCATTAATATAGCTGATTGTTTGCAAGAGCTGAGGCAAATAAGTGATTTTCATATGAGTGAGGAGGCAGTTTTCTGTCAAATAGCACATTTGCTAAGATTTGCAGTTTATGGCCATCCATAAGCTATCCTCTCAAGCCAGGTCCGTTCTCAGAAGAAATGGGAATAAAAGGTACAACTGAGCAACATAAAATGCAAGCAAACATAAAATACAAAATACAAATGCAAAACCAGCTGACTTTAATCACAACTCAGAAAAAGGAGTCATCAGACCAAACTTCCACTGTAAGTGTAGTTAATAAAATATTAGAAGTATAAAATTCTGAAAAATTGGTTGGTGATCTGCCCGTCAAGATCTGTGTTCATATTACCACAAAAATCACAGCACAAGGACTGAGCAAAAGCATTATGAATGATTCCAAGGTCTTCATCTGAATCAATACTTTGAAAACATGAAGGACACCATCACTTTCAAAAGGGAAGTAAAAGGTTACATTGAAATGGGAGAAATAGTAGAGCAAAAAAAGCTTCCGCAAGCTTCTTCCACAGCAGTTAGAGCAAACTTGATGTAAGAAGCAGATCCTGTGGAACAGAGTCATATACTGGAAAATCATGCTCAGAATAAAAATGAAATATTTTCCTTTGAAAAATGAAGAGGTTGAGTTTGATGAGCACTTATGTCATCTCATAGGAACAGGTAAAGCAGGTCAAAAATCTCTTGGGAATATCTTAGGCAAAATTCTGCACCATGAAAACTTCACTGGTTGATCTTACAAAGGTAAAATTCTTTGAGGGGAGTTCCTATAACAAATCCTTTGTCAAGGAAAACTTGCAAGAACAGAAGCATGAGATAAAACAACAATTGCTAGCATCTGTCAAAAGAAAAAACTAGCAAAAATTATGAGAGAGAGAGAGTGACAACAGAGTGACGTTTCTAAGAAAAATGTTAAGATCAAGGCAGCCTGCACAAAACCAACAGCTTTCAGGTGCTGCCTGTGACCTGGAAAGGCAGTGGGCTGTGGGCAAAGCAAAAGGAAAAAACTTTGGAGAAAATTAGTTTAGGTGCTATTTAGTAGTCTAGGAGCCACTTGGGTTTAGAAGCCGTATAGGACATCTGTGTGAGCCTCAGCTTGGGATGCTGTAACAGACTACAGAGAAATCACTATTGCTCCCAGTGACCATCAGAACCAACAGGACACTACCCACACCAGCACGAGCACTAGGTGATGACACTACACTGTGCCTGTGCTTATGTGGAATACTTAATTCAGCTGAGAAAATTCCACCTAATGAACAGACAGCTCATGAATAACATCCATTGCCCCAAGCAGGAGTGCTCTGGCTGGTGCCTGCCCTCTTCTGCTGGTTGCAGGACAGCTGCGTTTTATTTCCACACAGATAGAGAAAAAATAGAAAATAAGCAGTTCTGGGATGCTGAATTTTTCACTCTCCATTTTCCTTTCTCTGTGCTAGGACAAGCAGCTGAAAGTAAGTTGTCTTTTTTGAAAATTCAAGGACTTATTTATTTACCACTCTGCTGTGCAGGTGTCCATCCTTGGGAGTGCTCAGTGCCGGAGAAGACACTGCAGATCACAGAGTATGGTGGGGCAGAAAGAAACACTATGTGAGAGGGTTGGATTTTCCATGTGAGGTATTTCATTTAATTTTCAAACAGATTTCACTTTGTGGGCCTCTTCCCAAAAGATCATTTTCTACATATAACAGATCACAAATACCCCTAGTTTCTCTCCTGTATACAAGATGCCCTATAAAACAAATATCAGTTACACAGAAAATTGTCTTTACTATGCTGTGCACAGCTTTTTTTTTAATCCAATCAGTTACCTGGATTCATGTAGAGAATATTAGCAGTAGTATCAGACAGTATCCTCTGTCTCTCACAGGCAGAATTACACTGTTTTACATGTTAGACACCTGTGGAGTGGGTGATGTCCGAGAATGCTGTGAAGCTTTTGATGCCAGTGTACTTACCTGTCTGTTCCCAAGCTTTTTGACCCAAGCACAGAGCTGCAGCCATTTGGTTCACAAACATCACTGCAGCTTGTCAGGCAGACAACACATCTCCCACGTGGGGTGGGAGAGGGCTGGTTGCAGCTTTCATTAACATGTAATAAAAACTGTTTCAAGACAAAAAAAAAAATAATTTTATTCTCTCTATTCATAAAGCATAACTGCTCAGATGGAAGGTGGTTGTCTCAATAAACATTTTTTGCACATTTGAGGTCATAGTGATAAAGCTCTTATTCCTGGGAAAGGCACACAAGGCTCAACAGCCCAACAAACCACCTCCTCCTGCAAACTGGTAGTAGTATCTGCTCCTAGGACAGATCCAACAGACACATGACTTAGGAAAAATCAGTACTGACCTTCTGTCTACCTCTGCAATTCTGTCTACATCTGCATATGTCCATGGTGCAGTTAGGACATCAGAAGCAACATTACCAGCATTTAATTCCAAGATCATTGTGTGAAATGAATGCCAAGAAGGACTTGGGAGTGCTGGTGGATGAGAAGCTGGACATGAGCTGGCAATCTGCACTTGCAGCCCAGAAGGCCAGTTGTATCCTGGGCTGCATCCAAAGCAGCGTGGCCAGTGAGTCGAGGGAGAGGATTCTGCCTCTCTGTTCTGCTCTGGTGAGATCCCACCTGGAGTGCTGCATCCAGCTCTGGGGTCCTCAGCACTGGAAGGACACAGACCTGTTGGAGCGAGTCCAGAGGAGGCCACCAAGGTGGTTAGAGAGATGGAGTATCTCTCCTGTGAGGAAACGCTGGGATAATTGGGATAGTTCAGCCTGGAAAAGAGAAGACTGAGGTGACCTAATTGTGGCCTTCTGGTACCTGCAGGGAGCATGCAAAAAGGATGGAGAGGAACTTGTTAGCAGGGCATGTAGTGACAGGACAGATAGGTTTAGATCAGATATTAGAGATATTAGGAAGAAATTCTTTACTGTGAAGATGGTGAGGCACTGAAATAGTTTGCCCAGAGAAGCTGTGGATGCCCCATCTCTGAAAGTGTTTATGGCTGAATGGGGTTCTGAGCAATATGGTCTAGAGGAAGATGTCCCTGCCCATGGCAGAGAGGCTGGAACTAGGTGATCTTTAAGGTCCCTTCCAATGCAAGCCATGCTATGATTCTATGAATTGAAAACTCTGAAGGGCAGCACAAGAAGACTGCCACAGCCCAAGCAAATCTATGTGGAGCAGATGTCAGCAGCAACATACTGGAAAAGACAACATAAGCTGATCAAAATGAGATTTGCAGATGAGCAATGTGATAATGTGATTAGATGCACAAAATACTGAAGATTTTATGGATTTTGCCTTGAATTTTTCTGAGAAAAGCAGTCATCAAGAAAATCAGTTTTCTTATGCATTAAAACCCCTACTTTTTCAGCCACCAAAAAGCTCAAGCTCCACTTGGCTCTGAGATTTCCTCAAACAAAGATAATACATGTCCTTCTTTCAGTCAAATTTCCAAGAAAAAAAAAAATCTTAGCTTTATCCCAGAAGTGAGCAGTTTTGAGCAAGTTCTCCCCAGGAGTTTACACAGCCTGGAGGTGCCTCTGCAGCCTGTGCCAGGCAAGGGCTGTCAGGTCCCGGAGTACCGGGGTGTTTGTGGTGGGATGCACACACATTCCAGGAGAGAGAGAAGACTGAATCAACAGGGATGCAGCGGGAGATGCATTAATCATCAGTCTAGAGAGATACACAGACTATAATTCCCAGAAATGGAAGAGCTTTTAGAAGCTTTTCTGCATTGGAGGGAACAGTAATTACATTCTGACCTCCAGCATGATTTGGAAAGGGACTGATTCTCCTCTGTATTGCCTTGGGGTGATACACCAAGAGCAAATAAACTTGAAGAATCCTGGTTTTCCTCTTCAGCATGCACCACACACCCTGGCTGATGAGGACTCTTCATGGTAGGTCTGCTGACTGACTTAGGAAGGACAAGGATCAGTGTTTTGTCTCCATAAAACACCCATGGCAGGTAAATATCACTGTTCACGTGCAGCAGAATAGGAGATGAGCAAGATGAAGGCTGGCATACTCCCACTGTAGTCAGCAAGACTAGAGGAGGACAGGAAAATCCTCTCAAGTCTGTCCAAGCTGGAGACCAGGACCTGATGCTGGGGGCCAGTGCTCTCTCCCACTACAGCAAGGCTGTCTCTAGCTCTTTCTCTTAACTGACCCCTACCATTTGTGGGAGTTTGCACATTTCCTCCTTGACTCTGGCATTGATAGGTGGCTGCTTGGTTTGGATGAGCAGGTCTGGCAGGAGCAGACTTTCCTCTCTGTGGTTCGCTCAGCAACTTCTTGAAAGCAAAACTGAAATACTGCTTTGCAAAGTTAACTTTTTTAAAGCCACAATAGCTTTTTTTTTTCTTAATCCTCAGCACATTTCAGCTCTCTAATCCTGACAAAATTTAAAAATAAAAAACAGTCTTTATGTGATTTCTCTGCACACGCTGACTCCTGCCTTATTCCCCCATACATAGATTTATGATGAAACACAGCAGCTGTTAAAATGTTATGCACTATTAACAGTATGGGAAGCATGTTTTTCACCATGTTTCAAATCAACTGAGATACAGGGCAGAACACATTCCTAAATTGTTAATAGCCTAGCTGCAGCACAAGGTAAAAAATATAATGATTAGTTAGTAGACTTTTTTTTTAATTTGGTTTTGCAGTTCTGACCATCAGTGAAAATAACACATATACTCAATGGCCTCTGTAACCTGTTGGTTAAATAAACCTTTTCATTACATACTACTTTCAGCTCCAGGAAGCTCTAGCTCATAAAATCACATAGAAAGCAAATTGAATGACAGAAAGACAACAAAAGGATTAGAGTCAAGGAAAGGTTTTAGGACTTTTTAATTTCTCTTGAGAAGAGATTAATAGTATCAGGACCTTCCAGGTAGTGCTTTTGCTACAGGTGGCACATGAAAAGAGACACTGCTGGTAGGCACCCCCCAGGTCACTTAGGATTTGTTGTGTAGGTCAAGCCAAACTGTAAACACCAGGAAGCTAATAGGGTGACAGCATAGGTCTGTGCAGCACTTGGTTTTGATTAGATTAATTCCTCAGTAGGTGGGCTGCTGTTTTTAATCTAATTTTTCCTTGGGGTGGAAACCTGAAGACAAAGTTTGGAACAGAGGGAAAAAGCATGTGTCCTAAACCAAAAGATGTGGTCACAAGGTGTGAGCAGAGCAGATACAAAGACTGCAGCCTCCCTGGATTGTCCTTCTATATGATCAGGCAAGGGACCATGTCATGTCCCAGAGCTGGAGCACTGCTGACAGCCAGTGGGATCCTTCTCCCCACCACACAGCTGTCAGAGATCCCCATCACACCTTCCAGCAGACAGCAAGCTGAGTGATAGCCCTTGGCTGGGGAGGTCTAAGCAATGTGAGGCAGGGCAGTTTGGATCAAGAAACCTAATCCCCTTGGTATAGGAGACATCTACACAAATATGAAGCCTTTCTTGTAATAGTTATTTTCCTGTTGTTTCAATTTGTGCTGAAACCAGAAGGAACTGGCATCATGTGGGGGTGCTTAGACACATACGGTGACTAGCAGAGGTTTCTGGGTCCCAAGGGCGTGCCAAGCAGGCAAAATGACTGGAATCTCCACCACCACCAGTGCTTGAAGGTAGCCGTTGGGGCACCATGCTGCCAGAAGGTCATACTGTTTATGACCATCTCTTGCATTTTCACAATTGCATGTAAACCCACGGCAAAGAGAATGGATAGAGATGTGAAACATGTACAGCTCCCCAGCCCAAATGCATTATCACTTCACCGTGCAGCAGGGCTGGCCGGTGCCCAGGGAAGGGGCCAAATCCAGCCAAATCCAGATGCAAAGCTCTGAAGAAACACCCAAACCTTGTACTTGAAAGCATTCAAATGAAAAGTTCAATTTTATTTCCAGGATTTTTCCTCCCATTCCCTCTCTGGAAAAGCTCTCAGTCCATTTACAGCTATCACTTAATTTACTTCAGTAATTGCATTGAAGTTCATTTCCAGCATCTGCAGCTATTTGTGGCCATTGTTTGCTGCTGGCTTCACAGATGATTCTTTCTTCTCCCATTCATCTTTTTTCCTAGTTCCACTTCATAGTCACAGTCTGGCAGGATTTGTCTTTTCCAGGCTCTGCCTTCACTCCCATCTTGTTCGTTATTATTTCACACCATCACAAATCCTGCTTTTGCATCTAGCAGGCAATGAGATTGTTATGGATAACTGGCTTTGCTGCTCCACAGGCAGAACTTCATTTAACTGCTCTTTTCTCTTTCTGTTCTGCCATGCAGATGATGTGGTTTTTAAGACTGTCTTTCTAGTCTTCATGACTGTGAATAAGAAAACTCTTGTTTGAGCTTAGGATTACCATGGTGACAGGTTTATTATCTACCCATTTGGATGCAGGTTATCCTTCTGGCAATTTTTGGCATGTATTAGTCAGTCTGTGCTGATGTTAATTGCTGTTCTGTTGGGACATGTTTGGAAGTAGAGCATCCATGGGGAAATGGGGAAAATTATGTCCTTTTGTAGCAGTAAAAAATGCAGACTGGGATCTAGCTTTTAACAAATATATTGCACAATGGTCAAGCCATGGAGGCAGAAGCTCTGAGTTGCTGGCTGTGATTCAAATTGAATGGACAAGATTTTTCTCTGTCTGTATCTTAAATATACCACAGAGAATAAAGATGGTGCTGGCAGGATTATGATCTGGACTTTTAGCATTATATGCAGAAAACACTGGCATTATCACACTTCTTATCACCTGTTTTTTTTTCTTTACTGGGCCTCCCTTATATTCTGAAGGCAAAAGACCAAATGCTTTTAACATTCTTCTATCCAGTCAGCTGGGCTAATTTTACAAGAGGGTCAGTTCATCCACTATGTGACTTCACACTAAGGACATGTGGAAGGTCAGCCACATGATACCCAGTCTGAGACCCAAAATAAGTTGTCAGCTCTTCTTTGCAGCTCTTCTGCTGTGGAGCTGTGAAAATGCCTGCCTGATCCTCTGCTGTCTTACCCCTTGCCCCATCTTCTGTACCACTCCCATTCCGTGGTTGGTCATACTCACCTCTGGGAAATTCCTGGTGTGACATGACCTCCCAGAAGCCCTGCCATCATGTTAGTATATGTATGACATGTCTTGATCACAATGCAAGTTGAAGAATGCAAAACCTTTGATCTGAGCCCTGTTTATCTGTGTGGGATGTTAATGCACCAAGGAGAATGCTGAACACCACCTCTTTAGGTTTTTATTATCAGTGTTTTCTTGGTCAGGCCATTAAAGCCTGAAGTCTGTGCTCAGATCTGTCTGGACATGAAAGCAATGGTCCAAAGAATTAGAGTACCTCACTGTCCATCAGACTTAATGTCCCCAAGGAGATGACTTACGTGTGCAACTCCTCACACTGCCTAAAACTGGTCTCAGGTGTCTATTTCTCTCTGGCTTGTGCACTTCCTACTCTATCCACTGATGATAAAGTCAGCAAGTTTCTCTTCCTTATGCCATGCCAGCTGCAGTCGCAGTTTACAAACCTGCACTTACTCCAGAACAAAAAGACAGTGGGGAATGTTTTGAATTAGACAAGAACGTGCTTTTCCCTGGGTGTTATGAATCATCCTGAAGATATTTATCTTTGCCAATTGCCTTTGTATGTTTTGCCCTTTGACTTAGGATGGTGAAAAAAAAAATCCTCTGGGGTGAAATGAAAATAAATTGAAACAGTTCAGAGATATTTCTTTAACAGAATCTTAACAAGATCTTGCTTTCCAAAATTTCTAAAGAGTCATTCCATTATTTGATAATTGCAATTATAGTATGGGGATTGATTAGTTGTAGAAAAATAATTATGCACCCAATTAAAGCAAATTGAAATAGACTTAAAATGTTGGCACCCATTCCTGCTGTCTCCGACAGGAAGAATTAATTTGACCAGGATAGTTATATCACAAAAATGTTTGACTTCAGATAAAAACACTGTAATTCATTTTTTGGCATTGCAACAATGAATTTTCATGAAAGACTTAATTGTGGGGCAGTGCTGACTGGGCAAAAGGCAACATGTGAGATTTGATTGCAAAAATCAATAGTTAAGAATAAAACACAAATTGATAAATCCTTGGAAAGATCATTTGGCCCTGATTCCATTTGCTTAGCTCAAACAGGAATTAATGCTGTTTAAATCTAGCAGGGAAGGCTGGATCCCAGGATGAGGTAGACTTCTCATCAGACCCCTAGAACAGTAAATCTTTATTAAAGGCATTGACCTCTTCCCATAGCAGTGGGTTTATGCAGGTGTGGCTCAGGGCTGGCACAAGAGTTGTTCAATGCATTATAATTTGAACAGGAAAAGTATATGTGACCAAAGTAAAGTGTGCGGGAATTAAACAAAAAGAGGCCAAAGAAACATCAGTAAGACCACACACTAGCCAATTCCAGCTGCAAATGTATCCAGACTGCAGGAGTCCAGTGTCTTAAAAGTAGCCCCTCTGACTGTCAAGGATCTTCTATAAATTACGTGCCAGATCAAAGGACTTGAAAAGCACAGAGGAAAAACCCTTAATTCTCTTTCTTCTGGTTCTTGCCTTCAGCCATTATAAAGTATGATTCAATCTCACCGATATTCCCTATTACAGAACACACCAGTTCTGGGGGACAGAGCACCCTGGAGACAGCTTACCCAACCAGTTGACACCCAGCAGCAAGGCAGTGACTCTGAGCTACATGAGTTAAGTGACAAATACCCTTTTTAGAGCTGGTATCTTTCAAAAGAAATCAGCATAAACCACATCACTGCAGTCCTATCCAGAGCAACTTGCAATCTAATTGCAAGGCAGAAACAGCTTAAATAAAGCAGTGAAGTAATATGCAGAGTTTGCCTGATGCAAACACTAGCAGAGAACCTAAATCTATTCTCTCCTGCACAGAACCATGGGGCAGCAGCAGCAGCATTTTCCCCCATTCCAGCTTGCCATCTGCCACACAAAAGGAAACCAGTACCTTTTTACCAAACACCATTGTTTGCTCACAGTCTTATCTTAATAAAGAAATGAAGAATAAGGTCCCAGTTGCTACTTCGCTTTCAGACCTCCAACTTTCCTCCCAAATAAATATATATAATTTTGCACCCAGGTTCCCTTTCTGTTAAACACCTATGCAGATCTTGACATACTCCCATAGGACTACCCCTCTGACTTACATTCTTCTTCTTCCATTATCAGCTACAGCATCATGTGACAATTCTGCTACATGTTTCAGTCTACTAAATCTTAAAGGACTTTGAGAGTAATGGGTGAATCGGTCCCAGTGAACTAGTTAAACTACAAATGCATAAAGAACAACAGTGACCACTGCTCAAAGCACCAATAAAACAATTATATAATCACCACTTTCTACACTAAAAGCAAGTGTTGTTTCAGTTCTGGTTTATCAGCAATTAAAATAAATTATTAGAGAAATCAAGGAAGTATTCAAACCTTCAACGTATTGAACTTTGATCAATTAATTTTATTAGTTCATCACAAGCACAGCAAATAGCCCCTTCAAATTAGAACTACTTTGGATTACTAGGTGCCAGCACAAAAAATTTGTGTAGATCCATTAACTTATTAAAGCCTACTATTAAATGTCAAGGAGAATATAATAAAAAGGTTTCATTTACTGAATAACTGTATTTGCTGAAGGGCATCAACATGACAACATTAGCATTTTACACAGAATTCATCCTGCAATATTGTAGCTTTACCTCTAAAGCCTTTTAGAGCTCTATTCCCTAGGGCAGAGACTGGAGAACTGCCATTTAATTGCCAGTGTTATAAATTAAAGGAGTGCTTGAGTCAGATGTCATCCAGAGCTTACAGATCGAGCAGAGTGGGTAGGAGATGCTGACGAGAAGCTTCCCAGTGACTCTCCCAGCACTCCGAACGTAATTAATTCTGCTGAACTTTTATGTGCCTCTGCATTTGCATTGTATTTAAATTAAACACAGCTTTGTGCACTGAACTGGGCAAAGTCTGGATAGCTGGGAAACTAAAAGCATGAAGGCAAAACAGTGATTCTGTTTTCTTGGCTGTTGTTTAGCACATTACAGAGGGAAATGTAAGCCTAATAGCTTACAGAGTGCTACAATTCCCCCAAGTGATAAGAATTATGTTACAACCCAAAGCAGAGAATCATTTCTAGGAAATACGTGAAGACAGGATTGCCCAGCACATGAAAGTCAAAATCCTAATTGGCAGAAGAAGTAAAATAGATCAAATTCCCTAGCAATGGCAGAAATCATCCTGAAATGGCAGCACTGTGCCTTGTGTCTATAGACAGGGACTAGTCACAAGCTGACAGTATCGATTAGAGCCCATCAAATTCACCCACCTAAAGCAGTACATTCATATTCAGCTGCCTGCTCCTATGATTTAAGCTGTTTGCTTACTTTCTTCACCAACATGTTCTATCAAAAAGGGGAAAAAAAGCACAGTCTAGTCACGGCAGCCCCAGTTTTGTACTTACAGATTACAATCAGAAAGGTAGTGTTAATAGGCACAGCGTTCCCACTGCAGAAGTCACCTTTCCCTTCTCATTTATAATCTTGTCGTAGCATGAACTTTTCCCCCTCTGTTTCCTAAAAGAATATGGTTCTAATCCAATGAGGTACTCAAACAGCAAGAAATCAAAGGATAGAAACCAAGGTATGTCAGTGGTAAGTGTTGATCCTTGAATATGGCATCTGATTTTAAGGCCATTTGTTTCATGATGAATTCAGATGATGTGGCAGCACGTAAGTCTGCAACCACAGTCATCTACCATTCAGTGACTTTCATTTGTTGTGTGTCTGATGCTGGTGGCCTGGCTCAGCAGGGGAGCTATGTTCCAGCAAGGCTGAAGGTTCCCTCAGAGCAAGTTATTTTATGCTGAGTGCATCACCAGTTAGAGCAATTTGCCATTTCTTTCCTAATTTGATAATTACAGTTTTATTTCCAAGAGTCAAATACAAGATTTAAGAGCTTCCTTCCATTCAGGTTCACCTAGACCACTTGCAGTTAACAGCCATAATTAATATTTTTTATAAAATCTGAATAATTCTGATAAGCAGTGAAAAATGAGATGGAAACATTTGAAATGCAGTGTGACTGGGAGAAAGCTGCCTCCACTTCCTTCTGGGTTTGTGAGAAGTGCATGCAAAATAGAAACTGAACATGCACAGAGTAGCACAGGCACAAACATAAAAACTAGAATACATTTTAATTCAGCAGTGTGAAAAACAAACAAACAAAAAAACAAACCAAAAACAAAACCAAATCCTTCAATAACTACCTAAGGGCTATTTCCACAGAAGGACTTTGTCACTGCCATATTCCTGTTTGCCACACCTAAATAAATGAGACATCTGCAGTCAGGAGTGGAAAACACAGCCCTGAGCTCCCTAAGCATCAACAGAGGAGGCAGAGGAGGCTCCAAGGGACTGCCATGAGCATGACATGCTGCATGCCTAAATCCACCAAAGGGGAATATTGCAGAGAACAAATTATGGTATTTCTCTTCAGAGATGAGACCCCATCCTTGCACCATGAGTGAGGTATGTATGGGAGATCAGCTGTCACAACCTACAGACCCAAAGTAGACCAAGGAAATGACATTCCCTATGGGAAAATAGCTCAGCAATCAGGGCAATGTAGACCAGAGACCATGTCCTCTTTGGTTTGAAATATTCAAACCATTGGTTCCGCTCACAGGGTCAGCTCCAGACACTCTTCTGGGGTAGGTCATATGGAGTACAACGGTATAAAAGTTCCCCAGAGTGCCTGAGAGCTGTTCCATGTGTGATATGTCTCTGATCATGTGGGAAAATATGCAGGTTTGCAAAAATGAAAATCAAGGACTTTCTACACAGCCAAGATTAACAATTAGGGCCAGGGATGCTGATGCGTGCACCTTTTGATGGTCAGGGTACGCTAGCACTTGGCCAACTCTTCATTTCACCAGTCCTAGGACAAAAGAAGACCAAAACATCTTCCAGTATTTTCATAATCTTGTAAAGCTTGCCAAGGGAGGATTTAATTTTCTGTGGCAGAACATCCTAAATGACCTTCAGTTCAGTTATGGCAGGGTATTCTTTGACCTGATTGCTTCTTCAAAGATACATATCTTTCATACAATCAGTAAAAAAAACAACTGAGAAATATAAGCTATTTCCAAGTATAGCAAACTAAATAACTCAATAATTAAAAACAAGATTCAAACAAATATAATAATAGATAAAAGGTAAAGGCTATAGTTTAATTTGATAATCCAGAAACAAGTCATATTTCTTTCAGAAATGAAGCTAATCCAGAGAAACTAAATAAAAATTACAGAACCCTGTCCTCCCTCATGAAAGTCTGGAAAAACTTGCTGTATCTTCAAATATGCAAAGGTACTGAAAGCTTCATATTTTCCATAACAACTAGAGGATATGAATCGTGAGAAATCAATGGTGCAGACAGCAAGAAAATTGAAGTTTTTGCACTGTGGCAAAGACAAAGATTCCTGTGTGTCCTAGAGAGAAAGGACAATGATTATTTGTAATTGAAATATTACAAATACTGGTGTAGAAATGCAGACCGTATTATAAATCAGTATAAAAAGATACACTTTTTTTGGTGATTTCAATCAAAGTCTAAGCACTAGGAAACCAGAAGATGCTGAAGAAACAGAGTTGCCAGGAGGATGTAATAGATGCTGAATGGAGCAGCATCCAGTGTGCAGAGCTAGCAATGGGACAAGGAGATTTCTAAAAGTTTAGCCAAGATATCACTGGTGCTTGATTGTGAGTAAATGGATTTTGACTAGCAAGTGCTCATCACGGTTTTGGTGGCTGCTTCAGCTGGCAAGCCTCACTCAAGCAAGCTCTGAGATGGTGAATTGCCAAGAAACAGGGTAGGTGTCCCCAGCCACCAAAAGCAGGCTTCAGTAGTCCAGTCACCAGCATTTCCCATCACTGTAGGCATTGTAGGTGTCCCAGTGGTGATGAGCTGCTGCTTCAGAAGCCGTGGCTCTATCCTAGTCACCATGTCACATAGAATCATCGAATGAGTCTATATCAAACCATAGAATGGTTTGGCTTGGAAAGGGGCCCCACTCCACTGCCTCTGGCTCAGAACCAGGGCAGCCAGCACATGAATGCAAAACAGCTGTTACAGGATGAATGTATAGATATGTCTGCAAATGTGTGCACAAATGGGATTTTGCTTATAGGATGAAAACTGTTGTGTTTCCCTGTATAACAAAAGGTTCTTCTGCACTTGAGACTATTACTCTTCATTTGTTATTCACCATTTATCCATTTAAAAACTTTCAGTTCTATAGTCAGGCAATGGAAACACTGTGGCATAGCAGCTCAGTTATACCATCTGAATTATTGAGGTTTACCAGACATCTGTAGGTTCCTCCAGACAATCTTCCAACAACTTATAAACACCAGCCACATTTGCAGAAATCCCTGCTGATTCAAAACTATTTTCAAATAGAAGCTGGCACATTCCTCAAATTATATATTCCCAGTAAATAATTTATTCATCTTCAGCACCTGGCAAACAACAGAAGACAGTACTAAGGAGTCATGAGAGGGGAAAAGAACTATAAAAATTTCTTTTTTTAACTGGAAATAGGATGGTAAGAGATATTGGGTAGCCAAAAGATATTGTTACTTGCTGAAAGGTATTTGATTAACTGGCAAAAATGACTTGCAATTCTATAGCATTTCTCACAAAATAACCACCCAGAGGACTTTAATAAGCTGCATCTCTGGGCTGACCAGTACAGAAAAGCAATGAGCAGCTCAGTGGTGTTTTATCAATCAAAAGGAAGGGACCCAGCTGGCAGAAGCAATTTTAATTTCTTATTGAGAGAAATGACAGAGTTGGAACCTGTATTGACATTTTTACTGTGTTAGCTAGACAAGGTAACTGAGAGACTACACAACTAAGTAAAATGTACTCCATCCTCTATCTTTGCCCACCTTCTCCCTCACCCACTTTCAAACCTGAAAGTACAAGTAGAAGTTGCTAACTTTTGCAGCAGAAGCATCACAGACAAATCACCAAGGAATTGGTTTCGCTACTGTCCTTATTGGACATTTTCAAAATTTTGCTAAGGACTGAAGAAAACAAGTCTGGAAGAGGTTTAGAGGTCATTCAGCTCACCATGATGCACAAGGCAGGATGGGCCCTATCTCTGCCAACCTGGCATATGCTTGTCTGTTCTTAAAAGCATCCAGTGATGAAGAAGCCCCAGGCTCCCCAGCAGTCTACTCCAGAGTTCAGCTTGGTGCATGGGTAGAAATGTAGTCTAATGTTTAACTTAAATCTCCCTTGTTGGAATTTAAGATAATTACTTCATCTTTGGAATGGATACGGATTACATTTGACTACCTTCAGTGCAGTTCTGATTTACATATTTGGAGATTATTTGGTCTCACTTCAGTAACTTTTCTAATTCCTTCTGTCCAATACATTTTTTTCAGCCTTCCCTCCAACTTCATGGTTTTAGGTTTCAGGCATTTTTTTTCACTTCGCCCTTCACTTCCTTCCAGCTGCTCTGCTTTGCAGAATGGTACATGAAAGAGGACATAGGGCTGCTACAGACACCTAAATGAGGCTGAGCAAAGTTTTTCTTCATGTGCCCTATGGCATTCTGTTCATATGTCATTGTTTGGTGTGTGTTATTTTCTTGTAGTTTCAACAACAACATAATAGTTTTGACTCATATAGAAGTTGAAATGTGGATTGATTGATTGATTGATTCCAAGAATGCAACTTATCAACTTTCTTCACAACTTGCTTTTGCACATGGTCATTCTAATCTGTTTTGGATAGAAATCCAGGTGTATATCTATACACCTAAGAATATATAGCCTTGCCTTCCTCCTTCAGTGCGCACAGGTGATATTATACGACTTATCAGACCCATCTCAATAGATCTCATTAAAGGAGCTCTTAAAGCACAGGCAATCAGAAGAACTGAAACATTCAGGTTATTGAGTTGCAGACAACTGCATGCGTAAGCCTGTACTAGAGCTGCTGAAAAACTGTTCACTAAAAGGACTGGAAGTCTGGTTAAAGAATGGAAGGTTCAGGTTGGCCTACAACTGACAGCACAGTCCACTAGTGAGTAAAAAATGGAACAAAAAATTACAGATAATATGGTGGTGCAATCATGTAAACTGATGAAAGAGCAGGAATCATCCTGCTTTTACTATCATCTCAGTCTCGCTCAAAACCAGCAGAAATTGCTATTTGAAAAATAACTAGTAATTATTTTAAGTGAAAAAGTATGCATCTCCAATGTTCTTTCCCCAAAATGGCAATTTTCAGGCAACGTAAAACAAAAAGTGAGTGCGCAGAGCATTTTCCAGGGTAGTAAAGTTTTAGCTCAGTCAGCTTATTACAGAGGAAAAAAAAAAAAGCATTAGACAATGCACTCACAGTTCCAGTTCTGTCCTGCAATAAATGCCTTCCTAGAGAAATGTATTAACAAATTCTCTCACATAGTCACAGCAAGCAGTCCTGTTCTGAAATTTTGCAGAGGTGCCATTACAGTCCTGTGAGTGAGCTGCTCATGCCCTCAAGTGCTGTTTGCTGTGCCAGTGCCAGGGCACTGCAGGGAAGACTTGCGTCTCATTGTTCAGAGTGTAGTGAGTGATGCAGAGTAATGAGACATGACACTGAATAAATTGATGGAATGAGATACAACGGAAAGTGTGGAACTGAGCCCTACAGAAGAGACCTTTGTGTTGGTTAATATGAACCTTTAATTTAATTAGATTTACGTGCAATGACAGCAGGGCATGAGGGCACAGTCAATCTCTGAGGTACTTTCTGGGAGACACCGTTCTCCCAAGATGAAATAAAATACTGTAAAAAGGTCTTTTATGTAGGTCATGTTGCAAGTTTTTATATTACACTTTTTATTACTCTTATATATACTATTCCTAATGAGTATGGGGCCTCACTCTGGGAAGCAGCAGAGGACAACTCTCAGCCCAGGAACGAGCGAGAATATAGCCTTGATTTGTCCGAGGCACAGAAATAAAGGGCTACATTTGATCCAATCATTATAGAGCCTAAAATAGACACTGGCATCTGGGTTCAAACGAGTGAGAAGCGGTTGCATCTGTGCATCAGCCAGCATGGCAAGGCGCTGGCTCTGCCTTGGGACAGCAGGGAGGTTTGCTGCCCGTGCTCAAACCACAGATTGCCAGCAGCTACTAAAGGCAGCCCAGCCTGCAAGGCAGGCTGAAGCACTTGTTTCTGGTTTTGGACTTCAAGCCCATACCAGGCACCGAAGGGGCTCACACAGGGTCACACAGTACCTGCCACACCTGAGTAATGAGTCAGGAAATGAAAATCTGACAACTATTCCTTATCTCCACTCCTTTTTCAACCCAGTCACCAAAGATAAGGTGGCTCACTGCTCCTGTGGTTCATGTAATTGTCTTTTTACTTCTGTTTAAAGAAGAGGGTTTAAAAAATAATGTAAAGCCTCACATTTTTGTGCACAGTGAACAGACATCCCCGCTGCACTGGTGGGAACTTGGAACAGCCTGGAGGCAGTCCCTGATTCCTACTGGAGCTGAACTACAACACATGGAGACTAGGCAGATGTGGTACCATGCCTGTAGAGTGGTGTGTAAAAGGAGATGCAAACAAGCAACACCAGTTTACCACCATGTCTTGACTGCAGCAATGTCAGAAACATCCTACTTCATTGATTTTTAAATCAAAGTCAAAAAACATGCAAAGACACTATGTTGATACAGAGTAGAAAAAGAACTTCTCCTCTACTAATCCTTGCTTGTGGTCCAGGTCAGACCCAGACCTAATATTCTACACTGCCACATTGCCAATGTGCTCAAACAAATTCCTCTAAAGGGGAGGTTTGCCTTTCTGCTGAGCTCACCTTGGCCAGCTGGAGAAGTGGAAAAGAACTGGACTTATGAAGTCAGCACAGAAAAAACCAGAATAAAACGCAACACTACTCAGTTAAAGAGACCCTGGGACTATAAGGTGGGGAAAAATCAAGAAGTCTTTACCACCACCTGGGAGGTGTTCACATCCAATGTGTATTTTCTTTCCTTACACTGAAAGTGGGCACATAGTCTGTATATGAATCCAAACAGATGTGGAGCATTTGGATTTGAGGTGTTAATTTGGATCTCCTCTTCATTTGCTCCTTACATTGCTCTTGAAACAACTGAGCTGAATCTGACAGGCTGGAATTTGGTCTTGCTAGTGTTGCATTTGATCCTTTCAGCTCACACCTTTCAAACCTTCACAGACAAGTGCTGGTTCTCCCTGCCAAGACACCCTGTATGCAAGGCTTATATCAAAATGCAGTGCCTCTGGAGCATTTGAGCAGAACCTGTTCGCGGAAATGTGTCAGCAGGCAAGACACACAGCTCTCATGTTATCCTGGTAAAGCTCCTTTATGAACTGTGACACAGATTTCACATGAACCAACAAATAAAAACACAACAGCCTTGACTCCAGCTCTTCCCATCACAAAGCAAGGGAGGTGAATTGTCCTTTTAATCTTTTCTGTGCACCCATCCCTACACCAATCAAGCATATTTTCTCCTTCTTTTCTAAATTCTCTTCAATTTATACAAAATTTCTTTCTTTGCAGATCCCTGGACATTGTATTTACTAATTAACATCTCTTAAGTTTTTGCTTTCTATTCTGTGCTCAAATCTCCAATAGGTCTAGATCCCTTTGTAGCATTTATTATCTCCATTTATTCTCTCCTACTTTCATTATCATGCAGCTTCCTCCCTCTTAAAGATCATTAAGGAAAATATTCACTGAAATTGGATCAAATAAAATCCCATACAAGCTTCTCAATAATTTAATCCATTTTGATTCATTAAAGCACACATTTTTATTTTCATATTATGCCCTTCATAAGAAAGATTATTCAAACTACTTTTTAACTGCAAAAATCCAGAACATACTGCATGAAATTATTTGAATCCAAATATAATGCATTTATTGCACATTTATTCACTAATTCTACAACTGCTTAAAAATAAATGAGATTGCAAGACTTGTGCATTGTAAATCCAGGTAACTAATTGTTCATAGGTCTATTATTGTCTAAATGTTTCATGAAAGCAATTAAGTTCCCATTTTCTGCCAGGTCTGGTTTTATCACCAAACAGAGAGATCTAATTAGCATAAAGCAAGATGGATTCAATAATTTAGGAACAATGTCATAACAAATCTTCATCACCCAGGTTGCTATACCACACCCCTCACTGATGTGTCTGAGCACATCAGTAAAAGGATCTGTTCATTCACATTTAAATCAAAAAATGCAAATATGTCAGGATACTCATTGATGTTAATGTGAACTTGCAGCTCTGTAAAGAATCACAAGATTGCAGAAAAAGTCTCTGCACAAGCCAGAACACTTGAGCACATGTGCAATAGGGTCATAAAAGGCGAGCACCTGCTGCAAATAGCAAAAAAAAAAAGGAAGAAGAACCAATTAGAAACCTAATGACAAACAAATTTAATCAACAGCCAATGTAGTGTTACAGAACATATGGCTGAAATCATTTCAGGCAAAATTGAAAGCATTCAAGCACTTGATGCACTGTGTCCGTCACTCAGAGATGTTCTCTATTGCACTGTGTAAGGGCCACCTAAAGGCCTTCTCAGTCCAACTCTTTTCAGCACCAGAGGCACCCCATTTCCTTTGCTGTACGGGGCACCTCCCCACTGCCCCACCAAAGACAGCAGGTGAATTATCCATTCCAGTGACATCACCCGAGCCCTGCTGGGGCAGGAGAAGTGAAGGCAGCAGCAGTGGCAGCACGTGCTTGGGTTGATACACCCAAGTGTGGCTGGGACAAGAGAGGGAAGGGAGCACATTAGCTTTGGAGAGGGAGTGGGTCTTTGGTTTCAAAACAATAACATATTACCCGGAATGAACATTCTCTGTTAACACAGTAATACAATCTGTTTATATGCTATCTAAAGAGTTTCATATCTTTAAAAGCAAAGTTTCTTTGAATAGTTGTGAGTCTTGTCCAGGCCGAACATTTCTGCCATTCCCCATAGATCTTCATCCTTCCTTCTAGTCCAGACAAGAACTGTACATCAAAAGAGGACACAAGTTCAAAAGCTAGCAGCGGTCTCGGAGAATCAGACAGATATCAGGATTGAGCAAAATGGGCTTTCCACAATATAAGGAACACGAAGCATCAGGGAGGGATGAGATATGCATTCAGAATACTTTTTCATCCTGAAGATGCTCTTTTCTGAAAATGCATTGGTCCTAAACAACAAATACAAGGCTTTAAGGATGTTATTGGGTCACATTCCTACTATCCTTGCCCATGATGAAAAAGAATTGCACATTCAAATGTAAGTTTGACCTACTGAGGTAATCATGGGTTGATACACATAAGACTGCAACTCTGAGATGAACTGAGTGAGGATTGCCTGGTTCCACAGCACAAAAGGAGAGAGCTGGAACAGGTGTGCCATGCACTGACCATCAGATGCAATACAATGTCATGTATTTGCTTCTCTCTAGACAGGTATTACTGTTTCAGGCCAGAGGTTCACTCAACTTTCCAATAAATTAAACCAAAGGGACCTTGTGATGGCCTAAAGCATCTGCAGTGACCTACCTTAGCATTAAATTCAGCAGTCAGCAGTAGAGAAAAATAGAGACGGCTCCATGTAAGTAGAAGTTTTTACATAGCATTTTCACTACTGCCTGTGCTGTTCAAAGACACAGACACTGTAAAATACCATGACCCAGAAAAAGAACCATGAACCATAGGCTGTGTGCAAATCATTCTCTGGATCATTGCAGTTACAGGGTCCAGTATTTCAGAGACCAAAATTAGCTAAACATTATCATCGGTAAATAAACAGCCAAAATACCAGTGGAAGAGCCTTAGCTTGCTACACCTGTAAATTGCTGTTCCAGAAAATACCACAGAGTAAGCATAAAAATAACTGAGCATGATTTTGCTGAGTTCACTCACTTGTATTGCCCCAGCACAGCAGGGGGGATTAAAAAAAAAAAAAAAGGAAAAAAAATTGTTTGCAAATCCTCCAACACACTGCATAGAAACATGTCTACAGTAAGTCATTTGTTTATAACTAGAACCTAGCACAGAATTTCCAGCTTCTTAGATGGATTTAAGTAGCAACACAATATATGCGCAAGTGAATCATGAAACAGCAGGAAAATGGTTAAATTTTTTATTTAGATAAATGAACAGGTGTTTTTTTGTGCTGCCACAAGAAGAGAATGCACAAAAAAAAAGGAAATGTTTGCCAACTAGATTTTCAGCATTGCTTGAGTCCAGTTGAGGCAGAGATAACTGGACTGTCCAT
This sequence comes from Anabacerthia variegaticeps, assembly GCA_035583185.1. Classification (NCBI taxonomy): domain Eukaryota; kingdom Metazoa; phylum Chordata; class Aves; order Passeriformes; family Furnariidae; genus Anabacerthia; species Anabacerthia variegaticeps. The sequence continues at coordinate 43,054,191 of JAWWEW010000001.1, read as the reverse complement.
TTTTCCTCCCTATTTTAGTACATCAAATTTAACAAGACAAGAGAAAATGCCCTCAAGTTGCACCAGGGTAGGTTTAGACTAGATATTAGGAATTTTTTTTTCACAGAGAGGTTGTGAAGCATTGGAACAGACTGCCTAGAAAAATGGTGGGCCTACCATGCATTAAAAAAAAAGGTGTGGATATGGCACTTGAGGCCATGGCTCAGTGGTGAGTGGTGGTCATACTGGGTTGATGGCTGGACTTGAGGATCTTAAAGGTGTTTTCCAACATTAACAATTCTATGATTCTAAATTATGCTGGTGCCTAGATGCAGAAATTAAAACCACTGAGGAAAATACTACTTCTAGGTCCACATTAGTTTCAGAATTCGGGGGGGAGGGGTATTGGATTTGCTTTGTTTAAAACTACCTTAATCTCTGTAACACCTGTGGTGATTTTTTAAGGAATATTCAGAGATCTATTTCTTATTTCTGTTTCCTCTCTTACATGAAAACAAGAGGCTTCTTAATGATCATAAAGTGCCCTTCCAGAACTAATGTAATAAAGACATCTCTCAGCAAAGGAGACACTTTCCCCTTTTCTCTTATCTAAATAGCCTCTCTAATATTTGTCTTTATTGAGTATTAGCTGCTCATGGTTGACTTTCTGTTCATTTCTCTCTCTAAACTCTGGGCAGGTGTGCTCTCTGTAGCTTGGTTGCCATTTCAATCACTGGGCGCATTGGGCATGTTATATCAATACAGTGATATTTGCAGTCTGCTGTATCTGTGTGTGTTTTATTGATCAATTTGATATCAATTGCACAATTTGGGCCTCTGTGCCTTATGAATGTTTTATTCTCCATCAGCCACTAAGTGATATAACTTTTGGTTTACAGAATGAACATGTACAGACATTTTTGCTATTCTTTTTGCATTTTATTTCCAGTTGAATAAAGAGTAGGAATGGTACACTGTCTAAAGCACTAAGAAAAGCAGTCTTTTGGAGAAGTGAGTTCAACTCTGTGCTCTGACAAAACTGTTCTGTGGCTTTATCTGCCCTGCTCCAGAGCACGTGATGCAGAAGTCCTTGAGTTGGTGGTCCTCGATCAAGCTAATTCCTAAAGCATACCTCCAGAGCTGGCCCAGAGTAATGTACTGTACTCACAGACCTTTGTTACTGCATCATGCTGTGCTGAGCAGCTGAAGGTGCAGCTGAAGTGTCCTGTCACACTTCCTCTGAGTGAGTCCCATATTCACACAGGTCCTTATTCATGAATAAGGAAACCTGTTTTTACTGTGAGAGTGAGCAAACACTGGCACAGGTTGTCCAGTGAGGTTGTATGGTCTCCGCCTCTGAAGACATCTCATGAACTTGGAGATCTGGGTTTAGGCGGTCCTGTTTGAGCAGGGGTGGGGTGGACTAGATGACCTTTTAAGCTCTGTTCAACTTCAAACATTCCCTTATTCACTGAGGAACCACTAGATATCTACCTTAGAGTGAAGACAACTTCTCTCCAGGCTTTAGGGAGAACTAGATCTCCATCAACTGTAACAGAAGCTTAATACCCTCCAGACATGCCAATGTATGTGTTTGAATATGGCACTGAAATTTAACTCATGTACCTCAGTTCCATGTCAGAAAGATGGTGACAATACGCTGTTCCTTTCCAACAGAAGAGTTCTTAGAGAAAAGTGCTTAGTATTGGAAAAGTTTTACAGATAGTACTGCTAAAGGGGCTCATGGCATTTACCTTGCAATGACTAATAGTTGAAGTCCCATTATTTCTAATTCTGAACAATTGAGGAGGACAACTTGTCAAATATACATTTGCAAAACCAACTTATGTAAGTGTTGGTGTGAGGTGGAACAGGCTGTAAACCTTCCACAATGTCTTTTGGAAGAGGTCAAGAGAAACTGAATAGTATCTAAAACCAAAGTGTGACTAATGTCAGCAAGGCACACTTGGGCCCTTAGCCAGACAGAATGAAGTCAATGGGAGGCTTCAAAATGCAGCTCAGTGAGCAGCAGTGTGCAGCCTGAGCAAGTCTTGTGTCAGCAGTGCTATATCCTTTTATTTTTTAGATCTTCTCCAAAGACTAATATTGCTCTGTTAATTAACTAATATATGAGCAGATGTTAACTGCTTCAGAAATGCCAAACATTTCTGTTGTTATTCACTTCAGAGTCAGATGTGTCTAGATGGTTTTTTTCAGAGCAATGAGCAGGGTTTGAAAGCTTAGGGGTGCAATTGTCACTGGCTTGAACTGCAACTATGTGGTTAAATCTCCATACCAGGCTTCAAAAATTGCCCTCAAGGCAGGGCTGTATTCTGCCACTTCTGTGTATAAGAAAAAGGCAGCATTCAGAGGGCTGCAGAATATGGACCATAGCTAATTAACACTGCCTCATTAATTTCATCCAGCTGAGAAGAGAGACTCATTCCTGTCACATTTTCAAGTGATTATAGAATCATAGAATAATTTAGGTTGGAAAAGACTTTTAAGATCATCAAGTCCACCCATAAATCTAACACTGTCGGGTCAACTACTGAACCATGTCCCCATGTACCACGTCTACACATCTTTTAAACACCTCCACATATGGTGACTCCACCACTTCCCTGAGCAGCCTGATACCGTGCTGAGCCTCCTTTTCTCCAGGCTAAATACCCCCAGCTCTCTCAGCCATTCCTCATCAGACTTGTGCTCCAGACCCTTCCCCAGCTCTGTTGCCCTTCTCAAGACCCACTCCAGCACCTCAATGTCTCTCTTGCAGTGAGGGGCGCAAAACTGAACACAGGATTCAGGTGCAGCCTCACCAGGGCTGAGTACGGGGGGACAAACACTGCCTTGGTCCTGCTGGCCACACTATAGCTGATACAAGACATTGACCTTCAGTACAAGTCATCAAAAGGGGACTAAAGACACAGAGTTTGAAAGGCTGTGACTGATGTAAGCTGAAGCCCCAGAATCAAAGGCAAGTTAAAGAAAAATGAAAATGTAACGCTTACTGAACAGATGAAAGGAAGAAAATTTTGCAAGCATCACACTAACAAGGCTGCATTTTGTAAATTGCTGTCAGTTTGGTCTGAAAGGATTAAGGCTGATTCCTTGCTTCAAGGGATGACAGTACCACAGAACTCCATTTTGTTGGATGATTTCTGGAAAAAATGTCTTTCCCTCTAATCGAGCACTGCTGTAAGCAGCAGCAGTCTCTGACCTACCACTTCAACAGTTTTGATACAAATCTCCACATGCAGATCTGAAACACCATGTGATATTTACCTAATTTCTTCTTCCTTTATAAAATGTTCTGCACAAAAAAAAAAAAAAAGCATATAAAAGACTAAACATGCAATACCTTAGCAAAAAGTAATATCTTACAGCTCCCTCGTCCCTTGACTTCTATTTGTTCTGCTGTGAGAAGAAATGTCAAACATAAGTTTTGATGGGCAACTGCCCGAAGTGTCCTACAAAGTTTTTAACTCTAGTGCAGAGAAGCTTTGAAATCAATGCAAGTCCTGCTGTCTTGCTGTTCAAAACCCAGTTCCTTTAAAAAGTACAGCAGTTTTAATATTTTGACATGAGCTATGTTTCTTTCCAAACAGAGAGATAAAAGCAAGGATCTAACAAAAACCTGCTCTTTCTAAAGTATGTTGTATCACTCCATGATAGTTGCACGGCTCAAACTCCAAAAGGTGTACATGAGTTCTACCTAATGAAGTTTTCCCGTTGGAACTTTCTTAACTGTGTCTTTCTGTAAAAAAAACAGCTCACAATTCAAGAATTGGCTACAAGTTACTACTGTCTTCGTATCTTTGCAAAACACTTGGGCATCTTCAGATGATCCACACAGTCTGCAATGAATAGATATGTGAATGAGGAACATTCTCAGGCACAGTTGAATACACCTGAATATAAGGAGTTTCTGTTCGCTCAGGCATTAGACGATCTTCCCTTGATTTTTTTCACTAGGTGAGCCAACCAAGGAGAGGAAAAACAAAAGGAAAAGAAATCATTTCCCAAACATTTTCAAGACACTACAATCAACAAGTCTGTAATCCCTACCAAGATAAAAAAAAAACAAAACAAAAGCCAAAACCACCCATAAACAAACAAGCAAACAAAAAATCAGATCACACTGAACCATGTTACTTTCAGAGAGCAAAAACACCAAGGCTGCATCTGACCCTCTTAACTCACAAACCAGATGCCAAATTGACTCCCAGGGGCTGGTCCGGATACAGCACAACAAAGAACAGTAACTAGTGGGGGCCCATCAATCAATCCCCAATCCAGATTTTCCCTAATTTGCCACCACTCACATTTTTATTATCTCAATTATCAATATGCTCTGGAACTCCTTTAGCTGCATCCAGAGATTTTCAAGTGGTTTTTATCCTTCTGCAATATTGAGCTGCTACAATATACAGAAGATGAATGACCCTTTTGAGCTCTTCCTAATAACATTTTCTCTTTGACTTTTAGCCAACAAAAGTAAGATCACGCTCAGCATAACTTTGTTTTTCCCAGTTTATGAATGTGTAGTGGTTTTTAGAAATGTCACCTAGATATGTGTTGAAAATGCAGGGTGGAGTGGTGTTCAGGAAAGCTTAGTATGACAGTGTTCAAGATCCCAAGACACCATCACAATTTTTTATGAAGCAAACTTCAGATTAATGAAATCTTGAGAGACATTCTGTCTTTTCTAAAACATAGCCAAAAGGCTGGGGAAGAGAAAGGCATTTGGTACTCAGTATTTTTTTATAACATCTGGACTAATAAAAGTTAGTCTTTAATCTAAATTTCCAGGATTTGCTATATGTTACAGTAGAACCAAAATGTGTTAGTTACGAATGAAACCCACAAGACAAGTCAGTTCTTGCACTTAGGAATTAAAAATGTTTTCTTCTTTAAGAAATTTTGGAATTATTATCATATAACTATTTGCTGCATACAAAGATACTGGGAATCTGCTGCTGGAGGCAGAGACCACTGCCAGGAGCATGAGGGATTGAGTTGTACTGGGTGCCAGTTTATTTCCCAGTAGAATTTATTCTTTAAAGCTCTCTTTTGCCAAACATGTGCACATTCAAATGATCACTTTTATGTCATCTTCCCCCATTCCCTCAACAGCCAGAGCCCCCTCTGCCTTGACCTTCTAAATCTGAATGGAGCTGGAAATATTCCCTGATTGAGGCACGAAATCCCAGGTAAGTTTTATGAAAGAATAATAACAACACCAACAAAAACTCCTGATGGATACCTGAAATAAACTGAAACAGGGTCTGTCCTGACCTCTAATTTTTTGATATATGTCATGTTGTTCATGAACTTTCAATCCTGGAGAGTTAAATCTAGTCCTGACCAGACAGTGTAGATATTGGACTTCAATGATTTAAGCTCTCAGAAAGAGTTCTAACCATATGACACAGAGACAGAGTCTGGTTCCACCTTGCCACCTTTTCTGAAATAGTTCCTCTGGGTCACTTGGACCTTCTTGCTTCAGTGACACACCAGCCTTTCTAATTAGCCATTGCTCATGGTGACCTAGTCTCCTGAAATAATCCTCTCCCACCTCTTTTCCCATCACCTAGAGCAAATCCCCAAGAATCACAGTTCTTTCTCTGGGAAATCATACTTCTCTTACACAAGACTGTTTATTCGTGCAAAAAATCTCCCCAAAGGTCTCCAAGTCAATGATAAGAAATACCAGCATTTTCAGCAATACCTTACCAAGAACTCAAAATCATTAGCTCTTTTGCAAACCTTACCCTAATTGTTGGCAATCAGTCATCCCTATTAAGTAGGGTCAGGAACTGTTTCCAACCACTGGAACTGAATTGTTTGGACTGTTAATTCATTACCATGGTTCCTGACACAGTTTTGCTCCAAGTCATCTAGAAGCCTCCCAAATATTCCCTGGTACAGAAAATAGCAAGGCTAAGAAGTACAGTCAAAAACTGGCCACTCTGTGCTGGAGGAGTGAGAATTTAATGCCATGGACATGGACCACACCCTGTTGGGACCACTCCCAGGCACATTTTGTTTCCTAACACAGACATAACCCCAGGTTCTCCCACAGAAAAACAGACAAGATTCAAAAGTAATCATAATAGAAGCCATTCAGGGCAAAACACACACAAAACTAAAAAAAAATTAAAAAAAAAGAGTGAACATTTTGGTGATGAGGTCCTCACCAGAAATACCATCCCTTTTCCATCTATAAAGTCAGTTAGCTTAGATCCCTCTGCATCAGCGAAAAGCGGGTTCACCACCAGGATGCAAAGTATTTTATACTGCAAATCAGTCCCTTGAACTTCATCCAGAACCAAACTGAAAGGCAGGAAGATTCAAGAGCATAAATGTTACCAAGTCCCCTGAGGAAAGCACAGCTGAGTTGAGAAGCAGCTGTTTCCTTCCTCAGGCAGAGCGCATTGCAAGGGCTGAAACTTGTAGGGCACAGCCTGGATCACTGCAGCATTGCTTGCATAAAAAAAAAAAATAGTCACAATTTTGTAGATAAGGGCATGTAGAAAAATGGGTGAGTTCTATTCAGTTCTACATCAAGAAGAGCCAAGGATTCATTTTGTTTCCCATTTTGCGATTTTGTCTTCAATATAGAAACTGACTCTCAGTTGCTCCCACTCTCATATAATTTGTTTTCTACTTTTTTCCACAAGGCATTTTCATTTTATGTAATTCAGGCTTAGTATCAACCTGATCACTCTTTCCCCACAGGAAAGCCTGGCTTGTGGCTCCATCGCTTCCTCGAGGAAGTGAGGGGCTATGTCTGTACCCAGCTTGGTGGGCAGAGCTCATGCTGGGAATTTGCTGAAGTGATAGACAGTGGTCACTGGCGAGGTGTGTAAATAGACTGTGTCAGTCTGGGTCCCCAAAAGCAGCTGTGCTGCTATGGTCAGGGGTCTTAGCTAGCCATGAGCTCTGCATCATGCCAACAAACTCTGTAGCCATGGCCTCCTCATCATGCTGAAGCACAAGCTATAACTCATAACCCACTTCACCTCGCTGCCTTAAGAAGCAAAATGAAACCCTTTTTCTGCAATATTTATTATGTCACTGTAGAACCCACTGCCACAGAACACTGTGAAGGCTGAAGGGTTGAGCAAGTGTAAGAAGTGCTTAGACAACTTCCAGAAAGGTCAGCCATTCGTGGCCATTAAGCAAAGCACTATGGATGGGACCTCTTACCTATAAAGTTCCTAAACTGCTGAGTGCTGGGATCATAGGTATTACTCTAGGGCAGTGGTCACTCGTACCTTCTTCATCCAAGCATACACTGATAGCTCTTGGTGGAGACAGTGTCCTGGGCAAGAATGGACTTTGTCCTGAGGCAGCATGTCCATTGCTTTGTTAACCTGTGTGATGTGCCACTGTGTACACTGAAAGGACCCATACAAAGAAGGAGACTGAGATAACCCACAGGGAGCACTAAGGACAGCAGACCATCATCCAAACATTTTTACGTGAGTTGTTTGAGAAAGAGAGCAACCCCTTCTCTCCCTGATCACTTGAAAGGCATCCAGATGCCAGGTCCTTTGTTAAGCAATAGCAAAAACGGTCAATATGTGCAGATAAGAAGCAGTTTAGATAAGGTCTTCCTTTTATTGGAGTTATGTGAATGTTCCCACTCACTAGATGAAATTTGCTCTGTGTTGAAACGCTGCTAGCAGTATGACAAACTCAGTCTATGTTCTTGCTCCAAAGAGTGACCAAACAGGGCTATAGAGTGGTACAAGACTGCACAGGGCTTGAGTTTTCTCAGTGAGAACAAATAGTTAAAAAGTGCTTCACAAATGAAATGCCCTTTGATTCCACCCTACTGACTCTTAATCCTCTGTGAGTGCAGTCTACTCAACGGCCTGCTCCATTGAATTGCCTGTGTCTTCCCCACAGGACATTCCGGATTCCGGCAGCCTTCACAGGCAAAAGGATCCTACTGTACCCAGGTTACGCGTGCAATAGGAAAAGGGTCACGTGAACAGTGATTGCCAGAGAGCACAGAGGTCTCACAGTTTTGTTAAAGGGGGCACCGTTCATATGGCTGATTATTACAGAACAGAACATAACCTCCTGTGATGCACAAACTATTTCACTGACATCTTACTAGGAAAGCATGCCAAATTTATTTCAGGCCACGTCTGCATTCAACCTGGACAATCAGCGGCATTCACCTAATCTGCTGTCTCCAGAATATTTCATAGTGCCCTTTTAACCCAAAAGGTGTAAAATAAAATATTACTCAGAATAAAATTCACTACCAAGAAAAATATTTTCTAGTTAACCAAGCTTGCTTAAGCTTGCTGTGAGAGACACCTAGATCCAGTATCCACTGCAGTCAATTTACAACCTTTCATTGACTTCGGGCACACTTCAGGCAAAAGGTAATGTTCCTGTCCTACTCAAAAAATATGGATCCTCTGGAGAGAAGTGCTACAAAAAAAGTTTTGAAAAGAAAACTGCACAGGGTTCTATGAGCTTTGAACTTTGGAGTGTTTTCTCTTACATATAAATATTTTTGATGTGAATTTATCAGAATAAAAAAGCAAAATATCTGAAAGTTTTTGGCACCCTAAAGTCCTAGCTGCTCACAAACAGAGAAAAAAAAACAAACAAAACTATAAATATTAAAATTAAAGAAAAAAATTTAAAAAAATAAAATAGAAAAATGTCATTGTTCCAATGTTAACTTGAAAGAAGCAGACAATTCTTTTTAACCCATGGTACCATCAACATACATAAGGTTAAAACAACACTGAGGTTTCCTGCTACATTAATAACCAGAGCAGGAATCCTGAAAATAGTCTCAGAAAGAAGATAAAGGTGGCAGACAGGCCTTCTTTATAGTTTGAGAAAATAGGAAACGATAGGGGATAGAAGTGTGTTAAAGGAGGTGGGAACAGGAAAGGTGACCTTCATTAGAGTTGACCATCAGTCACAAGTCCATCCATATACACCCTGTGAAGAATCCCTGAGGTCTCAGGGATGTTCAAATTCTTCTAAAAAATGCAACTAGATGTGAAAGACAATTCTCTTTATTTAGGTAACTGCTACTGGATCCCTAACCAAAGGAAAACAGGGACAGCTGGAGGGTAATAGCAATCCTCTAAAAGGCAAGAGATAAGGAACATCTGCTAGCAGGGGCCTGAGTGAAAAAAGACCTGTCTGTGAATAGACATAAAATATTAATATTCTCATATTCAAGTTCCTCTAGACAGTGGAAGAAACAAAGAGAAAACCTTGAACAAACAAGACTTTTGCAACATATCTCTGTTCCATGAAATTTAAACCCATATTTCACAGCATGTCACAATTCACAGGGTGCTGCTTTGCTATTGCACTTCCCAGGAGGAAGCACAACACACAGCCCTGGAGACTGTGACAGCACCAGTCCCTGAGGACAAAGGACTAGATTTTAATTCACTGATTTTTTTGCTGGTTGCTTGCTAACTTGTTTCTGTTTCCCTGTGTGATTTTAATTCTGCCTGTAACGTGTATGTATCACAATTAAGTGTCCAGCTCAGCAGAGACCTCAGCAAGCCACTGAACATGCTTACAAAAAGGCTAATGGACCCCTTGACACTTTTGCCAATGCATGCTTTGCATGCCTGACATGTTTTTTTGTGGTGGCTACCTTCCCTTGGAGAGGAAAATAACTGGCACTTATAAACACTTTTAACAAAAGAGATATATTAAAGGAATAGAATTCCTGGTGACAGAAGTCTGCCACTGGCATCATACTGTATAAAGCTTTTTCATAGTCACACCAAGCTCCATTTTGGAAGCAAGTGCTGTACATTGGTCGGAAAGCTCTTTCAGGACTTGACCACCACAACGACAGGGAGACACCTTTCATTTTCTAGCTTGATTTTGGTCCTGGCCCATTTATGTACCTTCAGTTCTTATATAATTTTTGTCTCTTTTCAGAAAATCCCTACTCTTCACAGCAACATTTTCATAGACAGCAGCTGTATTGCCTCCAGCCTCCATTTAGCTAAGCTAAACAAGAGAAGCTCCTTTAGTTCTTTCAGATATGACATGTTTTCCTTCTCTTGTGACCCATGGTAATCCTTCTGCTGACTTTTTCAAGTCTGAAGGAAAAGCTGCCCAAGTAGTCCCAGACACCTTCAGAACAAGCCTTTGCAATAAGTCTTACCATCTCTCCACTGGAAAAAGGGAGATATTCCCTTTTCCATACCTGCAGTGCTGCTAGCATCACACTTGAACCAGTGAATACACCAAGGACTTTCCACTGGAGAATAAGCCCAGTCCTGAGCTCACAGTACAGCTGACTCAGGTGGCTCCTCTTGTAATTAATGCAGCCTGCATCTTAATGCTATATAGTAAGATAAAATTGATGGCAAATGTATTCAGTTGCTGGATATCAAGCCTGTGCTAACTACCTGCAGCAAAATCGACATTGCCAACTTTTTCTGAGTCTCTGTCTATTCATCCCAAGTTTTGATGAGCACTCGGACCCGCTGACATCTTGCATCATCTCCCAGCATGAGCTACTGAGCAATTTCGGAGATACTGACCAAATTTGCAGCCACACAGGTGAAGATTTACAGTCACACATGCTAGGTAAGGTGAAAGATTTGCAGTGCAATGCTTCTAACAGTCGAGAACAAAGCTATGATAAAGCATTGATGCCTGGGTAGGTCTGCAAATATAGGTAGAAGACATCAGCATCGCAGCTGATGTGAGTCACTGCACATCCACAGCCACTCAGCACTTGCCTACGAGCTGGCAAAAGCTTTATAACACTGCACGTGTCTTTCCTTTTTGCAGGGTGACAGAGAACATAATGCAACGTTGGCAGAAGCTTGAGCTGTCAAAGAAACAGGGAAGACTGAAACTGGCTGCACCGGAAATCCAGTGTTTGCTGGGCAGGAGCACCACCAAACTCTGGTGGACCTAGAAAGGCAAATGAACTGGGAGGGCAATCAGGCTCAATGTCAGATATCCTGCCAAATTCCCTGTGCTGCCTGCAAGCAGCTTCTGCACATGTGATGCAATAAACAGCTGGAGATCTTGCAGATGTGCAAGGCTCTTCCCAGACTATTTGAGAGGAAGCAAAAGCCACTGCTGATGTTCCTGCTTTTGGCCAAGAGCATCAAAAGAGCAATGTCTGGTGTGGCCCAAGCACACCCAGCTGAGGACCCCGTCATCAAGAGCCAGGCTGGAAAATGTGTGGGACTGAGCTGTGCCTGCCTGTGAGTGAGGAGAGCAGCTTCCAACGGGGACAGTGAGCCCATCTCAGCAGCTCTCTAGCAGCTTTGCTTCACAGGGCTTGCAGCAATGCCAAGCCTGTCTCAGGTAACAGGATATTTCATTAGCGGGTACTCAAAAGGCTGTACAATAGACAACCCTGACACATAAGACATTTTCTTGTTTTAAAACGAAAAGTGCTCAAGCAGGAATACAGGAGCCAAAGCCACATAATCAAATCAACCAGGAGCAATTGTACTTATCAAACTTGTCATTGAGAACTGTGAAGCGAGGGCTATAAACAACACATCTGCTGCCATGAAGAGGAAGCCCTCAGTGCTGCAGACTTCATGGGCATTGATCAGTCAAGCACCTGGGACTAGAGCTATTTATTACAGAATCACAGAAGCAATTATATTGAAAAAGACCTCTGAGATCATTGAGTCCAACCTTTGACCTAACACCACCTTGTCTACTAGACCAGGGCACTAAGTGCCACATTCAGTCTCTTCTTAAATATCTCCAAGGACAGTGACTCTATCACCTCCCTGAACAGTCAATTACAATGCCCAATCACTCTCTCTGTAAAGAGTTTCTTCCTATGTCCAACCTAAACCTCCCCTTGCACAGCTTAAGACTGTGTCCTCTTGTCCTGCTGCTGGTTGCCTGGGAGGAGAGACCAATACTCACCTCAATACAACCTCCTTTCAGCTAGTTATAGAGAGCAATAAGGTCTCTCCCGAGCCTCCTCTTCTTCGGGCTAAACAATCCCAGCTCCCTCAGCCACTCCTCACAGGACCTGTGCTCCAGACCCTTCA
>JAWWEW010000001.1:42757802-43041263 GCA_035583185.1 Anabacerthia variegaticeps | reverse complement strand
TCCTATGAATCACACAAGCACAGGTCACTGAGGTGGGAATGCCTTCTGGAAATCATCTAGTCCAAACCCCCGCTGAAAGCAACGTCACCCAGATTAGGTTGCTCAGAGCCATGCCTGGGTTGGTTTTTAATGTCTTCAAGGATGGAGACTCTATAACTCTCTGGGCAACCTCTTTCAGGACTCAGTCATCATCACAGTAAAACAAGTTTCTGTTCACATTTAAATGGAATTTTGTGTTTCAGTTTGTGCCCATTGCCTCTTGTCCCATCACTAGGACACCTCTGAGAAAAGGCTGTGTCCATTTTCTTTACTCCCCTCATCAGGTATAGTACACATTGAATAAATCCCCCTGAACCATCTAATTCTCAAGCTGAACAGTCCCAGCTCTTTCCGCCTTTCCTCATATATCAGACATTCCAATGCCTTAATCATGACCCTTCACTGGGCTTACTCCAGTATATCCCATATGTCTCTCCTGTACGGGGGAGCCCAGAACTGGACACAGCACTCCAGGCTTCTGCCAAGGCTGAAAGGGAGGGAAGGATCACCTTCTCTGACCTGCTGGCAATGCTTTGCCTAATGTAGCCTGGGATGCTAGTGCTGGGATCAGTACTTCTAGCATCCCCATGTAATGGCACTGATAGTCTCCTACCACCACTGCAGACGGCTAGCCTAGTTGAAGTGCCTTTTTACAGACACATAATTTTGGATACTTACAGCCACTCTGATCTACCAGTGCCTTCAGAAGCTTTTCCTCCGCTGTCATTTACAGATGATAAGATCCCAATTTGTTATAAAGGTTTTGTTATTAGTTAGTGAATACCTGACCTTTCATTTTGTACTGTTAAATTTCAGTCCCTTTCAATTACTGCAGTCCTCAAGGTCACCCAGTTCTTTCTGAAGATAGTATGAATATTTTACATTTGTCCAACACATAACCCTTCTCTTTGTAAGTTCTCATTACCTTTTAAAAGTCTCTCTAGTTGGAAAGTCTCTGAAGTGTTACATTCCTTATTCATTTTGCTGCCCTTTTTTTAACTTTTATTATTTCTCCTTTGTCCTTCATCTTATCTGCTGTCATGCACCATGGCAAAGTCCTCCATCTTCTACTGATATCAAGAGGAATGCTTGGCACTATCCATTAATTTTGTGTTTGCTAAGCACCAGGGGTATGTACCTTGCTGCAGGAATAACCTGGGTAGATACCACAGGTACTTCCAAACTGCCAATATAGATCAAACCAAACTTTCAATATGGGCTGTTGAACCCACCAAAGAATCATTCTTGTGCTTATGGTGTATTTTAAGTGGAAAACTAGGGCAAGTAGCTGCTCCTTATGTCTGAAATGTTAGCCTGGTTATGTCAATGTAAGATGTAGTACTTAAGCTACATGCTGTGTTAGCCAGAGATCTTCACTGAGCTACAAATGATGACGGAGTTACTTCCTAAGATCTTACAAATAAATCAGAGCCAAAAAACTCTATATACAGAACTGCAAATTTTGTCTGCGATGGATATATTCTTGGTAATGGAATCACAGCTGTGAGTCTTTTACTTCCTTTGGGAACCTCTTCAATTGATTTATATATCAGTATGTAGGACATGTACAGGCCAAGAACAAAAACAAATAAAGCATTCTTAACAAAGTGCTGGTTAGATTATTTATCAAATTTCAAGCTGATTCAAAACCTTTTAAACTCTTAATTATTTATAACTTGGATCCTAGCCTTGGGCAATAACATGACTAGACTTTGGATAATATGATAAACATCATATATGCTGTTTGGGAGTGGGGCCAAGTGGAAGGAGAGTTGTTAATAGCTATATATTTTCAGAAATTGAGAGGACTGTGGCATAGCCTTGCTCTACACAGTTTGCATGTGAGGCTTAAAACATCGCAGTACTGTTTTCTCTCCTTAAAGTTTTCTGTAGTTCTGTGGTCAACATGGGGAAGCCATCTTTCATGAAGTAGTTGATAGATGCATTTTTTTTCTCCTATTTTCTATGGCATCTTTAGGCTTTGTTTGAAAAACTGAAAAGCTTTTAACTCAAAACCAGATTTGAGTATCAACAACTGAAAACATGTTTGCATTCCAAACAGTTATCAATAACCAGGGAGCAAATCAAGGCTTCTGAATTAGTCTTGGCAGTCTTTTTTAGGGGGGGGGTGGGGAGGGACAGGCACGAAGGGCAACTTTTGTGTAGTTCCTTCTATGAAACCTGAAGACAGAAATACTTCCAGAGCATTTAGAGACCTCAGAGTCCGTTTGTGCTGAAAACAATAGCTCTGTTTGCCCTGCATGAAAACCTTTCATACTTTGCCTCTTAGGGAACATTACTGATTTTATGAGTACTCAAAGAATGAAAGCAGAAAAAAAATACGTGGCCCTGTCAATTATTTCAGATAGAACCCCTCACAGCCCTTTGTCAATCAAGCAGCCCATGAACATTAAACACTATCAGCAGTTACCAGGTTGCCAAGGAGTGGAGACGAAGGGTGGCTGATGGTTGTCTCTGCTCAACAGGGACTGGCCACCAGAGACCCTCCATTAACTTCTACACTAGCAAAAGCAATTAAATATGTGAGACATGATTGCATCCAGATGGTTCTTGAATATTTCCAAGAAAGACTCTTGAGTATCTCTTGAGGGAGCCTCCACAACATCTCTGGGCAACCTGTTCCAGTGCATGGTTACCCACACAGTAAAGAAGTTGTTCCTCATATTCACGTGGAATTTTCTTTGCAACAGTTTCTGCCCATTGGCTCTTGTCCTATTGCTCAACGACACAAAGAAGAGCCTGGATCCATCCTTTGGACACCCTCCCTTTAAATACTTGTATACATTGATGAGATTAAGGCTCAACGGGCCCAACTCTCTCAGCCTTTCCTCTTAAGAGAGATGCTCCAGTCCCTTAATCATCTTTGTTGCCCTCCACTGGACCCACCCTAGGATTTCCACATCTCTCTTGTACTGAGGAGCCCAGCACTGGACACAGCACTCCAGATGTGGCCTCACCAGGGCTGAGTGGAGGGACAGGATCACCTCCCCTGACCTGCTGGCAGTGCTCTGCCTAATGCCTTGCAGGATTCTCTTGGCCTTCTTGTCCACAAGGGCTCACTGCTGGCTCATGGACAGCTGTGTGTCCACCAGGACACCCAGGTCCTTCTCCACAGAGCTGCTTTCCAGCAGGTCAGCCCCCAGACTGTTACTGGTGCATGGGGTTGTTCCTCCCCAGGTGCAGGACCCTGCATTTGCCTGTGTTGAATTTCAGACACTTCTTCTCTGTCCATCTCTCCAACCTATCAAGGTCCTTCTGAAGGGCTGCACAGCTCTCTGTGTATCAGCCACTTCTCCCAGCTTTGTGTCCTAAGAGAAGTTGCTGAGGAGGCATCTGCCCCTTCATCCAAGTCATTAATGAACAAGTTAAACAATACTGGGTCCAGTATTAAACCCAAAAGCAGCACAATAAAGCCTATAAGCAGTCCTGCCAACCTGTAGACACGTGAGGAAGGAGCAGAATATTGCAGCAGTTCAATATGTAACAAAACAATCTTGTCCACCTTTTAGGAAATTAAGGAATTAGATCCAACTCGTGAAAGTGGCAAAAATACCAACATCCCAAAAAACTGAAAAACTACATTACTAGAATAGCAGTGTCAAATTCCAGAAAAGGCAGTCACCCTCACAGCAAAGCTACTTTACCACAAAAACAGCACTTTCAGTGACCAGTTTCACAAGGAGACAAATTGTTCCAGTGAGGACAAATCTGAACAGAACAGTGCATATCATATGTAGATCAAACAGGAATTATTTTCCTTTGACCCTGGAAGCCAGAAGTTTGATCAACATGTGTACAACACCACAGTAACAATGACTGCAACAGGTATCAAACTGCTTGGGAATATCCTTTGGAGAAGTTTTGCTCCTATACCAGTACAGCTCTATTACATGATCTCATAGTTACAAAACAACATTAAAAAAGGAAAAAAATGGTCTCTTGCAACAGATTCTTTCTCACATAATGTTAAAGAGAAGGGATACTTGAGAACAGGGACACATGATACTATAACAGTCAGCAAAAGTAATGAGAAAAAGAGGAAATCATGATACAAGTGAAACGTCTAAGAAAATAGGTGTCATCAGACCACTATTCACAAGGACAAGCTCCCTGCAATGTTTATTAATTTGGGGATGGGAAAACAGTTCCCTGTGGATAATGAGCATAGCTAAAACTGATTAATTGACTTGAGAAAATTTTAATTTTGAAGACAACCACAGACAGGAAATACAATTAGAGGATTTCTATGCAAAAGAAAAAAAAGAAAAGAAAAAAAGCAACAAACAAACCAAAACAACAAAAACTGAAAAAAACCCAAGAAGACACATACTTGTCTGGGCCTACATGAATTTGGAAAACACAATATGTGTTTAGAAATTGCTGCATTTGTTCAAAATGCCAGAGAGAGAACTGCAAGAAGCTGCTGATCATTTGTGGGACTCCTCTTGGAGTCTGGCAGAAATTGGCAACTGATTTGTTTGAATACAGCAAAGCTCTGTGCGATGATAGTTGATTATTACTGTCATTTTTTACCAAGTGATTCAGCTAAGTTTCACAATATCCAGCACAGTAACGAATGACATAACACAATACTTGCCAAACCTCCAATGAGCTTGTTTCAAACACAGCACAAGACACAGGGCACTTTCCAAGACTGCAGGGAATCATGCTTCATATGGAAGTTGCCATCTATATTGAATGTATGCATGCCTAAGCAAAAACAGATGTAAAAAGCCAAGGGTTCCAAAAGTGCCAGGCACAGGCAAAATCTTCACATGTGCCTGTTGAAGAGGCTTTTGAACTGTGGTCACCTTCAGTGGAACCAGCTGAGTGTGAAGTTACAGTGAGTATAGCTAATGTTTTCCAAAAACTAGAACTGTCCATTCCAAAACACTTAAATGTTGACTACAGCCCTAAATTCCACTTCTGCAGATCTGCTGGCCAAAGTCAGCTTGGAGATCCCCCAGCCACACGTATATGTTGACAATTGCATACCTCCCCACTGACCAAATATGTCTCAATCATAGAGAGCACCCTCTGCCACTTCCCAGCAGCTGAACAGACCAGTGAGAACAACTGCAATATTAGTTTCACAGGTTGAAAATCATAGAATAGCCTGGATTGGAAGGGACATTAAAGACCATCTAGTTCCAACTCCCCTGCCATGGACAGGGACACCTTCCACTAGACCGGGTCGCTCAGAGCTCCATCCAGCCTGGTCTTGACTACTTGTAGGGATGGGGTCTCCACAAATTCCCTGGCAAACCTGTTCCAGTGCCTCACCACCCTCACAGTAAAGAATTTTTTCTTAATATCTAATCTAAAGCTGCTCTCTTTCAATTTAAAGCTATTCCCCCTTGTCCTGTCACTACATCCTCTTGTAAAATGTCTCTTTCCATCTTTCTTGTGGGCTCCTTTCATGTCCAGGAAGGCACAATTTAGGTCATCCTGAAACCAACTCTTTTCCAAATGAAGCTGCAAAGTTAAAACCATGTTGAAGAGTAATATTTTAGTTGCTATATTATATGGTTTCATGGACTGTGCTGTATATGCAAAATTAATTCTAGATGAAGTTGATGTGGACTAGAAGGTCAGGAGTGTCTTCTCTTGAAATCTGGGTATATAAAAGCCAACACGAAGCTGCAACAGCAAACAGGCTTAGCAGCCAGCACAAACAGAAGACTCCACTTACCACGTGAGCATCCATGCAAGGACTGATCACCCCTTGATCAGGACTCTCCCACAGCTCAGCATATGAGCATATTAATGCACAAGTAAGCATTATTGAGAAATAACTAGCACAAGAGAAGTGCTGGCATTTCTCAGTATTTCTTCTGTTTTCTTCAACACAAGAAGCACCAGAAGTCAGTCATTTTCTGCCCTGCTTGCTCTGCACCAGTGGGGTGTGAAAGCAGAGCAAGCAGGTTTTTTCTTGTAATGAATGCCCAGTTCTTCCAGGAACATCAGGATCAAAATTAGTGTTATTCTAAATGTGTGAATAAAGAGCGGAAAAGAAAATAAAAATGAACTATGGGTAAAGGTAGTCTCTCAAAGCTCCCCAAAGGATACACTATCTCTACATACATTTTGATTACAAACCCCAGTACATTTTCAGTGAGTTTGTACATCATGAGCATATCACAGAATCATAGGCTGGTTTGAGTTGGAAAGGGCATTTAAAGATTCTCTGGTTCAATCCCCCTGCAATAAGTAGGGACACCTTCCACAAGATCAGGTTTCTCAGAACCCTGTAAAACCTGACCTTGAATGTTCCCAGCGGTGGGACACATACCACTTCTTTGGGAAATTTGTTCCAATGTTTCACCACCCTCACTGTAAAACATTTCTTCCTTATATCTAGTCTGAATCTACCTTCCTTTAGTTTAAAACTCTTTGTCCTACCACTACAGGTCCTGTTAAAAGTCTGGCCCCATCTCTCTTATAAGCCCCTTTTAGTTACCAGAAGGCTGGTTTGGGATCTTCCCAGAGCCTTCTCTTCTCCAGGCTGAACACCCCCAACTCTCTGCTTCATAGGAAAGGTGCTCCAGCCCTCTGATCATCTTTGTAGCCCTCCTCTAGACGCACCCCAGGAGGTCCACATCTTTCCTGTGCTGAGATTCCCATAGATGGATGCAGCACTCCAGGTGGGGTAAGAGTACTCCAGAGCAGAGCAGAGGGGCAGAATCACCTCCCTTGACCTGCTGGCCACGCTGCTTTGGATGCAGCCCAGGATCCGTTTGGCTACCTGGGCTGTGATTGCACATTGCCGGGTCATGTCCAGCTTTATCATGTCATCACCAAGGTACAGACTATCAGAGCCAAATCAGCTATTATAAGGATTATGACACTATTTATTACTGAATTAAAAAAAAAAAAAAAAAAGAAAAGAAAAAAACCCCAAATTTTTTAGAAGTACTTAACAGTCACTCCAGAGCAGAGGAAAGCCTTTAAAAGCAACTTCATACAGTGTTCAGTTTAAAAAGTTACTCCAACTTTTTAACCTAGAAACATAACAGCATTAGCAGTAGGGGAAGGAGAATTGTACTAAAAGGAAGAGATATGCAATGTCCAAAGAGGCTGAGGACAAAAACCTTGTAGAACTTCCAGCAGGAAGACAGTCTCCGAACGAACCTCCTTACAGAAGATGAGTTATGATAACTACATGTATTTATCAGGTTAATCTTTATTCAATGACTGAGTAGTGGGTGGGCATATACTTCATTAAAATGGCAAAGGCTTTCGCCTACCACAAACCAAAAATATAAACATGAATTTGAAAGGCCATGAATTATGCACTCAGCTATCTTTGATAATCAAGTAGGGAAAAAAGATTTAAAAATTACTTCAGGAATCAGCTCAGGTTACCATAACACCTCAACATCACAAGCATCAAGTAGAAGTTGATCTCAGAGTTGATCAAAAGCTGATTTGTTGCCTGCCTTTACAATAAATATTTGCACTTGCAACATATCAAACTGCCTGTAAGATGCACACACCTCCCAATAACCAGGTACAAGGAATAGCTCTTCCATACCTGTACAAAAAAATCCTCTGAATTCCCAAACAAATTTTGGGTTTATAAAACCAAGATGATTTTGCATTTACTGATAGCAAAATTAAGAGACAGAATAACTGTTACCTGCTAGTAATGATCTCAGTGCAGGAATCCCTCTACCATACCTGAACACCCACACAAAGCCATGCAGACACTTGTTTGCATCCTCCTCTGTAAAGCAAAGAGCCAGGCTCTCATCTCTTGGGCCAAACATTGCTCTAGCACCACTTTATCACTTTCTATTGTGCATCGAGCTCAGTCAGCACCAGAAGCCTTCTTCACTTTCCAGTGGAAACGTGCCATTACACAGCTGGCTGTACATGTGGAGGAAGGAGAAAAGCCCAAATGTCACAGAGCCTCTCATTTTACTTGTACCTGAAGCCCCATGATTCCCCTCATTACTCACCTGGGGTGCCTCCTACATGCAGCCTTATGGTCCCCAGGGGTGTCCACTGTGTTGATGCTGGAAACACAACCCCTGCCCACCTCCCTTCTCACTCACCACCACAAACCACGATGAGGGAGGAAGCCTGTGAGCTTCCAAGCACTAAAGTGCTCTGCAAAATCTGCTGACTTCACCTACAGCCACAGTCATTTACCTAATAATTCACTAAATGCATGAGGTGAGCATCAGCTCCAGCTGCCAGCGCTGGTTTTCCCTGGTGAGCTGACAGGGCTCCTGTGTTCCTTCTTTACTTGTATCTGCAGGCTCTTGCACAGGGTCACTCTCAGACCTACACATTAGGGAACCATCAGTCACTTGAAAAGCAGCAAGGCTCTGACATTCATGTAGACATTAGGCAGTTTCAGCGAGCCAGCAACACAGATGTGACTGCCTGTGCCCAGACTATTTACAGCCGAGAAGGACCTGCCTGCTGGTCTTGCTGCTGGGTGGCAGCTGCCACTGCCAACCCCTCACTCACACATGGTGCTCTTTTATGTAGATGTAATGAATGACCCGATGTTTTTCACTTTTATAAGGAGGATGATCGATTTATATTTAAAGGTGGTAGATATATTCTGGTTTATACCTTTGAGCTTTTAGGTGTTTTTCTTCTCTACAACAAGAGTAAGCGAGGGTTGAGGACAACCAGAAGCCTGCCAGAGATGCACTGCCCCAGGCACCATTGCACCCCATGGGAGGGAAGGGAGTTGGACCTCACTGCCCAGTTCAGCTACAGGATAGACATGATGCAGGAAGAGGCAGAGAATGGGACATGCAGGGAGAATGGGCAGCTACTGCAACAGGGAAATCACATTTCTTATTGCATGTTCTCTGCAGCTGCCAGACATAACATCTCTATAGCTTACTGGCTTCTGCCTGTAATGGATAAGAAACCAAGCTTCCATGGAACTCTTCCAGGTCTTTTCCCAAGTGATGCTCTATCCTCTTCCCTCTCCAGACTTTGGAAAAAGGAGATGCTGGCAGCCCTGAGCACTGTGGTGGGTTTCAAGTAGGAGAGGAGAGGACGTAGAGCTGTGAGATGGCTCATTTCAGGGACCTAGCTGAATTCCTCTGTTAGAAAAGGGGAACTCATTCAGGTCATTCACTCATATTCAAATTGCCATTGACCAGGACCCCCAGGTCCCTTTCCATGGCACTGCTTTCCAGCATCTCATTCTCCAGTCTGTACAAACATCCAGGGTTGCCCCATCCCAGGTGCAGAATCCAGCACTTTCCCCTGTTGAACTTCATATGGTTGGTGATTGCCCAGTCTTCTGATTTGCTCAGGTCTCTCTGCAGGGCCTCCCTGCCTTTGAGAGTCAACAGCTCCTCCCAGTTTTGTGTTGTCTGCAAACTCACCTAGTATTGCTTTGAGTCCTGCATCCAAGTCATTTATGAAGACGTTGAAGATCGCAGGGCCTAAGATAGAGCCCTGTAGAACCCCATCAGTGACAGGTTCTCCTCTTCTTTCTTTTCCTTTTTCCTCTAAAGAAGGTGACTTCCCACTGGGATATATCTGGAAATGATAGATTGGTACAGTGTCAATTTGCACAAAATGGCTTATTGATGTGCTTATCAAATTCCAGGGGATTAATTTGATTGTCATAAATTCATGTTAGGGAAACAATGCAGGGTCTCAGATGAGAAAGCCAGGTCATCACTCTAGACACAGAATAGAGCAAGCCTGTGACCATGTCCACACCCAAAAGCAGATCATAATCAGAGCACCACAGAGTAAAGAACAGATGTGAAATGACAAAGAAAACACACCAACATGGTTGCAAAAGCATGTCCAAACATGTTGGAGGAACGAGACACAAGAGAACCTCCGCTTTCCTAATGCTAACAAGCCAGTTCTCCTGTGCATCTGCACTGGACTAAGTGTGGGGACACATCTCTGAAATAATCAACTAACTAATTAAACAAGGTTGGCTTCAACTGACATGATCTTTCTCCTGCTGCTCTGGAGAAGCAGTCTCATAAGGAAGAAGGCAAGGCTCCTGCTGCATTCCCTCTGGGACACAGACAGTGACTCCTTTGGCATTACTATCATGATCCCATAGCCTCAGGAGGGCTGCAGGGCTGTAGGCAAGTTTTCACTGTGATGGAAAACTGATCTGGCACTAATGGTGTGCAACACTGCAACAAAGTTGGGTCCAGGACAGTAAAATTCCAATATATACTCCACATCAGAAGGCAGGAACAAGAACACTATTAGCTGAATAGGAAGGTATAATAACCCTTCTGCCCTTGACTAACAAAACATTTGTATATAACCCTAGGCATCCACTTAGATATTGTCTTTGGAGTTGACAAACTCCACAGGGAAATTTAATTCTATTTACTCCCGAAAAATGGCATTATAAGTGTTAATTTTCTTACATCTCCTCAGCTGTATTTTCATCTGCACATTGCACTGAAAGTCTTTACAGTAATGTCACAAGCCTAATGGCAGAAGACTATTAAATGAGGCAGCCCTCCATTGAATATAAACTTTCCTTAAACAATGATTTCAATCCCACTGAGCAAATTGGTCTCTTAGGAGAGAATATGCTTTTGCTGCAAAGAAGCCATGCAAGATCAATCTCCACGGCCCAGAGCTGCTCTGCAGGCACAGGGAGTTGCATGGTGTTGCTGTCTGTTTCTCTCCTAGTAGCCATGACATGCAACAACAGCACTCTCCCTGCAGCACTTACATTGGCAAACCAGGAATTCCTCTGAGCCCTTTAAAAACAGTCATGCAATGGTGACACATCAGTGAAGGAATAAGCTGTAATATCACTGCAAACTCTACTTCATTTAATTCAGTTTCATGGAAAAATGCAGCAAGGCTTTCTGTAGTCATCACAGGCTGAGATAGCACATCTCAAAGTTCCTAAATAATGTATTAAAAGCAGAAGAGTTAGGTTTCCCTTTAGTTTCTATGGCTCTTTTGTCAGCATTTTACATTACTGATCACAGGCTCTCTCTTTTCAGCCATAGAACGTGTATTGTAGGATTTTTACACAGCAAAGACTATGTCAAAGTTGTTCCAGGACAGACAGCTTTCATGGTCCACAAGATGCTCCAGCGAGACTCTACAGCAGAGACACTTTTTCTCTGGTGTGATACCAGTTTTCCTCTCTGGGCCATGAGGGCCTTTTGGCATGACTCTGTATACTTCCTTTTTGGTCAAGGTGTGTCCCTGACAAACACACATCAACAGCAGCAGCTTCCTTGGAACTGGGCATCCAAGGCAACTCAGGTAGGGTTACATGCTTTGATAAACCAGCCCTGTACCTGGGTGTGGGTAGGTTACAAGTAGGAATATCCCCTGCCTCACTCATGTCTTATAACATCAAAGCCAAGACCACTTGTCTTAATTCCAGTGCCTGCATTTACAGCCTTACCTTTTCCAGTTTGCCTTTTCATTGGTCTTTTTATTTCAGCTGAACGTGAGCAGGGTGACTCTGTTTGCTTTTTCCACAAGATGATGAATTTTCATGCCACTGTAACAAACTGTAAGAAGTGTGCTTAACCAATCCTTGCCCGCAATAGAAGAGGTTTTCTCATTGGGCAGCTATGATCATTCTTCATTTCCTCATGGGAAGCACAGCCAACCCAAACTTTTACCTGTGCAGACATGACTGTCCTTCATGACAATATCGTAACTAGTTCTCTTCCACCCTGGTGATGTCCTCCAGTGTATTGGCACTTTTGTTTTGAGAAGGTTAATAGGGGTCATCACCAGGCAATGGTAACAAAGAGGACAATGGCTAGCACAGAAACTAGAGGCAGGTGTATGGAGATTGTGTCAAACTCATAATGTCAGTAAATCCCCTTTCAGAACAGCAGCTTCTCCCTGGCCAACGTCACTTCTTATTTGTTGTGACTTGCCCAGCCCAGAGGAGCAGACAGCCACCTGGAGCCTCTTGACTGTTTAAAAAGCTTATTACTGGATGCACATCAGAAACAGTTTAATCTCCTCAAAAAACAAGATCTAGGATTAATATGGTGTGGGTTTATTTTTAGGGACCACTGTCCACCCAGAAGCCCTGGTCTGTAGTGAAAGAAATTATGTAGAAATCCTTTTGGTTTCAGGGAGTAAATGCATGTGGGTAGCCAAGTTTTCAAACAAAATCACTTAAAAACTCCTGGGGCTGATTGTTTTCTTGGAGGGTAATTTGTTCCTGCATAATTGCATCTTCTCAATGAATGGCAGCAGGTTGATGCATACAAGCCTTGCTACCTCCAGGCTCTCAGGGCCCCTGCAATGTTGCCTCTGCATGTCTGTTCATCCCAGGTTGCTCTGCAGTGGCCTGTAGTAACACACAATTTATTGATGTGCAAGTAGCTCAGAAATTCAAATTACAACCTTGGCAGTGGAAAAAAACACCATCACGTCCTCTTCAACTCCTGTGCTAAAAGAAAATCATAAAATTTAGTAAGGGAGAGGTGCCTACTAAATCTTATTCCTTTGTTTCTACAAGCTTCCCTCCACAGAAACCTGCACTAACTGCAGCAGGTTTCTTTTCTGTTATGCAAAGTGGGGGCAGGGGGTTGAGGGTGGACAGACAGTGGGCAGAGATGGACCCCATCAGTCTAAGAGGGCATCTACAGCATGCAGGGTGGAGGGCTCATCTGTCAGCATTCTGGATGTATACATGGACTTGTTAGAGGAGACATCTTAAAACAAACTTGGCTTAACACTACAAGATAGCAAGTGTAGTAGCTGAGTTGCCTTGGTAAGACCATGTCCCTGCTGCAAGCTCTGCCTTTTCCCTGATACTCCACTTTACACAAAGATAGTGTCCAGTGTGGGCTCCGAATTCAGTTCTTTCAGGATCCTCTGCATTTGTTGAAAATGACTTTGCATGCCATATTTCATCATGAACAATGATGGCTGACTTATGGAAACTGCAGATAGAATATTTCCTTGCATTCCTGGAAATCTCTGGGCATGGGCATCATTTCTTGTTTTACCAAGGGGATAATGCAACAAATAACCAAACAGAACAGGTGGGACTGGGGTGGGGAGAACCACAAAAGCAACCTACAACAACAACAACAACAACAGCAAAACCCAGAGAGTACCTGTGATAGTTTATCCTGTTTTTATCCTTCATTGGGTAAGTTGGAAGAACACTTACCTGACTCCTCAGGTCATGCCATGTTGCTAAGCTGCCCAAATGCCTTTCATCACAGACACATCACCACAGATAAGTCAATAAATAAATAATACACAGGTGCCTGGCCAGTTGCCAGAGTGCCCAAACATCTGCTTAGAGCTGTGCTAGTCCCCAGAGGTCCCTCCAGGACAGAGTCTCTGGTGTAGTCCTCAGCCAAAATAATGAATCTCTGAGCAGGAGATGGAGCATTGGTCAGGCACACCTGAGGCTGTGAATGAACTCCCACGGGAGGCGGAAGCCATCACTCACCATGTCACTTTGTAAACTGTGGCAAAACACACTCCTTTTTCTTTGCCTTTTCTAGCACTCAGCAGGACATATTATAAGACAAACTGTTTTCTCGCCCATGCCCCAAATCCCTAATTTCTACACTGCAAACTGATTGAGAAACAGAGCAAACTTCATCCACCAGAGATTAATGAGGCCTCACCATGTGATGCTGCCTTATCTGCAGGTGCTCTAGGAGGCCCATGAAATACAAGAACCTATAGAGCACAGAATAAAACAGCTACTGTGACCTTGATTTTCATCATTTAGTGTCACTTCATAAACTCACTGTTCTCCTTCAGGGTGGAAATGTTTTAACATCTATGTGCAATATTGAGTTTTATTTATCCCGAAGGTCACAAAACAAATAAATACAGGAAGATGGGTTGATATAAAAAGACTATTAAGTTATCCTATTTGGAACCACAGTACAAACAGGAAAATCATTTCACTTTTATGTTGAAATAATATTTGCTGTCACAATCTGGCTACTACCACCCTTTTCTTCTCCCTGCCAGAGCTCCCTTTGATGAAGAAGATCTGGGACTACTACTTTGCTCTTCTCCACTAGAACCAAACTGGAGGTATCCCAGTGGGGATTTACCTGTCTTTCCTTCACAGGAACATGTTACTTGACAGATACTTGACAGAATATGATCCATGATCTGAGAAAGGATTTGTGATTATCCCTGTGAGTACTCCTGTTACTCCTGTGAGGTGGTAACATGTACCTTTCTGGTTAGTGCTTCTGACTCCCGTCTCATCCTTTGCTCTGAGTCCCACACAAAGCCTACTTATACGCCAAAGACAGCAAAAATAGTGGCGATGACCTGTCTATCCAGTCCTCACACTGTTTCTGCCTGTGCAAGTCATCCTGCTTTCCCAGGTCCCTCCAATCCTATCCTCTACTGCTACCAGCATGTCCTGAGACTCAACTTCACTGTCACATCTGCATTCCTCCACTCCTTCAGGTCTCCTGCAAAGCCTTTTCTTCTAGATCAGTTATTAATCAAAATTGTCCATTCCAAAATGGTGTGGACTTGATATCGGGGAGGGACAGAGTGAGAAAGAGGGAGAAGAAAAGACAAAAGGAAGAAAGGGATTTGTACAAGGCATGAGCCTCACCATGGTGCCTTTCTGCTCACCTCCATGTATATGTTGCCTCTTCAGAGGTATTTGTTCTTTGCAACTGATGAACTGATGGTTTAATATTTTTGCATAAAGTGCTGTGCAGTATTATGGCATCATGGAATGAATAATGAATAATTCAATCTCTCACCTTCCCACTGGAATAAAATCTTTTGATTTTTGAATAATTTTCTTAAACTCCCACTAAAATACTTCTGTCAGAGAAGGAACATATTTTTTTAATTATTAGTGGTGCTTCCCACTAAAATAAATAAAACAATAAGTTGAGTTTCTAAATGACATGGTGGTATTCAGAGGCAAGTGCGGAGCAAGTTACTTGATGAGACTGGTAATCACAAATCAATTAACTGAATTTTCTTCTTATAAACATTTTATTGAAAACACACCAGAAACACCTTAATTAGGAGCTTTAATATCATAGAACAGCAGAGATTTCATCTCCCTCTTTCTCTCTCTCTGGTGTTTCCTATATGGAAACGGTTTACTTGCCAAAAGATTCTGATTTATTCCATGATAAGGTGAGTGGCAGTTTCTCTTTCATCTCAGCCAGTGTTCAATGAGACACAGTGTCCTCTTTCAGGCCACAGTGGCTGCAGCTGGACAACCCTGTGCCTTCCCACCTCTTCCAAGCAAACTGCCAGGACATTGCTGTTGGGACATGTTATTTCTCTTCAGTTTTTATTTTCTCAGGAATACAAATTTCCATTGTAAATCTTAGGTAGTAAAATTTCCAATACAGTAAGTAAAGGGTGGTTCAGTCAGGTGACTTCCAGTTGAGTTCATTAAAGCTGGAAACCACAAGGAAGTGGTAATAGAAAGCTGAAAGTAACCAGGGATGTTTAGCAAAACAGTGGGACAATATGTTATAATTTTGATAAACTGACAAAAGTCTGAAATTAATAACAGAGTTTTCATTACTATAAATATAAATTTATTCACTTGAGAAAACTTTTCCCCAGATGCAGAAAGACTAATACTGTTAAGAGATTTTCAGAAATTTACTGGCAATCCTTGTTGGTAGTGTTTTCAGGAGGATGATGGTGAGATAAGAAGGAATAACTACATAATCTGATCAGAGTTTTCATAAATTACACTTTAAAAAATACCTTAAAGTCTTCACTGAACAGCAGAGGAAGGACCACTTGCCTCACTGCTTTTCAGTCTCATTTATCTTGTCCCAGAGTTCTATAAAATTCACAGTAATTATGTTTAACTACCTATAATCAAGAAACTTGAAGGAGAGTATAAGCAGTAATAACTCTGGTGCCACCACTGTGACAGTCACAGGCAAAGAGGAGCCAGCAAAGAGGGCACAGAGCCACTGGCAGAAGGAGAAGCAAACCTAAAAAGTGACCCCTAACACTGTATCAGGCCCTAGGGGACTAAGACTGACTCAGAAAGATGGTTTCCCAGAAAAAAAAGACAAAACAGCAGTTCATCCAGAGTGTGATTCTCCAAAAACCTAGTACTATCTCCAAAGCACTTGGACATCTGCCAAACAATGAATACATGCAGCAAAAAGACCCTGCTCCTACTTAAACCCCATCTCCAGTCATAGAGACTCCATTGCAGACAGAGCAAAGACCTTTTCCTCCCAAAATACATGACAGCTTCTGTGGCTGCACCAGAGTGGTAAGCCTGAATAAATCACTTACGGATATGAAGTACAGCGAATACACCAACACCTGGGAACCTGCATAAGCTTGTCTCACAAAGCATTCATGGGGAGAGGGTAAAGGTGGGGTATGTGGTCATTCTGCACACTGAAGTCTTCTGGTTGCCCTCCTCTTGAAGACATAGCTTATGCAAATTTAATGTTCACGTTCTTTCTTTTAATCCTCAGAAACTGATAAATAAAGTTTGTACATGTTGTTTTTGTTCTAAGAACAAGGCATTTTGTAGCCTCAACACAGTCAGAACACCTTGTCAATGCAAAAACTACATCCAGCCAGGATAAGGCTCTGAAAGGCAGATTTGTTTTATTCTTCATCGGTCAGGTTCAGTCAGGAGACATGAGCCAGGCAGCAGTCAATGGTCCCTGCCAGAGGCTGATCTGGCACCACCTAACAGAGAACTCTGCGTTCTCCTTATCTCCTGGGTTAGACCAGTCCAAGTCCCACTCCCAGGATTCTTTGGTTTGGTCCACAAGGTCTTCTCCCCATGCACAGCAGCCACATCTCTTCTCCTACACAAGAGCCCATGTGCCACCCACCACCCCATAGGATGGTGATGGCTGCCCCTAGCCCACATTGTGCCTGGAGTTCCCTGCCTCAGGAATCCTCTGCCTGCTCCGGCTGCTCCTCAGCAACCCCTGAGGTGGATCTCCCTCTCATGAGTTTGTCTAAGAGCAACCAAGAGGTTAAAAATTTGTCACAGACTTGGAAAGAAGCAAACATCATGGTGGGTAGGATAGCTGCAGAAATGTCCCCACAGGAAATGGGGAAGGCTTGTTTGGGAGGGGCTAAGCCTTTCCTAAAATGCCCAAGAAACTTAAAATATGACTTTCAAATCTTGACTAATCATATACTTTTCAAAGATTTTCCAAAAAGATGTAAAAGCATTTTTTCTCCGTGGTGACTGTTTCTCTGCCAAACCGTAACTTAATTTCAGAATTCACTACAATATTCTGAAAAATTATTTTTTAAAGTATATGGGAAAGGTTTCTCTATGCTCATAATTTCAAAAGCAACAATTTATACACTCTCAGAGACACAGCTTAAACAAACAAAAGACCAGCTAATAATGTGTACTCAGGACCATGTAAAACCAGAGTATAATAGAAATTCAAGTGGCAATCTTACCGCATCAATCAAATTTTATTGCTAGTGACCCTCTTTTCCCCAGAGGGCTTGACACTTCAGATTTGAAAAAGTTGCTGAAAAGATCATAGGGATAAATTTGGAAGTATATTTAAACTGTAGGAGAACAGCAATTTAAATTATGATAATATGACCTATTAAATAAAGAAATTAAAACCTCCCAATTGATTATGTAAAAAAAAAAAATCAATTCCACAAGGACTTGAAACACCAGCTATGCCTCAGTTTTGAAGAGGCAGAGAGAATATGAAAATGTTATTCCCTGGCTACTCTCTGGATATTTACAGAAGTGATCCTGTGGCTTTCAACCTTCTCCAATTTCCAGACTCCTAAAAATTTACAGCAGAGTGTCCCATTAAAGAAAACACAAACTTGCTCACGAGGTACTTGCCTTGATTGTTTACTTTTACTGATCTGTCAGAAATAGTTAGTGGGAATTAAGGGCTTAAGGAGCAGCACTCAAGCCCCGCTGAGGACATACACTGCTTCAATGTGGAGGCAGCTTGTTGTCAACTCTTGGCATGCCCAAAGTGCCACCTGTACCTGGATTTGCACTGCACATGCAGGCATAGGTCCTGGAAAGCCTGTGGGTGGGCTGCTCATCACTGACAGATGTAATTAGCAGAATGCAGAATGCTTCACCTATATGAACCACTCAATGGCAGGATAAAGCAGCACAGGCTGCAAGGAAACTTTTGCTACTTAGGAAAAGGACAGCAGGTCTGAACTAAAGGTCCATACTGCCAGATTTTCTCTAGACTCTCATTGATTTACCTTTGCAAATCCCCTTAAATCAATGTTTCTTTGGAGAGGGTTGTCCAGCTGCCCTGTACTTTGTGCTCTGCTGCTGATAGCTTGGCTCATTGCTGGCACCTTCTCTTTCCCTTCACTCTCTGCTGATGGAGCAAGGAAAGCAGAGCCAACAGCCCCAGGCAGCCCCGTAATCTCACCTGAGCAATTAGTTCTACTTCATATATGCAATTAAATATTTCATTCTCTCCCTGGCACAAGGAAGCAAAGGCAAGGGGGAGGCAAGGGCCTGCCATGAGGGAATTTGGGAACTTGAGCCCGTCTTTCACACACCAGTTCCACTCTAGGACACACTGCCAGTTTGGCCCTTCTCCACCCAAACTGCTAGCTGTTTCAGATGCTGCCTTTATGCCTCTTTACAAAAAACCTAAGTTTTATTCATTTGTAAGACTTACATAACTTCCAAAACTTCCTTAATCCTCACAAATCAGAATTTTTATATTCTGGCCAGCAAGGTTATCCAGATTTTCTGCTGCTGGGACCAGGACAAGCAAAGTGACTTAATCACCATTGTTCTCATCCTGACACTCACCATCCCATTTTAGGATCACCTTATGCATTTATAGCAACACAGCACCCCTGAGGACAGTGCATGTGGCATTCATCACCGAGACAGAACATCATGCCAATTATTCTTCATCTCTCTTTTACGAAGAGCAGATAGAAAGCAGGAGTTATGGTTCTCCTGCTTCACTCTCACATCTTCCTAAAACTTATTATCATTGTAATTTTAAATGTTGTGGAAGACCAGAACTAGAAGGTTACATAGACATTATACAAAAACAAACACAGTATCAAGTTAATAATTCAGACTAATGAAAGTTGTCTAAATATAACTGAAGAAATAAATGTAGAAGGCATGGCCCTGCTGGAAACACTGTCTATTTCCACAGCTGTATATCAGCTGTATCCTGTGTCCCCCCAAATTAAAGGAACATATCCACTGGCATATGACTAGAAATTACAAGACTAGGCCTGTGCTGCAGAAAAGAAAAGGGTTATGTAAAGAATTAGATAAGTATGACTCATCCTGAACATTGGGTTTGAAGAATGTTAATAATACTATTGAGTATCAAGCTGGCTGTTACAGTTAAGATTGCACTTGGAATTTCCATTATAAATCCTATTTCTGAGGTTTTATAACTTGGCTGTAGTATAAATTCAATCACAGCTGAAACTCAACATACAGAGTCTCATCATTGGAAGCAAAAGGTTTTTCAAAGAAAAATCCCTTTGGTCTTTTGAGATTGAGGGAATAAAAAGCCAGTAGAATCATTAAGGGAGAGTTGACACTTCTCTGCCCTCGTGTAAATTACAAATGACCTCTACACTTAAGCTCAGGATTTCATAAATCATTAATCCAGAATGGAGAATGCTATCTCTAGGTGTATGGAAACAAAACTCATTAAAAACATTTGATCTGTTACCCTGAAATTGCTATTAGAAGGTACATTCAGCAACTTCTCCAAAGTTTCAATATAAGTTTTGATATTCAGAGTACCAAATTTCGGCATTGACATTCATTGCACCAATTTCCAAGCCACTAACAATATCACATTTCAAGCATGGAGCTGCCTCCAAGTGCATTTGGCAAAGTCTATTGGCACTAGGATGGATCTCACAGAAGCAGGCAAGCAATCCAGCCTTCCAAAAGCCAGCTCAGGTACATTCATGTTTCAAACTCTGGCTTCACCAGGGGCTTCCTGCCACCCCCGTGCTTTCTATGTAAGTGCTTGAACCGCAGCAGTAAACAAGGCACACACAGCCCCTCACTCTGTCTCCCACCAGCAGGACTGGGGAGAGAGCTGGAAGGGTAAAAGCCGGAGAACATGTGGGTTGAGATAAAGACAGTTTAATAGGGAAAACAAAAGCTGCGCATGCAAGCAAAGCAAAACAAGGAATTATTTCAATGTTTCCCATGGGCAGGCAGGTGTTCAGCCATCCTCAGGAAAGGAGGGATCCATCATGCATAACAGTTGTTTGAGAAGACAAATGAATGACACTCTGAATGTGTCCCACTTCCTTCTTCTTCCCCTCACTCAATGTACCAAGCACAATATCATATGGTATGGAGTATCCCTTTGGTCATTTTGGGTCACCTGTCCCAGCTGTGTCTCCTCCCAGCCTCCCACGTACCCCCAGCCTCCTTGCCAGCATGCAAGTATGAAAAGCAGAAAAGGCTTTGGCTCTTGTTTAAGCACTAACATTGCTCAGCAATAACGAAAACATCGCTATATTAACAAGCCTGTATTCAGCACAAATCCAAAACACAGTCCCATGCCAACCACTGTGAAGGAAATTAACTCTACTCCAGCTAAAACCCACACATTTGGCAAGAACTACTCAGGCTGATAAGCAGTGATTTAGATATGGTCAGTGCCTCCTAGACGTGAAAGCGCAGAATGCATCCCAATGGGGTACCTTGTTCAAGCCACCACTTAGACTCTTGTCTGCTACCCCCTTTCCCCATATTCATGCAGCCGGTTAATAATAAGCATTAAAATAATTTGATAATGTTGCATTTTCAGTTTCCTAAACACATGCTTTCCCTATTAGAAAAGACCACCAATTCCACCACCTTCTAAAAGATACACCTTTCAGCTAGTCTTTGGCTGAGGTCTTTGCTTCTAGACACCTTATATGCAAGGAAAAGTGCAGAAATCCATTAAATAAAAATTATTTTGAATACTTCAAATATGCAATATGCCACATGCTTATCAGGTGAAGCACAGACCAACAGTGAGGAAAAACTCTGCCCAGAGGGCTTGTATAAAATCAGATGAGTCACTTTTGTATTTTTAAAAGAAGGATCATAGGAAGTGTCTGACACTTCAAGCATTTCTAAAAAGATGGAAGACTTGGGAATGACAGTGCTAGCGAGGCAGGGAGGGTGACACTGTGCTGCAGGACATAGCACTGTGCTAGGAAACCCGGGCCAGCTTTGGCACAGGCTTCTCAACAGCCAGTGGCTAATGGGGTCCAAAACAACTCAACAGCCCCAGCCTGCAGGCGGGCTCACCACAGGCTGGTCGTGCTAGCACTGCAAAGCAGTTCAATGTGCCACTGTATAAATGATGTCCATTAGAAAGAATAGAAAACAGGAAAGTGTTCACCTCAGCATCTGGCAAAAAGATTTCTTAGATAAGCTGCTTTCATTTAACATCAAGCTGTTTACTCACTCCTTGTCAGGTCTATAATGTCAGTAGCAGTGGTTTGGAGTGTTAATAGCACTTTAATTATATAGTATGCAACCAAATTGGAAGCTTCTAATTGAGTGTTTCTAAATGGAAGGAATTAATTTCATTTATGAAAATTTGATAGGGCTTTTATCAGGTGTCCATCTAGATTGGAAGTATTTTCCCAAAGCTGCTGAGTTAATAATTTCCTTAATTTTATTGAGAGAAATTTTGTTGGATTAACTTTCCTCACCCACATATGTCTGGGCTTGTCAAAAGAACTTGACCTGAGCATTAGACCACCTTGATGCACCTCAAATATGTAACTGCTACAAGGACTCCGGTAGTGGACCCTTGAAAAAAAATGTGGATTTGATCTTCAAATTCACAATGTTCTTTCTTCCTCTTTTTTCCCCTTCAGATGAAATACACATTGGCTAATGAGAAATGCCTGCCAGTGTCTACTAGAACCACAGGGTTCAGGTGGTGGGAGTGGATGCACTCCCTGAAGGGATAATTCCAGGACCTGGGATGTTTGGCACTTGGCGGGCTTCATCACAGCTCTGATTTGTCTCTCTGCTTAAATTGAATTCAAACCACTTCAAATACATTTGGGATCTTTTTCCCTGCATTAAAACAGTGCTAAGGGGGGTTCAGTATGTTCCACAACATATGATGGGATGGCAGAACCTCCACTTCACCTGCTATTTGGTAAGCAGTATTTCTGTCCATACATTATGGAACGGAGCAATAAAGCAGAAAAGTCCCAACCTGTAACATCATAGGAGTCTGTCTGAGAGAAACTTAATGATCCCTTTAAAAAAATAATGATGAGGAAAACATATCAAGGGCAATTTATGGGAAAATTGAGGACCTTACTGCAAAACTTGTGTTGCTGGCAGTATAGTGAAACTGCAGTACTCTCTTGCATTTGAGACAATAAATACAGACAAGCAGAAAATATTTTTCCTCTGTGTCTGTGCCAGTAAAAGATACCCTTTGAGGCATTTGTTGTAGCTCAAAACACAGAAGCTGGGACTTTTGCAGCTTTTCTAAAATTTAGGAACAGTATGTCAAGGTCAACCTTACAGTGCAACATCATCAACCTCAGAGCAAGACAGAGAGGTGAGGAGGAAGCACTGCTGCCAAGGACAAGCAAGGGCTTAAGAGCAGCAGGGACCAAGTTCAGTAAATATCCCAGAGAACTGATTATGTCCATTTCAACATTCAAGAGACAAAACCGACAGATGCTCTGGCGCTGTGGAGGTGGAAGAGTCCCCAGAATGAAAGAAGAACAGGTGAAAAACTGGTTTTAGCCCATCATCCAAGCACTCTGCAGGAGCGAAAGTGCATATGCAGTCCAGTGTTTAGGAATTCAAACCCTGTATCCCAGCTCTTGACCGAGGACTATGACCAGCAGCACCACTAGCATTGCCAGACGTAGAAAGAGAGAATTCATTTTGGGCCCCCACTCCTCTACAAGCACCTTCCTACAGCCAAAGCAGCAGAATAAAGGAGAAAGCAGGTGTCTTTTTACTCTGAAAGGAAATAAGGGTCATAGTACAAAATGAATAATATGTGCAAGTGAGACTTTGCAAAGCGACAGCAAAGTTAAGCCACCAGTCATCAGTAAATAAAATAGATTCAGGATCAAAACTGGGGTGAAATATTTCTGCTTATTTAGGATCACAGTCCATCATCTCTATAAGGTAGAATCAAGCCCTGGCAAATGCCTCATACACAACTATTTTGACTCATGTAATAGCCCTCAAATGATAGTCCCAGATGTTATCATCACATAATTTTCTGAACAATTGTGTCCCCATGTCACAGAGTTTCAATTGGTGGAGCAGAGAAAGACATCAGAGACATTCAAATGCACAGCAGCATGCTTATGGGTGTTCAGGTACAAAACTGTCTTGTTTCCTTCTAACTAAAACTGACATAAGCCCACTTGTGGGAGGGACTGGACTCCTTCCATCTAAAAATAGAAGGGTAGATCTCTAGGAAGCAAACTCATGAAACCACAAGGAGAGAAGAGCCTTGGGAATCTACTGGCAATTTTCCAGGCCAGAATGAGTGCAGCTTCAGCAAAAAGTAAGTTTCAAAATTAGCTCCAGCACGGCACAGAGCCAAGAGGTGCCGATACCTGCAGTGAACGAAGCTGGGGAGTGTTGGCCACACGGAGGAGTGACAGCCAGTGCAAGATGCTGGTTTACAGCCTGCTGAGTCAGGGACATCCACAGAGGTGCTGAACTAGTAGACAGAAAACAGAGAAGTGGCTTTGCTTAAGTAGAGGGCTACTTCTACACAAAAGCATTAGAAAGGGAGGGCTTGCAC
Organism: Anabacerthia variegaticeps; assembly: GCA_035583185.1. Classification (NCBI taxonomy): domain Eukaryota; kingdom Metazoa; phylum Chordata; class Aves; order Passeriformes; family Furnariidae; genus Anabacerthia; species Anabacerthia variegaticeps. Next base: position 43,017,474 of record JAWWEW010000001.1, on the reverse strand, counting down.
ATCATCTTCGGAACTTTTGGCTTTGTACCATGTTTGGTCACTTCCTCACTGCTCCTTCTCTGATCATGATGCTGATTGATGTAAAAGCATGTTCCCAATCCTCAGAGGGGTGAAAGAGTGTCATCTTCTGAACAGAGCCACATACACAGATCTCTTCGAATTAATTATGGTGGCAACACACATGGAGCACAGTACAGTGCTATTCAACATAAACAACACCACCAAAATAAAGGAAAGAATGATTGACTGTGTTCTCAGCTTAATTTTAAAGAAATCATTAAACCACTTCTCTTTAACCTTGAATACCTTAATTGTGCTTGATGCACTGTACAATTCTTCTTCTAAGCAGAAACAGTTATTTTTAAAATACTAACCAAAGAGATGGTTTCAAAGGACTTAAAAGACATTTTGTTGTCAAGGTGAGTAAACAAAAATAAAAATGTGGTAACTACTATACCTAAAACTTAGGAGAAGGAATTTAGCTTTCTATTTAGGTGGTGGTAAAACAAAATGAATCACAGTCATACCATCCATGGTGAATCTACTTATGCTAGAAATGTAATAAAAAACCATGTCACACCATCAAAAATAAAACTATCAAAATCCATGCCAGCTGCCTGTTCAGTGGCTGCTATAGCACATAAACAGCTATGTTCTGGTGGGCTGCCCCCACTGTCCTTGCTGCCCTACATGAATGCATGTCTTTTAATGATACACTGGATAAGTGCCACAATAGAGAAACATGAAACTTCACCCATAGCATTTAATTGCATAAAGATTTTTTTAATAGAAAATATCACTATCCTTTTTCAATCTGTAAAGCTATTCCAAACAAGGGGAGGCAAAATTTAATTAAGCCCAATTCAAATCTATTCCTTATCTCCCAGTGGAAAAGCCTTATCTACAAGGGTCCAGCTGCCAGGCTTGCTGAGAGGGGCATATTCAGAGTGCTTTATGTTGAGCAGCAATTGCACTAATGCATAAACTATTCATATAGCCAAGACTGGAACCCAAATCTTTCAAATGAAAACATGAGTGCCACTGGCATTCATTTGCGTGCTCTCTCATCCCATGAGTTTTGTTATGCACAGGGCAAAAATCCCTTATTGATGATGAAGATAAATAGACTGAATTTCATCATGCAAGGATGTTTGGCCTTGGTCTTCTGCATGACAGAAAGAGTATTTCTCTCATCCTACCTACTGAATTGTAAAATAAAATAAAAAATTGATCCCTGCTCTCTTTTTTTCCACAGCACTAGCCTTCAGGAAAAGCTACCAACTGTAAGTCCAGACTGATGAATGTGCTTCTCTTAGCTCTGAGAAAAGACACGAGTCTCGGAGAAGGCAACAATTTAAAACACATTCTCATCTGAAGGGACCTTTGTTAAGTGACAAAGCTGCCTCCTTCTGCTGCTGTCCATACATGCTTCAATCTTCCCCTGGACTCTTACCTGGGGCTCTGGAATCAACTGACAAGACATAGCAACTAAATCCACAAAACACTTCACAACATGGTGCAGAAGTCCTTTTTTAGAAAAATGAAATGTTCCCTTGTTATTCAGCTCACATAGGATTAATTGTGTCCATGCTGGCTGGGCAGAGGCAGACAGGATTCAACTCCACTGGAAGTGCCCCAAGGCACACTGAAACCACTCATGGATCTACTGCATTGATGTTTAGAGACTCAAAGACCCACCAGACAAACAAGAAATGCATGGTTATAGGACTTTCTGGCTAACACATAATCAGAAGGCTGATTCTTCAGTAAAGGCATCTTCTACAAATAGATCCACATTCCAGTCACGATACAAAGAAGTCATATTGGAAGAATCAAAAGAGGAAAAGTCTTAATAATCTCTCCTTAGTCACATGCCCTCTCAAAAACCACATCCTTCTGCATCACCTCAAGAACTTAAGCCAATGAAAGTTTATATGTGTAACGGAACTACAGAGCTATACCTACTTCTCATTATAAGACTTGTCTTTTTTGGTTGTTTGTTTTTTTTTTTCCCCATGATGCTTTCATCCCCCTTCACATGTCTAGATTAGAGTATACAGTCCCTAGGAAAAGGAAATAGGTTGATACTGCTTTTTTGTTTGTTTGTTTGTTTGCGCTATGGGGGACTAGCATATTTTTGTTTCTTTATAAATAAGTAACAGACTATGAACTTGATCTCACACATCCTAGCTTTGATAAAATTCCAGGTAACTTTACAAAGACACACTGTGAATTAAGCATTATAGCATCTGGATCAAAATAGGAAGTGAAAATACTGGTGTGACTAATGAAGGTAAGATGCGTTTGCGGAGATATTAATTCAAGTTTATTCATTCATTTCACCCCATGCATTCTAGTAAAAATGTGGTAACAAATCTTTAATTATTTTTGTCTGTAGATTACTTTAGCACCTTCTTTCTATCCTGGGACAATCTGCAATAATTAAACACATAAAAAACATGCCAACTGGTTATTTCTAAGGCAGCGTAAACAACTGTTCTCACTGAAAAGCTAGGGTACTTGCTATAATATATACTGAAATCATGAATGTTTTATATTTACAGAGGCAAAGTATTGATCAATATTCAATACAAAAACTGTGAATGCATTTTTTACCTTGTGGGGATTCCTCAAGATCTGAAGGAAAAAAACCCAGCAGATGACCTCCTATGGGAGCCTTGTGCTTTAAAGAAAGTTCTTCACTGGGCACAAAACTCATTAGATAGATTTTGAGTTCACATTACATCAGTCCAACATTTGAGTGTTTATTTAGGATCTAACTGGGACAAAATGCACTCTTACATTGATTGTGAGTCTCCCAACTTCTTTATTTTCCTGCCCATCCTCTGAGGACCTCTGTCTCTGAGAGATTTCATGCTCTGTTTGTTCACTTGCATTCAGAGGTGATCTCTATTTTCTCTTCATCCCGCCTGATCTAGTTTATTCAATTCAGCCACAGTCAAGTGTCTACAGCTGAGTCTACTGCAGGCTTTGCTCAAGAGCTCCAGATGTTCTCTAGATCTTCCTGAAATATGGTGGCTACACTGCCAGAAAATTCAGAAAAGTGGGACTCAAACTGGGCAATAGAATTGACCCTGCCTTGGCACACCAGATTCTATCAATCTTGTACAAAGCTCTGCCATGGAGCACCACTGACTCAACCCTGTCCAAAGAGCACAATATACTTGCACAATAATATAATAACCCAACACAGCAATATATCCCAGCCAAGCACAAACGACATAATGGAGCTGGTTGAAAAATTTGTTTGGGAATTTATGGCTTTTTTTTACCTATTTTATTTGTTCAGCCTGCCAGAAACTATAGGAAGCCTAAAGCAACTAGAACAAGATGTCCAGGATGCAATGTATAAGGCACGAGAACCAGAGCAATTTATTCCATATTCAAAACAGGACAAGTAACTCCGTGTAACACAGAGGAATAAGAAGAGACACACTCACAAGCAACCTGGGGAACTCCTTTGCAAATCACTTTCTACATTTGCTTTGCCTGGTACCAGCACGTCACCCTCCCTGAGGGGCAGCCAGATTTGTAGTGCCGGTCTGAGTGCTCAGAGCATTAAGCAATGTGGCTAATAGACAGCTGGGGACGATCTCCCTTTGTATTCGCATTCGAATACCATGCAGCTTCCCTGCAGCACCGGAGGCACGGGGGACATTGGAGCAGAGTGCTTGGTCCCTGCAGCCGTAGCAGGAACAGAGAGCACAGCCTGTGGGAGGCAAAGAGAAGGCATGTCTGTATCCTCCCACACCCACTGAGGGCTCCAATAAAGGCAAGCACAGGAGCACATCTGATTTCACTAGAAGGGTAGAGTAGGAGAAACTGGAGTTGAGTTTATCTTGCATGCCCTGCCCAGCATTTCAGGATATGACCCTGAGCTCCACTTCGCTCTTATGTCTGAGCAGCACTTCTGACTTAGAGGATTTGCCAACCCACAAAACACATCACACTAGACAGGAGAAACACAGCAGGACTTGGAAAGCAGAAAGATGGGGTATGAAAACCAGTTGCTCAGGGGACTAGTCTGTCACTCCTAATTCCTCAAGCATTTTAAGGTCTCAATGCAACACTGGAATGCACTCAAGACTCCTCAGGTTACAACTGCCTTCATCCTCTTTCATAGCATTTCAATTAAATGGAGGTGCATTAAAGTAAAAGGGAGTTTGACACGGTCTTCAAAGGGCCCTTAATCTCACAGGAGTTATTGAAAGGGAAAGGATATTTTGAGTCATCCCTCCTTGTTTAACTGCCTAATCAGACAGATACTTTCATTGTCTGATTTGTGCCAACATTGAGATTGAACTTAAGATTCACATCTCATAGCTCCTAATTTTATCACATTAGGGCTCAAACGAGTTACAGCAGCCCAGACTCTTTCCAAATGGTAACCTGCAGGACTCCTTTATGAAGTGGGTTAAAAAAGACTTTTCGTACCTTCCTAATAGATAGCTTTCATTATTTACAGATTTTAGAACGACAAAAAAGATTCACTGCAGAGCTAAAGCAAGCTGACAGGCTACATTCAAGTTGCATTAATAGATAAGGAGACATTGCAGTACAATAGACTTTAAATATTTCTGCAGCTCTACTCTTCAACCTGTTTTTTAGTATGTGGAGAATTTGCTGCCCTCCTCTGCTGGACTTTTGATCATAAGGAGGATATCTTCTGGGGCAATTCTTTTCCTGGAACCCATGTGCTCCAGACAGACTGTGTGAGATGTGACTTGGCTCAGTGTTGAGGTGTTCTAAAATAATTGAGAAGGGGAAAAAAGGCATTTTGTGAGAATCTCTTTTCTTCTGATAGCTAACAAGGCAAGAACAAAGGGATTTTGTATGACTATTTTCTATTGAAACCTAGAGTGTGTCATGTCCAGTCACAATCCACTGCTCTTTTGATATGACGCAATATGCTATCCAATGGATGGCGTAAGAGCAAATACTGGACCACAGGTTAGAGGACAATATCTTTCCTACTTTTTGTTTTTCCATCAGGAGCAAAATAAGCAAGGAAGCCAGTGGCTGATTACGTGCTACGCCAGGTTACCATTCCTCTGCTCATTAGCTATAATTAACTGTTCAGGTTATGCACTTGACTGTTTTATGCTTCCCAGCAAGCTAACGTCATTTTATCTGGAGCAAAGAGTGCAACGTGGGGGTTTTAATTGCTGGGCCTTTTGTCAAATAACTGTCATCTCTTCCATGTGTGCAGTCTTTGGGATATATAAATCCAGTTAAATGAACAGGTTTCCTTTCCATGTAAACCAGAATAACTGTAACAATTACGATCTCTTTAGATGCTTATGTAGAAAAATCAGAATGTGTGCTGGTAACCAAAAGTTGAAGAGGGATCCTTATTACATTAACACCTCAGCTGAAGAATATGTGCCTCTGAGCAATGCCCTCATCAAACAAATAAAACTCAATCTTTAAGCACGCAGAGTTTAGAGAGCCTGGACAGAGAACAGAAGGTAAACTGGGACCAGAAAGGGAATGGTGACTACTCTGTATTCAGATTATATTTCCTTCCAACTCTACAATTGGTCCTGTGGTATTGCTTTCTCACTCATTAAACATGAGGGATATCACTTTCAAACACGTCCCTCTAGCTAAGGCTCCTGACTGCCATTTACAAAGGTCATTTTTGAGACACCTGTGGCCTATTTGCCCAGGTCACGCAGACACTTCAGACATTTTTATCCAGATACTTAATTAAGCCAACAAGAGGCACCACACTGACACTGTAGCCTTCCTCTGTTTCACCCTAGCACTGGCCCTCAGGTTTTGCTCAGAGAAGATTAGGAACAGAGGCACAACTCTACAAGTAGCACCAGAGAACTCCAGGCTCATTCACTACTAACTACAGAGGAGAGCACTCAAATCCAGCCTGGGGCCACCACAGCTGGTGGTAACCTGGGGTGGAGAGGTCTGCAGCAGAACCAGAAGCAATGCTCAGGCACCTCAGGTACTTTCTGATCTTCCCTTGGCTTAGTGAAACAGGGCTCTTCCCAACAAGAGGCTCCTGCCACGTGGGGAGAATACTGCTCCAACAATACCTCTTCTGAAATAGTATTTTTCCTAAACACTATTTTTCCTAAATGCCAGATTTCTTCTGTTTAACCATCACCACAGTAAAGAGCTGTATTAAGCCCCATTACCCAAAGTATTTTTCAGTGCAATATGCTTATGCACCCTTCTACTCTCAATGCCCAAAGGACATTGGGACAGAGCACCATCACAAAACAAAAAGATCCTAGCACAGCAAACAGAGGCTAAGACACAAGTTGAATATCCCTGGAGTCTTTCCTCCTGTTTCTGTAAGGGAAACTAAGTAAACTCTGCCTCAATCATTCCCTTTGTGCCTTTATGTAGGCAGAGTGGCTCACCAGAACAGGTCACATTTACACCATTGTAGTAATCCTCTAAAATCTTGGGCACCACTGTGTCCAAAAGTGAGAAAAGAAATCTGTTAGGTCCTTGTACATAAAATCAGCGATAGGATGAAATGGTTAAGTGAACTACAGCCATCCTGTCAAGCATTTATGATAACCAAAGTGGGTGTCTGATCCTGGCAGCTCTGCTCTGGAAATGCAGACTGCTGGCTGATGTCACAAGCAAGTGCAGTGGGAACATACAGATGAAAGTACATGTAACCTTCAATTCCCATTGCTCCCCATGCCTTAGTCTCCTCAGAGACCAGCCCCTCACTGTGCTTTGCAGGAATCAAAAGAGCCATCTTCTTAACCCATGTGCCATGGTTTGGCTGTTGCATACATCATGGTGTTATCTGTCTCCTTGTGAAAGGACAGAGATAACATCCTTCTCCAGCTCATCAGCCTCAATGTGTCCCCAGATAAATTAACTATAGCAGCCACTTTTGGTTTTCTCAAACAAATTAAGATTTTGTTCTTAAATTAGGCTACAGGGAAAACATGTGCAACATAGGGACAGAGAGATTATGAGCTTCATTCTCAGGTTGCTTATTGCTTCTCTGCTCCAATGTCATTTCAAAGGATTTTCTCTCAATTTCCAACAACATGACAGTGATCAGAATCTCGATGTGCCCCAGTTCTCCTACTGGAGAAGGTCAATGAGTTTCTGTCCTAACCTCCGCTACATAAGAAAGAAGATGATGCTTCACTCCTGTGATGATAAATTGCTCCCATAGAGTCGTTCAGAGTTTGATCCTTGGAGTCAGAGCTGGCATTAATTTCATCAGATAAAGAGCATGACCCTCACCCTTAGCTGTGCAAACTTGAGACCTCAATTTAGAAGAGACTACGCAGTGGTTAAATATTTGAAATTCACTTCTAAATAAGGCTGCCTAAAGCTTAAAAATTGTCATGCCTTCCTCTTAGTTCAGTAGCATATGGAAATGCTCTTGAATTAAATTGAGTGTTTTGAGTCACTAGGAAGAAGATATGCAAAATATCGATGCTGACTACTACCCTGGAGAGCTGAGGTCGCTGCCCACTGCACCACTGGTCCCAACCTGTTGTTACAAGGTGTTTCTCACCTCTCTATATATTTGCTTTTTCCTACTGCCATTCCTGGAAGAGGTTGCCCAGTGAGGCTGTGCAATCTCAATCCTAGGAGGTGTTTGAAACTCAATGGATGGAGCAACCTAACCTAACTGGAACCACTTCAAGAAGGGGGTGGGACTAGGTGATCTCCAGAGGCCCCTTTTAACCTAAATTTTTCTGTGATTTGTTCACAAGCATGAGGAACAAGAGTTACCAGTTCTCTGATTTGTCAACACCTAGTTAATTGGTCAATAAATGACCACAAATTCAGGTAGTTCTCTTTACTTGACTCAATGTCACGTGTGTAAGAAATAAAAAAAAACATAAATCAAGAAGTTTTTTTTGAGAATCTCTGCATGTACATGAAGTAAACAATATATTTCAGCATTATTTTGTTGCAATTATAAAGAATAAGACTCTAAGATGAAAGAAAATTATGGACTATGAAAATGGACTCCATCTGCCAAACCAAATAATTTTGCTAGACACATTACCTACAGCAGTAGACACTGTTCCCAGTTTTGCCAGAAGGCAAAACTTCACCTGAGCCAGAACACCAGATCAACACTGTAGAAAGTACCACGGGTCGATCAGTAAATGGCAATTGTCCTCCAGGTGAATGTTGAACTACAAATCTAATGCTGAAAGTCCTGCATCATTGTTCCTTCTGCCTTTGCAGAGCTGTGCTGTGTGTCCTTGACACTCACTCAGACTGATTTAGCTCAGCTAACTTCAGCTGTCTTGATTTAGTCACCTGCTTGTCCAGGCTCTACCTGTAGCAAATGCAGAGTGAAACACCTCCAGATTCATCCGTCTTAATTTGGAGAGGTACCTCAGACTGGCTGAAGTTTCCCATTGGGGGTGTCTATGCCTCATCCTTCAACCTCCTTATTTTTACACGGGATAGGGAAGATGCCTGCTCACTTTGCCCATTGCAGCATTTCTCCTTGGCAAGGGCAAAGTATTGTCACAGGACAAAACAGGCAGACAGCATGACCAGGAGAAATGACCAAACCCACAGCACTATCAACCAACAAAACCCCAGGAGAGGCACCAAGAGACCCAGTGTGGGGAGGCACCCACCCAGCACCCTGCAGCTGCTGGGCCAGCACACTTATGCAGTAGAAGTGAGAGCTAGTTAAAGATTTTCTGGCAAAAGTACCAGTCTAATTCTATTTTATGTTCCATTTCCTTGCTTAAAAAAAAAAAAAAAGAAACAGCTGGTGTTCAATGTGGAATGGTGCTTTATCATAAATTCCCTGCATAGTACCAGAAATGTATGATCTGCACTTTGAATAAATATTTAACACCTAAAATAGGGACTCCAACTTTGATCAGGGATCACACTTGGGAATAAATTGTCATTGCTTTTAAATTGCGGCAGTTAAGCTATAGTGGGTTATATACAGCAGTTATATAAGGCTATATACAAGGAACAGTTTCTCTGCCGCCACACCAGGAGCAGAGTATGAGTTATACAACACTTAGACTGAGACACTCTGTCCAAGGGAAACCATATTGCTCACTCTGAGATTTCATATTGGACATTTATACCCTGGGCAAGAAAATGGATTTTCATAGGAATACATATTTATTGCTCTTATATGCAAGGGATTTTAAAATCCACATTAGAATTGAATTGCCTTAACTGTTCTCTTTCTCTGAACAAAACCATGTCAATGGTATTGTGAGGTTTAAAATGTTGTAATTAATCCACTGTTGTTAATTGAGAATATGCCAGAGTAGCCATAGTGGTTGTTGTTTAAAGAGCACTGGCAACTGGTAATCAATACCAACACCATGGTCACTAACTCTGGGTCCTTTCATGACAGTAAACCCTCCAAAGTGTTACTTTCAAACCCTGTTAATTATGTGAGAAAATAACCAGTGAGAGGGAGAAGAAAAACTATGATATTGCATCAAAACAACTATGTTCTGCATCACAGAACCATGGAACCACTTCCAAACCCCTGTCAGAAGCAACAGATCTTTCATCTTTTAGACATTTTGCATACTTGCAAAATAAAAGTCTTTCCCTCTCCAGAGCCTTAAGTCCCAAAGTGATGTATAGGAAACACTACTAAAAAGAAATAAAAAAATGGTAGCTTGTATATAGTAGAAATACTTTCAGTTTTCATTGAAGAAGCAACACAGTCACCTGCTGTGTCACCAGGATGGTGGTGACACTCTTCATGGTCTGGAGGGGAAAAACATCACATGTCACCTACTAAAGCAGTAAGTTAACATTCTGCAGCAAGGTGATGCTCTCCAGATGTCTCTGAGGCCAACTGAGCTGAGTTTTCAGGGTTGTATGGCAGCCCTGGTGCATCTGCCTGCAACATGGATCCCCAGCCCTTGGGCATGCAGTGGGGCTGATGTGCTGCAGGTACAGTCACCCCGGAGCACGCCCTGCACAGCACATGGGCACACACAGTGCAGGAATCCCAGCCACAACCTTGCATGCACAGGACAAGGCAGGTCACCAGGTCAGGTGGGGGGCCCTGCAAAACCCCAGTTGTACAGCCCCCCAGCAGATGTCCTGTGACAGCTTTGCATCCTCCTATCTTGGAGGATGGTGCTGGTCAGCACCAGTGCTGGTCTGACATGATGTTTGATTTTGCTTTGCGTTCTTTCTCTGGGACCAAGAAACAGCTACATGTGTTGGCAGTTCTACCTATGAACCTGCCCCAGCACCATTTCTCCTGAAAAGCTTCAAGGAGGAGAGAAACAAATGAGTAAACATGCTTCCCTCTCTCTCCTAACCAAAGATAGGAACAGGCTCAATGTGCCATTTCAAAGGGAAAAAAAATCATTTCTCAATGGAGTGTGTAGCTGTGACTGCTCCGCTGAACCCACTACACCTCCTCACTGCAGAGACCAAATTGAAAGAATTTGTAATTTTGTCCATCACTCCTATGCCTTGAGTACAGCTAAAATGGAATTATCAATGGTGATATCCTATAAGTCCAATCAGGATCACATATCCCAGGCCTTTATCAGATACGAGTAACACCACCATTCATCTTGGCGAGGGAGGCAGGCCCAGATCCAGAAAGGATTTTAGCTGGTACCTCTGACCAAAACAACAATCTCTAGGTACCTGTATGCTTCAGTGGTCCAGCAAGGCTCGTGCTTTCTAAGTCACCTGCACCATAAGCCCATTTGCCATTAAACCACAGCCCAGGTGGGGTGGAGAGCAGCACATCAGAAGTCCGTCTGTACACACAGAAAGGCAGCTTGCAGATTACAGCTTTATCAGGCACAGGTAGTGTATAATGTGTTTTACCTGTTGCAAGGTGAAGAATTTGTCTGGCTCTTCTCTGATATTTCTGACAGCCATTTCAGGACGATGATATCCCATTGCCTAGTGCATGAAGCCAGCCTGGAGAGCACAAAGCAGGCTTTCAACCGCACAGAAAACTTGCAGGTGTCACAGGATTTATTCCAGTGTCACCTGCCTGCCCCACTGTTCACTGCAGTCTTTCACAAACACGTTTGCTTCACACCAGGCTCAGCCTATCTGTGGCTCATTTGTAGCCACAGACTTCTGATCCATTAAACTTCAGTGACCAGACTCACAGCCCCCAGAGTATGGGGCCTGGTGATGCCCAGGAGCTCTGGAGCTACAGAAATCCCTCAAGCCTTTTCCAGCAAGGGAGATGGAGGCATGATTTGGTCACACCTGCCCCCCCTCCCAGGCACAGAGACTCATGGCACCCAAGGCTACCTCTCAAGGACTGCCTGGGCAACCCTGCTCATCTCCGGGGTCTCCTCCAGCAGAGGCTTCCTGCAAGTCCCATCGACCAAGCAGGATGGAGCCATTTGGGAATGCCACTAGTAACATACTCTAGCTCAGGAGCTGTAAGTGTAAAAGGAGCTCCAGGTCCCAGAGGACTTTGGAAAGGCATTGAGTGCTTTCACCCTTGTTCTGAGGCTAAGAAACGTCTTCATCTGCAGGCTGAAAAGGAGGAAAGCCCACAGGTTACTCAAACCAAGAACTCGTCAAAGCTGGAGGTCAATTGCTTTAAGTCTGCACTCATGATAAAACAGGAAGCAAGTGGGAAAGGGATGATAATATTGGCCTCATGAAGATTTACCAAAAGAGAGCACTGCCAGGAGAAAACATGAATTTAGTTTCACAAACAAATTCTTTGCCCAGACTCACAGAACCAAAATCTTTTCTTAATGGTTTTTTGCAGTTGGGCAGAAACAGAAAACCTTTCTGTAAATGTTGAGGAGATTCTCTCTCCTCTTGCAGCTGCTTAGTTGTCAAGGGTGATGAGATTACATGTGAGAGGGAGAAGAGTTTAAGTATTAGCAGAAAGTAAGAAGCAATGTCTCAAGGGGATGCTGCAGCCTCCTGGCAGAGCAGGGAACCAACCCCAGTGGTTGGCGATGTCTCCTGCAGGGCAACACTGCTCTTTCAGACTCCCTCTTCAATGGTAGCTCCTGGAGGCACAGCTGGGATTTGTCAAAATGAAGAGGGCTACAGCAGAAGCAACACTGAAATGAAGATAAGCTCAGCTCCTGGGAAAGTAACCAAGCCTGCAGGAGCCAGCAAGCACTTCCTTTGGTGCCTGCTTGGCACCAGAGAGTGACCTTATCAGAGCAGTAAGAGATGGAGAAGACCACCCTGGGGAACTGGAGCTACCTGCTGCAGAGAAGCTGACTGGAAAGTGAGGAACTCATCCTGCATCTGAGACACTTGCAAACACTTCAGTCTGCCCCCAGCACACACACCCCATTTGCCTGCAACACAGGAGTAAGGCACAATGTCACAAAATCGAATGAGGAAATCCCACCAAATGCCAGTGTGGTGGGATTCACAGCACGAGTGGGTCCATGGGAGCAGAGGAAGTGCCAGGATGCCGCAGGCAGGTGCTGGCATCTGGGCAGAGGCAGCTGATGCACAGGCAGAGCTCCAATGGCTGCAGACATTGACAGAGCTCTGCAGAGCACAAAGCTTGTCTGAAAGCAGGAGGAGAGAAATGAGAACAGGAATCAATTACAGAAAAACAGATAGAGCTCACCCCTGCCACAAATGAAAGAAAATTGAAAAACAGTCACAGCCTTCAACAGTAATAAAAAGAAAATGGTTCAGTCTGTGGATGAGAGGCTGAGGGCAGACCTTGCAGAAGCACACAAGGAGAAGGCAGGGCTGCTCGACTTTGCTCTTTGCCAGAGAATGGACATGCTGTGGGTAAAGCTTTCCTGCAATTTCCAATGAAACCCTTTAACCCTGTCGTCACGAACACCTCCCCTCTGGAGAAATACAATAAAAACTCAAACATAATAAACTGATAATACAGGGAATTCTTTGACAGAGTAATCCAAATCACTGGAGGAAATTTGGAAAGATAATTCTTCATAGCAAATTGGGAGGCAGTTATATAAAAGATCAGACAGCACAAAATTAGTTGTGGGATCCATCTGATAAGATGCAGATTGCTACACCTGAGCTAATTGTCCCAGGCTCTCCGTGTGCTCACTGGAGACATTTTGTGGCAGCAGGGTCCCTGTGTTGTTTCCTTTTTCCCTCCCCTGTGAGCAGCGCAAAGCATATGCACAGGAGATGGTATATATGAGTTACAGGGGAAAAAGAGATATTTTACTTCATAAGGTGAGAAACATGATCACGTCAGAGAAGCTGCACTGTGAGATACCATGAGTGGAAGAATGTAGGTTTCCTGATTCACCTGTACTTATATGTGGGACTCTAATAACCCCGTCTGCAAAATGTTTCTAGACAAGACTGCCCATGGCACATGCACGCACATGTGTCTGTGCTGGTTAGAGGGTGATTGACAGTGAATAATTAAAGTGCTGCAACCTTTCTCCAGATATTTCACTGACGGATAGAGAGAGGTGTGTGTATATGTGACAGAGCACAAAGTGATTATGTACATCTAGGTCTTCACTCTTTCTGGTCTTGGCTGCTTGGCAGTTTCTTCAGGTTGTCTATGTCTGCAGCCAAGTTTTAATCACTGTTAAATCACACCATATGACTTGTCCTTTGGAGCACTTTGTCAACATGAAAAATAAATATTATTCCCACAAGGAATCCAGCTGGCCTCTAATTAGCTTTCAGAATATATCAATTAAGGTGTTAATGCCCTGTCCACTGATGAAAGCTTCCATCCCATCAACTTCTAGGAGATCAATACAACTGTATGATATGAGATATCCACCAATTTATTTTCCTGGCAAATGAATCAATATGGCAATTTTAATGGGATTAAATAAATAAAATTAAATGAATTATATCAGTCCTGAAGAAGTTCCAAAACCAAACAACACCAGTTGTATACATTTGAGCAACATTTTTCAACAGTTGCAAACTTCTTTCTGGTACTTGTTATTGCAGAGAAATGACACTTTTATTAACAGCAGCAAAACCACTAATGTAGATAATCACTGTCCTGAGTTTCAAGCTATGCACTACATGACAAAACTGTTTGTCTGAGGGACTATCTTCCAGTGCTGCCTTGGTGCCAAAGAGATCTGTATGCAATATCAGAAAAAATCCCCAACAAAATGACAAAAGTCTGCATCTGCCCACAATCCCTTGGCTGTGCCATATTTCTGATAAGAGAGTGGCTATTAACATTCACTTCTTTAGAATTTCCATGCATTTCATGGCCATCTGAGTAGTACCCGAAACTCTTTGAAGCCAGATTTGCTGCATTTATACGTAATTTTAAGACTCACTTGGGTCTGTTCTGTAACTAGAAACATCCCAAGTTTTGCTACGTAGTACTGGGGACACCTGTGTCCTTGGGAAGTAGGCATGAGCCCCAGCACAGAAGAGCCTTGCTGCCAGAATGACACCATCCAGGACACACAATTAGGGATCAGACAAGGAATTGCTGCCCCATAAAAATGTCTCTGAGAATTGTTTCTACCATTAAAGGAAAATCCTGGAAAAATCTCTCATCAGCCCTAAAAACAGATCAAAAAGTCAGTTGAGCTAAACTGACAGAGGTACAAAACACCACAAGAGTGTTTTGGCTGTGTCAGGGCCTGTTATCGCCTGCTATAAAACACTTGTCAAACCAGAAGAAAAGCTGAGACAACGGCAGATTTCTTGTATTGCTGCTAAGAACACATTTGCATTGCTGCTTGCTATAAATGATCATTAGTATGAAATGTTTGAATACAAGCTGAGGAGCAGTAGCAAGTGCACAGGCAGGGCAATTATACCACAGATCCCCAGGAACCAGAGGGCTTGGGAGTATGCAAAGCCCAGCATCCACTACGGGGCATCCATTTGCCCATCTCCTCCTGCTCCCCAGCAATGCCAGTCTGTTTTGATTTCCAGTTACTTCATTTTCTGCACTGAAGACTCCAGGTTTTTGCTCATGTTTCACATTCATATAATGAGCAGAAAACCCCACAGCTGGTCTAAACTGACATAGATCCATTGGAGTGACGCTGGTAGCCACCAGCTATGCTTCTGGACAGAGTAGAAACAACACAGAAGTCTCTTGGCCCAGGCAAGAAGGGTTTGTTTCCTTATAAATCTTTCCAAATGCTCTTCCTCTCAGGCTACTCCTCAGAGGCTGAAAGTCCTCCTCCAGGGACATAGCCACTGGTGCCACCTGCCCTGCACCTTTCTTCTTGGTGGAGGATGGGCCCAGAAATAAAAATTAGGACCAAAACCAGAGTGGGGATTAAGATGAGTTTTTCACATCTTCCCTTGTCTCATTCCAAGAGCTTCTGCATTCTTATCTTGCCAGGCACCAGCTTCAATGACAAACCTGTTGTTTGCTCCAGGAGAGAAAGTAAAACGAACTTGGAGTGAGCTCAGGGGCTACAATCAATGCTAATGCAGGCTGCTATTGCCTACAGTAGCTACAGAGCAAGGTCCTGCCATGAATATTTCCAGACCATGATCAAACCTGCTTCATAAACAAAGGAACTTTCTGGGTTTTCTCCTGAATATAAGGCATCTTTGAATAGCTTCTCATTTTTAACATTACAATGAGTTATAACCCCTTCATGACTCCATGTAATTACTTTTGCTGTTGAATTGCATATGTATCAAGTGCAAATTCCTGAAAGAATAACAGATACGGAAACTGCTCCTAAACAAAATGTACAGGCTGGTAAACTTCACCAGTTGCCTTTGCAGTTGCATTTCCACATGCACAGTTATGGTCAAAGTGTTCCAGAAAACAGCCAAGTCCTTTCCCCTCCTTTAAAAACCATTTTTCCACCAAATTCAGAAAATACTTTTGGCAGACCACCAGTAAGTGATGAGACAGCAAGTGATGGTGTTCCCTGCTAATGCACAGATTTTTTTGGTCAGTGGTTGTATCTTGCTGAATTCTTGTAATGCAGTCAGAAACTTCAAAGCATTTCAGCACAGAGCTTGACCTGAGCACACTTACCTCCTAATGCATCAATTTACACAGCAAATGCTTCCCTTTCCAATAGCCATCATACAGCCTATCACAACCCAGCTGTTGCCGCTGCTCAGATCAATACATTAAACTGAGAAGTGTTATTCAAGCGGAATTTGGTTTATCAAATAAAATTCTTATAACGAAAACCGAAATCCTGCCCTTCCCTCCATCTGGGCCTCCCCACCATTGCTGATAGAGCTGAACCACTGCCAAGAAAACAAAAGCAGTTCCCCCAAGCTGCCCCCGAGACAGCCTCACCAGCTGCTTTTTCACAGTGTTTTGGCTAAATATAGGTCCTTGAAGGCAGCTCCAACCAGTAAGTGCTGCTCTGCTTGAGCGCGGGTGACAGGTCACAAGCTGAGGGATCATTTCTATGGAGCTGGGGTCAAAAGTGAGGCCTTTTTTTCAGCAACATCAGCCTGAGGCCACCTCCGCTCTTAACAAATCAGCAGAATTTTATTGCTGACCTTGAGGCACAGAAAGTGCCAAACATTTCAGAGTCGACCCAGTGCCTTTCAGATGCTTCAAGTGGTAGTTAAAGCACTATTTGAATGTACAGAGAGGTCCTCCTTCATCCTGTGGTTTTCAAACAAGGGTAGCAGGCTGATGGCAGCACTTTTTCAGGCACTGAGGTGCACAAGAGGGAATTACCAGCAGATTTTCCCAAGGCACACAACAAACCTGATGTCTTCTTTTGGAACAAAAGCCAGTGGTACCTGCAAGATGTGCACCTGAAAGACCATTGCATCAAGACCTGTGTTCTCTTCTCAGCTCTGTTGCTAGATAAGCATTCACTTGTGATCAACAGCCTTGCTCACAGGATCCTTAAAATCTTCAGTGCACTTTCATTAGCCACAGCTGAATCCCAGATTGGCAAATAGCAGCTGAAACACCTATTTTTATTTGAAATTAATAATGATAGACATTTTCATCAGCATTTGTGTAATAATACCCTTCATAGGGTATTATCATCATCCATTAATCTGGTGATGAGTGTGGTTTTCTTAATGATGTGGCAACTCAATGCAATATATTCCATAAAGTAAAAACATTTCTCTTCTTTCTCCAAGTCAATCATTGCTCATTTCTGTTCACTGTAATCTTTCTTACACTGTGCATAACATCAGCCTCTTAAGAAAGCATATCATCTTCTTGATGCTTGTCCAGAAGCCTCAGCATTCATGTAGGGCACCACTTGCCGGAGAGCACCTGTTGCATTAGGGATTCATCCTGGAGTTGCAAAATAAAATCAGGATGTTCTCACAACAGTTCTCACAGTACACCAGAGGTCACTTAAGGACAGTGGTCTTGCTGGAGGGGACACTGCATGTTAGGGAGCACATCTGCTCCTCTGCTCATTAGCTGCTGCTTCACTGAATCTTACACACTTTTCAGATGACACATAATGTGTAACAGTGAAAGCTGGCAGCAAAGAGGTGACAGGTTTCTCACTTCAAACACACATGAACCATGATGAATCTGCAAAGTTTTATGTAGTTATAAATGAAACATGTAGATAACCAGACACTCTCCACAGATAGCCATTTAACACTTTGCAGATAGACCATGACCTGCTGCCTGGAGACCAAGCCTGATGATGAAGTGTACAAGGACTAAGGTGGGTGAAGCTTTGCCTCTGGTGAAGGGAGAATACACCATCCTGACCTGGGAGTCAGCAACCCCATTTTTCAGAAAAGGTCATTCTCACATGGGCACACACATGCAGGAGCACTGCAGAGGTTTGCAGCATCATCCTCTGCCCTGCACGGCCCCAGTCATCCTCAGAGGGACTGTCAGCCTGGCTTTGAGGGCTGCGCTTGGAGGGGGACACGGTATTTGCTCAGGGAACAAAACCTGACAGCCAAGAAGAGTCAGAACAGTGGTAAATAGATGCTGGAGAGGGCGGACAGCCTGCCCGTTTGGTCTGACTGCCCTGCTAGCCCATGGAGGTTCTGCCGCAGGGAGGCTGTGGCAGGAGATGAGGCACCTCGCAGGAGTGAAACGGTGTTACACAGACTGCTGACAAATATGAGGCAGAGCTGCAACACCCACGGGCAGATGGGTCGACACAAGTTCCCTGCCCCCTGGACCACCACCAGCCCCTCACCAGGGAGGACCACGGGCACTTTGTTGCGCTGCTCCAGAGCAGGTGTTGCCTGTCAAATGGGCAGTAATGCTCAATAACACATAGCAGATTAGAAAATGGGGAGGTAGAGGGATGAGAACTGGGGAGAGGGGTATTTTAGATGACTTACAATAGGGGATCAAACACTGAGCTTTGTATTTCCCTAATAAAGCAGTCAGCCTGTGATTTCGTGATGTTACTTGTTCCTGCAGAAGCCAGCTAATGCTGCAGCCACATACATTAACTAAACACAGAATGGATGCTAAGACCTCTGCAGAGCTAAATAGACAAGCTCGTATTTTCACTTAGTGGAGAAAAACTGCCCCTCTTAATGCTTTATGACTTGACTGACAGAAAGAAAATTTCAATGTCTGTGCAGGCAGTCAGGAGTAGATGGGGGAAATGATGAATATTTACAATACAGAGGAGAATATTTAGGCGAGATATTGAATATTACCCAACAGAAATGTGAGTGGAATTGTTGTTAAATGTCTAAGATCTTATATTACCACAGAGAAGGTTGTATTTGGAACACACAAAATAATTCTGAGTAGCTAATGCAATGAAAGAGCTTCTATTTAGCACAGTCTTGCAAAATAGCACAGTTGGCGAATCACACTTGTCAAATGACCAGAGGGAATTTCATCATATTTCAGAAAAGACTAAATGAGTGCATTGGCACTGGTCACCAGGGCAGCCCTGTGGGACAACTGCACATGCCTGTCCCCCATGGCTGCACCCAGAGCTACAGCCACTGAGGAGCAGGCAATCACCGGCAGCCAGGAGAGGGATGTCCCCATGGCAAAACCTACCCAACCCATCTCTGAGGGGCCTAGCCAGGCTTCAGTAGGCAGGAGAAGACAGTGGCCACCTTCCACCCCCATGCCTCACCCCGTCCAGCTTCACTCTCCCTGGTGTTCTCTTACTCCTCGTTCTGCCAAAGGTCTCACAGATCTTGTTATTTTCCTGTGCCATTTGTCTCTGTGCGGACCCCATCCTGCTGCAGACACCACTGGTAGGACCTGGTGCCCTCCCTTGGCAAAGCAACGCTACTATCAAGGTCCCACCACACTGGGATCGTGGCAGCTTCTCAGCCCTGGACAGAGGGGTTTTGCAGCAGGCTGAAGGTGGCCAAGACCTGAACTCCTGTCCTTTGCTTCCACATGAAATAGAGGATAGAAACTACAACATCAGATGCTTGGCAGGAAAAAAAGAGAGCTGAGTGGAGAATTTTACCCTCCCTTGATTTTATTTAGCAAGTTTATGGAGAGGAGCTGTTCTTTTAGCCAGGGAATTCTGCATCACTAACAGATTGGCATTGTTTATGCTGAAATTAGATGCTGAAGAAGCAAATCAGTTTGCAAAAAAATGTATCAGCATCTACAAGAAGCAACAGAAAGAGTAAATAGGCTTAATTAGTCACTAGACAAGGAACTAGATTAGTGTGTTCTTACATATATTTAAGAAATGCAAGCTCTTAATCCTACCCAGTGCACTTTATTCCTTTCCCTGGAGAACTCATCTTTCCAAAGATGACTGCCTAAACAGCTGCATGGGTCGAGGACCGTCTATCCCAGCAACCACAGCCACTGAGCAGATGCTGGACAAAAGTGTAGTCTGAGGGAAGGGCAGCAGTGAAGCTTTTGCCCTGCACACTGAGTTTCCCCTGCATGCTGGTCCCTTGCAATCCACTTCACTGGCTTTCTGCTAGGCATAAGAACAGGAAAACAAATGCCCGGAGTTTATAAAAAATTATCAGTGAGAGGCTTGAAAGCAAGCTCCTGGCTCAGCCCCCAGCAGCTGACATGCTCATGTCACCTCATCATTGCAGCACACAGGTTTGCCAAGGGACATCAGCCAGAGCCTTGTGCTTCTGCTTGGGACTGTTTCTCCTCTGTGATAGGAGAGGGAAGGTTTTGGCAAGAGAGTGCCAAAGACAAGCTTGGTAGCTCCCTACAATGTTCCATTGGATGTTCTTATTTTTCCAGCGTAGGATGGAGAGATTTATAATGGAAAATTCTAAAAATAGTCAGATAAAAGGAAATATAATTCTTTATCTCCTGGAAGAGAAAAAGGGCTCATGTGCACCACCCTGTGCATTCCAGACAGTGTTAGAATGAAACAGGATGCTTGCTGCTCATTGTACCCTCACTGCTTATTTATTATTCTGTTTCTTAACCATGACCCAGGTCTTCATCAAACAACCATCCCCACAGGTCAGGACCACCAATGTTTAGAAGCATCCATGTAGGAATTGCACCATTTATCATGGCCTGGGATTTGTGAGCAAGACATCTGGTTTCCCTTCAGGGAACAGCATCCATCTGCAAGCTGACTTGCAGTCATTTGAGCGTGCAATATTGTGTGGGATGACATCAAATCATTTACTTAATTCCAAGCATTTCTCTGCACCCACTAATGACCATTTCACCCAAACCCTATCAGGTTAAGTTTGCACAGACACTCTGAACATTTGTTTAAAAAAAACCAAAACCCTAAATTGTTGGGAAACTGGCACAGGGTAACACTCGGGGAATCAAATCTCCCAGCTGGTTGATCATCTGCTTTCTGGGGGCAGCAAGAGTCTCCATTTCAAGGGTCTCCTTGTGGCAGCACATTCCCACCCATCAGCTGCCCTTTTATAGATAATTTAGAGCACCAATTTGAAACACATTGGCAAGTTTCTGAGTGCAGTTGGGACTGTACTGGAATAGATTCACCTCATTGCTAGAGAAAATGATTCATATTAGTATCTGCTCTAAGAAGGGAACACAAAGTTCTCTTTAAACCAAATCCCAGTGCTTTCCACAAAAGACTGGTAACGTCTCCTAATAAATAAGAACTGCACTCAGCATAAAAAGCCTGTAACACGCTCAAGTGTGATTTGTTAAGACATTTGTGGTTACTAGCAAGCTCAAATTAGTTCTTAAGTCATATTCATTAGCTTTCACTGAGCTCACACAATAAAAACAAGTTGCTTTTCAGTATAACCAAATGCAATTGGTGGGGAAGAATCACATGAGTATGGCCACTAAGCATACAGATCAGAGGAACTGTTTCGCTTCCTTAGGGACTGCAGCACAAGGAATGTATGATGGACTTGCCAAGAAAATTAGTTAAATTCCATTTAACCTTAGGTCTGATAAGCTCATGGACATCAACACTGGTACCTGTAAGTTCAATTTACAGTCTGAACTTACACATGGGTTTTTGGTAACTGCTTAAGTTCAGCATCAGAGGGACAAGCTGTGCATGACAGAGAGCACTTCTGTAGCCCCAGAGAGGCCATAGCCAGGAATATTATCTTCCTCCAGGATCCCATATGTGATTAGGAGAACAATGCTCATTAGTTTCCTCTTAATGCAGCTGAAATCTCAGCACGACTACTTCTCAGCTTGAAAGGATTTAAAAAACTGCTCAACAAAACTAATTTAGTTTAATTAAACTTATCTATATTTTATAGACAAAGCACATCTCAGACAATGTGCAAAACTTACAGATAGCATTGACCCAAGAGATTCCACTCCTGGGTAAAGCTGCTAGCTGATAGCCCAGTGTAATTTAAGCAATCGTTTTTACATGACTGAATCTGATGAATAGTTTTCTTTCTGAAAAATGGCTTCTGGCCAGACATGGACAAAAATAGGCAATGAACAAGGCATTCTTGGAACAGATCAACTTCTCTCTACTGATTTAATCACAGCAATACCTCCTAACAGGCCCCAAAAGAATTTTCTTCTGCATTAGGCTTTCTAATTCCTTCATGTTCTTGACTGACTCATTTGCCTTTGAAGTTTGGGGAGCACTTCATTATAAAAGTGTTCACTACTTCATTATAAAATGTCCACATGGTATAGACTACCTTGATAGCAATTTTTATGATTTACAAAGACAATGGCAATGCATTTTTCTGGCCTCTAGTTCCACCTTTTAAAGATAAAACTTGCAGATCCTTCTGAGAATAAAACATTAATTTGAAAGGATGACACTTAATGAAGAGGAGCTGCAAACACCAGAGAGCAACATAAGAAAGATATCTAATGAAATGTGATCCAAAAGTGAAGGTAATAATATTTTCTTACTAAAACTATTTATTTGAAATTGTATGTCTCTTGAAGTTAGATGTGTTCTGGATGCACGATGGGTGCAGGGTTTGGGTCTGTTCTGCTCAAGATCCCTATCAAATTAACAGTTTAAGTGGCTGCTGCACAACAAAGTGTTAGCGTCCTTCAGCTGCCTGTCACCAGCCTTCTGCCCAATTACCAAAACAGACAGCAAAAGGAATCATCTGTTCCAGGACAGAACCAACCAGCTTAATTTAAACCTGAGGTTATTAGCCACAGGACAGTTATGGCTGGGGGCAGTGACCTCCAGGATAAAAGCAGCAACATCCTGAGCCACAGTGGCCATTTCTGCAGCAGCTGCAGCCTACCCTAGCTCAGCATCCCTGCTACAAGGCATACTCAGTCTCTCACAGGATATAAGCATCAATCAGGTCAAACCAGAGAGCAGAGTGATAAAGAAAAACACCCATTAGCAACCTTTACTAAGAGACATTTCCTTCTTGTATTTTATATCAGTTTTGTCATATGTATCCAGGATTATAGGAACCCACAGGGTCACTTCAGTATCTTCAGATCTTGTACTATTTTTTATAGCCTCAATTGAATGTTCTCTAGCACAGTTCTCTGTTTTTTAATGTTTTGCTTCAGGCATATCTCTCTCTTTATGAGTATGGCCAGACAGCAGACACACCAGTCAATGCTCTAGCTGGACTCAGTCTGTTGCAGAAGGAATAAAAATGATTTTTTTTTTTCTATTCATACAACATTTAAAGAAAAATACCCATTAAAAATTTTAATACTAATTTGCAATCTCTAATGTTAGAGCCTAATTTTCTTATACTCTTCACACAATTTAATGTGCTGTATCAATAAGGTCTTCACAAAGTGAACCTTGAACAGAAGTTTCTATGATACTGAGGCAAAACAGTACTTCTGCAATGACACATTTTATATGTCTCATGAAAATATTGCTAGTTGGACATCTTCAGTAGTTGGCACACTTAGTGTCAGTCTAGTTGACTCATCTAAAAAAAACCCAAACTCGTCAATGCTCTTGCGACTTCTACCTGACTTCCAGTTTCCATCCAAAGAGGCTTCAAACAAACTGCAATAAATTACCCGGTAAACAAATGTTTCCATTATTTTGTACACAACAAAGAAAAACTGATTCTGAATAAAAGCCCACTAAACTATACCATCATATAAATGCCTAGTGTATAATCTGGAAATCAGCTAAATGTGCTAGATTTAGTCTTAACACTATACCCAGCTATAAATCAACACACTGGAACCATTCTAGTAGCAGAAGCAAATCAACCACTATCACTATAAAGTACAATTAATCTGAAAATTTGTTACTTAAAACAAGATTTTTCTGTTTGGCAATTTAAGGATGTCTCTTGGTCAACAGCCTTGGAAAATACCCACTACCATACTCAGACCTTTCTACCTCTCCTGAAGGTGTCTCCAAAGGGGACTTTCTGTAGGCTGCACCCTACAGAGGTGAAGAAGCCTGAAACTCTTCCCAGCAGCACAACACATCAAGGTTAGGGTCCTGCACAGAAGAAGGTTCAGGTGCCAAGTGGGAGGCTATCCTTCCTAAACTACAAGTGACTTAGGAGTTGTGGATTCAACTACTTAAAGTCATCAATGAAACCTTTGATTACAGCCAAGCCAAAATGATTTCTGTGCTTCCATTTCTCCTGTGTAAAGCTAGAACTATGAGGTACAAACTTGTAAAAGGTTTGTTCTGATGCTACAGGGATTTGTTGTGATGCCACAGTGGCACATGCTGCACCTGGGACCTGGAGAAAAGGAGATAGATGATGAGTGGTATTACAAGCTGGCTCTGGTCCACGTGCCTGTTAGCCCTGGACACATGTGCCGGGTTGAGAGGTCCCTGGGTGTGAATTGAGACAAGCTCCCTGGAAAACACCCCTCAATCAAGTCAGTTCTGAGACTGGTATTTGTTTTGTGTGCTGGCGCTTTTCCTCTTACGCCAGAAAAGCACTGCTAAGAGCAGGGCTGGTGAGGAGCCTCTTATAGCAGATCTACAGCTGACAGGAATGATAACTCAGAATCACAGTTACTGCCTCAAAATGCTGAATGCTGGCTTTTTTGTCTTACTACTTCTAGCACGTTCAGCAGTTACCTGTTCTTAGATACACTCATGGCATGCAGAACCTGCCTTCTTCCCTCTTCTTTTTCACATGGCATTCTTGTGGCAGTCACACACTCTAGATACACACCATACCCTCAAGGACAGACACATTGGAACTAGATGGGCAAACTTCACAGGGATTGAGAGACAATGACTCTATATCAGACAACACAAATACATTAGAAACCTCATTATCTCAAAATAAAATAGCAAAAGCACTTGAACAATTGTTTTTATGCAGACAATGAAAACAACACAAGATTAGAAGTGCCACACGATCATTCTGTAGTGGGTATGAATATTTCTCTCACACCCCAGCACACAAATCTAGTAGAAAAAGTGACTCTTCCGGTTTTTCACTCGCTTGCCCCAACAATGTTCACACTTCTCAGAGGAAAGCTTTGAGAGACATCAGGTGATGTGCAAGACAATTCACCACCACCAAGTACACTATTAATCTACAAACACCTCTAAGGTGCACACACCACCTTACGTGTCATCACCCATATCCAAATCATCTTTGAACAGCTTTCTGCTGGTGGTGCCCCTTCCACTGCACTTTGCTGCCTTCCTCCGTGCCTGCAGGAGCAGGACCTCTGCTATCCCAGCACATTTGCTGCCACTGCTCGTCACATTCACTGCAGCTGTTCACAGGATGGAGCATGGGACACACACACCGGTCACAACGGCAGCACAGCGGATCCTTCTTCATTAACAGATTCATACTGATGCTATTCCCAGATCACAATATTTTCCAGGCCCACTGTGGCACTGTAGACTAAACAAACACTGCATCAGCTGCTAAGCAGGTCCCATCTTTCATGTTTAGCTGTTTGTGAAACTCGGTCATTTCTTCTCGTTCCACGTTGTCAGCAAGGAGCAGATGGCAGATGTGCTCTGCGTATAATATTGTTTTTATCATACCCTGCCTGCTGGCAGAACAGTAGAAGCAACATTTGGAGACAAAAATTTACAGTGTATTTTCAGTTTTGGGTAACTGAGCTAAAAGATAGAATAGGGTAGAGTGAGAGGAGGAAAGGCTTGTACAAAACAGGTGCTGATAGGTTCCTGGAGGGGGGGAAGGGAAGTGATACTGACAAAAAAAGAGTATTTAGTATGTTCATATGGGAAGGCCAAACAGATACAACTTTGAGACAATGTGTACTTTATGATTTGCTGAAGGGAAGCAATAGAGGACAGTCCTCAGGCATTTGTACCTACCAGTGTTTTATTCTCCATTTTCCCATGTAAACTTCATTAAGACACAGGTCTACTGACAACAGACAATCACCACTTTATATGCCTCTTTGCTGTCAAAAAACTTATGTCAACCAACACTGCATTCTCCTGCTCTCCTTCATTTTTCTGACACAAGAACCTGCCCTTCACTAAGGTTGTTTCAGAGATGTGTAAAACTCTCAGCAGTTCTTATCATTCTCCATATTGCCTGCAAGGGTTTTCCATCCTTTCACTTCCAGTTATAAGTCTGCCAAAAAATCTACCTTGCAACCAATTTTATCAGGCAGTGCTATCCTCTACCGTTTTGTGGCATCACTGTGCTCTCATTCACAAGGAATTCAAATGCAAGACAGTTTTAGCTTCTAAAGTGTTTTTCTGAATTGCCTATCACTAGTGACAGAATCATAACAGAAATGATAACTGGAGGATAAATATAGGCTTTGATAACAAGGCTGAAAGAGACACCATAAGTTTACATCAAGACTCCAGAAATTTTTATTAAAATATTTTAAAAATATGTGCATGATACACAGAAGAAACTACACATTTTATTTTTAAGTAATATTTGAGCTGCCAACAGTATTTTTCTTTAATAATTTTAGTACACATATATCTTCCAAACTGACAACAAACCTGATACAGTCAAGAAAGAAACATCCTCTTTTCATTTAAAGCAAGATTAAAATAAAAGAAGATAATTGCTTCAAAACTTGGAGATTTTAAATTATGTACATGTTACTGCAAAATGACATCTGGGGATTTAGGTTGAAAAGTTCATTTAGAGAGCCTTATAAATCAAACAAAATATTGTCTATAATCCATGAGCCAATCTAAGGCAATCCCATTGAATGTGGAACGCATTTATCTACGCCCACTGGTACCCAGCTGCCTAGATGCCAAATTCATTTTGTGTAAACTACTGACAAAATGGTGGAGATGTCCCAGGGAAGAAAATGTGCAGAAAAATAATCATCTGTGACTGTTGAGCAGATGCAGAACAAGCTCTTCGTCCTCTGCCAGAGAAAGTCCAGTATCTAATGGCAAATAGGGGTCCTCCTCTTGGCTGAATTTCACCTTCTTTCTTTTCAGTGGTATTTCTTCTGCTGCAGTACTGTTGCTATAGCTTCTCTTCTGTCTTCCACCCTTCTCCTCAAATTCACTGCAGAAACAAATCAATTAGTCTTTTTAACAACTGTGGTAATCAACATCATCATGTAATCTAACAATTCCTTTTAAACAAGGCAAATTTGTGTCAGATAAGAGCAAACAAAATTACAGTTCAGAAGGGTGATGCAATGGAAACTGATTAACTCTGAATGTGTAAACTGGAACTGCTCTCAGGCCAAGACAGTTCTGCTGTCTTAATTGATTACAGTGTATCAAGATATCACTATCAGCCTTATCTAATATTTACTGTCTAATACAGGAACAGACAACTTGACAAAACTGATTTAGTGATGTGTCAGTAGACCTTGACATGCATTCAAGATCTCGTCTAAAATAAGTATGTGACAAAAATAAAAATATGAGAACTGTCATTTCACTGGTGAATCCTACACTTAATACAGTTTCGATTTGGGACCATCTCATTCAGTCACTCTTTTCCCTCCATTCAGCAATTTCCCTTGGAAGCTATTAACCACCACTGTGCCACGAGAGGAAGAGGAAAAGCCCAAACACAGTAATTTTCCCTGGTGAATTTCTATTTCTTCTGCTGCTTTTCTTAAGACTTCAATGAATTGCCTTTTGCAGCCTTCAGTCTGGACAAAAAGGCTGTCTATCTGTTTTAATACCCTGGATTCTACCACATGGCCATGTGATAATAACAGGAGGAAAGACTGAGCTTTCATGTATCTTAATGTGGTTTTCGTCCAAAACATAGAAAAACTGCTGTAAATCATCTTATCTAAGATCAAAGCAATCTAATCCAGTAAAATCTCTTCTCAGGTATAATACCTGTCTGCCAGGTTATAGACAGCTGGTTGTCCTATGCTGTAGGACATATGCTTTTTTCATACCCCAAAAAAGTAAATACAACTCCTCACACCCCAAACCACTCCCTCCAAACAAGGTAACCAAAACAAAGTGGCATTCTCAGTTTTTCACGTTTGTATTTTTTCAAATATAGCAAAAATAAAAATGGAACTTAAAAGACTGAGTTGAGGATTTTCTAAAATAGTTTGGTAAATTCAGATTTTCAACTAAACTTTGGCAAATTTCTATCCAGAAAATTCAGTTTACTTAAAAAAATTAGTTTCAACAAGGATCTTCCTAAGGTCCATAATTTTTACAATTGTTTAAATGTAAATGTAATGCTTGTAAAAAGCTTCATTTGGAAATAGTGTTCAGACACTTAACAATTAGAAACAGCAGTTACAATAAATAGTCATAACTGGGGAATACTGTCCTTTGAATCAGCTTAGCAGAGGAATGTTCAAATCAAATCACCTTCAGTTGCCCACCTTAATTCTTTCCATTACTAGGACTTAGTTAACATTCTGTGAAATGCTGGTTTTGCCATTCACTGCAAACCAGCCTAACCCAAACATTAACACCAACATATGGGGTTTTCAGGAAGTTCCCAAATGCTCTCTGAGAGGGATTGGCAGCACAATGCAGCTCATACACTGTGCTTTCTGGCTGCCTCTCCCCAGAGGTGAAGGAGTACTGTGAGATCTGATGGCCTTGTGCTGGGGGACTCCAGGTGTGTGACCTGCCTGCTGCTCTGGCCCATCCCACCTTTCATAGAAGAATGGTGCCGCCTCCTGCCTAGTCGTTACAGCACAGAGGAAGGAGGGAAATCCCTGCAGTCCCACAATTAAAATAAATGAAATATCCTACCTGTATATTGTTCTTCCCCTGCCCACCCAAGAGAAATAGTCTATAGAAACCTGGTCTAATGGAAGGTACCCCTGCCCACGGCATGAATGTCCCTTCCAATGAAACCAGTCAACGATTCCATGAATAGCTGATTACTGCACCAAACACTCACTCTTCCTATAATTCAGAGGATATAACAGCTTTGCTGGCTTTGAGCTGTCATTTGCATGGGGGTGGCTTTTCAGGGCTGGCTACAAACATTTTATTCCTTTTCCGGAGAAAGGACTCTCATATTTCTCTCTGTAGTGCTTAAGATATTCCATAAATGCTGAAGATACATTGACAGTATATGAAAATACACTAAAGCACTAAAAGTTCTCCCTTCTCCAAGTGGACAGTGTGGGTCTGGGCTGGAGTTTCACGGTGTTCGCTTTGATCAGAACAGACAGACTATTGGGGTTCACTTTAAAAGTATAAGGAAGGCCTTGTTAAATAAAAGCATTTTATCTTGTTTGCAAAAGTGCCAATTATTTCTTGCCTTTGAAGGGACTCTGAAGCCCAGTTTGCATTTGTAATTGACTAATGCTTCAACTAGGACATTAGCTGAAAACATCTTAACAATTACAACAATGCAGAAACCTCACAAGTTATGAAGCAGCAGACTTTAAATACCAAAATTATAATCACTTTGGGAGTTTCAGAGGCCTGTAGGCCTAGATGTCTGTAAGGTATAATGTTTAAATACAAAACATATTTAGAAGGAACTTAACTGTGAGATTTTTCATTTTCTTCCACAAACAAAAGTACATCAACATAATTATGATTCATCTTCATCATAAGTTTTGTGGGATGATTATGCTGAGTCAAGACACTTCTTACTATTACCAAGGGATTGTGGTGCCTCGATTCGTAGAGCAAACTAAAGATTTATCTACATGTTAGCAGGAGTATTTTCACACCAATTTGACCCCTGGTGGGCTCTGAGCTGGAGAGATGAATAAAAAGGAATGTATAACACAGGAAGCAGCTGCAGCAAAGCCACCAAGCAGCAAAGAGAGCTGAAGACTTCTGTTTTCATGATGCTCAAAAGGTAGAAGCAAAATAGTATTTAATAAAGGCAACTTAGGAAGGTTAGCAGAGAATCAGGTGAAATGTGTGAATTAGATGTTCCTAATTTTGAGACGCAAAAGGAAGACAGTCTGTCCACAGAATGAATTGGGTTGAAAGGGACCTTTGAAATCAGCAAATCCAGCCCCAAACCCTGTTCCTGCAGGATGGATTTTTACCAGCAGTGGTCTGGGTGGTGTGGAGAGGGGTTGTACTACTCTGGACGAGCAGTCAGAGATATAAGTTTTACAAAAGGTGAAAGTGGCAATTTTAAAAGGAAGATGGAAAATGTGTAGCATCATGACACCCAGGGATATCCTGCACTCCACTGGGGTGCTTCTCCTTAGCTGTTTTGACAGAAAGCTCTTTGTAGATGTAATAGGCCTAACTCCGAGGTCTGCATGTGAAAGGACTGAGTGTGCAAAAGCAGTTATATGGGCATGACTTCTGCACTTACTGTCAAATGAACTCCACCTAAGTCTCCATTAACTGAAGGCCTCTCAGCCCACCCTGCAGAGCCAATCTTTTTATCGCTGGTCACTTCCCATGGACACAAACGGCCCTTTATTCCTCACAAACACACAAACTGATACACTACCAGCTGGTGTCCACAAATAGCCAAAATAAAATAAAATTATTCTACAGTGAACTATTTTCTAGCAGAACAACTCAGTTAGAAAGGAACTCTGCAATTCAGATCCAAACCAAAGCCAGTGCATCTTTTTGTCTCCTACTTATAACCCTTTAAAAGTGGCATGTGCAGCTGGTTTACAATTGCTTCCTTTTACCATCTGGTGCAATTTAGCTTTTCATCCACCGGAACGATCCACGCAGTGTGAGGCTGCCTGATGGAAGGGTTTACTTTCTGTTTACACAGGTGAGGAGGTACCAAAAACTGACTTATCAACTGACTTATCACAGTAACTTCTGTGGTCACCATTTGCACAGCTGTAACAACAAAGTAAGATGCTATCATTTGACAGATAATGTTTATTACTGAAACACTAAAGCATGGATTATGAATCCTGTCCCTTAAACAAAATGCCAGCATATACAAATGGCAACTGGGAAATAGAGGATCTAAATATGACCCTGATAGTTATACATCAAGAAGGTCTTAATTCCTAAAAAATAATCTCACAAGTGTGTTTTGAGTTAATACCAGATAAAAAATACAAAGTGTATAATTGTTAGTATTTAACTCGATTCTGGACTTCAAGCTATGTCTTGGCAATCTGCAAGGTTTAGATTTTAAGTGCTTGAGAATCAGCCATTTGAAATGTACAGCCACACAGCCAAGTTGCTGTTGTTTAAACAATGTGGTAACTGTGAGATCTCTAGACAGGCTCTGCTTCACTTAACATTCATCAGAGAGTGCTTTGGAGCCCAGCTTTACCAGCACTGCCCTGGAAACAAACCACCCCTGCCACTGAACTACGGGCCACGAGTCAAGTTTCCAGGCTGCAATAAAACACACAAGCTCTTTCCCTAAGAAATGTACAGGAATAATGAATGAATCTGCTCATAAAATACAGTTCAGAAAAGTTAGGAATAATTTATCCCATAAATATTGGCATTTTGCTAATCAAACATGCTGTGCCCAAAACTTTTTCCATGTAATAAATTTTAATTCACAAGGCCATGGCAGCAATCCTAATGAAGATTAATTACTGCAGTCCCTTTCATAAAGCCCAGTGCAGCTTCTTCCTTACTAGCTGTCAGAATGCTACAGCTCACAGAAACAGTAATGAAAATGTACTGTGCTGTGTTACTTTCTGGATCTGGACAGACTGGATTGATGGGCCAAGGCCACCCGTATGAGGTCCAACAAGGCCAAGTGCCGGTTCCTGCACGTAGGTCAGAACAACCCCTGGCAGCACTACAAGCTTGGGACAGAGTGGCTGGAAAGCTGCCTGGTGGAAAAGGAGCCGAAGTGTTGGTCAACAGCAGCTGAACATCAGCCAGTTTTTGGACCCCTCACTACAAGACACTGAGGAGCTGAAGCGTGTTCAGAGAAGAGCAACAGAGCTGGGGAAGGGTCTGGAGCATAAGTCTTATGAGGAGCAGCTGAAGGAGATGGGGTTGTTCAGCCTGAAGAAGAGGAGGCTCAGGAGGAACCTTACCACTCTCTACAACTAGCTGAAATGAGGTTGTAACCACGTGGAATGCAGTTTCTTCTCCCAGGTACCACACAACAGGACAAGAGGAAGTGGCCCCAAGTTGCACCAGGGGAGGTTTAGATTGGATATTAGGAAACATTTCTTGACTGAAAGGTTTGTTGTCAAGCACTGGAACAGGCTGTCCAGGGAGGTGGTGGAGTCACATCCCTGGAGGTACTTAAAAGACATGTAGATGTGGCGCTCAAGGACGTGGTTTGGTGGTAGACTTGGCCGGGCTGGGTTAATGGCTGGACTCAATGATCTTAATGGTCTTTTCCAACCTAAATGATTCTATGATTCCCTTATTGGCCATTCCACTGATGTAAATCAAAACACCTTTAAAATGAAAAGAACCATTGCAGTAAAAGAGATGAATAATCTACTTGTAATGAAATACAAGTATAGTACAACTAAGCGCAAAAGACAAATCTGTCTTGGAGCTGAAGTACTGGAAGCTCTGAAGCTCTAACAGCACTTTTCTTCTCCTTTTCTGTCACAGACATTGCTGGCCATAAAGCAGCAGTAACTGATCCAGCCTTGGAACACTGGAGTATCTTTTCAATGTATTTGGACTAAGCAATTTTAGCTTATCTTTATACAATAGTCTGAAAATTAAAATCATGCAGGGGTTGATCATAGAATCACAGAACGTTTTGGTTGAAAGGGACCTTCAAGGTCATCATGTGTCAACCCCCCTGCCATGGGCAGGAACACCTCCCACTAAACCAGGTTGCTCAAAGCCCCATCCAACCTGGCCTTGTATGGTTCTCATATGGATGTTGTTTATCATATGGATAAAATACCGCTGTTTCTGAGTTGAAACTCTTCCAGCTGGAGATGACCATGGTTTTAATGAAACCATTATGATTTGCTGTATGTCTCTGTCAGAGGCTTAACCGTCTCTGACATGTGCTGCTGCCTTTGGAGATGCTGCTAAACCACCAATCTAACTCTTGCACCTGTTCACTCCCCCTCAGCTTTACCTGACACTGACATTCTTCAAACCTATTCCTCTCCTTTTCTTTTGTGTGACTGCTATCATCCTCCAAGTGTTGACAGCTAATTTCTGAACTGCAGAGTTTCGGTATATACTCATTCCATTTCTCCTTCATTCATGTAGACACTTGCTGATGACATACTACTTTTTTAAAAATGATTATTCTTTTTAAAGGTAATTTCTACCACAGGAAGGATCTAGTCTGGCCTGAAAACCATAGGTTACCAAATTTCACTAGGAAATTCTATCATTGAGGCCACTTCACATAGTCAGCAAGAATATAACTATTACACAGACTTTTATAAAGACTTTCATGACATAAGAATATCCCATCTCTATCACAAACAATTCAATATCACAATGTCCACTTGTGCAGGTAATCAGAACCATTTAGGCCTTAAACAGAGACCTTTTATAACGTCTGTCCCACAGTGCTTCTTTGGTCATCACAACGTTAAGTTCTGGCCTTCACAAAGTCACTGATAGGTCCTGAATAATCCGTGTTAGAAGGAGCACCATTATTTGTATATGAATCATCTCAAAAGACAATATAATGGCAACCTTATCAAGAATCAGTCAAACTTAGCACATCAACATCAGCATCCTGATAAAAAAAAAAGTGGTAAGAGAAACTGCAATTTGCCCATATCTTACATAAATAAAGGAAGGCACACAACCAAGCACCACTGAACACTAACTCGCACATCTGTCAGCTGGTGACTCTCCATAAAGCCACAAACAAAACTGTACGAGAACTAAGACATTGCTCCTTTCCCCTCATGTCCAAGATCTTTTCCACGCTGATCTAAGAATTAATGTGATCAGTCACACCAATTAAAGATTTAAAGAAGGTAATGATGAGGGTCAGTTGGCACTTTGTTCTTCCTCAACGTTTTTATTTTAAGAGGTTGAAGAATTAGAAATACCAGAAACTCAATTCCACTGCAAAATGGATATTTAAGAAATCCAGCCACTTTTCATTCACCCTGTTCTATATTCTTAAATTTTTCACCTCATTAACAATTTACATTGATAGCCTTAAACCAAATATGATGAATGTTGCTAGATATACAAAAATTAATCTCATATTACATGCTTGAAGTCATTAATTACTCTGCTTGTGAAGAGAATTTTATTCAAAGGCAAATTTAACCCACGATTTGCTTAGCTCCCCCAGTTTAAAAAAAATGCTGGGGGAGAAGTGAGAAAATATTAAAAATGTTTTTGACTTCTTAAACCATGGACAGATGGTCTATTTTTAAAGACTTTTGAAGGAAGACACCCTAAGTCTTGCACACTTGCTCTGAATTATCCTATTTTTTCCCTTTAAAGCAAGTAGCAGTTAGCATAGCCCCACGTATTTCCATTTTAATCCAACTCTTTGAGAAAAGAACTCTGGATTTTGGAAATATAAAATAGAATAGAGTTGTGTTTTCTAATATGAAGGCCTAATTTCACTGTCTGCTACTCTTGGCTGATTTGATTTTGTTAAAATCAGCAGGTCAATATTTCCCAGCCTCAAGAGCAACTTATCATAGAATTCAATGGCAGCTCTAAGAGAGGTACATGAGCATGAACAAAAACCCCTCCATTCCACTGGCAGCAAGATTTCTTGCCTATTCTCTTACTTATTCTTCTTGATCCACCAGATCTCCATCATCTTCCCTCCTCCTTTCATGCATCCATCCCCTCCACCTCTTTCCTTCCCCATGCAAAATCAATACCACTTCTTCATGGGTTTATGCTCACCACCAGCCTCTTCAGCTACCACTTTCCTTTATCTACAAGCTTACTGGTTATTCAAATTCCCTTGGTTTTTTCAATTTCCAACTTTTTTCCAGACCTAAATTAATTTCCTTCACTGTAGCCTCCTCTTCTAGTTGCACCTCTACCTTCTCAAAAGCTTTCCAAGGGGTGCTCAGAACACCTCGCAAGTCTCCAGACATACCTACGCTGAGCATCAAAGCTGACTTTGGAGTGAGAGAACAGACCACTGTACACCTTGAAGAAATGTGGCTTCAGCAACACTGCTGACTGAAAACAGTCCTTGGCCTGTCCTGCTGCATATGCTGAGACTTTGCCCAGAAGAGCTTTAGTTGGCACCATCCGAAACCACAGCAGTTGTGGACATTCACATGTCAATACTTAGCCCATATCCTGGCCAAATCCATTCAGCCTGTAATGACACAACTGATGTTTCCCTGGGCAGGCCATAGCCAGCACAGGATTAAGCATCACATGCTGCACTGCACAACAGAGCTATCGATGACTATGAATTCCAACAAACTCCATTCACGCACTCCTAGGAATTTAATTTTATCCTGGACACTGGCTTTTTCCAAATCTATCCATCAGTATGTTGTTGCACACTGTTCCAGCCCCCCAGAGGAACTCAGTTTTTCCATCTCTTACTTTTGCATACCTGCCCTGGTGTTCTCACCACTCACTTCAACTTAATTACCATTCTTAGCAATGACTAACAAATCCAGTCCCAGCCTGTCCCTGGCTATAATATAACACAATACCCGTGTCTCTGGTTCTGGACATCACTGCAGATAACCTCAAAGTTGTGGCCTTTGAATTTGAAGGTTTATCTGTAGTACTTTTCCCATTAGAACAGTGCCCAAACTGATGTGGACTCTTCTAGGATGTTCCGGATGTCAAGGCTAGTTAGGCTGTTTGCAACTGCTCTTTGGGTCCTTGTTAACTCCTGTTCAGCTTAAATGCTGAAGAATTTGAAGCAATTTGACTCACTTTCCAAATTTCCATCCTCCTGCCTTACTTACAAATGCTGAAAACATCTACTCTCCACTGCCCCAGTCCTCCAGCAAACACAGACAAGACGGCAAGCAGGAAAGTATTCAGTCCAAGCGTGTAAAGATGAAGAAATTAAAACCCTTTAAAAATTCCCATGGAGGAAGAAAAGGACCTTTCCCATTATCAAGAAGTCGACCAAAAGTCAGGTCAAATGACTGAGACCAGCACTGTGTCCTAAAGCTGACAGAAGCTGGTTATGAAGCTTCAAGTGACGCCAGTTCTTGAGACATGTTGGCCAGATCTTGGCTAGATCAGCCACTGGTTCCAAAAAAATCTGCACTTTTACCACTGCCCAAAATCTGTCCATCTCTGTAGACTTTTATTCTTAAAGCTTAGCTAATCTTGAGTCTAGCTGACATTCTGAGGAAAGGATCAATACAGAACACGATGTATGAATGCATACTCCCCCTTGCACAAAGGAGCGATTTACTGCTGTTCAGAAAAACCAGCGCATTTCCCCATTCTTGTCAGTTCTACTGACCCACACTGGTGAAGGGGCTCCACAGGACAAGGCCACCAGCCTGCTGACTTAGGGCTATCCAGTCCTTAAATCCATGTCTACGCTCAGTCCTGCATACTGCCCTCAAAACATTCAGTGGCACATGGATAGGGACAATACAGTCAGTGGGACTTAGCCAATTCAGATGTGAAAAGCAAGAGCCCTCCCACAGTGCCACTGGAGATGAGGAAAATCAGGAGTAAAGTTAATCCTGGGAAGAAGGAGGGTGGGGAGAAGGTGCTTTAAAGTTTGGTTTTATTTTGTATTACCTTACTGTGATGTGACTGGCAAAAATATTAAATTCATTTTTCCCCAAGTGAATCTGTTTCACCGATGACACTAATCAGGAAGTGATCTCTCCCTGGTGTTACCTCAACCCATCAGCATTTTGTTATACTTCTTCTCTCCTGTCCAGCTGAGGCGGGCAGTGATAGAGCAGCTTTGGTGGGCACCAGGTGTCCGGACAGGGTCAAACCACCAGAGAAACCTCCAAAACCTCCAGGGAACTAGTCAAGATTTTTGCAAGTGAAAGAGTCTCACTGAGATCCCTTCAAAGACTGACTCAAAAATCTTTCTCATACAGCTTCACAAAAGAAAATAATAGCCTTTAGCTCAGCACCTAACACATAAAGTAAAACTTAAATACTAAAAGAGAAAGAGAATGATTCTAAGATGAGTTCGCAGAATCACAGGATATTCTGAGTTGTAAGGGACCCACAAGGATCGCTGAGTCCAACTGTTAAGTGAATGGCTCATAGAGGGATTGAACCCACAACCCTGGTGTCGTTAGCACCACGCTCTAACCAATTGAGCTAAGGGTTCCTAACATCTCAACAAAACAGTTTATAAAAAACATGAACATTCCAAAATGATCGTGAAAGACGGTACAAACCTATAGCTGTCTTCACTTTCTGAATCTTGCTCTTCATCAGAATCTTTGTATTTATCAGGATCTGGAAGAGTACTTGGATCAAACTCTTCTTCACTTCCACTGTGAGCGAGGAAAGCCACTGTTTCCTCTTCAACCTGTCAAGTGACAAATGGACAGTTACAAGACAAGTAAACAAGTCCATGTTACTTGCCACAACCCCATCAACAGGAAGGTTGTAACAAAAACCATTGCCGTCAACCACAGCCAAAGACCACCCCCATTATAGGCAGGAAAACAGAGTCATTTCTGCCATCACCAGTGCTCTGCTCCAAGGCTTTTTGTTCACGTTTGAAGAAATATTATTAAAAATGGAAGGACAAGGATTTACATTCAAATTCTACCTTCCAATATTGTCATGTCAAATCTACCAAACCTAAGAGAGATTTGGGCAGCAACTAATCAACAGCCATCTGAGAGCAAGTGTCTAAGTAATAATGCAGCTTTACCGGCAGAAAACACTGGCAAAGAGATACTTACCTGTGGACACGTTAATCACAGCTCAAGGTGAATTTAATGAAATTACTCTGATTTAGAACACAAACTCCCTCCTCAAAATGCCTCTTGAGTTGAATTAACTGCTCTAAGGGAGTTTCAACCATCCTCCACATGAGATGCATGTTCTCAGGCTTCCTCACAGATCCCCTCATCCCTCCCTCTGGGGCCCAGCTTCCTTCTGTCCCCACAGCACGTCTCAGGATAGGCTGCTCGTGTTGGCAAGTTTCCCCAAGGTGCAGTAGTGCCTCACTAATTCCTTAACAAAGAGAGCACAGAAGATGCTGTCCCACAAAAGTATTGGGTAATATTAACAAAGTTGACTGATTTTGCAGATACAGGTTCTGTTCCACTCCGTCCTGAACTGATGGCACCACTTTTCTAAGTTTTTGCTAATAGGCACGAAATAAACAGACAGACTGGAGGGCATGTGTAACTGTATATGCACACAGAAATGCAAACAGAAAACTTAGAGGCACTCCTAAGCAGCATGAACCCTAGATCCATGCATATTTATGACAAAAAGCACAAACAAATGCAAAGAAACTACCTTTTCTTTATATATCTAATCACCACGCATACAGCTGAGTTTCCAAAATAGTACCCACTTAAATGATCTTTCATTCTATGAATAACTTCACATCATTATATATTTAAAGTTAATTTTTCTTCTAATCTTTCATTATTTCTGTTAGCAGATTTTAAAAGAACAGTGTTTATGTGCACAAACCTCCCCACAATAAAAATAAAATTTAAAAAAAAAAATCACAAAAAGCCAAACAGAAATCATACCAATGGTCCCTTTAATATCTGCATATAGAATGAGTGAAAGGCAATGAGCTGGTGAAGGGTAAGCTTAGTCACCACTGAAAGAGTCCATTCTTGCTTGGCCAGTGACACTTCTACAGTGCAATGAAGGCAAGCAGAAAAAAGGGCTAAAAGCCACATCTACAATGAGAAGGCAGAGGAAAAACATGCTAAACACACATTTCGTTCTTCACCACTTTGAAATATTAGTAAAGGTAATTATATAGCTGGGTGTACAAAATCCCTAGAAGTACCATCAGACTCTGCAGCACTGTAGGCTTCCTAAGGCAAAACCACCTACCGAAAAGCATGCTGACAACTAGGAACTTCAGGTTCTACTTCACAACAAAGTCGGTTTTGATTTTGTGGGGGTTTTAAAGTATTTCTTTTTGTTTACAAAAAAAAAAAATCTTAAAACTCATATTTCAGTACAGTATTACAGAGCACTACTAACTCCATGGAATTGCTTTAAACATTAAATATTTGCTCTTTACTTGTCTTTCCCATCACATCCATTCTTTCAATACAACTGGTGCATGCCAATCTTGCATTTAAAAAGAATAGAAAAGGAGAAGTAGCATTCAAAGTTGTTGTATGGAACAAAGTATTTTTAATATGTATATATGACATCATGCAAAAGAGTTCTGTAATACTAACATTTATTGGCAGTCATCTTTTTAGACTTGGGCTGTTCATTCATATTCTGTTATGTAAGTGAAGTGTTGAGACTGCACTGTTTCCTAAGTTTTGTCATTTATATATGAACACATAAAAGACTATTACACACACGCAGATCAAACCTTCACTTTCATTACATATTCATATCAATTTTTTTACAGCAGAAAATATGCAGAGATGTGTTAAACATAATGCTTGCTGTAGCAAAAGAAATAATTGGCAAAGATGCCTCTTTCATTCATCAGGAATCATGAAGTTGTATATCTTATAAGTATCACTGGTTACATATTCATTAAAATATTCTAAGACCCTGAAATTATTAAGGACTTGAACATTTATCACCCACAATTGAACAACAGAAACTCATTATTTTTAATCTCTCCCTTCAAATTTCTATCAGCCAGTCAGGAAGAAAAAATCTTGGGACTTCACATTACTCACGATAAGAGCCAGAGAAAAGAAGTAAAACCATAGTTCAAAATGACAGATGTAAAAGTTATTCAGATACAAATAGGACGTAATTTACAGACTCAGGATTAGACCCTTCCTAAGGCAATTGTTATCAAAAAAGAGATTAACCCAAGAACAGATTTTGACTGACTGTACTTAATGTCTGAGGTCAGAGACAATGTAACACAGATTTTGGAGTGTGCATTTAATAATAAGTTCAGCAGTGGAAGGAACCCCATTCAGACATCAAATCAGACTTGCCAGGAGAATTGGATTTGGTGGCTATCACCTTGCTATTTTCATTCTGCTTGGGGTGACAAGCTCTTTCTGTCTTTATGCCACACCAGCCCAGGTATTTTGTAATCTAGTTCCACAGAAACTTCACAAAAACACTTCCAGTTTGAACCCAACACTGAGATGAAAACATCTTTGCATTCACATAGTCTCCCTCTGAGGCCTAAAGAGATTCTTCTTATGCAAATTTAACATTTTAGAAAAATTCAGCAAAATTTCTGTGCTGGAGGTTTTGGAAACCTTATTGCCTTCAACCTTCCACATTGTACCACATCAACAGTGACCACACTAAACCTTACTGTAGTAATTTTGGAAACATACACCCAGTGAGGCAAACACGGCAGGTTCCTATAGAGCTTTTGCTACATTTCTTGACAGAACAGCTCCAATTCAACTTCTACTTGTCTTTGTTGCAAGATGTAATGACAACTTCCTCTCCTAAAGAAGGCTGAATGCCTGGTGGAGGTCAGATAAATGTGTCAGGCAGGCTAACAAAAACTTAAAATGAAGAAATTGATGTACCTCAGACACTCAAGGGACTCAAATGTCCAAAAGAACAGAATGATGTCTCATTTCTACCAGGCATTAAGCTTTCAGGTGGCAAATATCTACTATCATCAGAAAAAAAGAAGAACTGAAAAAAAAAAAAAAACCCCACATGGAAACCTACACGCACAAAAAAAATGTTGCATTTGCCAAGATTTAATTTACAAAATACATATTTACTATGGTATTTAATTTAATTGGGCTTTCTCCCTCCATTTGTCTAGAGCTGCACTTTTTATGTTCAGCCCTTTAAGCAATTTATCAGTTTATCTAAGCAAGGCTGATGGGCAGAAATAATTGTTTAGGCACCATCAGTTCTGTCCACAGTACTTTACAAAGCACAGTGGGACAATATTTCTGATTAGTTGAAAACAGAACTTTTAAGGTTTGGTTAGAATTTGATCAGACTAGATTAGAGTCCATCAGGAGTCACACTTATATAATATTCAGTTCTTTTTGAGCTATGTCACCCTTCAGTTTTTGCCAATATGGCCTCACCCAGTATGTGTTACTTGTGATTTTAATGCTAAGAAAAGGTAAGTTCTAAATACTGCTAGGAGGTTACATTACACAAATTTTAGAAGTTTAGCATATTATGGCTCATATAAAAGGATATTTAAAAATATAATATCTTTTAAGATCTGAAAGCATTCCAAATTTTCTTTTTTTTGGACAATTATTTTTTAGATGAAAACAGAAGTTGTTTCTGCATCATGTTTATGATAGAACACATGAGCAGAGAGGTTTTGTAGCAGTTCCTTTAAAACATCTTACTCTGGGATTCCCCTGATCACCTCGCAGGTTTGTTTCTTTCATAGCCTGTATCCCCAACCAACAACACTGTCCCCAGCGGATCCATGGTTTCTCTGATATCTCATCACCTACACTGCCCCAAAGGAATACAGCTATTCTGGCAGTTCACAAATGAAGCCTTTGATGTTGCTGGGGTGTTTGATCCAACAGTGGCTTTGAAGATGAAGACCAAAGCCTTGGACGACAGTGAAAACAGTGTGAGCAGTGGAGCAAACCAAGTGCTGATCTGACACACAAGGAGCTGCCTAAGCCACGCCAAAAGTGGACAATGACACTCTATTACCATCTAAGAGGCATCAGTGTTCCATGGGTCTTACCAGAAAGGCTGGTAACCAAAAACTGGAGATGCTACAGTTCCGGGTTAGTCAGAAAAGACATAGTCTTTGCATTAGGATGATCCCACTGATCTGTGGTTTCTGGAAGGGGTCAGTCATAGATTCTGGTTTTCAGCAGAAAGGACAGATAACTCTTAGCTTCCTCTTCAAATCATTCACTCTTCCCAATCACTAGCAGTCACACCAAGGTTCAATTTCATCCAGTCATTCTTTATTTCTTTTCAAGCAACCTGACATCTTAAATAATACAGTACACCTATTTTAGCTAGCAGAACATTACTTTTACCAGCAGTCTCACATAACGCACATGAGAATACCTAATTTTCTTTCTTGGCATTCCTAAATGCTCCAAATTTTATGGTCAGTGAATGGTAAGCCTTTGTTCCAAACTAGCAGACATTGATGTATATATTCTGACATTCAAATCTCAGTGTAACTATAGCCAAGTAATTTGTGCTGGAAATGGCTCCTGCCACAAGCAAAGTTGAAAATCATTGAAAACACAAAACTTGTAGAAATGTTCACACCTGTACTTCTGGCTTTTTAATGTAAGTAACACTTCTGTCATTTTCATAGTAGTAAGAATATATTTCATCTGTAAATTTAATCTCTACAAAGTACTTGAGTCCATACTAGAATTAATAGCAATGTAATGAATCCATATAGAAAAAGATAATGTAATTTGGTAAATTTACAATTACATACTCATCTATCTCAAAATGAAGTGCTAAGAAGTTCTAAATCTACTCAAAGCCTTTTTCATAATGTATTTGCTCTTACCTGCACTTGAATTATAATGGATATGTCTCAGAACTAGACCTTATACTTCTCCTTTTTTAATCTGTTCTTATGAGACCTATGTAGAATACTTACTGTAAAGACAAGCTTCTTCAAATTGTTACTAGCCACAATGCTCAATGTGATTTTAACAATAACGGCAGACTACTATCAGGATAAAACAACTATACTGTTACTTTAAATGTAATTCATGTTACAGACATGAGAATAAAACATAAAAGAAACTAAGTTACTAGGTCGGTAGCACCAGAAGCAAAATACACACTGAAATACATGAAATTCTGGCAAGGAGAAGGGTTTAATCTACTGCATATGATGCTGATTTTAGAGACTGCTTGCACACAGATTTCACAGAAGTGCAAGCAAATAGCTCCAACATAATGAAACAAGGGCATGAGAACACAGTGGGTTTATTTGCCATGACACATCAAACTTAGGATCTTCAGTACCATACACAAGGTCTCTGGCATTTGGGTTAAGAGAACAGTACCCTCATTTCTAATGCATGTATCCAGGTTATATATATATATGTTATACAGTATGTATAGGTTATATATATGTATAAAGATTCGCACATGTGCCATGCCAGAAGGTAGACAGAGATACTACTATGCACACTAAATCCCATCTGAAACAAAATTGATTTAAAGCATTTAATAATGCAAAGACTTCAGACCAGAATAGTCTACACAATTTTTATCTTTAAATCTTTCTAATGCTAGCTTGTCAGGTATCATTTTGCTTGCAAGTGACCTAGTAGTACAGGGGGGAAAAAGAGGTTTGTTTGCTGTGACTCTAGGAATGAGTAATTAAGTCTGGAAGAATTAAACCTGCCAACATAATCATCCAAATGAATAAGGCCCTCTCAGTAAGAAAAAAAGCCAAAAAAACCAAACCAAAACAAAAATAAAACAGCAATCAGAAAACCACAGCGCAGAACACTGTTTTTAAACTTATATTCTCCACACATAATCCTTGGACTGTCTCTTTACACTCCTTTCCCTCCGCTTTCAGGTTCACAGCAGTCATGGCTGTCAGCTCAAATACAGAGAGGAATTCTCCAAAGTAGTCTCTGTGTTCAAACATTTCAACACATCAGTCTCCTCCAGGGAACCTCAGCATATGTCCACAGAGATGGTGCCCACACAAGAGATATTCCTCTGTATCATTTTCTGCCACTTTTGAACAAGCCTGAGGGAACTGCATTCCCCCTGCCGTGACAGAGCAGCATCCCACCACCAACACACACTACTCACAGCAGAGACTGGGAGCAGAGACCGATCTTGGCTTAGTGATGTGTATTTTTCAAGAAGGAGCAGATCAATAGAAGCACTGACATAAAATACTCAGAACCTTTTAAGTCGCATAATTCTGTAAACTGCTTAGTTCTGCTCTTTTCTTGGAACAATTCGTTTGTATTCAGTAGTCAACAAAGAGCAACACTGACATTAAGTGTTTGTCCTACGACAAGATTTTTCATGTTTTCACTGTGCTGATTAAGTCATGTACTCTAAATGCTTGTACAAAATATGCAAGTACAACAGCATACTTACAGGGAGAAAAATATGAATCAAATTAATTCCAGGCAGCAAAAGTTATTTTAACAGATACTGGTGCTTCTACATGAACTAAGAGAGGTGCCAGAAGAGGCATCGCTGCTCACGGCACAGACTCAATTACTTAATGTAAGAGCAAGACCTTGCCTACCTTCCTTCCAGCTCTATGAAGCACCAGCAGGAGTTTCGTATTTCTTCAAATTTTTGGACAAGTAACTAGAAAGTAAATCAGAAAGCACTTGGCTGATGCTGCACACTTGTAGGGTCATTTTTTATTACTTTTATTGTTGCTGACTTCACCTTCTTAAGCCATGAATTCCTTTATACAAATTTTACAAAAACCAAGTCCTGGCACAAAAAGTGTAAGAGTTAAGTAGAAGACACAAGAGAACAGATGAATCCAGCCTGATGGACAAGGAAGCAGACTGC
Organism: Anabacerthia variegaticeps; assembly: GCA_035583185.1. Taxonomy (NCBI): domain Eukaryota; kingdom Metazoa; phylum Chordata; class Aves; order Passeriformes; family Furnariidae; genus Anabacerthia; species Anabacerthia variegaticeps. The sequence continues at coordinate 42,973,411 of JAWWEW010000001.1, read as the reverse complement.
CTTGGGAAGATTCTGAGCAATGGTCATGACACAGCACGAGACCTGTCCCCTTGTATTTCCACAAGCATTGCTGAAAAGGGGAACTTGAATGAAGAAACTGAAAGAGCTTATAAGGTAGACTGGCAGCTGTCCACCAGCAGACCAAAAATTATAATATCCCCTGATAATAATTTTATCTACATGAACAAATATGACAGGCATCTCTTAGAAATGACAAGTAGGAAGAACATGAAAGATTTATGAGGCAAGACCTTTTAGGCCAACTAATTGAAAGAAAAACAAATTTCCAGGTCCAAAATAATGTAAAGCAACTTCAAAACCAAAGGGAAAAAAAAGTCACCCAAATTAGAAATAATCACTCAGAGTTAACGCTACTCAAGGCATTGAGTAAAATGTAGCACCATATGTGCAACAGGGCTGGTTAATGCTAGTACAGGGAGAAGTTACAGGACAGTTCTCTTCAGGAAAGAGAGAGCACAGTTGTCACTTGTGGTAAATGATAGGACAAATGGAGAATCAAGAAGGATTTAGATAAGCACCAGACAGTGCCCACAGCAATACTAAGGCATAGGTTAAAGTAAGAGAAAGTGGTGATACCCACAGCGCCTGTGAAAGAAGGTGGCAAAGAAGGCTGAACTTTTTTCTTGAGAATTGCCTAATCCACGAAATGTCAGCTAAGACTTTAGTTTGGACAGAAAAGGTAGAGTTGGAGTAGAGAGACTGTAATTAAGACTCACCAGTACAGACATGGATTTGTATTTTTTCTTCACAGATAAGAGGAGAAAAAAAGTAAAAGGCTGTGCAAAACACTGCCATAGAAGGAGACTGAAGACTGTAAGATTCTTGAAATTATGAAGGAGGAGCTAGCAGAGAAGAGAGACACCAGAATAGAGAATAGTCACATTTGCAAGGCCCTGTAAAAGTGGAGTGGATATGGAAAGGCCAAGTGAATAACCACCAAGTGAGAGGAAGGCTGATTAATGTCAGGGCTCCCGGAGAAGAGGAGCTGTCTAAGAGGGAAACTAGAGAGTGGCTGCTAGAGAACAGGATGGATGATGTCTACTGAGTGGAACTTAAACATGTCTGTTGCAAATGAACAGAAGGGCGTGAAGAAATGTGGCTGCTTGAAAAGCCACTCTGGAAGTGGGAATCAAAGACAAGCAGGGAATAACCATAACGCAAAAGTGAGAGGGCCTAGGAGACTCTCATGAGAAGATCTGATGGAGATGACAGAGTGATGACAAAGGCAACCAGGGGGAGAGAAGAACTGTCTGAAGCTATTTTAAAAATGGAAAAGAGTAGGAAAGGGCAAGAGTAGGAAGGCATGAGAATGTCAGCAGAGCTAAATGCAATGGACACAGAAAAAACAGCAAAGAGGGAGAACAGCTTGTTGTGGGTACAGAGAAGTTAAATCAAGGGCAAACACAACTAGGGAACACAAGGCAGAACACCTGTAGGTACCTCTTCACATGGCAAGTGGCAAAGCCATGAATGTTTTGCCGAAGTCTACGGAAGTTTACATAGGCTTAAAAAGAAGGTAGATAACAGTAATAAAATACTATGGTAAGTAACAGCAGTGCTGTGTCTCTGCACCTGACAGTCCCTGAGCTCCAGAACTCTTCATTTGGGGAGTGCAACTATCACAGCTGGAAAACCACTCTACAGGTATGACTGCAAATTTTCCTGCAACCCAAGCGAATGATCTGACAGGGGAAAAGCAAGATCACCCCCATTTCATGGAAGCAAATTTTTTTCCACTGCTGTTCTGTTTTCTGTCAGTCTTTTAGGGCTTCTCATGTAAATATCACATTTTATTAAATGAATCTAGTGAAGACTACTATCATCTCATTCTCTGCACAAAACCAAAATATTTGAAACAATGCAGTGAGGGGGAAATTGAAACTTGAGACAATTTTCCATGAAAAGCCTAAATCTGTGCCTAATTATATCATATGCAATGGCTCGCTGAAGAACCCAAACTGTGCTATCTCAGTCTTTGGGTTTTGTACTGCTGCCAAAATGTCTTACCCTATTTCCAGTGACTCAGTAACAACTTTCAGATGCAGCAACTGAAATACAAGTGGTATACAAATACTTATCTGTGGATGTAATTAGCACATTATAGATTTCTAACCAACTTCTTCCTGCTCCCTGTCTGTACTTGCAGCAAGTCAGTCTCAAACACGCTGCGATCACTGAAAGTATATTTACAAATTTTAACCTAGGAAATTGCAATTTTCAGCTAATGACATATTATAACTTAACAGTTGTTCATTTGCTTGCCTGTTCAACATCTAAAAAATCTTTATACTGCATAAATAATGTATTATATCCATAACAACAGGATACAGTACACTGTATGATTGATTACCTTGGCATTTAGCTCCTGTGGGAACAGCTTTTCTGAAACATGGCTCTATCAAACTCCCTGAAAATTACATTTTGGTAAAACTGTCTGAATGATCAGACTTAGGTATGGCTAGACATAATGTCATTAACACTGCACAGGCAGGTACAAACTTGCACTCTTCATAAGGTACCAAAGCAATGCTATTTTAAATCTGTTTCTCAAGGAATCAGAGAAAGCAACATCAGCGTGGATCACTTTACATCAGTGATTTGAATCACTAATTATAAAGCCCATTAAAGTCAGGAAACTTTTAATTCCTACTGTGTTTTACACAAGAAATCACTGCTATTTTGGGTTTTTATTTTGTCTTCTGAGGCACAATTGTTTTACACTGGACTTTACACAAAATCTGGTATTACTTTATGCTAATTATTTAAAGTCCCAGTTTTTCCTTTTCCATTATTAAATGATAAAAGAGCCATCACATAGTTGTCAAGTGATTATTATTCATTTTATCATTGTTAGTGTTGAGCTCATTCTTATTCCATCCTAAATATAGCAGACACATGGAAGAAAAATTAAGTTGATCCAAGTAGGCGCTGCATTGTAAATTTAACATTTATGTATACATTCTGAGTTGCTAACAAAATTTACCACTTCTGAGCATCCTATGAGATTTTTAGTATGGCTAACAGCCTCCAAACTAATTTATATTCACAGGCTGAAAGAGGATGATTAGAATAAACAAAGACAACTGGTTCCTCAAATCCTAATGTATTTTGAAACCTCTAACTGCAGCTTGAATTCAACTGATCAAATATATCAAATAAATAAACCATTTCAGAACCAGGAAAGGATACAACTTTTTACGAAAAACCAGTCCATTTTCCCTATTAATGATTAGTCTTTAAATCACAATACTACCTGAAAGTTAATCAGCAAGTTTACTTCTTGAAGCATTTATTTTTAGATTTTTCTAGTAATTTTTTTCATAGATCATTCCTTAATGCCTTTATTTAATACAGTGTTTTTAAGAACTCAAAAATAAAAGAATGTATCTAACAAATTAAAAGATGTATTTTAATAACTTTTTTCCATTGTTTTTATTGAGCTGCTGGTTTATATCTATCATGTTATTAATAAGGATAAGATGGTTTACTCCAAATGCCCTTGCATTCCCCCAAATACTTGCAACGTACATAGAAAACATGAAGGAAAGGGAGAACAAGACGGATAAATATTAATCTCATTGATCAAAAAATAAATCATAGTATGCTTAGAAAACTGTAAGGAAAAGTAATTTCAGCCTAATTTTACTGCTCATTATGAACTCCAATGCAAACAGCTCAATTGCTCTACTGACTTTCTGGCGGTGTTACATAATCTGCTTGCAATTACCATTTGCTGTACATTATATACTGGAATACTGGAAACAGGAACAGCAAACTGAAAACAGGATCTACTGGCTTCAGCATAGACACACTGCCACATATTGCCATATTGTGGTGCTTTACCACTGGCAGAAACAGATGTTTAAACATATTTTCTAAACTGCTGAAGGGACAGATGGGGTTTCCTGTGCCCACATTAATACCTCCTAGAGACCCATCCTCAAGGATCAATTAGTAGTCACTGGTCTTTAGCATGTCAATCTTGACAAAAATCTGATGGCAGCAACCATAACACACCCCACACATAAAAATTATATTCAATTGCTACTTTCTCCACTTCCTGTCATACAACGATTTTGATTTGCATAATTCAATTCTTGACCTAGTACTTAGAATGACAGATGAAAACCAAGCTCTTATTTTTTAGAAATTTTTTCCATCTGTTATGTTAAACAAAGACAGACAAACAAAAGAACTGACTTTGAAATGTTACACATTATAATACTTTCAGAGACACAGGAGTATTTCTCTATTTGAGAAATGGTGGGCCCCAAGTGTGTGGTCTCCTTTGTACAGTCACATATCTTTGCAAGGGGAACATTTTATCTTTACAGTAATACTTTTGCTTTCTTCAGGACTACAACTCTTTGCCACTGACAAGTTTAGAATTTCAGCTTTATGGAGTCACTAAAATTATTCCTGCCTCAATAGAGCGACCTGATTATAAAATCCAGTTGGGATATGATTGCTACCACAAACCTATCTCCTCACACATGTAACTTAAATGGCTTACACTTCCTTTTTAAGTTCTTGCAGTTTCACAAAATTTTGAGGATAAAATTTAATGATCTATTGAAAATAAATAAATCATTTGTTATATCACATTCTACTTGGCATACAACATTAGCACAGAGAACATTCGCTAGAGGTACTGTTAAGTGAATATCTCTGTTCCATTATGCATGACTTTCCAAAGCACTGAGTACATAATATCCATCATGAAATTCAGAATATATAACTAAATTTAGAAAGAAATACATTCAGACCTGTGATCAGCATTCTAACATCTCCAGTTATCAGTTTTAATTAAACTCGCTTTTGTATTAAGTCTATTTTTATTAAATAAGTACAGAACCCTGCTTTATACATTTCCTAAGCAAAAAAAAGGGAAAAAAGTTATTTGTAGAAGCCTATTTTTAAAGGGACTTCATAATTCAAGTCACTGTTCCATAACTTCTTTTCACAGTTGTGATGAAGAGGCACAACTGCTGAACATGATCAGTGTCTTTGAGGGCTTCAGCCATCTCACTGGCACCCCAAATACTACTTCCAGCAACAAGCTGGAAAATGAGATCAACGGGTCATATAGTGATTTTTTTTTTTCCCAAGAAATAAATAATCAAAAATAAATCCAAAATTACTCTTGGACATCTGTGATACATCAGGCTAACCCTTGGATTCCCCAGTTCCTGTATTTTGGTACTAAGGATCTCTCACCACTAAGAAGATAAGGTCCCACTTTCTCTGTATTTTCCCACATGATACATCACATTTAGAGAATCTTCTTAAGCCCCTATTGTCACAAATAAGAAACACAGAGATGCATCTAGATGAAGCTCAGAAGGCTGAAGTCCTAACTGCCCAAAAGGTCTCCTCTCTCTCTCAGAACCTTTGTTTCCCAAAACAGAGACAGCAGAAGAGCACAGCGTCTAAGTCACCAGTGTGCTGCCCTGCATTTGAAAGCCACACAACCTTGATTCCAGATTGTGCCATGGATTATGGTGTAACCCACTGCTTCTTGGGGTTCATTTCAGCCACCACCACTGTGAAGACAGAAACTGACAAGGGAAAGGTGGTTCCCTTTGAGTTGCAGGTGGAAGAAACCCTTTTAGGTAGGTTAAGCTCACCCACATCCCTGAGGTTCCCCACTGTATGTTTTTTCTGGCAAGCAATTCCCCTTGCGTGTTAAATCCAGTATCTCAGCTTTGTGAGAAATAAAGGACCACTCATTCAACAAAAAAAAAAAAAACTGTTTTGCAGTAAATTTATCAAGTGTCGTCCCCTCATTAAATGAACAGCTTCAAATTAGTCTGAAGCAGTAAAAGAAAAAAACAATTAGAACCTCTCAAACAAAGAAAGCCCAGTTTAAAGAAGTCAGTATTCTGAGCTTCAGGAAACCTTTGAGAATGAAGTACTGACACTGTGATACAAGAGAGGGGTGATTTTGTGGTTCGTTTTTTGGGTTTTAAGGTTTTTTTTACCATTATAATACTTTTCTTCAAAGGTTGTTCTTTCTACATTTCCAATAAATAGTTTTTATTAGTAGAGCCTAGTACTGTAACGTTCACATTTTGAGCTGAATAAATACCTTTTCAGAACAGTCCAAATCAAAATTCCTGGGAATCATATTCATATTTACGAATTCTATACTGCTTCCTCTTTGATATCAATCAAATGTACAATCAGATTTTCTGGCTAACTAGTATTAAGTAGAAGTTGATAGTAACTGTCTCTTGGAAAAATGGCTTTACTGGAAAAGCAGAAAGCCATTTTCCTTCTGGAAAGAAACCTACTTAAATATGGAAGAGAAGAAACCAAGAACTTCAGATTTATGTGAGCAATTTCGCTCCATTTCCTGAAAATCAGGCAGGTAGAATGCAGCACCTGCTAAAGTTTCAATAGTAATTCAGCAAAAATTGTGCTTTAAACTTTCTTTTTTAATATATCTCTGAAGCAATCTGTATTAGGAAAAAATTTTGATTTTACAGGTGCTTTTCAACACATGTGTAAACACCTCTTGCTTTTCAGACCAGTATCTGTTACCTGCACCAGTATCATGGGTATGGCCATGTACTCCTACAAAGCAATTCCAAAATCCTTTATGTTTATTGAGTTGTGCAAACAAGCCTCTTGAATAGATGACTGTCACAAACAAAATATACAACGCTTATTTTAAGTTTCCAAGAAGCCAAGATTTTGGATAGAAAATAACCTGAAAGATGAGTCTTTTCATAGTATTTCTTGACTGCATATTTCCTATAACAAAGAGATTGTGAGCAGATGCTGACAAAATGCTGGATATAAATAAACAGTACAAATAAGAGGAGGTAAAATGCTTTAAGAATGTGTGCTGATAAATTGAGAACTACCATAAAATAATTAATATAAGAAGAAATGTGAATATTGGAAAGCTATTTTGGTTCTAGCTTTGCTGTTTGTGCTTCAATGCTAAAATGTTAAATCCATTTTATCACAGACACATGCTGTACTGTATTTTCAAGATCAAATAATTTAATTTTGCAAATGTGAAATACTTAGAATGTCAATCTAGAATTTTCCTGGACAGAATTTTGGACAAGCAGTTTGTCAAATTTGTTCTTATTTTCCTATTCCTCCTTACCTTTTCCATCTATTCAATGTTTTTGATATGGATTGCATAATACATGCTGTCATCACTTTCACAGTGTTAAAGAGCACTTATTTGGAAATGAAGATGCACCAAATTATATTCCATAGGTTTTGGAAAGAATGAAAAGTGAAAAATAATAAACCTCCTGCATGCTAAATAGAGTCAGTTGACTATAAGACATACAAGAACTACTGCACCAAAACAGTCTTGCTGCTGCTTCACTGACACCTCTGAATTTGAACAAATGTATCTCATTAAGCTGAGGCAGAATAAAGACAAAACCGAAATGGAGGTTTTCCAAAGTGCTCCACTTGCAGGTACCTTATTTATGAACTTTATTCTCTTTCCAATACAGGTAGAATGGCAAGAATCAACGTATTGCATATGTTGTAATGTCTGAAGAGGTTTCAGCTGATCCATCTTAAATCCCAGGTTTCTTCAAAGGTGTGGAAGAGTTAAATGAATTGTCTAAACAGAGTATACAGATGGGTAAAACTGGCATTTTAGAGGCATAAAATAAGAGTCATCATGGCACATTTGTACAAAATGTAGTTGACAGCAGTTAATTCTGGAACCATTCCAACACTGACAGGATGCTGATTTTTTTTTTTTAAATCTGAACGGTGATTTGAGCATAGCAACAGTGTTATCCTGCTTAAATGTCCAATTCCCTGTACCTTACTGATACTGTGACTCAAATATGTAGAGATATATATATTTATAATAGAATTCACAGAGAATAATATTACATATGCAGTTGCTTCCTTTCACGATGTGCACTTGGAGCCCAGGAAGCCAATTGTATCCTGGGCTGCATCAAAAGCAGCATGGCCAGCAGGTCAAGGGAGGGGATTCTGCCCCTCTGCTCTGGTGAGACCCCCACCTGGAGTGCTGCATCCAGCTCTGGGGTGCCCAGCACAGGAAGGACATCAACCTGTTGGAGCGAGTCCAGGGAAGGGCCAAGAAGAACATTAGAAGGCTGTAGGACCTCTCCTATGAGGAAAGGCTGAAAGATTTGGGCCTGTTAAGCCTGGAAAAGAGAAGGTTTTGGAAAACTTTATTGTGGCCTTTTTGTATATGAAGAGGGACTACAAGAGAGAGAGAGAGGGACTTTTGACGAGCATGTAGTGATAGGGCAAGGGGGAATGGCTTTAAACTGAAAGAGGGAAGATTTAGACTGGATATTAGAAAGACATTCTTTACTGTGAGGGTGGTGAGGCATTGGAACGGGTTGCTCAGAGAAGCTGTGGATGCCCCATCCTTGAAGTGTTCAAGGCCAGGCTGGATGGTGCTCTGAGCAACCTGGTCTAGTGAAACGTGTCCCTGTCATTGGCAGGGGAGTTGAAACTAGATGGATCTTGAAGGGCTCATCCAACCCAAGCCATTCTATGATCCTTTGATAGGATTTTTCAGCAGATCATACACATTTGTGAAACAGACAATGTTCATTGTTTTTCTCACTTTCAAAAACAGATAATTAAATGGAATTGTTCAATGCAGATATGCACACAAAGGCTGGGATTGCTAGAATAATACCAGGCATTAGATAAAGAGGGTCAAAAGAGGTTCACACTCTTTCAGATATGGTGACCTGTGAACAGCATACTAGTCCTTTGCAGATGCCAAATGGAAGCCTGACATTCCCTCTGTACACTGACCAATTTTTACCGAAGTTAATGGAATATAACTGGCTAAGAAAAAGTGAGCTGCACATATACTAAGCCCTTTCATGCTTTCATAGTTTAATGGATGTCTCACTATTCTCTCCAAAATTATAGTTACTGATTTGTTTGCCCATCTATCAAAATTAACATTGTTATGTTAAATACAATTTAACATAATTTAACACTGGCATATGACATTTTCAAGATTTCTTTTTTGCTTTTAATTATCTGTTCTATTATTCTTTTCAATTCAACTACTTTCTGTTTAGTCTGTTAATAAGAACAGAGAATTACTAAGCCATATATCAGGTATTTAGAGAACATTTGCACAGCTATACCAATTAGATGCTTTCCTATAGTCAGATGGTTATAATATGTAACGAAAAATATACAAAAGAAAATCCAGTAAGCTACACTGGAAGGGCTGAAAGACTGATTATGTCAGCAAACTCACACATAAGAAACATAACTAAGTTTATTTTCCGTTCTAGTTTATATCAGCATGCTATTTTCTCCTGAAGTACTTCCAACGAGAGGTAAATATAATATCCAACAAACAAAATACCTTTTCATAGAAAGTTTTGCCCTATCTGAAGCTGCCCAGAATCACAGTAAGATGGGATTCCCTATGGCCCAATGCAGAAGAATATGCAACTGCTTCAGTTACCTTCGAGAACAGGTGAGATCTCTTGACCCTACTGCACAGTCTAGCACTCCTATGAAGATGGCCCACAGCAATTTTATGTCACAAAATTAGTTCAATATCTACCAACTCATTCTTAATTAAATGAACTGACATCTCTCCACCAGTGATCAACATTCACAAGGTAAGTTATGAGCAGAAAGCAGAAAATTTCTGGTTAGGATTGGTTCAGGGGAAACAGGCATATTTGCTTTAATCTGCTCTAAATGGAAGAATAAAACATAGTCATGTGCTTCAAAACATGATGGTCATGTGCCCATTGTTCTCCTAGATGAAGCTAATCCAGACTGAACACTAAATCCAAACACTATTAGCTTGTTACAACAGTAGCTTCTTGCAGCATTTCAGGATGTCAAAGATGGGTTTCAGTGCTAAAATGAGCATATCAACTATTAGATATTACACACAGCTGATCATATTTCCAATCTAAGCAACTTCTAAAGTCTAGTCAAGACACAGCACTTGTATTTGAGGATGTATCACACTGACCAGGTTACAGCTCAAAGAGAAGCCTAGAATTTAATTCCTTTTGCTCTGTGACTACTCAAGGTGTTGTTTTGCATGTAAAATTTAAAAAAATTGTTATCGATAGTGCCCACCTTTAATCCTGGCTTTGATGATGCTCAAAAGAAGACAAGGCTCAATTGTTCTTAGCTAATTACCTGAATAAGTACAGGCTTTTAAAATAAATTCCAATTATAAATATCAATTAGCAGAGCGTGTGCTTTTTCCACACTTAGTTTAAAAAAATACTAGCAGGCATCTTTAGGATTAAATAAATTTCTCATGGCTTTGTCATAAGCTGTTTAATTAGTGACATTTTTTCTAAAAACACACAGACCAATTCCATAAAATAAAGGTGCCACCTTAATGGAAACAATATTTACACTGACTTGTTGAAAAGAAAACAGTTAGCTACATTACTAGAAATCTATGTACAATCTGACAAATGGTGGGCTACTTGCAAATGTGTTGAATACGAGAAAAAAAAAATCACAAGGTCACTTTTATCTTTTAGTCTCCTTGCTGAGAGATAGGAAGAAAACAATAAATTTCAATTACAAACCCCATCTGGAATATCTGAGATAGGCTGTGCTTCCCCATCATTCTTTCTTTGAAAGCACCCAGTACACAGGAGACCTTCCTGATTTTGTTGTTCAGATGTTTTTGTCTGTACTCTAAGCCATCTCTACTAAATGGCCTAGGATTTAAGGCTCAAAAATATATTTAAAATTGAAGGGTATTTTACTTCATCTTAAGAAGTCTTAATCCTTAGCCACCACATGACCTAGTCAATTCATTGCTCAGATATCATCAGGTACAAGCTTCTATGCTACAAAGTCCACTGCGTCTCACTGAAAAGGTAGCTACAAGAATCAGTTATGTATTATTTCATTTATAATATTACAATACTCCAAGATATATGCTCCAGAGTAGGGTTTTTTTACTGAACACCCCATTTAAGAAAAATAAAAACTGTTGCTATCATGCAACTGGTTTAGTGCAGTTATGATTAATGTAGCTGCCACAAGGACATATGCAAGAAAGAGCCTAATTTATTAAAAAATATTCAGGACAACATTTGGATGACTGGAGGCTACAGCAACACCTTCAACTAAATACATTTGCTTTGAGCCGCTTGCTTTACTATTACGTTTCCTCTTTTTTCAATAAAGTACTACTCTGTAGACCTGACGCTTTTGCATTCTTTTCAACTGGAGCTGAATTTAAACCAGCAAAGCCACAATGATATAAGAAACAAATAATTTCAGAGTGCTCAGGTTTTTGACATCAACAAGAAATCACCTACCGATACACAGAAATTAATCTAGGGTTAACCATTTCAGCTTTTTTCCCATCTGATAATATATATAATGGGAAAAGAGAGAGATTAAAACACGTATTCTGAGTATTCAGGTAACTGAGATTAGAGTACAAAAAATACGAGGCAACTGGTTATTATTTTAATTTAAACTCTGATACCACCCAAACAGTGAGTATCACATCCACAATAAGAATATCGACAAGAATATCTACATGTCAGAAGTGGCACTGCATCGACAACATCTTTGCCTTTCACTATGTAGAAACAATTCAATTGCTTGAAAAAAAAAATCTAGATTGCATCAAAAATCCAATTAACACAGGAATGGAAGGGGCAGGCAGCTACTCCATAACAACCTTGCTGCCATACACTAAAACACACTTAGCAAAACTTTACCAGAGAAACCTCAGATCCTGCACAAGTCCCAAAACCCACAACTATAAAACACCTCAGGAAGATATTTCCTAGTTCTCATGAAAGTTAGGAATTTGTAGAAGGACATTTTCAGAGAATGCTGTACCTCTAGTTACAGAGCAAAACAAAAAGAAATGCTCAACCCTAATGACTCAGAGCTAAAGTAACAAAAAAATGTGGTGACTTAAAACCAGAGCCCAAGGGCAAATGTACCCATGAGGTACCTCTAACAGATTTTAAGTTCTCCTCAGCAATATATTCCAATTCCAGAGAAAGCAGAAAGTCATAAAAAAAATTAACACTGAAATGTCTTATTACTGTATCAATGTAAAAGACAAACAAAAAGCTTGCTTGTCATTTTAGTCATGGAAGTCAAACCATTGCGTCATACCGTTATTCTTTTAAATGCAGTTTACTCATGCAGTTTTTTATAGCCTCTCCAACCACTTGACCATGGAAACAGATGTCATTGGTTTGAATTATTTTAATAACTTCTTAAGACTATTTTCAGCTAACAAATCAACACTGTTGTGCAGTGAGAGCTGTATGACTACTATTAAGTTACTCTAAAACAGTTCTTTTGTACTTACTATTGATTTCTGTAAAATTGAAGTCTATCATCAGATATAGCAAAAATGGAAAACTATATTCAAGTTTTCCTTTTAAAAATGCATTTAAAGAGCTTCCATAAAGTCAAGACCTTAGCTCCAATGGTGCATTAGGATGGAATATTTCATTTTAAGTTAAATTTCAAAGCTGTAAGACAGGACATAACAGACAGATGAATAAACTTACAAAATCAAGATGCAATGCCCAAAAAATAAAAAAAATTTTCAGTTGTTCCTTAAACTAATAGATACTGCCTGATGATTAAAAAATATTCCTATGTAATCTTTCCCACAGCCTTTTAAAAACCTTTCCTAGACAAGACATCTCTTGTGCATGTTTCACAAACAGGGAAGTACCACAATTTCAAGTGGTATGACTTCCCTGAAGAACTTCAAAAAATCCTCTTCCAAACAAAGAGTTCAAAATGTTTTGGGCAAAACAGTGAAGCAGAAGTGACAGCCTTCTATCCTCTCTTTCACAGTACTACAGAAGCTGCCTCTGTGTATCCAGAGCCTTGAGACTATCTGTTTCAACCATTGCATTAAAATTTTCTATGTTTGCAATTTAACTCTCCAACTGAGACTCTATTACAGAGGCTGAGTACCATGTTTTTTCTAGGACTCACACTGTGATGGACAAACTTTACTGCCATAATTCACATAATAATGCCGTAAAAACACTGACACTCAGTACTATAGTCAAGGTCTGCAAAACTTAGACAGTCTAGAATACTAGATAACAATTTATTAACTTGTCAAGGTGGCATGCATGGAATAGCCTTTCAGAATTCAAAGCTAATGGCAATTTAAAAATTCTGTCCATGAAGATTTACATACTGCTACTTTAAATAACGCTTAAACGAGCAATGAGTGTTCTAGAAACACCTTCAGTCAGACTTAAGGCAGACTCACTTGGTAAGAAAGCTGTCCTAAGGCCACTTTGCAAAATATGACTAGAATTACAGACTGTATTTCCTGATCCTTCAGTAAGTTAGATGATTGTTGGCATTGCAATACTGAATTAGTTTATCACCAGCCTTTGACACAATTTTCCAATAGGCAACTTTTTATATTTGCTTACAAATATCATACTTAAAATGCATGTATTATAAACAACAGAAAAATCATAGCTGTCATGGTTGATGGGCAAAGACTTCTGTGCCAACATCTTCAGCATTTTACAGTTGTCTAAAAGCAAAAACTGACTGCAAATATTTCCACTGAATGATGAGGGTTACAGACGAATAGCTCTAGCAGCTATGGATCTAATTGATGTTCGAGGCTGCCAATAAGTAAAAGCCAGGAAGAGAGTAGAATGTTCTGAAAAGATGCTGGATGATTTTGTTTGCTAATGAAACACATATCAGGACAAGAAGTTCGTTCTTTTCAATACTGTTTATAACACTATTTCACTCTAGTTTTGAGCTTGTGACAAACACTTAAGTTAAAAGTGCCTTTCTAAGGATGGTACTGCATTAAGATAGCTTCAAAGATGCTGGGCGTCTTACTACCGAGGATCATTTTAGAGATCAGTATGCAGAAGGAAAACGTACAGGTACTACTCAAAATCACCACAAAGAAAGCAGATGAAACACACAACCAAAAAAAAAAGACAAACTTGAAAACTTCAATTTCTTGCTGCGTGTTTGAAACTATTCTCTTGTGCATATTTTGGATATAAAATCACACACACCTTTCGCATTGAAAATAGCTGCAGTTTGCTTTGAGGTCTAGATGATATATACTAAAAAAACTGTAAAACTGAAGGATAATTTATTTACAACCTAAACACTTCACCATGGCTAAATCCACTTTGTCCAACAACACACATAATTAAAAAATACTCTCCTTTTATAGTGATCTATAAAATTATAGAATCCATAACAATCTGAAAACAATTTCAACTGATGACTAGGTTTGAAATGCAATGCCTAATGAATTATACAGGGACTTGTCTTTCAAATGCCTATCAGAACAAAAAATACAGCAAATTTTCTTTAGCACACAGAAGACTCACCTCATGAATCTGTAATAATGAATCAAGTATGTCAACTCCTTTTTAAGCAGAGCTAATTAACAGAATTCACCTTTCAGTTGGTGCATCAGAAGTCACTAATGTTATCTGCACAAATCTCTCGCTCTTTGTCTACATTTAGGTGTTTTCTGACTGTTTTTACTATCACTGGTGTTATCAATTATGAGAATAACATTAAAAACATTACAGGGTGATCGAGAGCATGAGCTCACAATGATCCCTCACTGACTACTATAAGTGCTTTCAACACATGGCAATCAGAGTAGACCACTCTCAGAAGAGCGACAGCTATCCAGCCTTTAAAGAACAAACACGTTTGTACAGGAAACCCAACATCCTGCAAAGTATGACCTCCAGCTTATTCCTGACCTATGTCCACATGGCAACTCTGTAAAAGGGAAATCAAATCCAGAAACCTGCCTTCTCTGCCATTCCCTGGCAACAGAGGGAACTGGATGCAATTACCCCACAAATAAACCCACTAGAAAATTCCTTTTTGTGATGCAACTCTAAGACATCAAAAGTCCTTTCACCAACTGTTAAGGGCATCATGCAGTTTAACATTTATGATCAGCTTCTGAGTAAATCATCTTCAAAGTTCATAAATTGTCTTCCTGTCTTGAGGCTGAAATAGTGGATCTGGCCCTCTGCCAAGAGACAAATACGAGCATCCTGGCACTATTAACCAATTTTAAAGACATGACAACTTTGGAGAGACTTCCAAAAAATTTTAAATGCATGTTTTTCAGCATGACACCTTTTGCTTTTCCATGACCTCTGTCTGAGACACAGTTTGACCTGACATATACAGCAAACCTAACTCACAGAATTCAGCATAAATTTGTTGCTTGTAAGATCACTCAGACAGCTTTCCAATCTCTATTTTTACCTCTTCTAATTATAGCTCTTTCTTTGCTTTACATCTGTCAACTGGGACCTTGTCCTGGGTTTGCATGGCAAGGCTTTGGTAGGGAGCTACAGCAGGGGCTTCTATGAGGAGCCACTTGAAGCTTCCCCTCTGTGTGACGGTGGTAGGGCCTCAGCGATAACATAGTTAAGAAGGAGGAAGAAAAACTGGGCAACTGCAGATGAAAAGAGAAGTGAGAATATCTGAGAGGAAAAGCCCAGCAGACGTGAAGGTCAGTGAAGAAGGAGGGGAAGGGCATGCTCCAGGTGCTGGAGCAGAGATTCTCCTGCAGCCAGTGCTGAAGACTGTGGAGAGGCAGCCCCTGCAGCCTATGGAGGTCCACAAGGATGCAAAGATCCACTAGCAGCCTGTGGACGAGCCCAGGCCAAAGCAGATGGATCCCAAAAGGAGGCTGTGACTCCATGGGAAGCCCACACTTGAGCAGGCTCCTGGTAGGACCTGTAGCTCTATGAAGAAAGGAGCCCGTGCTGGAACAGGTTTGCTGGCAGGACCTGTGAGCGAATGGGGGACCCACATTGGAGCACTCTGTTCCTGAAGGACTGCATCCTGTAGAAGGGACCCACATTGGAGCAGTTTGTGAAAAACTGCGGCCTGTGGGAAAGACCCAGGTCGGAGTTCATGGAGTTCTATCTCACAGAGAAGTGACCCCATTCTGGAACAGTGTGGGGAGTCCTGCTACCAAGGAGGAAGGAGCAGCAGAGTCAAACTGTGATGAACTGACCACAACCACATTATCTGTTCCCCCTTGTGCTGCTCAGCATAGAGAACTCAGGAGTGAAGTTAAGCCCAGGAAGAAGAAAGGGGTGAGGAGGAACTGTTTAAAGATGTTTTTATTGTCTATTTATCCTACTCTGATTTGATTTGCAATGAATTAAATTAATTTTTCCTCAAGTTGAGTCTGTTTTACCCATGACAAAATTGCTGAGTGAACTCTCCCTGTCCTTATCTCAACCCAGCAGCCTTTTACCAATTTTTCTCCCCACTGTCCATGCTGAGGCTGGGAATACTAGAGAAGCTTTGGTGGGCACCTGGCACCCAGACAGGGTCAACCCACCACAAGCATTTATGTAAGTGTAATTTCACTGGGAAAAATGCTACTATTTAAAGCAAGAAAATATTGTATGTAGCAGTGTAGTGCTAAGACATGAGTTCTGTAAGAACAAGCACGTGGCACAGTCATTTTTTCAGTGCCAGATTTAGTTACTGTCTGCTATCTGCTCACCTCCTACGGACTGAAATCTCCAAGGTCTAACTCTAGAAGTATAAAGATTGGAGGCACCAATAGAGATTTGGAGGAACCAAAACTCAGTCTATGCTGTTCAGGGAGGAGATAGAAAGAAAGGTAGGTCCAAAGGTATTTGAGGATCCCTAGGCATATTTCCCACACAAAGTGGTACTACCACAAACACTAGATCAGGTCAGCTGTGGCTTTGTCGATCTGTGCCTTGAAAACCTCCAAGCAGAAAGGTTCAGCCTCTTTGAGGAATTTATTTCACATCAGCACTACCCTTCCTGTAAAAATAAGTTTGCCCCCAGTGTCCACTCTGAAGCTTTGAAATCAAATATTTTGGCAAATTTACATCATTTGGCACTGGTGAAAACACCCTCATCTCCACTCCAACTGCCCTTCAAACATGCTTGTAGATTGTTCCTAAGCTCCCTCTTTACCACACTGAACAAATCCAGCTCCTTTACCATTGCCTCATAGAGTATGCATTCTAGACTTCAGACTATCTTGGTAAACTTCACTGGACCTTAACAACCTTCTCCATATCCACTCAGAACTGGAGACAGGATTCTGGAGCCCAGGAGGCAGAAAACAAGATACTAACTTTCCTTATTATGCTAACAATGTGTCTTCCAAGGTAACCCGTTTCGCCTCCTTTACACTTAGATCATACACAGCTTCACATCATCATAACCCCTCGTGCGTTTTCAAGAGGAGTGCCACTGTGTCTTCAGCTGGCATGAGCACTTGTCCTCTTGGACTTCATGAGCTTCAACAGACTGTTCCCTCATTCCATACCACCACATCTTTCAAATGAGAAATCTGCAGGATGGTTTGCCTTTTGTAAACTTGTACAGATGGTTCTACATTACCTTCTCATCCTTTACATGTTTAGAAATGGACAAGCTTCATGATGTTCCAATGGACTGGATGGATACAGTCAATATATACACAGTCAGTCAATATATGTCCAAGTCTTCTCACTCTTCTTAGGAGGAGTATAACATTAGTCTCTTCCCAGTCATCCATGACCTCTCATGAATGTTATATTTCTCTAAGCACTCTCCAGCTTGCTGTTCTCCCATCATTGGCTCCCTCATTCCTTCTCCCAAACCATAATGTATGCCCAGAAGTCTGTGGGAATACTCTGCTCCAACACCAAAAAAAAAGCTGCTTCAGCTTTTCCATATTCTCCATCACTAGGCCAGCCTCCCTATTAGTTGTATTTCCCGTGAACTTACTTTTGCACTAGCATACCTCCAGCCTTTTAACCTTTATGTGCCCCTCTAGTCTCAGCTCCAGATGGGCTTTAGTCCCCCTTTGTCCCTATGCTTCCAAGAACCAAAGCAATAACTATGTCCCTTTCCACTTCACATATACTACCTTGCTAGTTTTAGACACTGAAATGCTCCTTGTTATGATGCTTGTGTTTGGTAAGATGTTTGGAGCACTGTGTTATTGAGAAGCTCCTACACATGGAGTGCTACTCATCTTTTTCCTTCTGCCTACCCTTCAAGAACATCCTGTGACCACACTCAAGTTA
Source organism: Anabacerthia variegaticeps (assembly GCA_035583185.1). NCBI lineage: Eukaryota > Metazoa > Chordata > Aves > Passeriformes > Furnariidae > Anabacerthia > Anabacerthia variegaticeps. The sequence continues at coordinate 42,955,313 of JAWWEW010000001.1, read as the reverse complement.
GATGCACTGCCTAGCCAGGACTTCATGTCTCCAGTCACACCACAGCCCGGTGACTCTGCTGGGATCTACAATTCTGCCTGTTCCCCAAACTGTAAGCATTAATGTACGGAGCTTTGATGAATGAAGGCTTTTATACACACTCTCTTTATTGCAGCTGTGACAGAGCACAGACATAACTACTCCAAACCCTCAGCACAATTTTCTAGTGGGGCAGGCAGAAGCAGGCAACAACTCTCAAAATAAGGCATAACTAAGACTAACCAGCATCTGCAGATTTGTGTTACTCACGTAATCATTGAATCCACCTATTCAGCTTTCCTTGCTATTGCACAGGAAACTAAAAACTAAATTCTAGGAGTATAGAAGATCTTCTGACCAAAGTCGGACAAGTTACACTCTAGGAAAGATGCATTCACCTACAGCCACTGCTTTGAGGACACCTCACTTGCCAGCACTCACTCTTACCATGTGCTCAGACCTTGATCCTCACCTAATATGTCACTGGTCAAACCATCTCAGGGATTATAATTCCAATTGCACTTCTCTTTGAGGCAAACTCAGCTTCATTCCAGTTAAACCTTCTAGAGGTAACAACATCACAGAAATGGGGATGAGTCTTACCCAAGCATCCAAAAACCAGTACCAGTGAACTTCAGAGGTCTTCTAAATTAAATATGACAATAACAGAAAATAAACAATTTTAAACAATTAAATTGGAATAACATAGCACTAACCAACACTGGTTAGCTTTGGTATTATTCATAGTTATGCTGCACAGCTTTTTGGAAAGGATGGATTTCATAAACTCTACGCATTTCCTAAGTTAGTAAATACCTTGAATAGTTATAATGACCCTTAGCACTACCTTTGTGGATACGTGATCTATTAGAATATTAGGTGACAGGAAACAAAAAATGCTAATAACTTTTGGCACTTTTAACAGCACATGAATGAGCCAAGAAAATGGACTGTTTGAGATTGCCAGTTATTGCAAAACCTAATGATCTTTATGAGCTTTCACCTAAAACAGCTGTTCATGTAAATCATGTAAAGGTAATTTGATTGTGGCTGTAATTAATCACTTACCTTCCCTTGTCCACCCACAATTTCTGTTGTTGAAAACTTCGATGCCTTGGCAGATGGTCCAACAAGGATGAAGATTAAGACCAATATAGCTGTATAAACCAAGTCTATTACATGCTGACAACTGCCTTACTGACGAATGCTTAACTTACCTTTCTATCACTAGTAACTGTTTGCTTTGCAAAACTGCTTACAATTCTTTTTTTTAAAATTATTTTCCACAGGGCATGAGGAAACTACCCTGTAACTACAAAGTCCTCTTCTCAGATGCTGTTCTAAACTGCAAAACAAGAAATCTCTCATCTGCATGGGGTGTGGGGAGCAGAAGAAAATTAGCTCAATCCTTTTGTTGAGCCAAATGCACCGTGTCATGTAGTGAAGCATAAGCTTTATTTCAGAATGAGTTGTACCTAGGAGACTTGTCCCTATGAAGAATAAAAAGCTGTACTTTCTTACTTCAGCTGGTTAAGAAATGCCTTGTTATCTCCTCTCACTTGCCTTCCTTCTCTATTTACTCCATGCTTTTCTGAGTTTTTTCCTCATATTTGCTGACTTCTTTCTACTGCGTCCTTTCTAAGCTGAGGGGCACTAGAACGGCACATAGTTCCTAAGTGCACTGAGGCCCCCTGAATTTACACCTTCCAGAGAAAACTTGAAAAGCAAACAAAAAAACCCCAAACCAACACCAAAAAAAACCCCACAACAACAAACCAACTAGCATGTGAGCCCATGCTAGTTCTAACACAGCTTAAAATAAAGTTTGCATATCACAATTTCTAGTTCAGAAAATAAGTTGTGTTTCCTGGATCCAACTCCTCTTCACGAAATAAACGCAAAGGAAGAATGCAACCTGAGTATTCTGGGACATACTGTCAAAAGACAAAGAAGTTGGGGGTGCGCTGGTTAGGGAAAGTGTGACAGAGGAAATTAAAGAATAAAATAATAAAAAAAAAGGATCAGTAAATGTTATAAATAAGGGTGTTAGCAACAGTCCAGCTCACAGTTTACGTGTAGTTGTTGTTTGTCAAAGGATTTTTTCATCCATTTATCTTATGGATGGCATTCATATCAAAGTGAAACACACCAAGCAAATGAAAACGCTGAATAGCTGGAAAACATACAGTCTCCTTCACTCCTTACAATACAATAAGCAAACTGTGAGTTGAGGATCTGGCTCAGCTGAAAGTGCAGGCAAGCAGACAGCGAGAAAGGGAGTCATCATTTCTCCTCACCTGCATCACTATATTTATACAGCAAGGGACAAGCACTGACAACTTTAATTCTGGCTTTTCTTAGCTTACGAGTAATTAGCTTTGAACACTTACTGATGTTCTTTTACTAAAAGGTTTCTTGTGGGAAGATAAATGTGTGCAAGGAGCAATTAGAGATTAAAACTCTTTCAGCTCTCCCAGCAATGGTGCAATGGGAAAAATCAACGATTATTTAGCAGTACTGGAATACCCAGCCCAGCAAAGTATTACCAGCATATATTTATTTGAAGGTATGTCAGGAAAATGAGACCTTACAGAAATAAGAAAACAAACAAAAAACCACACAGAAAACTTTATCCTAAAAATACTAAGCACATTTCCCAAGGCTCCTAGATTATGCTACTACTTTTCTTCCTGCTGTCCCCTATTGCTTCTGCTCTTAGTTTCCACTCAGCAGAAAGTAACCAAATAGAAGCAGTAGCAGCTTAAATTTAAGTCCTTCAGAAGAAAGTGATACTGGGATAAGGAAAGAGCAAGAGGTAAGAAACATAGAAATAAAAAAATTTCATAGAAGACCAGAGGAAAAAAACCCCAAGAGTGAAAGGAAACATTAAACCTTAAGCAAAAAGAAACTTTGAGGGAATCAACACAGAAAAAGCCAGGTTCTAATGGACTCCAAACAGAAAATGGTGCTTTATGTGGATGAAATATGGGCTTGCCAGATTCCCCATACAGTTCATTAAATAACCACATATGTTAGTTACTAGTTTGGCATTTCCTATTAACAAACCCCTTGGCTTAACAATGCAGTTCATAGTGTGAAAGAACAGAAAACTCATTATCATCTCTGCATACTGTGGTAAAACAAGGGATACTGCATTACTCCTGATCTAGTATATTTGGCAAAGGAGGACTGACAAATCACTAAATCCTTAAAAACTCTCTGGAAAAAAATATATTTGAGAGAGAGATTATGAGCTTTTTCATTCTCTTTTAATGCTCACATAAGATTCAGCATAAAGCAACTGGAATCTTGGTGACTGCATGATCCCAGAGCATTCTGAAAAAAACAGCCATTAGAAGAATTTTAAAATGTTGGCAACTTCAGCGTTATCAGTCAGAATGTAGATAATGGTTTTCTGATTGCACAAATCAATTTTCATCACTAGTAGCAATTACAGCTGCTGAGAGTAGCTACAGCAGACTACACACAATACTGCAAGCAACACAGTCCAAGAATAAAAACAGAGGGGGATGCAGAGAAAACAGAACTGCCTAATTTAACACTGAATACCATTACCTGCTGCATGAGGATGTCAGCATCATCAAAACACATCTGAAAGATTACTCCTGCTCATCAGCCAATTAACTCATCCTTAAGAAGGTCATACCTGAGATATGCAGTAAAATACAGTTCCTGCATCTGAAGTCTATAATCTAATAAAGTCTCAAACACATAAGGAAAGCTGAAAAGTGACTTGGAGTAATACCAGAACAATCCAAGGTGCAAAATAAACAAGTTTGAACAGTCTCATACAGCTTACTTGTGAAATGCCATGATCTGCATAATATTTACACAGACAGAATTGAGGCATGTGAATACACCTGCTTTTCTCAACACAAGAGAAAAAGACCAAGTAATCCAGAGAGAATTTCCCACTTCTGAAATAAAAGCTTTATGAAAAAGCTGCTGCAAGCCTTAGACCATTATGTCTGGACTGTTTGGGGTTCACCACTTCTTCAGTATTATGGGCAGAGGTGGAAAAGAGGGTAAAGATCTCCAGAAGGCAATTCTTCTGTACAGTGTTGATTATGTCATCAAAGGACTACGGTGAGGCAAAGAGAACAAGAACACCACACTAATAAAAGACAACTTGCTACTCTAAATATGTATGGAACATAGCAAATGAGCTTGGAGTGGGGGCTTTAAATTCTGTGCTTTAGAGGGAGAGAAATTTCAAATACTGATTATAAGACACTATTGACTAGTAGCACAGCACGGATAAATGAGGTATCATTACAATTAACTTCATATAGTGACCTGTTTGCTAAGATGAAAATGCCAAAGGAAAGGTTTATAACACTTTAGAACAGCTTTATTATTTTTTCTTCTTTTCCTACTGGAATATGGTGCTCCAACACTGTCTGTTGCCTCTTATTCCTTGGCCAGAGTCAGGCGGGGGCAAAGCAACCATTCGTGTTTTGCTCAGACAGGGACTGTTGAGAGGGGTGTTAAATTAGTGAAGAATCTGAACAAGAAAGTTTGGAAGCCAAGAAGAAATGATGCTGCTAATTTACATATAAATTCCAAACCACACAGTAGTGGCTAGTTATATTTAAACTGTACACCTGCCATATTTACAAGAGACCATATTTAAAAATCAAGTGCTTACATATTGATGGACAGTGATCAGAAAGCTATGTCCCAGTGCTCTCTTCTTCCCCTATTTAAGTTAACAGAACATGGTAGCAGACAGTTAGAGGGAAAACATTCCATCAGTGCTGAAATGGAAATCTGAAGCTCAGCTGGAAAGGTCTTTGCCCTTGAATATATACATGCTGGAACTCTGCAATGCACAAAGAGTTCTTGTCTCGTTTCTTGCATACCTACTGCTTTTCCAGATAGATGTATTGAATCAGATTATGTTGACTGAATTGATGAAGTGTGTATTCAAATGGAAAAATGCATATAACCTTATCAAGTGGAGCTTAATCATTAGCCTCAGAAAGGTGTCTGTGCAAGACTAACAGAGCTCTGGAACCGCTTTCCCTGTGCTCCACTACACTGCCATATGCACGGAGGAACTTGATTGTGGAACACTGCTGCCAAAATTCACAGAGACAGGCAAAGAGGAAAAATGAAGCAAATATATACCTTCCTTACTCAGAGGTGAGACAGCACTGAAGCAGCAACTCAATTAGCCGCTCAGTTCTTTGCTGAGCCCCTTCAAGAGCCTGAGGGTAATGGTGCCAAAGCATTTCTCAATTCTACAACTACCAAGAGTTATTTCTAACTATATGATACAAATAAACGATTACCAACTCACATAATTCAAGAGGAAGAAACCACATAATTCAAATGAATTTGCAATCTTGTGATTTTCATAGCCTAAGCTACTAATAAAAAAAGCTACTGAGGGGTTTTTTTTCCTCCTCAAAATGCCAAAATACTATTAATTCTGAAATAAACAAAATCATGTAGTCTTTAACATGCTCACAGCTCTGGAGCTCAGCAGTTGAAGCGTAAGATGGCTCCAAAGTTCTGTTTCAATGCTATCAAACTTACATGGACATTCCACAAACAAAAAGTTTCCTAAATAATGAATTAAACAGTGTAATCTTCCTGGAGTCTACTGAAGAAATTTCATCAGTGTTGCCCTAGAAATTAAGGAAAATGATTTGCAATCGAGTAAGACAACCTTTGTGCTCCTTGCTGCACCAGAAATCCTGTTACTCTGCTCTTAAAAACCCATACTATGTCTTTCATCAAAGCCTCCCCTAGAACTGCAACCCACCAAAATAAATTAAAAAAAACCAAACCCAAGTTTGAAGAAAAAAGAAGTTTCCTCTCTTTACCGCAAATGTGAAACCAAACACAAAACAAAGCACAGGGTATAGGTATATCAGACACTGTAATGAATGAAGGTGCACTTGTACTGATGCACTGTGCGCTCATCTCATCCCAGCGGACCTTCAGGAATAAGAGCATGTGCGAGGTCTGCAGCTCTGCTACTGTGTTTCTGCTAGACCTATGAAGAAATCACCTCGGGGACTGGTACAACATCAGTGTTTAGCGTGTAGAGCAGCAAACTGTCATCACATACCACGTATGATTAAAAATAACAGTTGTGAGCATTATACTCAAAAAATTCAATTGCTATAGCCATGGCCAATTAGTTTAAATGGCCAATCTGATAAATATATTTAAAATCCTCAGTGTGCTGGTGGCTGCAATGAAAACGTTTGTTGACTTGTGCATAATTGGCATAAAGTCAGTCCATCAGAATACTTTCAGTTACTTGCTCACGACACAGAAATACTGGTTTAATCATATAAATTCTTAATTGCAGAAAAGGCAGGACTATAACAGCTTTACTTAAAGCAATTTAATTGTTATATTAACTGGAATCACTAACATGATATTTTCAAAAAGCAAAATACAAATAACTTTTCCATACAGGCATGTAATAGCCGTAATTAACTTAAATATTGAAGAATACATTGATTCAAAATACAAGTAGCTCAGAATCACCAATTCATTTTCCATTTAACCACCTGACCTTGCAATCACAATTCTGTCTTGAGAAACCTGTTTAAAATTACTAAATTAGTAGGTTAAAATGTTGATATCTCAAATTACTCTGTTTATTTACAGAGCTTCTCAAGGAAATTCAAAACATTTCAAACACAAACTTGCACTGAATAAATAAAGCTACTTCCAGCTTTTGGGTATGCATACAGAACACAATAACTAACAGACCAGAATTACTTCTAAGCCAAGGTTAGTGATATTGTTTTACGCAAGAAATCTGACAGTAAAAGGGATCAAATTCACATGGTAATTTCAGTTGTAAGATTTCCACAGTAGAAATAATGGAAGATTTGATAGGTGAACAGAAGTACCATTGCCTCATTTTTTTGCTGTTTGTTGTGGTTTTCAGAATCAAGGGTAGTTACTGATGAAGATCAATTTTCAGACCTTTGCAACTATCAAACTGCAGTGACAAGACACAGCCTGTCCCAAGTCTGTATCAGGACATCACAACCCTTTCCTGAGGACTTCTATGAAAAACAAACTCCAGAATCTCTACATCCTCCTGACTGTCAGGATCTAGCCCTGAAACCCTGCTCCAGCTCCAGAAATCACAGAGAGCTAAAGCAATGGCTCCTCAACACCATCTATGGGAGGGTCATGAGAGGGGATCCAGGACCAATGCACCTTCACCATTAACCATCAGTATGAAGGGCAATACAGTATGAAGCCCACTAGGCTGTGGGCTACATGTTAAGAAAACGGAAATTCAAGGCAGAAGCAGAGCTGTCAGGTAATAGAAATCCAGTAACTACAGGAATGATGCACAGTGGATGCAGAATATTCATCATATTTTAAAGTGTGTATTTCTCCTAGTGCATTACTAGCACAGTTACCCAAGCAATCTGACTGTCCCTTTCCTGTTCAAATTTTCCCACACAGCGCAAAGATTTCTTAAGCTACATTTGGCAAGTGTATCTCAAATCCATTGGAGGATGCTGAAGATTACAATAAAATGTTGGGTTTAAGTATTTTCTTGGTTAAAATCTCAACAGAGAATGCCACAAAGCGCAGAAAACAAAATGCTATGGTGATGTGATAAAGGCAGATAGCAATGCCTGAATCTGCCATATCTTTAAGTATATGCTTCCTGCTCACCCACATATATTTTTTAGACGTGCTCACATAAATCCCTTCATAACTACAGAAAGATTCCTAACTTCATTATGACTCTGAAAATCTTAAATTAGATACATAAATATATATTTTGTAAAATCTCATACAAAAGTATTAACTCCTGAGGGAATAGCAAAATACATTAGGGAGAGAACAGGAGAGAAAGTGAGGACATGAGAGAAGCTAAAGCATATTTATTATCCTGCTATCGCTGTTGATCTTTTAATGCTCTACAATTATTCATCAAGAATCCATTCCTGTGAAAAAGTGCCCCTGACCACCAAGCACTTGGATTTCTTCCAGAAGTCAGTTTTCCAGCCTGATAAAAAACCCCATCCTCAACTTTGACCAATGAAAACAGAAAAACCCTCTTAGTTAGGAGTCTGTGTTCAAGCTGGATTTCTGTAAGTTTTCAGCAGGTTACATTTTTCTTATAGACTTTGGAGAAACAGCCTCTGCTCTGCTAGTCAGCCCTTTTGCAGGTTTTTGTTTTGCTTCAGACACCAGCATGGTATAAGCGCTATAGGATTGCCAGTGCCTGAATCAATGCACCAAACTGTCATGACTGAGCAAGTTTTACCTCCTGGCACTGCTTACAGATGGCATCCAACCTATTTCTAGCAGATACCAATGCCTTCTTTTAGGGGCTAGTTATCATTCCTTGCCTGATGCTGGGAGCTGATAATTAAGGATCACAAAGCACATCAGTGCTGGGGCAAGGAACAGAATGTTCTGACTCCTGCTCTGCTTCCCTACCTTGAACACAGACCTATTTAGCTGCTCCCAGAAAATTCCTTTCTTATAAAAAAATTATCTTTAAAGAAACCAAAACCTTCCTCACTTCATAATTCTTAATATATAAATACTGCTCTAGGGCATCAGAATAGTAAAACACTAAACTCACAAAGCAGAAATACAGTCCTGTTTAGGTTCATTGCAGCTAACAGTTGCTTGCAGGGCAAGAACCTTTAAATGCTGGTTGAAACCTAAAAGTCCTTTATGCAGACTAAGAAATCAGTATGTGATAGATTCTAGAAGTGCAAAGCTGCAAGTGCAGCACTACCTGTGCAGGGATGTCCTGCCTGGGGCCAGGGGTTGCCTTCATCGAGTAACATCCACCTCCTGTGTCAAAGGAGCTGTCCACATTCCTGCTGCTTCTGCTCAATGGTCAAATTGCCTGATTTTTTCTAGTCTATCTTCAAGTAAACAGCATCAAAATTTATTTGAGGGCTTGAGGGCTGAAATTTTGTTAGTACTGAGTGAACACAAAATATGGGCATGTTTCATCTTAAAATACTGCAATTGTAAATATCACATTCTACTAAAATGAGAGACAATTAAATATCTTGTGATACACAAAATCCCAAATCCCCTAAATTTCCAGTTTTTCTTCAATAGGAATATATGAAAAAACTTATTTTACCTGTTTTCATAGTCTTTTACACTAAAATGCAATTAACGATCATAAATCCCAAGAAATACTTTCTCCAAAGCATCCTTTAAGAGCCTTCACTTCTTACCCAGTTTATTTATTGCATGAAGATTTATCCAAGGTGGAGTCAATAACACTGCAGCTACCTACTCATCTAATCTCCTGCTCAAGCACACTCAGCAGAGCGTGCCAGAATTTGGTTATTCAATTCCAGTTGCAGCGAGCCTGCCCCATTCCCAGCACAGCAAAGGCTGAGCAAAACCTTCTCTGCAATTACTCCTGCAGCACCAGAAGAAGAGGTAGAAAGTCCCTTTCCCCCGTGATTTTTCTTTTTTGTTGGCACACAGCCAAAAAAAAAAAAAAAAAGCTGCACTCAATGCAAGACAGGAAAACTTGGAAATAAAAGGAAAAAAATAGAACAATTTAAAATAGTGGAGATACTCCCCACACACCCAAAACAATACCAGGGTATAAAACTGAAGGAAAGTGTTTATTAAAAAGGATAGGCCATAAGTTTAAAAATTATAGACAAGAGTAAATGAAAAATTTCAAGAAGTTAAGATTCCTGGCACAGGAAATGGATGAACATGTACAGCACAGAGAAATCCTAAAACTAAAACTATGACAATCCAAGAATCTAAGACTAAAATTAGACTAAATCCCCCACATGTATGGCTTCAATGGTGAAAATAAAAAAATTGTAAAACATTAAGTGTTAGTTCCAGATACATTTCCATTTCATTTCGGAAAAAAACCCAGCATACAGTCAGAATAATACGCCAGGCCCTGTCAAGTCAGCAACAGGGCACAACCAACAACAGGACAACAAGAATTATACTAAAGCACAGATGCAAAAGTCATAACTGAAAAATTATTATTTAATATTAAGAATGAGAAAATAAATTGCTGTTTTGGTCATGTCAGACCCAGTGGGCTGTGTACTAGTGAAAGATAGTAAGCTGTACTATGTAACCCAAGGAGTTTGTAACCTGAGAGAGACAGTCAATAAACAAGCAGAATAACGCAAATAGATGTGGAACTACAAATTATGACCACAGCTGCTTTGAAGTGACTGACTGCTCATAATTGTTGATCTAGCCCTTTTTCCCAGCTGCTAAACTGCATTAGTATGACTAAAAATACCTTTTTTGCTTTTTTTCATTCTCCTTACTGCTTCTCTTTTAAGAAAACATTAAAAAAAATTGCCAAACAAATTATCTATGGCAGAGTAAGCGGGTCACAATCCATATCATGAAAGTGAAAATCCTAACATTTTTTAACAACTGATTTAGGGAACATGTATTTTGTAAACTAGTTTCTATTCCAATAGTTTCTGGTTTACTGTTTCCTTCTTTTTTTTTCCCTTTGGTATCTCATAGGAGCTGCTTGAGTCATATTGCACAGAGCCTGTGGAGAGCTTCAGCTACTATGGCTTCATCTCTAAGATTCTGTGAAGCAGGAAGCATTCTTAATTAATTCCTCAGACACCCAGAAGACAGAAACTGGCACCTTTATCTCCCGTCTACTGCTCCCTTCCATTTCCAGGTGTGAACAGCCCAGGTCCAAGCTGGCAGCTTTTCCCAGTGGAAGCATTTTCCCTGAAATGAGCTCCACTGCAAATGACAGGACTCTGCTGCACACAATTCTGGCAAAAATAGTCTCAAAGCAAGAGAAAAAGCCCAGTAGTTTTCATCAAGGAGACATGTCAGCTCCTGAGGCTTGCACCTTCTTGCAGAGAGTGAGCTAAGCGTTTCAGGAGTAAAATGTAGTCAAAATAATAGCAGGTTTACACAGCTGGTACTCTCACAGAAAGCATATGCCAATCTCACAGTAGAGCAGAACTAGTACATCAGCTTTCCAAGCACAAATGTTGCACAAAAGAGAGGCAGATTTACATAAAACTGTGGGTTTATCTTATGTAGTTTTGGGGCTGAGGTTCCACAATGAACCCATATTTTACCCATGGACACACAGTCCCCCATAACAACAGATCATTCCTCAGTAGGGATCAATTTCATTCACTTTTCAATAGGACAAAGAGGTTCATTTGCTTGGCCAAGAATGGGATAGGAGATGTACATCAGCAAGCAGATCCTTTTGAAAGAAATGGGTTTCTTTTCCCAGCTGCTGAATAACATGACATTGGGGTGGGGTTTTTTTCCTTAAATGAGGCAAAATTAACAAGCAACATTTATGAATGTTATACAGTCTGATTTGATCAATGTTTTCTCCCTTTATTAAGATGTTTATTAATTATTCATTCCATAATTTTCCTAAAATGCTTGCTGAATGCATTAAAAAGTATGCATCTCTATACATTCAATTACAGGCAGAAAATTTCTATTGCTTGATTGGGGAGTCATGATGCCAACAGCTATTATAGCTTGCCATCTTTGAAGACAGAATCATACTTCAAACTTAGTATAACTAGGCTTTTCATCTTAAACTGTAATTACTTTCCACTTCAGAGCTACACAATGAAACATATTCCTACACTTCAGCCTCCCAGAGCACAGCCAGCTTGCAAAAATTGGACAAAGAACATCATCAATTTTCTCAAGGGAGCAAGATATTTGCTAACTGCCAAGAACAAACTGTAAGTATTCACATGTAGCATAAGGAGATGTATGTAAGAAATGACACACATCACTCTGTCCATATTCCAGATCACTGCAGCTGAATCAGTTTATTGCAAAACAAGCAATATGAAATACCGGAAGAGGCTCTAGTAATTTAGTAATGCACATATGAAGAGAAGGATAGCAAAGGTTTTATTTGTGGTAGCACAGGGAAGGAATAAACTTCAATGTAAATATTTGCTCTTCAAAAATAAGGTTCAGCAGAAAAAGGTTTAAGTGAGACTTGACACACAAAACAATAATGTCACTGGATGGAAGTTATAAACATGACCCAAGTATTCAGATAAAATAATGGCATCAGCACTGCAATTGAAATTGCAACTCACTTGATATACAGAATAAAGAGTCTGAAATTCCAAAAGGCTTCCATACATTTGATATATTTATACACAAACACACACATACACACACACACACACATTCATGCTTTCTCAGTATCCTTCCACAGCAAGTTATTCCAACCACATCAGAACAAGGGAGTAGGAAAAGACAAGCAATGCCTTTAAAGAGTCACTAATCACAGCATTGCTTATTAAAGAAAGGAATGAAATAATCTAGAAAACTGTTTTAAAACCACACCAATAGCTTGATTGAAACAACAAAGATCCTTACCTGTGCATTCTTATTCCTGGCTTCTCTCCTTGCTGCTTTTTCTTTTAGCCTCTTCTCCTAAAACAAACAAGACGCACAGTTTTAAAGCAAACTTCTGTGTTACTCATGAAAAATGATAAATAAAAGATCTGATTGTGATATTGTTCATTCTTCTTCCTCTTAAAGGAAATAACAGAACTACAAGAATGACTCAAAAGCATATTTTATCTTTATCAACACTTGTTACTCGTAAAGGAAAAATGCAGTTAAGTAACATAACAAAGTCAGTATGTGTCTGTAAAATAAGATAGCTGAAATGGCACCAAGAGATCCAACTTTTCTTATTTCTCAGTGGCATAATATGAAATCAAACCCAAGTAACAAACTAAAATGAAAATGTTTCTACCTTCAGAATTGATAAAACAACTGAGGAGTGAAAGCTAAAACATCTTCTTTCTCATATTTCCATTACTAACAAACACTCTACAAAAGCATTTGCTTAGTAATTGCATCGATTCAAAAACCATAACAAAGTTCCCTCCACCAAAGAGATTCTGTTACAGGAAAATGAGCTAAACACAATGATAAAACTCATTCAAAGCTGCCTGCCAGATCTGTGAGCATACAGAAGTGGCCAAGATATTTAATTCAAACGACATTTACTGCTGCTTCTTTTGTTTATTTTTAAACCAACCAAAGTATTACCTCTGATTTAGACTCTGTCAGGTACTTATAACTGAACATCCTTTAAATTGTTTATTTCACAAGAAAAGCACAGAAATTCAAGGGAGAGCACATGTTCTCTAGAAAAGCACACTGCTCCCTCTTTTTCTTTTGTCTCAGTAATGCTGATGACATTAGTATTGAAACTGTTTGATACTAGCATAAAAATACATAATATTTCTGGAATACAACTCAGTTTCTCTGAGCAATATAGGCCATCCTGGCATCAGCACGTTTAGAGTCCAGCCCATATAAAAGGAGACATTAACATCAGTCCAGAGGCAACACCTCAGCACAGAGAAGGCTGAAGACCAGTCACATTTCAGCTCACTCATGGGAGTAATGAGAAAGCTACAGCAGTCCTGGTGCCATTTTAGCATAATGATGCTGCCGAAACATATTGGTAGGTACCACTCAGAGCTGTCTGGCAAAGCAGTGTTTGACAGCAAACCTAGGAAAAGGAGACCACAGCTGCCAAGATTTTCAGAATTGTTGTCTAAATTCGGGGGGGGTTGAGACATTTTTCATGTACATGCCATTTTCTATTCTTCCAAGTGCACAAACTACTGAAGTATTAGGTTATTTTCAAAGTCCCTTCCTAAGTCAGTCAACCTCTTGCCTCCAAATCTAAACAAAACAGTTCCCCAATGCTCTGTGCAAAGCTACCTGGTACGAACGCCTCAATACACTCAAGAGTTGTGTGCCAGGGTCTTTAATGCATGCTATGAAACAAAACAAACCCCCTGCCATTGCAGACAGATACAGCACAGCTGTCTTATTATTTCAGATGTATTATAGCATGAAAAAGCAATAAAAAATTATAATCAGATGGGCTTTGGATGGGACAAAGAAAGTCACCAGGACCAAGTACTGTCTGGTCCACAGGCAGTCCCTCCAACAAACTAGACCTATGCACCATGGTCAGAACATGGTCATCCATTTTATGACTCCTTCTCTTCCAATTTAAATTTGTATTAATTTCTGAACATTTTTACATATGCTTTTCTAATTATTTACTTAAGTTTTGCACTTTAAATGGTTTAGTTGCATATTCTCCGCTTTTGGGGTTCTCTCATTTTACTGCTAAAACTGATCATTTTCAAATGTAACCACTGAAAAAATGGAACAGAGCTAGAAATTAAAACACCAGCTGTCACAAAGCAGGATAAAGCAGCTTTTGACTTGGACAGTCCAGAAAATTTTGAATAGAAAAATTCTATGGTGTATGAAAAGTTAGTGTCTTAACTACAGCTACAGGCTTAAGCAAATACAGCAGCAGTCAAAGTTCCTGCTCAAGGGATTTATAACAGAGCACCGAGAAGACAGCTGTGAAAGCAGAAGATTGACATAAGGACACAGAAGAGTATGCCAGACAGCATAATATACTTTAGTCTCTAAAGAACAGTAAAGACACAAAAAGATTCTACAGTTAATAGGTGCAGAGACTGAAATCAAAAGCACAAGAGAAAAACAAGACAGAAAAGCAATCAACAGAAGGTGCTGTCAAGACCTTTTTTCTTCTTTTTTTTTTTTCCCCCCAAAGGGGAAGAGAGAGGATTTGGTTCCTTGTCAATGAAAAAGAAAAGTAGATTTTGCATAGGGTGTCTGTATGTTGGCACTGAGTTGGAGTTAGGAGTGCATTTCAGAATGTCCTTATCAGGCCTGCTTCCACTGTTTCATCTAATACACTCCAAACAACACTGAGCATCCATGGGGTCACAGGATTATTCCAACAGGGAAGAACATTAAGGAGTCTCTGGTCCAGCCTCCTGCTCACAGGTGGGTCAGCTGTGAGATGAGGTCAGACTGCACAGGGTCTCATCCAGCCACATCAAAATCCCAAGGCTGGAGACTGCATAACATCTCTGGTCAGCCCATGCCACAGCCTGACTGTCCTCACACAGAAGTTCCCCTTACATCCAGGCTGAATCTCATTTTCACTTAGGCCATCATCTCTTGCCTTCTTGCTCTGCCCTGCTATGAACAGACCTGTTCCATTTCTGTATTCTCCATGAGCTCCCCATAGGCATTGGGAGTGCTGTCAGGTCACCCCAAAGCTATCACTGCTCCAGACTAAACAAGCCCAGCTCCCCGAGCCTCTCCTTACAGGACCACCCTCTGGGTGACCTCAGATAAACTCACTCCACTTTGTCAACATCCTCCTGTACTGAAGGGAGTGGTGGTGTGCAGGATGCCACAAATACAGAGTAGAGGAATGACTCCCTCAAAGTGATTCAGTTCAAACCATGAGATATGCGCTTATACAGTGTAACACCCCCACCAGCACAGAATCTGATTCTCAGCACCAACTCTCTTTCTCTGCAGTCTGGCTCTTACGGTGCTACTTCACTTCCTAGTATAGGAATAGCCATCAGGCTTGAACTTCTGCTTCAATTCTGGAAAACAATCCTATTAAGGCACTTCTCAAATTTATGCGCAGCTTCAAGCACACCGGTAAGTACATACAGTGTGCTGAGCAAATGCTTAAATACTTTTCCCCCATCAGGATTTTATTTCCTGTTACCCAGAGGACAACTATAAATTCTACTGTGCCAAGGTAATACCCCCAAATAATAAAGACACCCTTTTATATGACTACATAAAACCCATAAATTAACTGTCTTGCCTTAGGCTACAAAGAATTGCTACAGCACAGCCAGAAACACAGATCTCCAAAGACTCAGGTGAGTATTTTAACTAGAATGACCTTCATTCTCATACTGCTACTGCCAGGAAGAAACATGAGACCGTGCAGAACACATATGGGCAAAACACCATAAGACAGCGCTAAAAAATAATCAAATGAGGCACAGTTGAACCAGTTAAACAGATTGATATTTATTTATTTCACATGAATAGGATCTGATCATCTATCCATAAACCTGTAACTATATGTAATTATTAAGCTGTCCAATATTACTTTTCACACGTGGAAAAAAATAACAGAAAAGTCTGGGTTTTCTTGGAATATCTACAGTGTAACACAATTAAGTGAAAGACTTTATCACTATTCTATTAAGCTATAAATCATGACTTGTAAAATAGCCTATAATTGAAGATGAAATAGATTTTTCATTTATTTCAATTTACTAGGGCAGGAAAACAAAGACTATGTTTCAAGATATGGATATTTAATTACATATGTTACTGACTGACACACTGTTATAGCATAACTTCATAACCAGGACCATGAGGCTGTCAGCTAAAGCTCTAAAACACAATCTGAGTAAACAGTTTTTATCTACAGTAGTGAAATCAAGCATCCATTTTTGCATTTGTACTGAATAGCTCTCCTTTGTACCTTCTTCACAGCTGAAAGATCTAGTTGTATCCTTTCCAGGCTATCAGCACTCAGGATGAGAAAGAAGTTTAACCAAAAATAAGTGCAATAATTTGCTGTAGTTTAATGCCAAAGAAATTGCTTCCAGCCCCTTCAGATAAAAACCAAGCAATCTCACCTTAAAGGCAGTAACCTTAAACCAGAACATTCATTTATCATCTTAGGGCAGCAACACAGTGTGTAAGTGGCTAAATGCAGATTATTTAGATGTTTTTTAAGGAACAGTTTGCATAGAACCACAGGTCCATGAATTTATGAAATAGAAGAGGTGATGGGATCAATGTGCCTCACTAGCACAACACAGGCTACAGAACTGAATCACTGAATCAATCTACTACAGTGGTCATATCATGTTTTAGAAGAATATTATGTCTAGATTTTAAAACATTTCACTGAAGAACAGTGCATCACAATCTTTCCAAACTAGCTGCCGTTACTAGTAACTGCTGCTAGTAGTCTGACCCTACTTATCTTTGACTTTTAGACCACATCTAAACTATCTATCTGGTCCCAAAACAAGTTTAAAGGAATCCCTGCTATCAAAGTTTAGGTTCTTATATAGGCACAAACTTCTCATGCCTTTCTGTTTCACAAGGTGAAGAAAATCAACTCCAGACATGTCTCAGCATATAAGTCTATTTTCCTAAGTATTTCAGAAACAGACATATCCAAGATCTTGCCATCTCCCCAATCCTGTCACTTCTAGCTGTATATTCAATAATTCTGCTGGTCCCTTCAATCCTGTCAGAAAAATCCCACTGCAATAATTCATTTTGACTTGATCGACTATCACATCACCCAAATCTTTTCCAAGGTCTATATCTCTCTGGAAAGAGCTCTCAGCACTAAAATTCTATTCTAATTTTCTTCTTCCTAGAAATTTGCATTTCTGCTTACCTTAAAACACAGCTTTGTTTGAGCCCAACTTCACATGAAAGCTTTCTTCGATGTCACTAAAAATATCCTGAAATAATACACTTCCCAATGGGCCCACAAGAAACACCTACTTAATCAGAAGGCACTGGCTTGGGATATTCCAGTTAGTGAGGTTTTGGTCCATTCAATCTGTGCCATGTTAATTTATTAATCAAAACACTTAACAGCCTTGTAGAAACTTCAATGTATTCTACAGCTGTATTTCCAAACCAGATTCTGCTCTGATAAAAATACAAAAACACCATTCACCACATATCTACTTTCCACAAACCCACACTGGTTAGTATTATATTCCTTCCATTTAGTTTTTCATTAATGGTATTACACAGCTCAGAGACCTCCTTGGTTGGCTTTTAAAATTTACTGCAAATTATCTTTTTTTCTTCTCACACATCTACTTAACAACAATGGTTATAAACTCAGTAATCAAAGGGATGAAAATTTTTAGACACCACCATGTAATATGGATAAGTCGTTTGGCTTTAAAGAGTTACAGTTATTGAAACCTTCTACCTTTCCTGCACTAGAACTGACAACTGAACAAGCTCTGCCTAACAGGAGCCAAAATCATTAATAAAGCAGTGTCTAATATATGGAAAAACTACTCACTGTTCTAGCCGTGAAATTAAGAAGTCTGCCACTGGCTTCTTTTCACACTCAATTTCTCTCTCCTTTCACTGTTGGGTTTTAAAGCAAAAACTCATATCCCCACTACTTCTCCCCAAGACTCCGAAGACTCTAACAAACTTAAATATTCTAACATTCACATTCCATGTTCTCAACTTGAGAAAAAAAATAAGGAATGCAGGACTAGCATGGCAGCTCTCTATAGCTGGTAGAGCTCATGTATTGTGAGCTCCATGTGAATATGTGAAAGAAGCATAGACAGTTTAAAAGCTAAGCTTTTACTTATACAAAAATAAAGTACAGCAATTTTGAAAGGTGAAAGTTCTTCCCTCCCAAAGGAAATAACCTCTTCCTTTGACTCTCTTCATCCTACAGTTAAGAGCTCATGTTACTTTGTCCAGAGGGTTTACTGCAATATTAAAAAAAAAAAATATAGGGCTTATTTCCATGTATTATGAACAGCTTTGTTTCATACAGTCATTTTTCTTTTAGCTTTTTAATTTGCAAACAATTTGTATGACTAAAGACTCTTAATGAATTTGTACACAGGTCGTAACTGTTCAGATTTACATTAAATAAATATTTTAGTTGGTGATATGCTTCAGTTTTTCCACCCTAAGACTTCACTGACCTATTTCCTTAACTAAAGGCAAATGATAGTTTCATTCAACACAACAAATGCATCTTCTGACATATTTAGCCTCAAGACCACTAAAAAAGCCTGTGGAAAATCTATTTCCTTTAAAAATTTCATGCTCATCTGAGTCCTCTGAAGTCTTTTTATTTAATACTCAAGAACTCCTGCAACTTTGATCAAACATTTTAACGCTAGATTTTAAGTAACTGTTCCTTTACATATTAATGCTGTAATTTGGTGCTACCAACCTTTTCTACTTAACAGCTGAGGCAATGGTCTGCCACACAACACATCTTTGCTGGTGGCCAGGGTCTGGAACAAATCACTCTATTGCCTGGAAAAATCTGGCTGTCATTTGCAAATATATCTTGGTTGATATCGGTACTATTTCTTGGTATTCTATCTCTTGTTATTTCAGTGGGACAGTTATGGTCAGTCAGTTGTGCTGCAGAAAACACACAAAGAGCTGTTAAAAAGTTCATAGCAGCTCTCATATACTGGCATTGTCATAGCCAAGAGTTAGTTTACACCCAAATTTTAAAGCGCAAATGTGCTCTGAAAATTGACCTAATTAATGTGGTTTCTAACGTCTGTCTTCTCTCAGATTTCACACCAAGTTTGTGCTGTTTATACGCTTATGGCTATTACTACATTTATATTGCTACGTAGTTTAATGTTTCTCTTGTTACAGAGATTAGCGAGCCATCTACATGCAAGTATTGCTTCAACCACCAAAACGTATCAACATTCCCAACTGAAAGAGAAAATTGCTTCAACTTATTAGCATTTCTCTGAATATTATTTAAAAAAATCTGGAAAATAAGTACAGAGTTGTTTACTATTACGCAAACAAATATTAATACCTTTGGGGGAAAAAAGCCAAAGCTTTTTGATTATTCTGTATTTGTTTTGCTGTGTTTTGGGTTTTTTAAAATCTCTTACCATTTGGTTTTAGAAATCTATTAAATAGTCTCTTCAAGCAACAAACAACATAAATGTAACAATATAAACCTCAGCTGTGGAGTTGATGCCTAGTTTGTAGGCAGATAAATTGAAACATGCAGGTCTAGTAATGACCTATTTAAGACAACAGAGGAAGAGTGTGGCATCAAAAGAATGTGAAAAACAGCAGAGAGACAATATTAAACACTAAACAAGCACTGGAAAAAATCTTAAAGGCAGCTGGAAAAAAAGGTATTCTTATTTAAAGGAGAAAAGCAGAAGCTAGCAGAAACTGACCCTTAAAAGGACATTGTTAGAACAAAACTAACACCAGAAAACCAGTGGACAAAACTGAAAATTATTCCTTTCTTACCTAGATCTGAACATACCAAATATGTTTTAAGGATAGGATTTTTTTATAAACGTGGTCAGTAGGCCATCTGATTTAAATGTATGTATGTGGATGAGAGGCTGGGCGTAAGCTGGCAGTGTGTGCTCATAGCCCAGAAAGCCAACTGTATCCTGGGCTGCATCCAAAGCAGCATGGCCAGTGGGTTAAGGGAGGGGATTCTGCCCCTCTGCTCTGCTCTGGTGAGACCCCACCTGGAGTGCTGCATCCAGCCCTGAGGTCCCCAGCACAGAAAGGGCATCAACCTGTTGGAGCGAGTCCAGAGGAGGGCACCAAGATGGTTAGAGGGCCGGAGCATCGCTCTTATGAACACCAGCTGACAGGGTTGGGGTTGTTGAGTCTGGAGAAGAGAAGGCTCTGGGGAGATCGAACTGCAGCCTTTCAGTAACAGAGCTGGAAAGGAACTTTTTACAAGTGGCAGGACAAGGGGGAATGGTTTTAAGCTGAAAGTGATAGGTTTAGATTAGATAATATGAAGAAATTTTTTACTGTGAGAATGGTGAGACAATCTAGAGAAATTAAAGGGATTCTTTCAAATGAATTCACAGACCTCTCCACTCCACCCTCTGTACAGGTTCAGAAACACAGTGAGAAGTAAAGGTAACCCTAATTCAACTCAAAATAGAGTTTCCACAGAAGTTAACTCTGCGTAAAAGCAACATTTAAAGCTGTGATCTGAAATCTTAATCTCAAAATCAATGGAAGTTGCACTTCAAAACACACTACTATTTTCCAGACAAAAGTAGAGGGAAAAGGCCAATGACAATGCACTTCATCTGCTTTTGTGGCTGCTTTTGGTTTTGAAGGGATGATATCATTTAAGAGTGGAAAATTCATTATCTAGGCTGGTACACACTCTAAAGCTGTCTTTATGCAGCCACTCATAAGGCAACACCCAGCTCTCATACACCAGGTCTGTGAGAAGGCAGAAAAACCCCACACCTACCTGTGCCTGCTCATGCAGCTACAGGCACCCAGCAGCACCTGGGTCCTCAGCAAGCAAAGGGTGAAGATCCCATCAGAAGCCGCAAGGTTGCCTCAAAGGGCCATGACAGGCAGAGATCAGCATTTGGGGAAGTTGTTCCATTCTTTCCTCTGCCAGGACAAGGAGCCTGGCATGGAGGTTCCCTCAAAGCACTTAAGGTTAAGCCTGCACTACTTCAACCTCCACCCACAGCTGCGTTTTCCTGGCATTCATCTAATTAGGCTGTACACAAACAACCTACTCATAGTTACCTCATTTTCTTATTTTTCACATCAATAAGATGAGGCCAAGAACTCTGATTCTGTTTCAAAACTCTTGGAAAACATACAAGGGCACTTCAAGCTTTAAGTGTAGCCCATCCAGCTGTTGAAGTGAAAGACAAAAAAACAAGCAAGTCCTTGCCTCCAGCAGCAGCACAGCAAGACCAGATGGATGCTGCTTCTAAGGCTGAAATGGGATGCCTGTCAACCCACTTCTCAGTGTCCCATCCCCCTTAACAGCTCTGCATTTGGAGCATAACAGCAGCATTGCCTGCACACAAAAGCTATGAAAGGGCTCAGATAGGCCTTCTAACAAAGTAATACTCTCTTGATTTATTTTACACATCTCTCCATCTGTACTTTTCTTTGCTGTTCAGCTAAATGCTCCTCTCAGCAGCAACCTCCTTCCCTTTACATTTTGCTTCTACACTGGCATGCTCTTTACATGAGAGAATTTTATCATCCTCATCCAGCACCACATTAGACCAACTGTACAATTACACTGAAATCTGACAAATTCCACCTGAAAGTGCAGGACTATTCAAGTGCTTTACTTAATAAAGAGCATAATACTGCATTGCGTTTTTTTTCCCCTTCACATTATTTCCTTTGAAATATGATGCAATCACTCTTCAGAATTAATCTGATTGATTTCAAACTACAAATACTTTTTTTCATGGGAGCACTTATCTTCCAGCATACTGAATGGCTTGTGTTATATAGAATTTATTTTTCTTTTTATTACTTTGATTTTATTTTCTTTCAAACACAAGTAATGATTTTATAAAATAAAATCACTGGGGTCTTTCCAGTTTCTTGAATATGGTATATGGTATTCAATTATTTATTAAAATACACTACAAGTATTTTTGGTATTATTTTATAAAACTATAAACCAAACATGTTTAAACCATAACTACTCTGTCATCAACAGAAATCACTTGCAAAAGCAGGATTGGGAGTGAGGTGGAGCCCAGAGTTCCAGTTGGAATGGGGCTGCCAAGGAATGCATAAGTCACAGGGTGCTCTCCCCCAAGAACTTTCCCATCTGGGCCATGGCTCAGCCAGCCATGGAGTTGCTCAGGCAATGCATGGGGTGAGGATTGTGGCAGGAGCCAGAGGTCAGACAAAGACTGCAGCACTACACCAGGAAGTAAACCCCAAGGAATGCAGTGTGGTACAAGATACATGAAGGAAAAATAATCCACTATAAATATCAGCTGACATCTTTACGGATTTGGTCACACTGTTCTTCACCTGCTAGTTAAAATTACCAGAATTACTGCCTTTAAAAATAAACTCAAATTTGATTATAACCATTGGCCAACTGCAGATTGCAAAGGAAAAGAATTCTTCCCTGATAAGTAAACTTATATCTCTTTTTTTCAAATTTCTACATCAAATGCATCTTTCATTGAATCAACGCAATTCATATCAATTTTAAGTCATCATGATGCAACCAGAGTTCTCCAAGTACCCTCTTCAAGAATGCCTGATATTCCATATAGCTATATAGTACCTTTTCCTTAATGCCACCAGCTCTTCATGCTTTTTGAACATCAGCTCTAAACATAGTACTGAGGCTGTTACATGATCCCCAGTATTGTAACTTCATTATTCTTCCCAGAAGGATGCATGTTTTCCAGATTCTAAAGATCTGTATGTGAACTAGTATGAAATTAATAAAGTTATAGTCTCTCTCCTACTCTACTCCCTACATACTGATGCAAAACCACTCAGAAAATGCTTCTTTTGAACTCCATGTTTAATTCTGCAAGGGTGGTAGGGATACCTTGAATGTAGAAATGTGGTTTGTAAAGACATCCTGTTAGGAGTGAGACAAAAACAAGACAAGAAGGACAAAAAGTAACAAAGTGAATCCAAAATACACTAGCCCTCATGAGCAGTAAGGCAGACAGTAACAAGAGATATGAACTCATAAGTCACTGACGGATGAGCACTAAAGGAACCACACAAGCACAACCTTGAAAAGGTCCACACAGAACTTTGTAACTGATCAGAAAAAGAAAAACCAGGTTATCTATGTTTATTATCCTCATGGAAGAGAGCAAACTTAAAATGGAATATTTGAAAGACACTATGAGACTGTGCAGAAAGACTAGCACATAGAAATACCTCAGCGATGAGACCCCTATGATGTGGGGATGGAATTAGATGTATTTAGGGCCCACTCTACTATTTAACAGATTGGTGAGTGCGCTTATCATCAAAGGAGTGAGGATCTTCCTAGTTCTGCCAGCAAACATGAGCCCTGGTCAGCCAACCAGAATAAATAAGCTTGTGTTGCCTGCACTGTTCATGTTTATGGGAGTGCTGTGTGTGTTTATGTTTTCTGCCTCTCCTTCCTCTGTGGATACTCACATGTATATTGTGAGCCTGATCTGTGCAATACATACACAGCCTTGCAAGAGCTCAGTCTAAAACCTGGAACAGCACCAGGCTTCAACAAACAGATCTGTGGAAGAAACCTCCTGAGTTGAAAGCCAAGAGATTTGGCTCCCTTTACCAGTCTGCAGTCTTCCATTTTCAAGAATGAATTTTAATCAGAAAGTTATTGAATAAACCCAAAGGGGTAAGTACACTCTTCCTGAAATTGAAGTTATTTATTTTATTATAGTCTTTACATAAACTCTTGTATGAAGAATTTTGTCTTTTGACCTTGGAAACAGTTAATTAAGTAATAGTATTTGGGAGAGCAATACACAAAGTGTGAAACATCACAGTGTATCCTCCTCATTAAAACTATCCACTCCACCACTAACAAATGCATTTAGGGCACAGGAGACAAAACAAAAAGTATTCTGTTTCAACAGAATTTCTAAAATAGTTCTTTATTTTCTACTGAATTAAGAACAGCATAAGCAAAACTATGAGAGCACATAACCACAAACTTCAGGTGGTACAAATCAGGACCATTTCACAAGGGCCATGAAATACCTCCAGGTTCCTCCCACCAACATCCGTATCACTGGAAGATTCTGCAGGGAGTCTCAAAAATGCGAACTGCATATTACATTTAAAATACAGACTTCTGATACAATGCTTACAGTACGGTAACTTCTGAATGACACGCCCTGTCACCTAAAGTCTGAGTCATATCTCTACAACACACTTGCCTAATGTCTCCCAGGAAGGTACAGAATTATTGTATCTTGCAGTGTCAGGCCCTTGAAGACAGTCTCAGCTAGTTTGCTACTAATACCACTCGAACAAAATAATATTTAAGAAAAAAAAAAAAAGACAAACCCCCTCCCCCCCAAAAAACCTCCACACCAAAAAATCATAGCCATCTTCCCACACTGACCGTATGAAATTCACAGCACATCTTACTTATGGGAAAGAGAGGTAAGAAATAAGGCTCCTATTCATTTTTCCTTCAGTACCAATGGGCATCTGTCTGAGCTGGAGACAGTATAGAGAAAGAGGGGTTATTAAGAAGTGAGATGAATCCCTCCCTGCCGCTATTTTCCTCTCAACAGTGCATTTTCAGTCGAAACCTTGAAAAATGGAGTGTAAAAACATGTTCTGAATAACTTGTTCACTTCTCCCTTTATGATTGTTTATAACATTTTACACATTTCAAAAGAGTTCAAATCTGTACCTCTCACTGGGCTGTCACTAAACAGCCTTTAATGCCGAATTCTTTTAACACCGTCTTGATCAGTGTTACTGTCCTCGTGCTCAACATTTACTTTGCTTCCAAAACTTCAATAACCACTAATTAGACCACAATTATACCTCAGATTTTTATTTCTTTTTATCCATATGATTTTAAATTTTTCCACATTTGCAGAGGAAGGAGAGGATAACAAACTGTGAGACTCATGAAGGAAACCTAATTATAGGGTAGATGCTTTGCAAGCTGCCACAAGCCTTAAGGCACTGCGAAACACAACTCATCTTATCCAAGCATCTCATGAATGCACCAAAGCATTTTTCTGATCATACAGAAACTTGTTCATTTAAACAACATTCACAAATGGAGTTAAAAGCGATCGCCTGTGGATACTTTCTGAATAGTTTTGTTCTTCATCAGAAACAATTTCCCAAGGAAAGTTCATATTAACCTTACAGGCCATGTTCACCAAAAAAAAAAAAGGCTATTTTGTGCAAGTTTCGATTTTAAGAAGTTCACTTTTTTTTCCCCAGAGACTTCTAATCTTCAAGATTATACTGAAGAAACCATAAGAGAGGGATTCTCAATTGAAAACTACCTATAAAATGACAAACTTTATAACAACACTGCTTTTTCTACTTTCACAATGTAAATCACAATCTGAACCCATGTGCAAGATATAAAGAAGCTGGACAAAATAACATCTGCTTTTAGAATAATAAAATAATTTGCAAAGGCTGTAAGTCACCACTTTAAAGCTAATGTAGAGACTTCAGGTACTATCACACTTTCAGCTTCAGGGGACTTTTTGATTACTGACATACCTAACTATGTACCAGAGTGCTACATTTGGTTTATAATAAACAAAAACATGTTTCTCTCTAGTGGTCAGTTAATCTATATATTTAATAGCTTTAATAAATTTAGCATGTTTCAAAAAGTGATTTTAATAAAAAAAGTCAACTGTGAAATGTACACATCAGGAAACTACACCAAGTATCAACTGCAGTATGAAGAAAAAAAATTAAGAGGAGGAAATATTAACTAAGATACATTTGAAACTTGATGGAATTGAAGGAACAGAAGAAAGTTAAATTGATGAAAATGTTAAGCAAATGTCTTTTGCTGGAGGAAAAGCAGAGAGGAAAAATTTAGCAATGGCTTTTTCAAAAAGCCAGGAAGAAGAGTTGTAGAAAGGAGAATTGAGAAATGACAATGAAATAATTAACATTACTGCAGAAAGGACAGGTCCGACAATAGAGTTTATGCTATGCCATGATGAATTTTGGACCATAGTGAAGCATGTAGGATTTTAAAAGAAGTAATGACAGTCATAAGCAATGAATTTAAGATTTTGTATAACAGGCACTGCTGAATGCTGGTGAGGAGATGTTTAAGATGGAATTAAAGCTTATGACCTTAAAAACCTACTCTTTCAATGACACAAGAAGGGGCACAGACATCTCCAAATATACAAAAACTGAAGTAATGAAAAAAAAGTCTCCTAGCCTTTTTATTGCTCTTACATCCTTTGTTGGTAACACACTTGAATATCTGCCTTTTAAGTTTCATGCTCTCCCTCCAAATGCAGCTAAGAAATAACTTACACCACTTACCTGTCAGGCTTACATACACACCCAAACTTTTAATAGCAAATTCAGACAATGATCAGACACCTGATCAGGCTTCTGCAGTACAGTCCTGATACACAGACTTTGGTAGTTCTTCTTCCTTCACGTCATTGAGATCAAGCCAAAGATTCAAACTAAGTTAGTATCTGCTGCTGAGTGATTCTTACCTTTTGAGAAGGGAAGCCTTACGAGATGAGAAAATCAAATACCATTGGGAAGTCACTGTGAAAGTGACCACACAACCCCCTTTTGCTCTGAGGCAGTTCAAATTTTCCCCCAGCATTGTTTTGTTAATGGAGGACTGATGACTTGTTCCATCAACAATGCAATAAATTTCAAAAACGTATTAGTGAAAAACCAACGGCTGAAGTGGCTAAAATAATATCTATGACTTCTAAATTATGCCATAGAACTTCTCCCTATAGTGTGAATTTTACTAATTACACACTTTCTGTTAAAAAAAAATTGAATAATATCTGTTCCACCTAGTAACAATGGTGCAGCATAGTAACTAGCTTCTTCATGGATCACTGGAAGAAAGAATCTTCTAATCACTAGACCAGCTTAACACGACCCAGGAGAAAGGAGGTAGTACTGATCTCAGCTTGGATGAGACAAAAGAGCAAGTTCTGCATATTTCCCCAGTAATTATTATTACAGCTATTTCCTAAGCAGCAACAGCTGACTGTCAACAATTCCAGACATAAGGGATAACTACCATACGAAGTATTCTTCACCTCCAATAGTGAAGTCTCAAATAAGCAATCTGACTGTGCATGCAATAATTGCAGCAACTGGCAGCCCTAAGTATCAGACAATCATCTCAGAGGATCTCAATCAGAAGTTTGGTTTTTTTTTTAACATATTTCCTTCTTCTTTTACATACCACCGTTCACTGCTTTTATTTAATTTCATAAAGGATAATAATTAGGTGTAATGTGGAAAACACTCATGCAATAAGGTAGGCTACAAGACACTTGACACATGATGCTTTCCATAATTATAAAAAACACCCATGATATTGATGTGGCCAGTTCTGCTGATTTTGCCTGACTCACTTTTGAAAGGAGGCATTCTCTTTTCATAGTATCTCCACAGTTGAAATATTTTTTTTAATGCAGGTAAATACTTGATTAACATAATTTGTTCTCCTTGGCATTGTAACAATGGAGATGTGTTAACAGACCAAGTGATGAAGTATTTTATTACTGAAGTCCGATGTCCAACATAGTCTCCCTCAAAGTATATGAATTTGCTAGTGAATAACAAGTTGATTGCAAAGACATAGAATCAGTCCCTCCTTCCTTGTTTATTCAGCTGCATCCTTGAAATTTGATAGCATTACTTCTTGTAAACTTGACTATGAATTCACTTCTAGCACGGAAAACGTGACTTCTTTGCATCTACTTTCAAATGCAACATGTTGCTAAAGAAGTGAGATTTTTTTGTATTTGTGAAAGGACTTACAGGATTACAGGAGTAGACTTTCAAATTAAATGCATGAAATATGCTTTTACTTTAGCTGGTATGCTTCATATTAAAAGGTTACTTGAAGCTTTCACAAATCCCTTCCAAATTATTTTGTTCAAATACAAAGCTTTACAAACACTAGAAGATCTAGCACTAACTACTAACAATCAGTGAAAAAAGTCAAACTGGATAAAGTCAGCATTTGCAGAGCAGAGCAACAAAACAATGGTTTTCAATGCTTTGGAAATTTGAAGCTTTGAGTATAAATCAAGCCTTTAATAACATTATCATCCTGGCATCTCACATTTATCTGTTATCTGGAGAATTCCATGCCCACCTCACAATAACTAAGAGAATGATGCCTGAACTTACAGATGTGTTCCATATCACAGTTACACAGCAAGGTCAGAAAACTCTGCTTTGGTCCATAACAAATTCAGAAGCAATTTGAAAACCTATGGTCTGCAACTTAAAGGGTTCTAAACAGCAGAGAGAAGCCAGACCGCAGATAATGATGTTTTCAAGTTACAGTCAAAATTATATGATATTATTTGAGAAATTCACTAAATAAATTCTGATAGCACTAATAACAATGCAAAAGTTAGCACTTTTGCCTAGCTGAAATGTAATATTCAATGTTGAACAAGTGGTAGTCTGAAGACATTTCAAAGACACTTTTTCACTTTCAGCATTTGTTAGAGCACACATGCCAAACAATACTTTCTTTTTGTGAAACAAACCCTTTCACTGAACACTGCTTAAAAGAGCAAAAAGATACTCCGACTAAACTCTTAACAGATTTGGAACTTATAAATAAAACCACTGTTACCAACAACCAGTAAGGTTTTGTGCTATACTGCTACTTACATCAAAACCATCTTCCTGCATGCAATGTAGTCCTGAAAAAAACTGATTAATTTAAATCAACTTGTACTTCACTTATTTCATATTGTGTTTAAGTACTTTTCCTCACTGAGCAATCCACAGCACAATATTTCTGCACTTCAGGAACTGAGGTAGAAATCAACTTACCCTATGTTTTTCCTTTACTTTCTTCCTGTATTCTTCTTTGTCAAATTTGTCTTCTTCACGCAGTATTTCTTTCGCTTTTTCTAGGTTGATACCAGTGACATCGTCTTCCTCATCCGCTTTCGCCAAACTGGATTTTTGCACAGGTGGCCACTGTTGCACTAACTGAATTAGACATGTCAATTCAGAAAAATAATGGTTAGAATCATGTTTCTCCACATCACAATTTTGAGGCCCTAAATATTTCAATAAATTGTTTTTCCAAACTAAATAAAAAGGCCATTTGCAAAACAAACAAATCTGGACAACAGAAACTCAGAGTTAACTTTATTTAACTTCACACTCATTCCAAAAAGAGTATTTGAAAATAGTGTTTCCATTATATCACTTTACTGTTTAATGGATTCACTTTAACTTCTTCCCTCAACTTTCTTTCTTTGCTGAATGGAACAAATAATTTCTAATCCTGCTAGTCATTTTGGGAGAAAAAGTGCATTTTCTTTCAAGAAACCACTCTCCAAAATATATCAACAGAAAAGAACGTTAAGTAAATCTAATCAGTACCTTTCATGTAAACAATCGATATTCCAGCATATTAACTGAGACAAAAATGAGATACGCCTTTATCACAGAATACACACAAAAAAAATTACTTCAGGTTCACGTTTTGAGGAAAGCAAGGAGAACAGGCATGGAGGGGGTTTTTTGATTATTGTATGAAAATTATATTGGAGATGTTTGATGATTCATGCTGATGAAATATTTGATGGATGACATACTGAACACATCCAGCTTCCCTTAAATATTGAAATGCTGAAGTTAAGACAGAGACTAAACATTCAGGAAAACACCCCATCTATCTTGTGACCTAATAGCTCATGCCTCGTGGTATGAGCACATATTTTCAAGGGGTAGCCTTTGCAAAATCATTCTTGTTTATGGATTGGTAGAGTAGTAACTCTTAAAAAAAAATAAAAAATGACATGGTAGAAAATATAGAATGCCTTTTCAGTTAAAATGCAAAGCCAAACACATTTAGGACTCCCTAATGCACACAGGGTGTTATTTATCAGATACTGATAAACCCAACCTACTGTATCCACTTCCTTTCATAAAATTGAGTTTGTATAGTTTTATTTCCTAGAATTAAAGAGAAGTATGTGCAATAGAACAGTAGAATTTCAAAGGACAGTTTTACAAAGCTAAAAAAAAAAAAAAAAGAAAAAAAGAGCAAGAACATCCACAGATGGCAACTTTTTGTTTCCTTAAATAAGTCACTCCTCTATTGTGCTGCTTTGCAAACCACAGCCTTGTGATTTTTTTCCTCCATCTCTACTCGTTTTTGCTTCATTGCATAGATACATAAAACATTTGCATATGAATTTTAAGATGAGACAACAGCTTCTGAATATCTAAAAATATCTGAAATTACAATTTTCAGTCAATGGGGCAACCTCTAAAACCTTTTAAATGCTGTCTAATATCAGTAATTATGTATATGGCTATACTCCCTTCACCTGTAACATAAAATGCTTTATTTAGTCACAAAAGCATATTATATACTTATGAAGATGACTTCTTTCAATTTATGCCTTACTGAAATTATTCTAAAGTAGAATTAAAAAAAACCAAACTTTTTATCTTAACGCTGGAAATGGAAAAACAAATACAGAACATTAGAAGCTGTAAAATCAAATGTTAGAAAAGTTTATGGAGCATGTATACTTGCTAGTGAGATTATCAACACAGGGAAACCCTAGAGGGTCTAGTATCCACAACAGTTCCTTTCAGTATAAAATCAATAAATTTGTTGGGGGTCTATTAAAAGATCCAATTAAATAACTGGCAAATTTCCAGGCGCTGCTACATCAGCACCAGTAGGCCCAAATTTGGTACTTCCTTTGCTTTCCTAACTAAACTTTTAATCTAGAAATACTGAATGCCGGAAAAAAACCCCAGGGATTTCTTTTAATTCCAGTACATTAACTCAAGACCTGGGGGAGCTTTAACAAATAGCTACAGGAAAGCTCGTTTACATTTCTGTAAGGAAAAAACAGCTCTTGGTTCCACCTGAAATTAAAGATAATAGGCAGAAAAGAGATACGATTCTGTACATCCACTTAAAGCTCTCATACGAGTACCTTACATACACAAAGATGAAAAGAGATAAGGGCTCAACATTCCTCTTTTTCCCAACTGAACTGAATTCTAAATGAAAGCTGCACAATTTTGCAAAATGTAAGCCAATAACAAAAAAACCATACTTTTGAAAAGCTTATCTTTTTATACAGATACAAAGTGTATTTTTGACTTTACAAAAACTACAAACTCAATTCCCACCAAAACACAGTTATTTTTAACTGATCTTACCTCTCCATCTTCAGTGAAGAATATTTTTGTGTTAACTTTAAATTTCTTCTTCAAGATTTTTTTGGCTTCTTGGGTTTTAGTTGTTTTTTTCTTCATCTTTGACTTTGGTGCAGTCTGTGTAAAAGAAAATGAGATTTCTTATGGGTTTTTTCCTAGTCACAGGGTACATGCTTCGAACTTTCTTAAAAGTAATTAGATGTATTAAAAAGTAATTCCTAAAACACATGTGTAAGATTAATTTCCAGTAAAAATTAGCTTGCAGACCTTTTCATAACAGTGTTTTAAGCAGGCCATATCATCAGAAATTCATTTACTCTCATAAAAATTCAGCATAACTGCTGCCAGCACCAGGACACCTGACAATCTCACTAACCTTTCTGGGACAAGGACACTAGGCTCACCAGCTTATGCTGCTAGCAAGCCTCATCAGACAAGGAATCCAGTATAACTGACTTGAAGCCGTTAGCTACAACTGATCAGACACCACTTTCATCTCACTTGTCATTATGTTCTCCACAGGCACCGCAGTACACCAGTTTGAGTTATTTCTGTGTCAATGAAGGCCACAAGTGGCCACGCAAGAATGTTCCAATTTCGTAACTTTCATTCTTTGCAGGCCCATGAGGTTGCAGAACATAAGTGCCAGGAGACGTTTCCCAAATTCAGCTTTAAATAACATTTAAAAATCACAAAAGTTACTAGCAGCATAGGAAAAAGTTGTTGTGAAACAAAGTGGTGAAGACACCAGGGAAACTAATGAGTAAGTCCACAAATATATGAAATCCACAGATGGCCATCATGGGTTTCACTGAGGCACCTATCTGGTGGCAACATCATGGAACTAAAGAATGTGGAGAATCCCGACTCCCAGCCCTTCTTCAGAGAGCTCTCCTTTCAAGAAAAAAGGACGTGTGTATTCAGGACACAATACACATAAAGGATGTTTTAAGCAATAACTGCCACTGCAAAAGATATTCCACAGGAATATGTGGAGACTCTATTGGAGAAGAACACAACCCATTTATCATCCCATAAAGACTGAAATCGCTCCACCACTCAGGAAAAAGCACCTGAAAAACAGTCACTAACCCGTCTAAACTTCTAATAAATAACAGAAAGCAGTCAAAGCAACCAGAAAGAAAAAGGAAAAGCTGCACTTTTTCTCACTTTCATTTTTTATTTTGGTCATTCTAATCAGTTTCATGTTCTACACCAAATCCACTATAAAAGAAAGCAAAAAAAATTAACTCAGAAAGTCACTGTCATCATGGTCAGCACTGAAATATGAACTATAAAAGAGAAAAATTACGGTCCTTCTAACAGGAAAAATGGCTTGTGACAGCTCCTGCACTGTGTGATCAAGTAATGACCATATCTATTATAGAAAATAGCAACTGTAGCAGCACTTTTGTCTTCAATATTGTCAAATGACTTTTGTTGCACTGTGCAGCTTCTACTAGTTAGGTACATGCATAACAGCTCAGAAAGCTGCACTACTCCCTCATTCTGCTGCTTATCCTACAAACACAAATTGCTTGAGAATCTGCATAAACATAAAATTCCCTCCTCAAAAAATGGACTACTTAGGAGAACAGGAATTGTCCAAAGGAAGAATTTAAAGAGCAATTACTTCAAAGTGGTGGTACAATACTATTCTCTACCACAGAATGTTCTTTCACCAGTTGCTTTTTGTATTTTTTATAACAATCTTTAATTTCTGCACTGTCAGTATTACTAGTACCAGCATAATATGCTAATGTAAAAAAATAAGTTTCAAATTAGTACATCAGTATTTTGCAAAATTATATTTAACTGTGAATTTCAGCTGTTTACATTTCTCAGTTTAAAGAAGGTTTTCCTAGCTAAGGAGCAAAAATATCCAATGGGGTGTCTTTGCATGCACATAAAGGCAACATTTACAGTTGTACCTTGTTCCCTCCCTCCTCTGAATTTGATGCTGCAAAGCTGCATAGGAAAAAAATGGGATAGGACAAAGTTTCCAAACAAAGAAGAAAAACAAGAGGAGAAGAAACAAATGGGAAGCCAAATTCCCTCACTATACACATAAAAGCAATGTAAACTCAGTGTGTGAATTTGGCAGATTTATAATATGCAGCATTAAAGAAAGGTAAGGCATTAGACTTTTTAAAAATCTAACAAAAAAAGCATGACTATAAAACACTACACAGTCCCTAGATAATTAAACTGTATTTTTTATTAGGACACTTTCATTGCTTTACTAAATTAAGCATACTCCAAAGACGACGGCTATCAAGGCTCCTTCAGCTTCAGACACTGCTGTTTTGGTTCTCTCCTGGAGATCTCGCTCCCATTTTTCTGGCATCCCTATATAATCCTAAAGTCTCTTTCTTCTGTCACCTCTCTCCCTCCATATGTCCTCTATTACCAATGGCACCCAGGTGGCCCCCTCACCCAAATTTCTAATGCCACTGCCTGTCTTTGCTTTGATCCCACATTTGAACAGCTACATCGAACCATCAGTTTCCAATCTAGTCGCAGTCTGATTCATCCATTTTAAGAAGTGCAACACCACTGGATATCAAACCTCAGCCTCCTCTAATCTCCAGTGTCAAACTCCGGTTCCCTGTGTTTTTTAAGCAATTCTGCTTACTCATTTCCCATTTTCATCTTTTGTAATAGGAGATACCTGACAAGTGACAAGCAGCAGGATGACATTCTCCACGGCTTTATCTCTTGTTTTCACAATGAGTTCACCACAGCAGCAGGCACCACCAGCTGTTGGAGCCTGCAAAAGATCCCCTCCATCTGTTAACCTCAAGTACTGTGAAGAATGCAACTGTGCCAGGAGCAACGATTTCCCTCTGCCCAGCAAACAGCTGGAATCTGGGGTCACAGGCTTCACAGGCTGAAGTACCATCACAACAGCATTTATAAGTGAATGGAGCATTTCTGCTGAGAGCCAGACCTTCCATCTAATGCCAGAGCAAGCCAAGGGCCTGGGCATTTTAAAGTGAGCTGTAAGGGCATAGCAGCTGTCCATGCTGAATGTCTCGTTCCTGCTCTACTACTATCTACCAGAGCAAATCCATTTCTAAAGCCGAATTATTTCATCAAATACGCCATCAATCCAAACAAAATAGCATGCATGATCTGAGCACAGGTTAACATGTTGCTGTTAAGATATCAAAGGGATTCTGCATTTGAACTTCAGTTGGTAATACTGGTTTAAGCACCATCTGGTGCACACACACTGCCCTGAGTTACCTGCTGCTCACCAGCACAGACACTTTGCTCTATGCCCAATACAACACGCCCTCAAATCTCACCTTTTCTTCTATAAAGATGTGTCAATAGTTAAACTGATCAAACAAGGTGAGAGTGATAATCAAACTTTTTCAAATCGTTTATAACAGTTAAGCACTGGAAGTTCAGAGTCACTCAAGTTTATAAAATTGCATAAAACGTAAGCTTAGTTGCAGGGTTGAGGGATTTTCTGCTATTACTACTCAAAAGGTTAAATTTCTTTTTCATTTTGTACATGCCGGATGGCTTGCTGGATTATTTAATGAGTAAAAATAAAACCTAGCTCTCAGAAGCACAGAAAATTCAAACATTTTGGTACAGAATCAGTAACAAGACAGCTAATATGCAAGTTCTTTTCTATTTTTCTCAAGAAGCAGCAAACTTAGGTTTTCAGGCTTAAAACATCTAATATTCTTAAGCTGAATCAATGATAAGGTTATCAAAAAGAAGATACTGTCAAGTTTAAGACATAAGACTTACTATCTTTCAATTATATTTTTCTGAAAAGACAGAGCATCAGAAACATGAATGTCAGTAAATTTTGCTATTCTAATATGGAATTATTTTTCCTATTAATACAATTTTAAAGTCAGAAGACAGACTTGAGTATGTTATCCTCAGTAACTCAGGATCAAAGCACTTCCAGTCTCTTACCATAACCGAGACAAAACACATTTGATTTGAACTTTGGAGTGTTAAAAATCATCACTGTAAAGTTACTTTTTTCCTAACTATAATATTCTTTTTAATTTCAACTCAACACGCCCTTGAAAGCAAACACAGTATATCCACTACAAAAGCTGCCTGAAGACAGGGCTATGTTATTGTGATAGGATAAAGTATCAGCAGAAAAAAAGTTACTCAATTGCCCAGTCCTTTTAGCTAAAACAAGCATTACTGCATTTCTAGGGATTTTGTGGGCTTTTTTTTTTCCCCTCCTGCTTATATCTTACAGTTCCCAAGAAGAATGGTTGCGTACCTGGATGTGTTTTCCAGGCTCTCCCAATATTATTACATTACTTTACGAAGAATTCAACAGCCTCTGAGAAACAAAAATCGATGTGGGACTCAATTTCACAGACTTGTTTTGTATTTCCTCAAGAAATTGCCCACAACAGGAGCAAGTATTATCACATTTGCACTACCACCAAGCACGTCAATCCCTCTGTCAAGCTACTGAGTTCAGACTTAGATGTCATTCCCCACAGAAGACACAGGCTGGCAGATTGAAGCTACCAAACCTTAGACAAAGAGAAGGGCTGTCTGCCCCTTCATGCCATGGAAAGCACACAGAGATGGTTTTCATCTGGCAGGTACCACAAAACTTTCAGAACACTAAGTATCCTCCAGCTAATCTTAAGCAGCCAACCCATAAAGCACTCCCTCTCAACCCCACAGACTTCCCAAACTCAGGCTATGAGGCTTCGGTTACCTACAGTGGAGATACATTTAGAGGAGAGAGAAGTTTTCACTCCTCCTGACAAATACGTAACCACAGAAGCAGCACTGAGTTATAAACTTAATCCTTTACACAAAATTCTTATAGATGAAAAGCATCAAAGAGAAGCAAAATAACCAGACTTTGAAGTCCTGACCATACTACTTCAAGCACCTACACAACTCTAAACACCAGCAAGATTCCTCTCAGTAATACAATTTACCTCCAGCAGCCATCTGTATTCCTGTTGAGTATAAAGAACCAGAGAGGCAGAAATCCTAGGATTCAGCATGACCACCAGGAGATTCATGGATGCTGCTTTTTTTCGTCATCTATGGTAGCTAGGTGATCTCTATTGTAATTCCCAGTCCACTTCTCTACAATCGCAGCTATTTCTGTCCTTCCTCATTTCTGCTGACTGGTCATGAGTCATGGGCTGCTTTGCACTGTCACAAACACCAGAACAAGTCAAACCCATGGAGCAGTAGCACGGCAAAGCTGCTTCCACAAAAGAACTCCCCAGACTTTTCCTAGAAAAACACGATTCTTTCGTTAGCATGTGGTGTTTCACTTTTCATGTAATACAAGTGGGGCTAATTTTACTTTGGTGAAATAATGTTTTTATTTTTTAAGTTAATGTTGAGAATTAGGAAGCTTAAATTCACAGACACTACCCAATCAATTGGCATAGCACCCAGATATATCGAGAACAGCTTTTACCTTGACAGTAGAGACAATATGGAAATAGGCAAGTTGATGCTCAAGACAAAAACAACACTCCTTACATGTTGTTCTATTTGCTTCTCTATGAACTTTTTTAAAGCACATTAGTCAAGTATGAAGATCAACACAATCCTCAATTTTTCAAGCATTGGCTTAAATTAGAAGGGTGGACTGATTGGGCTTTGGTGTGTTTCTTTCTTCAGGGCGTGGGTGTTTGTTATTTTGTTTTTGGTTTTTTTTTCAACTAGTATCATGAAAGATTTCAAGCAAGATACTGAAAAAGCATGAGGTTGAAATTATTGGTTGGTAATTCTTTGCACAATATTTCAGTTTGAAGAGGAAAATTCTAGACAGCTAAATTACTTGCTAAATCTATTAATTATTTCCTTTCTAAACCTATTGAAATCATGTTGATTTTAAAAGAGAACACTTTGTAGGGTAGAAAAACCTACAGAGAGAACTGAATATGGCTTTACAGTAATAGATGTCATGAGAAAGAAAAATCCAGGTTGGTATTCAAACAAAAAACAGCACTTTTAGCATAAAGAAAATAGCATAGATAAGAAGTCTTTCAAAATCACAGCAACAAGAGAAAAGAAGTAAATAATAAAACCATCTAATACCCACCATTCAATATTGCTAACCACATGTCGTGATTCAACCTCAGTCAGCATGGAAGCAGCACACAGCCACTCGCTCACTCTCTCCATGTCAGAAGTGTAAGAGTGAGAAAACTTGTGGATTGAGATAAAGACAGTTTAATAGCTAAAGCAAAAGCCACACATGCAGGCAATGGAAACCAAAGAATTCATTCACCACCTCCTGTGGGAAGGCAGGTGTTCACCTGTCCCCAGAAAAGTAAGGCTCCACCACATGTAATAGTGACCTGGGGAGACAAACGCCATCACTTTGAACATCCCGATGCCTTCCTTTTCCTGCCCCCAGCTTTACATGCTGAACGTGACACTTAATTGTCTGGAATGTCCCTTGGGGACAGTTGAGGTTGGCTGTCCCAGCTGTGTCCCCTCCCAACTCCTTGTGTACCCCCAAGCCCACTTGCTGGAGAGGTGAGCTGAGAGGCAGAAAAGAAGGCAGGACTCTGTGTAAGCCCTGCTCAGCAGTAACTGAAACATCCTTCTGTTATCAACAGTTTCCAGCACAAACCCAGAACACAGCCCC
This sequence comes from Anabacerthia variegaticeps, assembly GCA_035583185.1. Lineage (NCBI taxonomy): Eukaryota > Metazoa > Chordata > Aves > Passeriformes > Furnariidae > Anabacerthia > Anabacerthia variegaticeps. Next base: position 42,917,308 of record JAWWEW010000001.1, on the reverse strand, counting down.
ATACTCAGTACTATGAAGAAGATTAAATCTATGCCAGTCAAAACCAGCACATCATATTTTGAACAAAGATTACAAGAGCAGCAGCTCACCACACTATCATTCCAGTTTAAATTGCCTTTCAGATCAAAGAAAGAGTCACAGATACAAGAAACTTCAGCCAAGACAGACTTGCACTATGCTTAGATGATGGTTTCCGTTACTATTAGGACAGAAGAATACATCTGAATCTGAGTTTCCTTAGAGCTTTGTGTTTGGGTCCAAGAGTTTGGTTAGAAAAAGTGTCTTAAACAATATACTATTATTCTCTGCAAAATAGATTAAATGAAAGTTGAAAAGAGCTAAACTTATATTAAAATTTCAGTATTTAATGAAAAATGCAGGAGGTAGAATCAAAAATGCTTTCCAAATTGCCAAAAAACGAGAATTTTATGCAATATATTTACATGGTGAGCTTGGCTCTGTGTTTAGACAGGAATTTGTATTTAAAACATGCACTAATTTAGGAGATTATTTTACTTGCATACAGAGTATGATAGCAGAAAAAAAAGTAGAGAGGCACCAGTAAATGTATCCCTGTCCAGTATTTATCTCTAACCACAGACAAAACCCAAGCTTACATAGAGAACTCTTTATTAAATGCTTCTTCAATGATAAACCTTACTCCCATTTCCAACTGATGCCACACAGGAGTATTTACCTAGAATACTTCTAAAACACTGAAAACAACTAAAATAATTTTATACCGAATTATTATGCTTTTTCTGTGAATGAATGCATATTCCACGTGACACCTGACTGTTCATTTCGGTAGCTGGTATCAAAACTTAAAAATGGGAATTTTGGCAAAGGGTAAAAAGAGATAGAGGCTGAAGTTTGTCCAGCAAGCCAGCAAACAAAGAACAAAGGCAAATAATTAAGAAAAATATGTTAATATAGCAACATTTACTGTAAATTGCCGAACTTATTCTGTCAATTACAACTTTAAAATCATAACCATTTAAGCAATAGTAAAGACACCAGCATTTTCAACAGAAACTATCTGTGCAGGACATTGGGGATTCCATTACTAGCTCTGCACTTTCAACTGTGAATTTAGATGAGAAAAAGGATTTTTTAATCATTTTAAGATGTTTACTTCTACTTCAACTATTTCCTGATGTTTCTTTACAGGCACTTTAGAAATGCCTGGGTACCATTCCTACTCCTGAAATACAATTCCTGTATCCTCACAGCAGCATTTAAAAACTACAAACTTAAACCCAATCCTGAAAATAATTTTTAAATGCATTTTTATCCCTACTTCCACAAGAAAATTTTCATGCTTTCATTTTCTATATTGAATAATAGAATGTTAATGCTTTACCCTGATATAAAATCCCAGAACACCAGAAGGAACCATGAATGAGAGCATTGCATAATCAATTTTTCATGCCTTTTTTCTTCCCTATCTTTCCCTCTCCCTCTGCTTTTTTTTCTTTTTTTTTATTTTTTTTTATTTTTATATTATATATTTCCTACTCCTCCACAGAACAGGAAGATTTTAAATAATGCTTTGGTGAAGAGCCAAGCTCCCCCAGCCCACAAAACAAACATTTGATTCACAGACTATAAATTATGTAATTGTACACACAACTCTATTTGTAAATGCCAACAGTTTTTGCCATTCATCTGCAAAACCACTGTAGCTCATTTCCCAAATCTTTAGGTATGAAAGTATAAGAAATAGGACAAAAAATTAAGAATTTCTACTTAAGAAATTTGTGAGTTATTAGATAATATCTCACTGTGAAAGATGTCTCTATTTAATGCACTGGAACACAGAACTTTTCAGCACTGCTATTGCATTAGCCTGAAAACCTCCATTATCTGTGAGCAGAAGCAGCAACAACATCCCTTTCTAACACATTAGGCCTTTAGCAACACAAGATCGTGACTTCTCATGCAGTTTATTTAAATGAAAGGTGTAACAGAGAACTATTCATATAATTCTAGAAAAAGTAAATTAAGCTATAACCGAGTGTGCCTGACCAAAGGAAGATAAAAACCTTCCAGAATACTGTACTTCAAAACCAAACATACTAACATAGCTTTTGTTTATTCTTGGGGCCAGGTTTGGTAGAAAAATGTTTTTCAAAAGAAACATGTACAAGCCAAGATACCCTAAAAACTCAAACTGCCTCAGACTGTAAATATAAAAGAAGTAGACAATAATGATTAATACCACTAGTAGCTGCAGTGCCAGATGAAGACAAGATGCTTTCATTTCACTCCTCCTTGACATTAAAAGGTACAACAGGAACATACAGTAACTAACAAACTCCCCAGCACTTCTACAGCCAAGAGAAGTAGATGAACTCCTTGTTGTTATGCTCAGTTGAGGATTACATGTTAGTAAATGAACAAGTGTTCTTAATACATCACCTAACAAGCAAAACCCATGACTATTTACTCTCCCTATTCCAGAGCTTTCACTTTTGTGAGCAAGAAAAAGCCACCATGAACATGCTATTTTCAGCAAAACTCGCCAAATTAGAAGTGCGTGAGCATGTCTTTGATACTGACCCAACTTACAAATTACTTCCGACCTAGCCATCTTTTGTCTGTCCTTTCCAAAAAAAAACAAAACCAAACCAAACCAAGACTCCGTAACACAGCAATATGTAGTTGAGGAACTAGGAAAATTTCCACCTCCTTTGCACCTTTACTTTTATTATTGATCTCCAACAATGATAATGTTGAAATATTTTCTTACTTTTCAAGAGGTGAAAGATTCTGCTTACTCATCTCCCACTAATATTTCACATGAAACAAGGCCCACACTCAAAATGAGAGTGAGAGAAGACACGTAGGAAGTGGAGGGGAAGGAAGGGCTGCTCTTCCCTGAAAGACGGAAAGAACACTAAAATCTTCAGGTGTTCTGAAAACATGCTGTGTTGTGGAACTTGTAATTTTTCCGTTTCCACAACCACCAGAATTGAAACATAATGACTGGATGATACAGCCAGAAGTCAATGCTGAGCTGACATTTAATGAACTGATTAATTTGGGTATTTTTTAGTTAAATAAAGATCATTGTGTATAACGTAACTGTATTTTCTAAGAGTTTGGGCACGATTATTCTAAGGGGGAAAAAAAGACTCTTCTGCATAATCATTAAGGCAGCCAAGGTCTAAATGAATGTCATAACATTGTTAAAATTATGTCTTAAAAATACTCTGCAGAAGAATCTTAGATCAAAAGGTTAGATGACAAGACCAAACTTGTACGCTGTTTTTCTTTGAGGTTGAATATATTTTAGTATGTCTGAGCAGTGTGACCTTCCCTTTCTCCTTCAAAAGCCACCTGACCCAAGGAGCACAACAGCAGGCAAGGCTGAAGCATCTCAAATATTTTGTTATCTGTATTCTCCTGATCCACCATCAGAAAGCAAGAAAAACACTACTTTGCAAAGGGAATATGTCTCAAGTCTCTCTCTTCCTCCTTTTGCACAAGGTAAAAATCACAATCATGACAAAAATATGCCCATTAATTACCACCCTACATCAATATTCTCCACAGGCTGTGACCAGAAATAGCAAAAACTGCAGATGTTTAGAAAAAATACCCAAAACTGATTTTTGTTCATTTGAGCAGCACATGTTTTTCAGCAGTAGATTAGTGTGATAACCATCAGTGTCTTTAAGAGTTTTATTTCCTCTTCAGATTGACAAAGATGGCACATTCTTCTCCCTTCCCTTTCAGAGGTCTCAAAGGGTGACGTTCCTCTCCATGGGCAGGAGCTGACCCAAGTGAAGCCATTCACTTGCCTCCACCCAGGCATGGCACTACTTCAGAGAGAAATTAGAGGCAGCACTAGTTGGCAGTCTGAGAGGGTTTGTCTTTGAGATGAGGCTTGTTTGAATTTAGCTCCCAAACTAAACTAGCTCCCAGCTGCACCAGGGCCTTCTCCATGTGCAACAAATGGGAGGTCAGGCTGGGGTAAATGCAGCAGCACCACACACATGAGGAAAACATACCATGGAAACACAAGGAAAAAAGGGAAGATCAACCAAGGGACTTGCTCATGGCTGGCAAGAGATCCAAGAACAAGATAGCCGGTTTCTCCCAAGCAAATGTCCATCAAGGAAAATCTCAAAAGGCAGAAGTGCTTCACAACTAAAGGCTGATGCAGAAGGCACAATAATAACAATCATAAATAATATTTCTCGCCTATTATTTTTCTTCTTTAAAAAAGTTTGAGTATTTTGACTGCTTTCTCCACGTACTCAATACAGACTAAAAGCACAGCCAGAAGCGGCCCTGCAGTTCTTTCACATGTGCCCTTTGTTAGTATTGGTCCTTCCCCAACCCTGAGAAAAGATGCTGCTTTGAGGGCTTAAAACTGGCAGAAAGGTAGCACTAAGATGAGACAGGCAAAGGCACCTTCCAGCAAACAGGATATGAAAACTGTCCAATCACTTGGAATGAAAAAAAAAACCAAAACAAAACAAAAAAAACCAGTTTCCCCCTCTTCCCTCCAGACATTAAATGACCATGTAATCCCCATCAAGGATTCCGAAAATATTAACGGATAAAATCTTCTACCAGTTGCGTGATTTTTTATTTTTTTTTTAATAAATCTTTCTTCCTGGAAGTAACAGATGATTTAGAAGTGGAAATAGCAATATTTATAAAAGAAACAGTGAAGGGCAAGGAAATATGACCCAGGCTACTCCAGCCCATGACAGGCCCTCAGGCTGAACTCAACAGGATGCAAAGCAGAAAAGCAAATTGTAGAGGAATGATGGACTACAAAAATGGAATGGAAATTGGAAGAAGAAATACCTTACAGCACAAGAATGCCAACAGCACACATGCAATAAAAATATTTTCTTGGGTCTTTAGATAAAGCCAATATAACAGGTCTCATTAATTTAAATATCAGTGGAAGCTTTAACATAATTCATGCCAAAAAGGATTAGATGAAGTTAAGAAAAAGGTCAAGGAGAGTTAAGAGAGGTCAAGGATTAGAACAGCTACAAATGATGACTACAATGATCTGTGCTGAAAGACAAATTACTGGGACACTAGTGATTCTCCTCATTTAGGCCCACGGTCCCTGCTCTGGCAGAAATTCCAGTGGCACGAAGATGGGAGCTGTCCCCAACTCAAGAGAATGAGCAACACGTTACTCAAAAGAATGAGATGGCCTTGAAAATGTGACGCACTAAAATAAGTTGAAATTCAATAGCAGAAAGTGTAAGAACTATTCAGAATTTAAAATGAGAGCTCAAACTGAAGCAAAAAGAAGGAAAGGAACTGGGCACTTTCTGTCACAGATGATTGTGAACCCCATGGCTCATGCTGCCAATAGAAGACACAAATACACATTCTAAGACCTCTTTGGCAAGCAACTGCCAGTAAAAGCTATCAAGGACTAACACAACTGAAGAAAGCAGTGGTGTGATCTCACATGGCATGCTCTGTGCACCCCTAGTTTTTCAGGCCAAGTCAAGGTGAGTTAATTGATGGCAGTTGTTTTGAAAGTGAAACAAACATCAGTCATTCACTACACACAATGTCTTAAAGGTTATGGCAGGCAATAACTGCACTCTAACACTAAATCTCTCCTCCTGACCTGCATTTATAACTTTCTAACCAACTTTCGGGGAAACTTATGTTCTGGTTATTCTATCTAAGCCATAATACTCACATTTTAAAGATCCTTGGAAGAAAGTCAAGTTGAAATCAAATCAGTAATTATTTCTAGAGAAACACACTGGACCTTAGAGACATTAAGAAGTTACATAATCCACTTGTTACAGTTATTTCATCATAATAAATTAACTTTGTATAAGATTATACACTCATCTACTCCCTTTAAATTTAATTGCACTGTATTCTGCATAGAAAAAAGATAAGTCTACGGGGATAACATTTGAGCAAATGTCTTCTTAGCTATTCACCAAAATATACAGCTTAGACCTGTATCTCTCTTGTGCTCACTGAAAAGAGTCAAAAAGGCTTAACAACGAAGTTTCACAAACCAGAGTTGATGGAAATGCATCACTGATTCTAGCAAAGAATGCTCTGAAGCCACCAAAGGGATGACATGCGACACTAATCAGCCATCCCCATCTCTGCCCCATCATAACACCGAGGCCAGCACCACAGCCATGTCACATGAAGGCACAAGAAAGGAGAAGAGTGGCATTATAATTTGAGCTCTAAGTGTCAGACCATTTGTAAGAAAAGGTTTGACAACTGGTGATGGAAAGTAATTCTGCCAAAGAGATGTCTCTAGTCTTCCCACTGGAATCACAGTGAATTGTAGGAAAGTCTGTTGTAGGACACATTGCACATTTAAGTCAATAGCTGGACCAATCCAATTTAAGTAATAGAAGCTAAACAACACATTCCCATTCCTTACTGACAAGTAAGCTGCTCATTTTCAGGCTTAATTCTCATCCTTGTAATTCACAGAATGTGGTCTCCTGAGAAATTTCCCTAAATTAAGAAATCCTCTGTTGATAGACACCTCTTGGCTGGACTTCTCTACCACCAAAGAATTATTCCGTTTGAGCCTTACTGGGCTCCTGGGCACACACACAAATCACAACATTGCCTTAAGTGAAGAAGTAAGCTGGAGCCACCAGGCACACCAAAGAAAACAGCCTGAAGTTGGTAATGTAATGGGGACACAGCAACTTGTGTTGGGACAACCGGGCCACCACAATACAATCAGAAATCCCACCCCAGTCTGCTCCATGCTCATTCTCACTCCAGCAAGATGTTGCTCAGGTTGAGCAACTTCACCCACACTACTTCAAGCCAACTGGTGTAGTGAAAAATCAAGAGTTTAAAAAGTGTAGTGAAATGGATGAGAGAAAAGGAGAAAACAATAGGTTTAGGACTATGCATCTGTCACAAAAAAAAAAAAAAAAAGAAAAAAGGGGGTTGCTGATATGTCTCCATTAAAAATAAATCTATATAGGTAACTTAAGAAATAAGGGAAACACTCATCTCTTTCAAAAAACAATAGTTTCTGAAGCAGTTTCAGAGAATGCATGGATCATGTATGGCAGATGACATTTGTTCAGTTAAGAATAATCTGTCTGAAAGTCAAGATTTCTAGGATGGTGACAATTATTTCCCATTTCAATTTTAAGTATTTTCACATTGTGCCAGGAGCCACTCACTGATCACTGCTGGAAGAAGCCCAAATACCATTTCATGTACCCAAAAAGTGCACAACTCCGAAATGTCAAGGCAGCTGGAGAGAGTTTTAACAGCACAGCAAAAAGTTAGGAAAAACAAGAAAATCAAGGACACGAGCAGATCAACTGCCAGTGTGGATACTGGATTTTAACATTGTGCATCCATGTTGACACATCTTATTCTAGATTGAACAAAAACCTCCTCTGAAAACTTTTCACCAAAAAAGTTTTTTATTTTTCTACATAAAAACCACTGCTGAGTAGAAAGACAGCCATGTTCTCTGCAGCAGCAGCGATCTTTTCCTATTCAAAACATAATCCAATATGGAACTAAAGAAAGAAATGAGTAATTTAGATCACCCTTCTCCAGAGTATTTTCTCAAGTTCTGTAACTGTGATAATGCAATAGGATACAGTAGTTGCAAACAGACCAGTTTGTAAAAATAGACAAATTTACCTTCTGCACAAGTCATGCAATTTAAAAACACAAAATAGAGTATTTTAAGATTATCCGTACAGCATTTCATGCATAGATTTATTTCCAAGATGATAAAAGTTCATACATAATTGGAAAAAAACTCAAAGCAATTTTTCCTACTAAATCTACAGACACTGAGGCTATCCTATTGTATTGCTGCAGAGATATTGCTTTAATTTTTCTCAAAAGAGAGAAGATACTATGGCTTACTCATACTCTGGCAGGGGGAAAAATTCTGAAATGCTTTTACAAGCACTTTTTACGGTGCTTCCATGCTTGAACAATACAGCTTTTTATGGTGCAGTAACTTTTTATCATGCATTCAATAGATTTTATTCCTGCAGCCGTTTACAGAAATGTGGGTAAGATTCTTTTTATCTCTCATTTTTGACTGCTCTGAGGAAAAACATAAAAAAGCATATCCAAATTTAGGCTAACACAAGCAGAGTTTGAGAGATCATATGGATAAAATGTCATCCATTTCAGTCTAGCATGGAACTCTTACACTTTATCTAACATGAAACTTTCCTTAAAGTAAGGATATTTGACCAGTTTGTTTATAAATGAAAAAAGCTGCTCAGGGTATTCAGTAGTCAATAAGGAGAAGACAAGAAGCATGATAAGAAGTTCACACTACATTGAACTAGCCAGTTTCTTCCAAGGACATAACCATACCTTTTCTATCCATTTAGCCATTTGCAGAAGATAACTGCCATAATTTATTATCTTATTTATCTACTTTGCTGTTTAGAACATCAGTAGGTTTCAGTATTTAGTACAGCGATGGGAAAACTAATGAGTCAGCTAGGGGCCATCAGTGTCAAGAGATCGATATTTTAGTCAGGATAAAACTAGAATGTTCAGTAATCAAAACTACATATTACACAAAGCCAGTCCAACAGCAACTATTTCTTCTTAATAAATTTTATACCTACATTTAATACAAGCTTATGCAAAACTGATTATTAACATTAGAATCCATCTCCTCACTTACTTACACTGCTTTAATAAAAGTTGTCTTTTGATACGTTCCACTCTCACTGCTTAAAATAAAATACATGCAATGGAAAAGTAATACTTCTTTTTTTTTTTAAAAATCGCCCAGTAAATTGATTAAAAAAAAAAAGTAATAAGCACCAGGTATTTCCCATTAAAAAAATCTTGACTTTGAACCTGCAAATTGAAAATGCAAGCACACTTCCCACAGCACAAATAAATTCCTTTTCCATGAACATTTGCTTAGTTAGGTTTTACTAGTTCATAGTTTCATGGATTGCTCATTTGCAGGGACTGTGGTTCAGACAGACTCAAGCTTTTTATCTTTTTGAAATTTGGGGCTATTAAATCCTTCACCTGCAAAATTTTAATATTTGCTTTTTCAAAGGAGCCAAAATGAGTTTGTTTTCTGGTATGCAATTTACAGAAGTCATCATAAGGATGTCAAAACCATGGAAAGTTAGCACGTTTCTCACCTGCTTGGATGGTTTGAGAAATAAATTTAATTTTAAAGGGAAATGAGACTCCTTTTGAACCTTCCAAAAATGTTATCTGGAAAACTACTACATTTCTGAAAAGATAGGAAGTAGAGCAAAATAAAATGAACGTAAAAGTGATCTTTTTCTTTCAAAGGTGAACTTGGGGGGAAAAAAAAGTTACTTAAAATTTTAAGATACCCAACCCAAACCCCCAATTTTCCACATTAGTACGCTCCAGCTTCAGAGCATGCTGCACCTCCAGTCATAAACAGTTCCTACGGACCTAACCCAAGACAAAATCACAGCGGTGAGCAGCTTACTGAGCAGCAGGTACCTACACGACAGTTACACATTCTGCCATATGGATTATTATAAAGTCAGGTTAGTCCAAAACATTACCATGAGATTTCAGATCAGATCCTATAAAAAACTGCAATCATGTCACTTCCACATCCAAAGGGACAGTGACTCACCAATCATTTCTGCTAAAGCTTTTCTGTAGCAGAGCTTTAGCGACTGTGCAGCAAACTGCTTGTTAGTGGGTTGGCCCATTCACTCACAATAACCCAGCAGACAGTCACTGTTTGATACTTTCAGCTGCAAAGGAGCCATTTTAACTTAGAAGATACAGGCACCATTTGTAACGCAGTACAAAGATCAACAGTGTACTGGGTAAATATACCATATAGATTTATTTTTTCATTCCAAACATTCTATGGAGCAAGTAGCAGGAATTCTGCAGAGAGCAGGATTGTATTTTACAGACTTAGCACTTTTCTTTCCTGAAGTTCAGAATATGTGAACAAAGCAGGAACAAAGCAAATAGGAAGAGCAGACAGGCACACAAGGAAGCAAGGGAAAACTATTCTCTCCTCACTACCTTTGCAAGCAAAGAGGGTGATTTTGAGCAGGAGATAAAACATCAGGGGCTTTGAATCAACTCCTGAAATTACAGAATAGTTTGGGTTGGAAGGGACCTTTAAAGACCATCTAGTTCAATTCCCCTGCAATGAGCAGCAACACCTTCCACTACATCAGGTCGACCAGAGCCCTGCCCAACCTGACCATGAAAGTTTCCAGGAATGTTCTTCTACCACCTCTCTGTGAAACCTATTTGAGTGTTTTACCACATTCACTGTAACCCTCTCCTTTCTATCTAATCTAGAGCATTACCTCTGTTCTCCACTATAGGAGTAACCTTGGATGACTGGCCTGCTCAAGAGAAATTTGTCATTATCATTGTGGTCAGTCTCCCCCACCCTTCAAGATGTGCTCTATAAATCTTCACTTGAACTTCCTTAAAATGCACTAGCTCCTTTTTCTTCCTTAGAAACCTTCATGTTCTTTTTATGCCCTCTGCTACTGCATTCCCATCACAAAAAGGTGTTGTGATACTGTATTGCAACACCAGTTGCATTTCAAATGGCACAACTTACCAGCACCAGTCTTTCCGAACGAGTATCTTGACTGCTTGCTATTTTTGCACCTTTCAGACTCTCCCCAGACTAAGCTTGCCCTCATAAGGAGATGCACCTCATTAATGTAATTGCATTCAACTAAATTTTTGTTGAGAAACTTTGTTTCAGCTTAAAGTTTCCCACATAAAACACTCATATGATATTTTGACTTAGGAATTAGAAGACAAAAGTTAGACTGAGCTGCAAGAAACAATATTGGTGTTTATCATCTTTCTTATCTAACTTTCTACATAAAGGTGCAGATGCCAGATACGCTAGCAGGGATCAGATGTATTTGTACATGTAATATTCTGAATTATTTGCCTGATGTGATCTCTGCCCCTCAACCACCAGATTATCCAGGACAGGATCCTAGTCAGAAGCCCCGGGAGTGCTCCACACATGGTAAAACTTTTTCATTAAGCCCTGTTAAAGCCTCCCAGATGTGAATCCTACTACTACAAGGGCCAAAAAACCACCAAGGGAATCATTAGGTAAGTTGGTAACTGTGTCAAAGAATGTTTTCTACCAAAACACCTACAGTCTTCACACCTTTACCAGGTAAAATAAGCTTCACCAGTCTTCCCAAATCACATGTTTTTAGTTTACTGTATTTGCTCCACCCATCTTTCTCTTTAAAATGTACTTTCAGCATCCCGCTACATAGCCAGTTGCATTAGTCACCACAGTCAGCATGACCCTAAATATAATATCAGACTGGTCAGCATGTTTCCAAATCTGATGGAAAAAGGTTTTTGAGGAAACAGTAATGTAACAGTCACACTATTTAACTTTTCTGGACTCTCTGAGGCAAGCAAATCAAACATATTCCTTAGGTGAGTTGAGATGAGATGACCCATCAGGGCTTAAAGATGATTTGGGCAAGAAAAACTGAACACTGGACAAATTCAAAACAAATTGGGAATACTCCAATTCAGCCAAAACTTGAGAACGCCACATATGAAACAGAAGTGCTCTCGTTACTGTCCTTAGTACTTTTGTCCTGTATGAAATATTGTCAGCTCAGTAGTCAGGGTAAAAAAACATCAGTGAAATATAGCCTAAGCAGTAATGCAGCCAGAATATATTTCATTGCAAGACTGGAACAAATATTACTGGATTATTATTAAAGATCAACATTCACTGTTATCTCCTTACCACCTGTAATACTAATAAAGTCCCCAGCACTCACAAATCAGGGTGTTGAACACAGATGAGAGTTGAGGAACAATTCTCTTGTCACCAAAATAAACTTTATCAACCAACACTGCAAAGGTATATAATTACATATAGACATGCACTGCTACATCCTTAAGGCAGAATGGGAAAATAGTGCACTACAACAGAAAACAGTATTTAAAAATTTCTCTCTGTAGCTGTGCAGATGGTAAATGGCAACTGCAGCTTATTACAACACTCATAATTGTCACCATCACCTTGTGTTTCCCCATCTGTCTTTTGTGTCCACCTGTTTTCTCACCTTAAACTGGCGGCTCTGCTACAACATATATGTAGTATGTTAAGTCCAATTAAGTCCCAGACTTTACTTAGAGATTTTATAGTCTATGCTAAAAAAATATAAATCACATTTTATCAGAACTGTGCATAGACTATTTTAAAATGTGCATTATTAACATCTACAAATCATATTTTCTTGATTTAGTTATTACAGGAAATAGATTTTTAGTGCTCCCTTGCCTTCAAATGCAAGACTTTTATATCACATTGTAGAAGAGGAACTGCTAATATAAAGAATTCAAGTCAGACACTCTATCCTTTTCATTATCTTGCCTCTCTACTTCCTCCAATGCTACCTAGTGTTCAGTTTGCCTTGTTCCATAAATCTCAAGGATTAGTGTTGGTCCACAGAACAAAACTCAGGGACCAGCAACTTAAATGTATTTTGGAGCTGAAATGCTTCACTAGGTTCTTCTGGACTTAGCTCAAAGGATGTGTGGACAGAAGATTCCCATTGCTCCTAAGGCACAAAAATCTCCATTGCTACAGTGAAATATGAGGTGTTTATTTTTATCCTGTTGCTTCCTCGTTGTCATTGTTGCAATTAGAGTAAGTGCTCATCGCCCACAGTTTCTCCAGTGCTATTTGGCAGCAGCTGCAGTCTGCAAAGAAAATTCTCATTTACTGTGCCACTGTGTGAGCACCACTGTGAAGCAGCACATCTCCTTTGTGTCCCAACCTTCTTTACAGTTTACAAGCCCTCATTAGTTGTGTCCTGGGCGCTGGGCTATATAAGAAAACAGAACATCAAATGCAGAACCTTTATGTCCAGATCAGATGCCACCTTATTGCTGAGCCATTACCAAGTCACTCTGCTAAAACATCACTCTACATTGGTGAAATACATAGCTAAGACAGATGAAAGCAAGTAATAAATCTCAAAGAAAGCCTTTTATCAATTGTTTTAATAAGTAGTTATAAAGGAAACTGCATGTGTGAAGCCTTTATATCAGTCTTTTTTTTTTTTTTCAAATCCAAACTGCTAACCTCTTATTGAGGAAAGCTTTATGCTTAAAAATCCATTGCTGGTTTTGCCTGTGAAACATTTAATGAGGGTGGTGATAGTGGGGCTATTTACTCTAATACCTTAGATTCCTTTCAAATTATATCTGTAAAGCAACTTTTATTCTTACTGCAAATTTAATATCCTATTATTCCCCTTCTCTATAAATATTTGTTAAAAAAATAAATACTTCAGAAATACTATAGCTTAAAAACTGTAGGGTATTGTTTCTTCTGGAGCCTCCAGAGATGTATTTCCTAAATAAACAGAAATTTTAATAAAGCTTTTCATTGACCCAAAACGTTCCTAAAAAATAATATATTCATGAAGGCAGAAATGCAAATTTCAGCAAATGGGGGTTATGTAACATAGTAAATAAAAAGCTCAGCAGACAAATAGCAAGCTCTGAGAATAAAAGACATCTAAAAAAAAAAGCAAGCAAAACGCATTAATCCAAACAGGCATCTTCTGAAATTCCCTTTCATTCTCTAAATATCAATTTATCCAAAAACATTTCATGTATTTGCTTGTTTACTACCTCAATATATATTACTTAGAGTGTTAGTGTCTCTTAGAATCATGACTTTTTTAAATTATTTTAAAGAAGAGTTTACTCCAGTGAAACTGGGAATAGGTACAAACTGAAAGGAGAGATGAAAAACAAAAATGAAAAATAAAACAGATTTAATAATACGGTCCAATCAGAAAGGGAACAAAATTAAGATGCAGCACCACAGAGCAGTACAGCTGTGTTTTGAATCACAGCATTAGCTCAGAACAGACCAAATCAACTTCCATAGGCAGGAAACATGACAAGAAGGTGGGGTGGAGGGGGAATGAAAAAACACCTTTTTTTCAAAACCAACACAATAGTACAGAGCTAAACTGTGAAGCAGTCTTTACTGAAAGACTTTCCAGTTTTATATACAGGAAGATTATTTAAAAAAAACCTAGGCTGGAGGTAAACAAATGGGCAAACAAATGGGAGAGACACACATAAGGTAAAAGGCACATCAGTTGAGACAGGAATACACAGAGTATAAGGAGACACACCAGTGCAGATAAAGTTAAAAATTTCCACATTCGTTTGCAACACAATGATTTGTGACCTGTTAAAAGCAGATTTGAATGTTTGTGTGTGCAGCCAATGACAAAGATGCTTGCTTCTTTATAGCAACTACAGTGATCACTTTCCTGTGGATTTATTTGGATAGTCTGAAAAAAGCTCCATTTCAGACCATTTTAATATAACTATCATTGTCACTATGATGTAAAACCAAAAAAAAACAAACAAAAAAAAAAGAACAAAAGAAAGTAAAAAATGGGGGTTCTTTAGCACAACTTTTAACAAAACATAGTGTGCTATTATTAAACTACTAAAAAACCAAAACCAAACCAATTTTCAGAAGATCAAAGTAAAATTCAAGAACAGAAAACAGGGGTATGGCATTGAACAGACTTTTCAATAAGTAAGTAATAAACAAAACCAGGCCAAAATTCCTACAGAGTTTGGGACTAAGCATATCATGCTATTTGGTGGCTGTGTGAAATAAAGATTTATTTATTGATTTCTTGTTATAGCTAATAGATTATAACTTTGCCACTCAATGTTCTTTTCTCATGGCTTGGGGTTTTTTATTGCCATCCTTGGCCACTAATGGTCAATAATGTCTGATACGAAACAGACATGAAGAAATCTCATTTTCTGTCTCCAAGATGTTACAGAAAGCTAATAGAAAAAGCAAGGAACGCTCCTGTTGTAACATGCTAAGGAAATATGAGCCGAGTAAAAACAGAACTAATAACTATCAGTTTGCACTTTAAGAAAGCAGTTTTTTGGGAACTGCAAACACTATGCACTCAGAGAAGGTGCACTTTGGCTTGAGGCCCCTGAAGATGGTATTTCATTTTCTATAGGAATGGGTTCCTCCAGACTTATCCTTCCCAGATGTGGAGTATTAGATGCTCTGGCACCTACTGCCTTGGATAATCAGAGTATGAAAAATTAAAGCCTCAAAAGGGCAGGCTGAGAATGTAAGCAACTGGAAACCAGCTGGAGGACAGATCAGCTTCATTAGAAAAGATCGTTTATCAACAAGTGTGAAATTCTTAAGGATATATATCTAAGCAAAACCAAACCTGTAGGATTATAAAATTTCCTGAGTAAATAACCATTACAAGGCATCTTACTGGGAACTCCACAAGCAGCAGAAATAGGGACCCAAGTGAGAAAAAGATATCATGCAAGTTGGCTAACAGAACTGAAATCACATGGATTCCTAGGACTGCACATAAAGACTGAGTAAAAACAACAGTAGTGGAGTTACTGTGCAGGAAGAAGGAAGGACTACAGAAAACGTGCTTGCAGAATGATATAGTATTGAAACAAATGGAATCCAAGGAAAACAGAGCAACTATGACCAGGTGACTCAGTGGGATGAAAGGATCTGCAACAACATTTGGCATAAATAGTAAAAAAGGACATAAAAATATAAAACAGGACAAGATTCAGCAGGGCTTTGAACGAAGATCCCAGGCTAAACCAACACTGCAGTTATCAAAGAAATTGTTTTAAGAACAGAAATGCAGGAAAACCTCTTGTTCACTAAAGCTTTTGATGCAGTGCCACATGGAAATTCACTGCTCAGGTTGAAGAAGAGGCACTGGTGTAATTTAGCTACCAGTCATCCAGCCGTACCGAACACAGCACAGAGGTGTTACTGCAAGCTTAAGAGCAGGACTGCAGAGGAGGCTACATGTCCCTTAAGCACAGCCTAAAAAGGCCTGTAGGCAGCACAAGCAACCAATAGCATAAGTAGACTGTGAATGAACCTCCCGAAATAACACCAGCAGCTGCCACTGTGTGATTTGAGACTCCCTAGGCATAATGGAAGATGGAAAAGAGAAAGTCAAAAACTGCCCGTGGAAAGGTATGGAAATCTGAACAGTTGGAGGGAAGAGGGAACTCCTAACAAAATTAAGTCCTATCAGCTTGTTTGTAGTAGAAAAAAAGCAAAAAAAAAAAGTGAAAATTGTACAAGGTGAGGAGTGGAACTGCAAACATACCTAAAGGAGCTGAACCTGCTTGGGTGGTTGCTGCCCATCTCCAGGCCCTCCAACTATGATTATCTGCCTCCAGTCCTGCTCAGCGAACCCCCTCCAAGAGGCTCCGCACAGCCCGCTCTTCCGGGCACAGCTGCTTCCCTCAGAGGAGTCAGCGTCTGCATCCCACTGGCTCGCTGCTCACCTCCCCACTACCCACAGTTAGCACTCTGGCAACTGAAATACCAGCCCTGGCACTGCTGTCTTCACAACTCAAATTACTTGCTTTTGCACAGAGACTACATTATAATTATGTTTGATGAGGGAAAAGATATGGGGTGCAGGCACAACATGGAAAGATCAGGAAGAAACAAAAAAGGATGAAAAACTGCAGGATAAGAGGTCAGACCCCTTTATGTGTTGCTAAAGTATTCATTTATATAATAGTGAAGGACATTTGTCACAAAATGGGAAGGTTGTTAACAGAAACTTCCAAGAAGTTCAGCTGGGATTTGTACTGCTCCACACATTCCCAAGAAATTTTGAGGCAAGGGTGAATAACTAGGTCAGAAAACTCTGTCAGCAACAAACTTACTGAGAAGAATCACAGTGATACTGAGCAACTTGATATAATAGAATGATGTACTGAGTTACAGAAAACACAAAACAACGCACAAAAACTATTATACAGCACTATCCACGCACTAATGAATTTTACACTACCTGTATCACCCACTGAAAAACCTCAAATTACCATGCATAATTTTTCAAACATGAGCTAACCACTTAATTGCAATCAAAAAAGAAAATAAATCACGAACAAAACAGAAAACTAAGTATCTTTATTCATGATACATCTCATTCTGAGAGCTACATCTGCGCTGATCATCTTGCCTCAGGGACACGGCCACTTTGCAAGAGATCCATGAACTTCAACCAATTACAAGAAGGAGTTAAAAGAGGAACTGAGATGAAGGGAAAAACTTTGAAGGACTGTATAGTAACAAATATCCTGATGGCATAAAAGATTCAGTGTGACCTTGCAGAGTAGAAATAATAGTTATATTCAGGAAGAGAGATAAGGATAAGAAGACCTGACAAACCCAATATTGTTTCGACACAGATCTGACACTAGAATCTTCTTGCCTTCTAGCTGTATTCTAGAAACCTTTTTGTACAAAAAATTTAATTTGTAGAACTATTTAATTCAAATTATGCTATTTTCTAAACTGCATCAGATAGCTAATAACATTTAAAATTTTGTGTTGCTGTCCAGAAGCAGAGACTTAATTTCTCCTTTTCCTCCAGTGACATACCTGTATTTCAAGGACTAGATAAGTGACATAATCTGCTCCATCTTCCTCATAAAGCCTGTGGCAGATTTTAATGCTAAAGAAGACACTAAGGAGGTCTCCAAATTCTTATTACTGCAATTGCTGTGCCACCTGGAAGTATTTGCTGCAGAAATTTTCCCCGTTTATTTCCCTAGCACCAGCATTGACAAATAGTCCTGAGTAAAAGATCAAATGCTTGACTCAACTTCACAGTTTTACTTGATCCTAACAAATCCTCAAGTAAAAAAATACTGAAACCCAACCCCTTAGCTCCCAGAAACCCATTACTGGCCAACTTGGCAGATGATCCCCATTTGCCTGATACCACCAGGCAGTGTCAGTTCCACTCTTGGAAAGTTACACACGCAGTTGGAAAAGTAGCATGGTTTCATATTGCTGTGGATGCTTAAATTCCATGAAATACACTGCTGTGGACTTTTAAAGGCTAACCGTACATTGCAAGCCCCACTTTTGGATGCTCTGATTGACACTGAGCATGCTGTGAAAACATTTTGCATTCATGATCCCAGTCTTTTGTTTTAAGAGCTTTGAAGAACGGAATTTCAACTGAATACCTAAGAGGAGCTTTGGGTATTCAAATTTTACATTTGAAGATTCATAAGCAAGTTAGAGCAAACAATTATAAATCCTTGTCTCCTTTAAAGTAGAAGTCATGTTATAGTAACATCTTAATATAAAAAAATGAAACCTGCATTACTAACTGCATAAACATGCAGTGAAAAGACACTGACCTTGTAAGAGTATAATACATTTAGAAGACACTACATCCCACTGTTTGAAGTAATCTCATAAGGCAAGGACTAATGAGAGTAGTAAAGTCATGGAGAGATTCCCCCAGAGCCTGTGTAAGCACAGTGCACTCCTTCATTTGCAGGGAAAGGAAGACAACCTGGTCCTAAGGAACACAGTTACAACACCAAGCTGAAGAGGACAACAGTCACAGTGGGCTTCAGTGCAAGAAAGACATTACCAAGTGTATGCTGTTAATCATTAATACTGGGAAATTCCGAAATCCTGAATACCTTCCTTAATCACTACCAGGACACTGCTGGGTCAGAGGAAACAGACTGTAACAAACTATCGGCATACAGCCTGTTTACCCTAAGTATGTGCACACACATTTGTGGGCATGCATATACACATACTCATCTAATTTATACTCTGCTAAGAATCAAAACAAAATTGATACGGCAAATCACAGGCATTTTGTGCTGAATAAAGATCAGTGATAATCAGCAATAAGGAGAGAGAAAAGTTACTCAACAAAAAAATAGGTACTAAAAAGGTATCATTTGAACTAAGCCACAAAACAGACCACATTAGAGAGTGTGTCTGTCTGATCATTCCTGTATGTTTTGGTGGGCACACTAGGGCAGTCTCAAAGCACACAAAAGGGATTTCTACTGAATGAAACAAGACTTTCAGATGCCCTAGGAAGAGCACCCTACATGCTCTGACAATAGACAGGATCAGCCCCAATGTCAAATCCCACACATGTGTAGTGTAGACATGGGGTTTGCTCTGCAGACCCACTCTTACTGCATTACACTACTTCCCACTGCAGCCACAGACACAGATTATTATGTTCTTCCACTCTAACAGGAAGAAAGGAGACAACAGATTTCACAGATTTTAAGTGTCTTGCCAGTTCATATGTCCCCACTTGTCCCCTCGCAATGCCAGCTTGGTATACAGTCTTTTGGAGAACACAGCCCGCCCACATGCTGTCACATATGGGAGAAAGTGTTAACATAGTGATCTATATTTTAGAGGAAACAATCATGTAAGGGCTGGAGACCACTGACAGCATCACACAGTATTTGCTAGCCAAATTCATGCACACACCAAAAAAAGCCTTGCAATCTGCTGACAAAGATTATTCTTCCAACTGCAGCGTTAGTTCCCATGAAACTAATCCATAATCGCTTGGCTCATCACAAAATTCACACTATGTACATGAATTAGGTCTGCTGAAGTATCCAATAGCGGACACTAAATGAAATAGGATCTGAGGACTTTGGAGAAACAAAGGCAATACACTAGAGACAGAATTTATTCATACATGAATGAGACATCTGTGTTACCAGGACTTCCTGCCAGAAAGGTTGATAGTGAAATATCTAGAATTAAGCAAGCTATGTCAGGACGTGCCCTTATTAGATCTTAATTAAGCAGGATCCTGACATGATAGATAATTACAAAAAAATCAAACCAGTCATGGAATAGGTGAGCATGAATGCTTAAAAATGTTCTTAAGGATTGGACACTTGCAGAGATTGAAAGCTATGTCCCTAGCAGTAAAAATGCTCATCACTATTTCAAACACAAGACACTAGTTCAGACCTCCCAGCAGCCTTCTCTCTCAACAAGGACAACCAAAATATGCAACAACTGATAGTTCTTGCACAAGGGACACCCGAGAGGTCAGAGCACTTGGTGAGAGAGCTGAGCTGGTTCCACAGCTGCTCCCACAGCACAGTGGAGTCACACCACATCCTCTCTCCTGTCCCACACCATCCCACTTGGCTTGCACATGTGATGGGGGAACCCACAAAGCCCACAGTGCATCCCTGCAGAAGACACACAAACTTTAGCTGCAGAGAAATACAGTGTGGGAATCAGGCAGGTTAAGCTGCATTCCACGTGGGCAACTTTCACTTCAATACTTAATCCAATGCTCGCTCCACTTCCTAAACTGAGAGAACCATCACTGAATGATCAACGTAAGGACTCAGAACAAGAATGGCAGGGTTTCTGCTGTTGCTTCTAAGAAAGCAAAACACAAAGTATGCAAACTTAATAGAACACTTGAGCTATGCATCAGGTCTTGACCAACCAAAAGATCCCTTAGCTTTTATAAAGTGTGTACATATATGCCTCTATTTCAGTACAGATCATCTCTTCCTGACAAAATAAATATCAAGATAAAGAACTTATTTTTCTTTTAAACTCATTAAAAGCTCTAGGTTGAAGAGGGACAACCAAGAATGTATAGCAGAAGGTCTAGTTTTTCTTTCAGCTTATAATCTTCTTAAATATCAGTAACTTCTATTAAAAACAATTTTGTCATAATGAAATCACATTTTCATCTAATTAAGAAAACATCATGCCTAGTTTTCAGGTTCATTCTGCACAGTTAAACTTCAACCATTTAATTTAATATCAGCTAAATTTCCAATATTTATGAGTGGAAAAGGTCCCAAATTAAACATGTATTATACCACTCAGGCAGCAACTTGCTTGCAATGACACACATTTCAGGGATGCCAACTACCTAGTATTTGCTTTCATTTACACAAAAGGTTAATCTGCTACTTCTTAAATAGATACAGCTAAAAGCAATTTAAATAAACTGTCTAATTCATGTCTCTAGGTTCATTACTAGAGGGACAAGAAGCTTTAAAAATGAGAATAGCATTTTAAGATGGTAGTTCTTGGTCTGCAATGAACTTGAGGGTCTGGGAATTTCTCTAAGGACCCACCACTGGCTCTATCATTTAAATTCTATTAAAACAAGGACATTCTTTAAAGAAATAGAGATTTCACTAGGTGCTCAGAAAATACAATCAAACCTGTGCAATTCTGTGTAGTAGCTCTAAAGTGTCCCTCTAAAACACTGAAGTACCACTTGAAAAACTCCTCAGAACAAGTACAGCAGCACTTAAAAAGCACAATTTGCCTTCAAAGGTTAAGCACGGTGTAAAGCTCTTGACTTGGTTCTTTGTTTGTTGATTCAACACGGGTAGTGTGTTCTACCCAATCAGCACACCATGACGGAGGAAAATGCTTTGTTCTAATTGTTCTGTGGAATAAAGGAAAACGTGGCAGACTAAGGTATGCTATTTAAGACCAGCAAAGGGACGATTCACCACAGGAAAAATGAAAAATGTCATCAGTCCCATGTTTTAAAGATATACCATTCCTTCAAATAAATGAATCAGTAAAATTAACTTCACAGATTTGATCATGAGTACTTCAGGTTTTCCCAACTACCCTTCTACAGTCATGTGTATCACTAGCAAGCATATGTGCTGTAATGAACATGCAAATCATTCCAGCTTAGTGCTGAAATACATAGAATCTCAGGAAAAAACAAAGAAAATCCCTTTTTTACAAAAACCAAACTCATTTGCACACAAATATTTCAAAGAAATATATTAAAAAAGAATAAAGCATGTACAGGGATGAAGACTCTCTTTTTAAATGTGATAAGTTACCTTAAAGGTCCTTTAACTTACCCAGCTTCACAATAATTTTGAAATTTAACTATTTCTATCAATCCTTAACCCCTTTGAAAGAGCAGAAATTAGTTCTTTTAGTGTTTTCATAATAAAAAGCATTTAAAAAATATGACATTTTCTACTTTAGGGGCAGTCCAGCAATTCTGAAGGCTTTTGCAAGCCCTTTTCCTTTTTCTTTTTTTTTTTAAATATACCTACTACCACACCTAATCTTCTGAAGGCAGCATAGTATCAAACCATACAGGAAAAATGACAACCTGAAGAAGCAAAACTCTGGTCCCTTTTACTTAACTTTTAACTCTACAATCTCAACTCCAGCATTTATACCTGCATCTAAACCAGCATGCACAGCTGTCTGCATCAGTTGTAATTTCTACTTAAAACTGAACACAAAGTCCAGAAAAAAAAAAAGAGCAACTCAGTAACCCTAAAAGCCATCCCAGAACTCTTCTGAAATCAGCAGTAATATTTGCTTTTTGCCTGTATCACTGCAATAGAGAAGATAAAGGGTTCAGCAACTCCAGGGCAAGCCATGTGTCGGACTTGATCACTTTTTCTTACCAAACTGCTAATGACTGGGGACAGCGATGTCTCAGCTTAGGACAGTTTGAGGTTGGCTGTGTTGCCTGCCTTGTTCCTGCCACATTAGCTTATAAAGCTGTTCAGTCATCAGCTCTAGAATTTTTGCAGAGTAGAACCATAAGGTTTTTGGCTTACCCAAGCATACTCCTTCACCTTGAAGTGCCACACCAGGAATCAGGAGCTGACTGCTGAACATGTGAGGCATCCAGCAGTGATAGCTCTGTGCAAGGTGAAGTCACTGCACTAACAGCCGACGCCTGGGAGCCCTCACTATACTTTGGGATGCTCTTGATACTCCTTAGTGCACATAGCTGTCCATCAGGTGTATTACCAATCTGCCACATAACCACATTAAAATAGAATCAGAAAGGACTGCAAAACATCATCTGATCCAACTTTTCACAGGAAAGGGAGCCAACATGAGATTACCTAGCACAATGTCCAGCCACCTCTTGAAAACATTCAGCAGTGGGTGATGTTGTTCCAGTGACTGATTGTTCACCAAACTGATTGCTCTTAAAATACTCACTTTTAAACATATTTTACCTTGATACTGTGCAGCTCTAAGAATTCCAGTAGAGATCAAGCAAGTTCTTAAAAGCATGACAGCCTTTACCCTAACAACCCTGCCATTTAAGACACAGAAAAACTTAGCTAAGGTTTGCCTCCTGGCACACTGGCATAGCCTAGAGCTCCTCCTGCTGCAAGAACTTCCATGCTTGAAATCAAGACCATCTCAAATGACAAACTACAATCCTGTTGACTGCACTGCAACACTCAGTCAAAGCTGTCCATTTTATTGGCACAGAACTAAAAACCACAGCAAAAATAACTTGACATGTTAATTCTGGGCATAAAAGCACCACATTTTCAAATGAGAAAGTATACAACAAATATACATTATACCTGGTAAAATATTTCTGTGACCTCTATGCAAATATTTCACAATGTGTGAAAATACCAGAGATAGAGTTTTAATTATTACCAAAAAGTCAATTCCTATTACTAACTCTTCCACAATATCTTTTGAAAAGGCTTTCATTAAATTAGGTTTCAACAAATGGCCAAAAATCTAAGAAGTTATGCACACTTGCAGGTTGGATAAGCATGCAAAATGTATCATGGATTACTTCAATAAAACTATTCCCAAATGCCGAGTCCTAATTTTCCATTTGTCATTTTAATTACACAGCATTAATAAAATAATAATTTCAAACCCTAGGAACACAATCCAGTGTTGACTTTGAATAACATTTTGACTATTCTGCAAATTAAAATCTGCTTTTTAAGCTATGACAAATATTTTTTTTAGAATAATGAAGGGGCCTAATACAGTAAAAATCTTTTCTCTTTTTGTCTCTAGACCTCCTTTTCCTACACCAGTCAATAGCTCTAAAAACTACCAAAAACTTTTACACCTTTGTGTTAGAAGACAACAAAGACCAAATGTTTGCTTCTGAGACCTCCTAGACAAACATGAAAGCTGTATTTGGAGCACATACTGGCACTCACACAATCCAGACCACACTAATTTTTCATCTCAGAATAAAAAGGAAAGATTTTTATATACTTATTTCATAACTGTGCTTATCAACAAATTATTTTTATTTTTGGGAGACATTGTCAGACAAACTTTGGCCAACCTTACCATTGTGTCACCCTCTTGAATGGTAATGTAACACAATGTGAGGCCTTGTACAGGGAATAAATGAGAAACTGAAAATGATACTATAAAGATTTAAAAGAAAGTTTACTTTTGCCTTTTCATAGACCTCTACCAAGTCAATTTGCTCTACAAGTCCCTTTCTAAATAGACAGCATACAGAAGCTTTCTATTTCACAAGGATGATTAAACTTTTTCAATCTGCCACTCAAAGAAACATCAAAAAGTACTAAAGCATTTTTCTCCACATAAATTTGAGTGGTTCATGTTTGTTGTGAAACAGATTTAAACAAGCCAGTGCAAATAACATACGTTCAATTTCATTGTGATACCTTTTGACTTGTTTTATGCAGAGAAACAAGCATCTGTATACACTCAGGTTATAGCATATATTCACATGTAATTTATACTGTACTCATTAATCTCTTTTCACCTGTATTGAAATTTTTTTAATGATCTTGCTCTTTGAACAACAGTACTGGTATAGCATGTTTTTTCCATTCACTCCATCAAAATGAGACCAGGCACTCAGTGCCCATAGGAGGACTCACACTTTCTGCCTTTTCCTGATACTACTCTGTCACAGCCACAAGCCACTCCACCTTATCCTTTCACTGGAACACTTTTTAATATCTAATTTGTAAATGAATCAACTGTCAACACTGAGAGCAGCAATAGAAATTATTGATATTCCCCTTGAGAATGCCACTTAATAGGCTTATGCAAATTATGTACCTTTTATTTACTGCCCTAACCAAATCTAAAGGGAACAGGTTGTCAGTAACAGCTCCGTTCCCCACTCACATGCTCAGCTCACTCAGTAGGGTGGTTGAACGCAGCACCTAGATTGTCATTTCAGAAATAATACAGGATCTCTTGGGACATATTGCCAAGACAAGTATACTCATGGAGTCTTCATAAACTACAAAATTACAAACTCAATTATTTGTTAAAAATCCAAACAAGCAAAGTGCTTTAAAACTTGGGGGTTATTTGAAGTACTTCACACCCAAATGAATGCAAGAAAATGCACCAGTACCTACTGCAAGCTGGCTGCTGCTGTGGCCATGGAGAAGCGCTTCTGAGATGAGAAGCATCACACATTTTGTATTTTATATACCACCTTTAAACTTTTCTGTTCCAGGCCCAAGCACCAACTCTATTTCAAGAGCATGGGGCATAGGTCAGATAAGCTGAACAAGGTTCAGATGCAAGTTCATGAAACAAGAATAAGCACTTTCTGAGAAAGTCTTGGGTTGTGTTTTTTGGAGAGTTGACACTGTTTAGAGAGAGAGGAGCTTTCAAATTTTCAACCTACTCATACATGAGCATACCTTGCTTGAGCACTAGAGATGCTAGCAAAAGTCAATGCATAAGCAGCACTTTGTCAGCCTCACCATTTAAGCACAAATATAAGATCAGATTTCTTTTCCAGTTTATAAATATTCCAGTTGCCAAGGTCACGGTATTATTTCCATTTGCCAATTAAGTTGCAGTACTACAGTCTGCGTCACAACAGAACCACAGAACTGTAGAATCATTTAGGATGGAAAAGGCCTTTCAGGTCATTGAGGACAACCATTAACACAGAATTGCCGAGTCTACCACCAAACTATGTCCTTGAGTGCTGCATCTACGTATCTTTTAAATACCTCCAGGGATGGTGGCTCCACCACTTCCCTCGGCACCTTCTTCCAGTGCTTGACAACAATTTGCATAAAGAATTTTTTTCTAATACCCAATCTAAACATCCCCTGGTGCAACTTCAGGTTGTTTCCTCTTGTCTTGTCACTTGTTACATGGGAGAAGAGACTGATCCCCACCTCACTACAACCTTCTTTCAGGTAGTTGTAGAGAGTGATAAGGTCCCTCCTGAGGCTCCTTTTCTCCAAGCTAAGCAACCTCAATTCCCTCAGCTGTTTCTCATAAGACTTCTGCTCCAAACTCTTCACCAGCTTCATTGCCCTTCTCTGGACATGTTCCAGCATCTCAATGCCTTTTTCGTAGTGAAGGGCTCAAAACTGAGCACAGGATTCACGGTTCAGCCTCAGCAGTGCCGAGTACAGGGGGACAATCACTGCCCTGGCCACACTATTGCTGATATAGGTCAGGATGCCACTGGCCTTCTGTACTACTATCCGTTTTACGTATTTTATTCCAGACTTTTAGTACTTCATTTCTAACCATAATACTACTCTGCAATTCAAGCATGAGGTTTCCATAAAATCACAGAATCACTTGGGTTGGAAGGGACCTTAAAGATCATCTAGCTCCAATCCCTCTGCCACGGCAGGGACATCTTTCACCAGACCGGGTTGCTCAGAGCCCTATCCAATCTGGCTTCGAACACTCCCAGGGATGGGGCATCTACAGCTTCTCTGGGCAACCTGTTCCAGTTCCTCACCACCCTCACAGGAAGGAATTTTTTACTAGGATCCAATCTAAACCTACTCTCTTTTAGATTAAATCCATTCCCCCTTGTCATATCACTACATCCTCTTGTAAACAGTCTCTCTCCATCTTTCCCGTAGACTCCCTTCAGGTACTGGAAGGCCAGAATTAGGCAACCAAGAAGTCTGTTCTTTTCCAGGCTGAACAACCCCACTTCTTTCATCTCCTTCCACATAGGGGAGGTGCTTCATCCCTCAAACCATCTGTGAATGCAATTAGAGGAATAACCACTTAAGCATCAGCACACATATTAAATGCTTTGCAAAAGGGCCAGAAGGATTTACAAACCTGCCCCAGGCCATGCAGAAAGGTCTCTTAATACTTCCTAAAGCAAACTTTCTCTCCTTCTGAAGCAGTTACCATTTTTGATTCTGAATCTACTCAAAAAGTTTCATCCATCTTAACCCATGTATCTCAATGCCTTTAATACACTGGGAAAAAAAAAAATAATAACCCTCCTTCATATCTCCATCTATCAAAAAAGCTCACTTACTCAATGCAGCACTTTGACACACTAAGTTTGGCAAAACATGCATGAAGAATAAGGGATTCTGATGCCCTCTCAGTGTTTCCTCATTCTGTGTTGAGCTATCATTAAAAAAATAGTTTTTACGCACCTCCCCTTCCCCCCGCCCCAGACAGCAACAAAATTTGTCTCTGGTTGTCTACCACTCATCACTATCTACAGCAGTCAGCTGTCAAATCCAGGTCTGGGACAGCTGGCACGTTACTCTGCCTGCACAGCTGGGATTAGCAATACTTCTCAATTTGAAGCTCAAGAGGGTGTTTTTGGGTAAAGTTTTTTATTGTTGTTTGTTTGAAGATTCTTTCAACTGATGTTTTAAGTGCTTTCATCAACAACCCATATATTAGAATAACCTAATTAGTCTAGACCCAATATTTAGAAGTGCTCTCTGTTATGTATGCAGCTAGCCACCGAAGATTTCCAATACAAGCACATCCCATCCAGATCTTAGAATTCATTTATTCATTAAAAATTTGGGGGGTTGCCAACTCAATATTAAAAGTGACAGATGTTCACAAAATAATGTCTAACAACTGCAGCAGCTTTCTGATAAAACAGAAAGTACGTTTCACTGGCTTAGATGTCATTAGCGTATCCAACACAAAGTAAGAATACAATGAAAAGGTGAAGTATTAACAATCAACACATCTTACATTAGCTCATGTCCCAGAAGAACTAAAGAGTTCTAACTGCCTGTCCTACTTACAGCAGCTGGGACCAGCTTATCACTATGTGGGTGTAACCAAAACTTGTATTCTACACTCTCTATGACATTTTTCACGAACTCTTAATAAAGGATCCTTTCCAGAAGCTGCCCAGGGCACACCTGACACCTCAGGCTACAGGCTGGGTGTTAAAGAACCCTGTGAGGCACAGAAAACTTTCTGTCTTCACAACAGTGACTCAGCCCTGATAACTCCCCTCAGGGAGGCATCAGCACCTTCACACACAGCCTGAGGGGTCATGTCTATTAATGGGCTATTAGGGACTGGCACAATAGGCAGCTGCAACAACCTAGACCATCAAAGATTCCAAAAATACCCCATGACTCACAGAGTTAAATCTCCCATTGTGAAACTCCTTGCCCTGTCAGAGGTACTGGGCATTCCCACCTGAACCTCAGCATGTATAATCTTGGGGTTTGGGGACTTCTGGTACCACTCATCGGATCCAGAGGAGGACCAGAACCTCACCAGGATTGTGACTGCCACGCTTGACAAGATTGCGACCATCATCCTCACCACTCGGGCACCACATGGTACTCAGCACAGAGGCTATGGAACACTGTTCTGTTCATGCCCCAGGGTGCTGGGTTATACATCTGGGTTTTGTGGGTTAAACTCAATTTTCTTCTCTGTATCATTGTATTTATTCCAATCTTTTTAGTAAATTGTAACTCTGACTTGTAGTCTCTCTTGAGTTAGGTTCATTTCTCCCACACGTTTACCTTTAAACTAGCACACTGTCACAGAAACTTCCATTTCTGTTTGCATATCAGTGTGGTTTTGTGTTCTTTCCTTAAGTCTACTATTCCTACATACTTTTTCTTATAGTATTACTGCATATGCCTTTTGGTTGAGCAATACCTTGTCTGAAATTTGCCTCGAAAAAAACAAAACCAAACCAAAAAACTCAAATCCCTTCCCTCCCTGTGAGTAACTAGCACTAATGCTAAACAATAGTTAGGTGACTTCTGCTGCTCTTGGCACCCAGTGGGTATCTGTGTAAGTTCCAGCTACTAACCATAACCAAATACACAGGAAACCATGTTCGTTGAATAACTCAAAAGGGATGACTTGGTTTTCCTCAACTCTAGCTACACAATACCACATACAGCCATAACACAAGTCCTATCCTCCACCACCTCAATCTATACCTAAACAGCATTGCTTATGTTACAATAATTCCTGAAGAGTGATTCAGGAACTCCTACCACTGTTCCCTGGAGTTAACAGGAAATCTTCCCATCCAGCCTTGATTATATATAAAAATGAGTTCAAGATGGTATCAATTCATTCTCTTTACTGAAAATCTGATGACCAACATTTCAGATTAAATCCACGGCTAGCAGCAAATTTATCTTTCTGCACCAAGAAAACTCACTGGTGAGAAATTCTCTCTCCCAAGTCAGCTAACTCCTGCATTTGTCACAGAGTCAGCACTAACAGAAAGAACAACAGAGAGGAAGTAAGAGAGAAGGGAACACAAGGCGGGGCACAGCTCCTGCACAAAAATAACTTTATCCTCTAACCATCATATGAAATACCTTCAACAGCAAAATTGCCTGAGAGAGGAGTATACCCTGTTCCTCTGTGGCCTTTGCCAATTGCTCTCTAAAACAGGGCGCCTTCCAGGCAACCACAAAATATGGAAAAATTCCTGTTAAAGAGCTGGTACACCTAACTGAGACTGTCAGAAACAACTCGAAAATTAAAATCTTAATCATCATACTCTTCCCATTTATATTAGCAAAATTAACCCCATATAAAATGTGCTGAGTTCAGGGACTCAATAGTAAGGTTTCTTAGGAAGGATCCTAGAGGCAGAAATATTTGGGTAGCATCTTCATATATATACACACATACACATGAATTACATATATATGAAATGAAACATATATAAATTTGTATTTTACAGAACACAATGTACCTTAATACATTATATACATAAATACTTTGCATACATGAAACATAGGAGGGTTAAGTATTTTGTATACATAAGATACATACCTTTTTTTAAGAAAAGTTTAAGACAACTCCAGCCTGTCACACAACTTAAGTCATGCACTGAATCCTGAATGGTTGGGAGCTTAGTAAACCAGTAAATTAACTCAAGTGAAAAGAAAACAGGGTCAATTCCAATTCATCTCTGATCTACTTGCTGACCTTATCCTTATGACAACTCTAAATTTCAACTATATTTCCTTCGCAATCCTATTAAAATAGGTGAAGAATGCAATTTCATCAGACAGAGTTTGACATTCAGATGCCCCAGGTAACACTGCACAAACACTGAATTTCTATTTTGTACCAACTCCTTTTAGGCTATAAACAGGCTGAGTGCAGTAGCTACACAACCCAGCAGGACCCCAGGAAAGACACTTGGAACAGGCAGATGATAGATAGTCCTAAACTGCTCTTGTTGATAGATTTCAGCCCCTTGTCTGAGCATAAAATAACAGAAGTCTTCCTCAAGACAGTGAAACCCACTTCTAATTCATTGATCTAAGCAGGATAGAAAGTCTGCTTTCAGAGAACCCCAAAGATATCAGCTACAGCTTTTCCTTGGTAAGATATAAAAAAATAGTAATTAAAAAAGGAAGAGGTAAGTATAAAAAGACTGAATGCACTGCTCAAATTCACACTGTCGTTTATCATGAGACCTAGTCTTTCACCTTCAACAGTTTGCCATCATTTTGCAAATGCAAAGACCCAGCTCACAAACACCACTGAAGTACATAGAACTGCTCGATGAATTTTAAATAACCTGTGTGTAAACAAAAAAAGATGATTTTTACATAGTGCAGAAATTGAGCTCGTAGCATTTGCTCAGAGTAAACAAACCAAATAGAGGAAAACAAACAGGTAACAGGTTCATAGTAAGAAATAACCTGATTTTCCCCCATCACCTTAAATTTCCTTAACTGCTATATAATCTCCTATGACTGAAGAACTAGAGTCACCATATATTAATGTCACCATGCTGAAACACAGAGTTATACTTGTGAAAAACTTCACGTCAACCATATATAAACAACTGACTTGTCATTATGTTGAGCCACCTCATTAAACGTTCCCAAGGTAAACCCTGGTCACTGACATCTGTAAAGACAGTATTGAGCTTTGACAGCTTAACACCTCTTTGCAAATATAGTCACAGCTTTCACCAGCATATGGCACTTTTTCAGTGGATCAGAGAAGCCCACATTACAAGGAGGATTAAATTCTACAGGAATTGATGAAAAGTGCCAAAGAGAATTAAGAACATGAAGTTTGGGTTCACTCCTGAAACAAATTTAGTAGCTGGAGGATTTGGAAATTAAATACTCACTATTTCACTGGTTTTGTGGCAACAATATTAGTCTAGTGTCCTGATTTTAACTGGAGTAGCATTAATTTTTTTCTGTAGCAGCTAGTATGGGTTATTTTTTGGATTTATGCTGGAAACAGTGTTAATAACTCAGGGATGTTCTCATTACTGCTGAGCAGGGCGTACACAGAGCCAAGGCCTTTTCTGCCTCTCATCCCACCCTGCCAGTGAGTAGACTGGGGGTGCACAAGTAGTTGGAAGGGGACACAGCCAGGACAGCTGACTCCAGCTCACCCAAGGGACATTCCAGACCATATGGCATTATGCTCAGAATATAAAGCTGAGTGAAGAAGGAAGGGGGGATGTTTGGAGTGATGGTGATTGTCTTTCTTAGTCATTGGTATGAGTTATGGAACCCAGCTTTCCCAGGGATGGCTGAACACCTGCCTGCCCATATGAAGTGGTGAATGAATTCCTTGGTTTGCTTTGCTTGTGTGTGCAGCTTTAGCTTTAGCCATTAAACTGTCTTTAACTCAAATCAGGAGTCTTTTCGCTTTTATTCTTCTGATTCTCTCCCCTGTCCCATCATGGCACAGTGAGCAAGCAGCTACGTGGTCCTTAGTTACCAGTTGAGGTTAAACCATGAAAATCAACAACCCAAAATCAAAGTCAACAACCCAGAATTAAAAGTCTGAATATTTAATATAAACATTAACCTCCTGAATATGTACAGAACTTTCATATGAATTTATATTTAATCTTACTTACTTTAATGTAGATTTGAACCTTCCTGCTGCAAAAATGAGAACAAATTTAGTTGGAAATACTTCTTTTAGTAGCACTGCATTGCTCAGATGAATAACTGAGAAGAGCAGCCAACAATTGTTTAGTTATAAAATCTTCAGATTCTTTTTATATGTGCATAAAAATTGCTTTTGCTAACTATTTCACCTACCTTCCTCATTATCTTCAGGCCTGAGAGACAGAACACAGCAGTACAAATATCTATTCCTCCAGTTTAAAAGCTAAACTCCTTGCCTTTAATGTCCCTTTATCTAACTGGGTGAGTACCTTCAGAGTTACCACATAACCCATGAGGAATCATGCTGTGAGCTCACTCCTTCAGGAGAGGAGGAATGCTGCAGCATTCTGCTCCTGAAAAAAGCTAAAGCAGCAGAAAGAGGTGAGACACAAGGGAGCACAGACATCTACTATCAGGGCAACTCAACCCCTTTTGTGGCAGAGGCCAAGTGCCAGTATCAGCCCTTACACTCCAGGCCCTGAGGAAGCAGCTGTGACTTGCTGGACAAAGCTCCAGCCCTGCTCATAGGAGCTCTCACTGCAGCAGTCTGCAGCCACAATAGCACAGCTCTCCACAGCCCATCCAGCTCTGTCCTCTCACAGGGACACAGCCACAACCCCATCCAAGCAAAGACAACTGGAATAAACTGATTTCCAGTCTGTCACCTGACTCACCCCAGCAAAACTCAAGCATCCTCAAGAGTTTCGTCCCTCAGTCCCATCTTCTTCCCCATGAGGGGATAGTATCTTCATGGAGATTCTTTGTATCTAATTAATTAATCAGTTGTTCTACCAACTCGGTAGCCAGCAGCTTTCACCAAGAGAGAACATACCCTTTTCTAGATTCTCTCCTAAGGTTCAGACAGGCAAAAAATCATAATGTAAAATGAGATCTGCTCCACATCTGTTTTTCAGGAAAATATCCGGAGAACTGTCTGGCTCTGTAGATATTACAGTCCAGAAATTCCTAGAGATCAGAGATGCCTGCACCAACATATAGGCAAGAAACTCACCTAGCTAAAGACCCATAGAGGCATGACAAGTGAGATCAGTTTTTAACTGCATCAGTTACCACCTACCCCAACATAAGCATAGTGCGGATGGCTAGACAGCTCTACCCATTTCAGAGACCACAGCACTTATGCTGCATTCAGGTGAGTATGGCACAACAGTATCATTTGAAATTTCTTTTTACTATTATTTCAATAACTGAAGAAAAAATTGAAAACAATATGCCAACACCTGATAAAAGACTGAGCCTAAAACTACACTTCAATTCTTCAATGTTTTCCACTAAAAGAACTTAATGTTTCTCATACCACTATTTACTGATTAGTCTCTTTTCGATTTACCCAGTAAATATTCCATTATAACTGTCTTTGTTTTAATCACTAGCAGCTGTTCTACATTACATCATGAAATGTTTTAGAAGACTATTATTGCTCATAAGCACTTAAAAAGTGTCCAAAGGAAAAATAACATATGAATGTTATTTTTCCAAGCATAAAAGAAGATTAGCAGTAACTGAGAAATTTCAAGATTGATTATCTTCAATGACTCGCTGAAAAATTCATCTGTACTAAAAGGAATAAAATACTTCTTGAAAATGTAGAGAAGTCAAAGTAATTTATGTTTTAAATTTCCCATGTTAAAAAAGGACCGTGAAAGTAGAGCCACAAGAACAAAAATGGCTAATGAAAACATAAGATCTCCTTTACAGTAAATGCTGATCTTGCAACCAAAGAGAGAAAAATTACTTAGAGATGTGGTACAGGGAAATTTTCTCCTTTTTTTAAGGCTTGCCTTGAACCAGCAAGTAGCAGAAATTTGACTCAAGTTCACTCAGTCAAAATATACAACCTTCAACTCCCACACCATCCTTTCCACACCCAAGAACTATGGGATGACTTCCAAATTACTTGCAACTTTTGCTAACGTTCAGTAACAAACTGTCCATAACCTAGAAGCTGCCTTAATTTGCATTTGCACATTGCATTTTCAATTTGTATCATGTCATTCACTTCCTCCATAACAGTATCACATTTTCTTCTCACATTCTTCTGTGTGCTAAAATAAGTCTCCCTGGCAGACCAAAGGAATATTTGCTGGAGTATCTTTATTCTCTGTTGCTGTCCTCTAATTATGTCCCCTGTTGTCTTTATTCTTCAATTCCATACCCACTTCTTTAATACAATATGAACAAATTAGTTAAATCACTGGAAAATAACTAGTAGTCATGGATTTTGAATCTCTTCATCTCTCCAGATCCAGAAAGGATGCCTTTTAAAAGATGTACTTATGCAAAATTCAATTTTTGCATTTAATGCAGGTATGAGAGTGTAAAATAACCAGATCACAATATCCAGGGAAGTCAGAACAGATCACCACTTCCCTTTACATTTATAAAATACAACTATTGTAGCACTAAAGAGCTGTAGGAAAAGAAACCACATAATAATTGAGTAGTCAATATTCAAAAATATGATAGTGAGAAACACACTAACACATATTCAAAAAAATCAATGCAAAAAAAGTGGTATAAGTTTTCATGAAATGTTGTTAAGAGAGACAGGAACTTGTGGACAGTCTCCTATGGGCTCCCCAAGGATCAGGTTCAAAAGATACCTCATGGATTTGTCACACCCATACAAAGCTACCACCTATCAGCTCTAGTATCTCCTTTCTCCCTTCAATCCCCTCTTGACATCAGTCCAAATAGCTTCTGTCACAGCTACTTACAAAGCTTTACTTTACAATGTGCCTCCTTCTTCGAACACTGTCTCTAAACTGGTCTAAAAGCTGTATGTACTACAAACTCCCATTCAAAATCTGTGTCCCAAAGCTGGAGATAAGACGAATAATTCTTTTCAGTCCACTGATCAAAATATACTTTGCATCAACAATCACTGATCTACCAGTCTCTCACTGATAGCACCTCTTGATTTCTGCTACTGGTCATTATTCTTCTGCTAGCACATCATTCTGGCATGTAGCATACATGTAAATATATTCCAGATGGTATACTTATCTTTAAAAAGCGTCATCTTTCGATGGCCACCATAAAATGAATAGATGAACAAGAACTTATACTTTTTGGACAACAATGTTGGGTAGACTACTGCCACAACAGCTAGAGAAAGTAACAAGCTCCTTTAAGCCACAGCTGTTAAATAAAAAATAGAAACACTTAGTATTTTATCTGAGACTGAAACATTGTTCCACAGATGCCAATTAAAGCACCATGAAAACAAAGACTCAAAATTTTAACTTCATTCTGAAAATATTCTTCCCATCAACAATTCAAGTGAGACTCAAATTTCAACCTGAAGTGAAAACCTCAAGAAATAGAAGGACAGTAAAGATCTGTCTCACAAATACAGTACTCATCCGTGAGCCAGGATATAAACTTTCACAGAACTCCTTACAAGTTGCCCTCTTCCCATGCTCAATCTTACACCAACTAGACATCACAGCAAACGACAGCAATGGTTCAGAGACTTATCCTTTAGCAGAGATTATGTCATTCTAGGTTAGCATGCTATTCTCAAAGTACACAAGCAAACCAAGGAATTACCCATTTCTGTAAGCCCACACCAGTGAGTTCCTGTTGTAATACAACAGAATCCAGCAGAACACGTGCCTACTGCATTACAAGGCTGTAAACAGCAGTAGCTGAAGTACCTTTGGGTATTCAGTGTATCTTAATGTAAACACCCCTCTGATGGAATTTCAGTATTATCAGCTTGCTCTTCTATTGCCTTCCACTAAAAAAAAAAAACAAAACCACAACCAAAAAAAAACCCAAAAAAACCAAAACAATCAAAGAACAAAACAAAAAAAAACACAAACAAACAAAAAAGCTAACTAAAACTTGATACTAACACTGGGATTTGTGACCTCACCAGAAGGACCCCATGCACTGCATTAATGAGATCTGAAGTAGCCAAATGCAAGAATACCATCCAGAAGCACAGACCAACAAAACTCAGACTAGAACTGTATGTAATACAGGGGAAGAGCAGCTACTGCAAAAACAGTTATTTCCCCAAAACTAAGAGGTATATGAATTACAAGAGACCTATGGAGACAGAAATACATACTGTCATTTTATGCTCTGCAAGACCTGCTGTCTCTGTTGTGAACCTGGTGGAAAGCTGCTATCGCAGAGCTGGTGTTTTGGGACTCTACCCCTCTGACTCAGAGGTAAAAGTCAAAACATCAACTAATAATTTTTCTCAATGTGGAGATTATGGCAACAAGGAAAGCCACTTTCAGGAACTCCAGTTTAAAAACGAACAGTGTCTGTACTAGCTATTATTTCCGATAGATACTGGTTTGTGTTCCCTTCCCAGAGCACACAAAGCAAGATCTGCACTGCAT
The DNA here is from genome assembly GCA_035583185.1 of Anabacerthia variegaticeps. Classification (NCBI taxonomy): domain Eukaryota; kingdom Metazoa; phylum Chordata; class Aves; order Passeriformes; family Furnariidae; genus Anabacerthia; species Anabacerthia variegaticeps. The sequence continues at coordinate 42,881,111 of JAWWEW010000001.1, read as the reverse complement.
ACACACTCCTCTTCCACTCTGCTAGCAGATAAAATTAATTTTAGAAAACACAATAGTGACATTAGCTTTTCTTCTCCAGCTGCCTACCTGCGTAGTCTCTCTGCAAGAATCAGTCACTATTACCACAGAAAAATACCATGAAAGACAGTCTTAAAGAACACTTTGTGGCCTTGATCACACAGGACATTAATCCGATAAAAATTACACTGTCACTTAGCTCCTCAAAAAGTTACCTGTGTCATTTTGTTTTCCCACTCAAGGATACCCATCTGTACATTTTTCTGAGGGATTTACTAATGCCCCCCATTTTCTTCATGCATGTTTGTTAGACATCTCACTTCTCAAGCACAACCCTGTTACTTCACAGAGATCCATACAGAATATATGGGCCACAAGGAGCAGGCAAAGCAGTGTATCTTGATCCAGTGAGCATCACCTGGATGAAGATTTCTTGCAAGAGGAACAAACACACACGTAGCTCAAGCAAAGGAGAGAAACCACCCCACATTGAAATAAGTGGAAAGTCACCACAGGAACAGCAATAGGGTGGTAAAGGTAAAGAAGGGTGAGAATACCTCCGGGACTTTCTCACCAGGCTGGCCCAAAGACATTCATTCTTCATCTATTTTCTACTGAAATAAAGCTAGCAGCTGTAGTTTTAATTGCTTTAATTTCCTTTCACGCATTCAAAGCAAAGCTCTTTTAAGAGATTTCCATCCCTAGAGGCAGCAGCTATGGCTTTATCCAAGATGGAGAGCAGAGAGATCAGCATGCAGAAGGTAAGAGACTCCATCCCAGCTGGCCCTGACAACACTACAACTTCCTCACGGCTGGGGACAAGCCAAAGTCTCATGGAGACAAGGAGCATAGCTCCAACCAAAGAAGATTTCCTGTGATCACTGGCCTAGCTCCTGGTCAGCCAGCAGGCTGCTATTCAGAAACAGCATACTATACACATCTTTCCTTTTTAAAATAGTCACTAAATTACAATCTGCAGCATTTCAGTAATGAATTATCCAGGGACTGACTCTGGCTAACAACTGATGAATCATCACAAATTTTATTTCCATAATTAACAAACTATTCCAGCTGAAAATTACACAGCTCTGACACAAATTTAGAAATCTGCCCCAAAAGATTGTGTAAAATGTGCATAGGCAGTTTGTTAAGCAATCCTTACAGTTGCAAGTGTCTGTAACAGAGAAGACATTCACTAAACAGCAAAGAATAGTTCTCATAATTTTAACTATACACTGTTCTGACCGCTAATTGGAAGACTTCAGACACGTACTGTTAGTTGGTCTGCATTATCACTATTTCAGGAAGCAACATTTCCTTTAAAAATTAGTGTTGTATAATTTCTAGTAGCATTTCACAATTTCAGCACTCAACTTCTAGCACATTACTTATTCAAAACTATGTTACAGCTATACATACTTCCAATGCCATCACTGAGCAAGCATTCAGGCACTAATGACTTTAAGGGAAACTGTGACATTTTAGAATTTACAATCCTATGGATTCAGAGAACATTGATTACAACTAGGCAGTTTTACTGCAGAGTATTTAGTTCATTCACCCTCATCTATGAAACTGCTGCAATATATTAAACAAGGCTATAAATCAGTGATTAAGAATGATTAAAACTGAAGGTATTACTGCAGGCATGAGTAACCTACTAGAAGTATTTAATGAATAGGATTTTAGTGAATCATTTTAAATCATACAGCACTCCTATTTTTCTTGAGATACAAGACTGCACATCTGTCATTTCAGGTCTATTCAACTGCAAGACAAAGCACACGCCTCACTGCAACATGAATTCACACCAGATGCTGAAACTTGAGCATGTAAGTAATAGTCCAGCCTGCTCACAGCACTCTGCACAGTACAAACCATCACTTCCTCAGAAAGATCTTCACTAATGAACAGGTTCAAAACTTAGACTGTTAAAAACAAGTTTCAAAGTACTTCAGTGATGTTAGACACATAAACACACTAAAAAAATGGCTGCTTCTCATTAGGACAGTAAATGATGTGGCACTTCAGCAGATGCAGCAGAATGAAGACAACTTGTGAGGTACTTCAGGTGGCATATGGAATTAAGGATTTTTTTTTACCTACAGCTTCAGTAACTAAAATAAAAAGGTGGCACTGCTGAGCTCAGGAGTGTGCCACAGTGGCTACTAACTTATAAACATTCGTTGTTCTAGAAGCCAAGCAGCACATTGCAGACTATAGCTGGAAAAGCCACAGACTTGTGGACAACTCCCATGAGACCTGGGGAAGCCTTTCCTGACTCAAAGAAAACAGCACTTTTCAAAGTTATAACAAAAATGTTCAAAGCTAGTTCCCCATCTGCCATCTTTTTACACCCAAATCCTATTTAGGAAAGTAAAAAACACCAACAGGATGGACTGTGGGCATCAAAAATACCCCCATTCACAATCATTCAAAGCCATCTTTGAAATGTAAAACTTTCCACAAAAGTAAAGCCAGCACATCAGAATTATGTACTCCACAGTTTATGATACAGAAAGCTAATATATGTGATAAAGGCAGATATTCAAATAAAATTAAAAGTATAAAGGACGACCATTTTAAACATATATACTTTAAGAGATATATAGAAGCAATTTATTTGCAATGCATAGTTTACCGTAACTCAAGAAACTTCTAATCCTATAGATTTTTTAATTAATCTAAACATCACAAGGATTTGCACAGATATCTGGAAGGCTGCCTTACAGGTAAAAGAAACCTGACTATGTAGAGTGCATTTTTCATAAAATACAGAAATTCTTAGTAAATTGCTAAAAATTCAATTAAAATAGAAATCTTTAGAGAGAAATTTGATGGAGCTGACAGAAGGATGCTAAAGCAGCTAACCCGAGAAAGCAATGAAGAAAGACTACAACAGTAACTAAGCTACAGATCTCGAGTTTAACATGGATTATGGGTTTTTAAAAAGGACTGCCTGAAAAGCCTGTTATAGAGTTTAATCTAGTAAACAAGTCATGAACGTTTTACTCAAAAATAATGAAGCCAGGGGAATGAAATTCTCTGCAAATCTGAAGAGCAAAAGTTGTCCAAGAACACAAAGCAATGATTTTGATCTGTCCTTAGACAAGCGCTCTGGAATAACAAAACTTTAAGTTACATAGAATTTAAAACTGGACATCATAAACATCCTTTAAAAATGAGTTTTGGTGTATTTAAGTTACTGAAATTGCACTGAAAGAAAATGTGATTCTTTAAAATTTTCCATCCACTTTGCAGAATTCTGTGTTGCCTGCTCTGCATAAGGATGCTTGAGGTACTATCACAGCAGGTTTCATTTCCATTCATGGCTGATAAAAGATAATTTTTTGTAATACTGGAATCTTGGAGAACCTCAGATAATATCCAAACGTAGGCCAATATTTTGTTCTTCATATGCATTATTACTTGCTGTAATTCAACTAGAAATACATAAGTACTCTGTTACCAGTCTGACAATTTAAAGCACTTGTATTCTTTAGGAAGGAGATTTTAATGTATCACAGCATTGACTCTTCTTTAACTTAAAAATAAATAACTTCTCTATTTTCTCTGCCAGAATGCTAGCTTTGCGACATGTCTCTAGGGAATAATGCTCTCTTTAGAGCTAGCGGGCTGCCCAGAGCAGCTTTCTTCTCTTGGAAACAACACACTGCTTCAGCAGGAGCAAAGAAGGCTGCCCCTAAGGGAAACGCTGCTACCAGAGCCAGCCAGCTTGCTCCCTTGCTTCTTCTCTCCTTTGAGTATTTTCTATCTTGCTATCCCCTAAAAACCTTCAAGGAGACAAAGTCACCTGTTTAAAATGTATTAATATGAAAGCATAAGAATAATAGCTAGAGGTGGTGAGAAGAATGAGAAAATGCTTCACACCAAAAAAGCAGTATATAAACACAAGACTGCCAAAAGGCTCTCTTGTAAAAAGTAACGGGAGGAGGATAATCCCACTCAGAAGGAAAAGCCAATACAGGAGAAGCAATCTAGATAAATCACAACACTGGAAATTGATTTTTATTTCTGTGGAGTGTAATAGGGTTTCTTCTCAATATCACAGAAGAAAATTTTAGGGGACTATATCCTCACTTTGGTGCATATTAAACTACGTTTCTTTGATCCACTAGCTGTGCAAAGGCCACATTACAAGGAGCTATGTCTCTGCTTCTTGGTATAGACTCACCCATCACCTCCAGTTTGGGAGGTTTACCTTTGTTTCCTCTTTGCTGCTTTTATAAACATGTATATATCCAGGTCACATTATGTCAGTTTACATTGTTTATGTGTTTGAGAAGTGTAAGAAAATTTCACTGTATGTAATATTATTGGATTGCAAGGCAACCCAGGTAGCTGAGACAGAATCACAGGATATAAAATAATTTCCCTCCATAGCCACAGTATTGAAACAAAAGGCTTTTCAAGACTCCAGATTAACTCCAAGGAATCTGCAAGTACTGTTTAAGGCAGCCTTCTCTATACTTTTGTTTGTTATAGGGTTCCAGGCAGCCAGTAAATACACTCAAAAGTTTCAGGGGTCCATAAAGCAGGGGATGGGGGAGCAAAGAGGAAGTTAGAGCAATCTTAAGAACTCAGTAATCTAATCTTTTCCAGGCTAAAACAGAAAATTCAGGAGCAGAAGACAAGTCTGACAATATGTGATATGATTGACAAGTTGACTAAAATTAAAGTATAAACAAAACAAAGAAAAAACACTATAGGCTTAATCTTAGTTCTCAAATAATGCTTAGAATTTAACAAGTATAGCCTTTGAATTTCAAAATGCAACAACCAATTTCATAAAATTAGCATTAGAAACAAAGTTTGTAACCAGGGAGTACTTATAGTCCTTACAACACCAATACTGCTAATGCTGTAAAATGCACTTTAAAAGAATAATTTCCATAATGTTAACAGCTAAATACTGCCTATCTGCTAATGGATCTGTGCATACAGCTGACCTTCTTTTTATGCATCAGAACATTGTACTTCTAAGCAAGTTCCATGAGTTATATCACCAGCTAAAAATCCTGACATACCTAAGTAAAATTCATAAATAGAGCAGCCAGTGAGTACCTCTTAAAAAATGAGCTTGAAAGCTCATAACAAAATTGCAATATCTGCCAAGGTCTTTCAACTTATCCAAGGTTTCTCCTTTCATACAGCAATGCAGAGAACAGACTTTTCTTTCTGTTGTCACAAAACGATGGAGACAGAGTACACACACCAAGGGCCACAATAAGAAAGGTAAAGAGTGGAATTGAGACAAAAGTCACAGTGTTAGAAGGATTAACACTGGATGTGTCCCACTTCACATCATGACCTACCTTTCACTGTTAAGTTGGGTACCACGTACATTCAACAAAACCAAAATGTTCTATAAAAATCCCACAAATCCCCTTGTGCTCCATCATCACTTCAAATAATCCCTGCTCCTTTAGACTAGTTCCTTTCCCTTGCTACAAAGATGAAGGAGCCTACCAATCAAAGGTTGGGGCACTATAACACCACACCGGATGTTCGGAGCCAGCCTAACACATCCTCTTGCTCCTTCTTCCATTGGAGGGACTAGGGTAGACACAAGGCTGAGGAAGGAATGGTGTCTCTAACAAGAGCTACTCAAAAATTGAAACAACTTAATGTTTCCATTTAAAAAACATATCCTGAAGCTCAGAAATCACAGCCAGCAGGACTATTTTTCTGTCAAAAGAAGCCTAACACAAGAATAGTGCAATTGCAAAATCAATCACACACATTAAAAGCATAAAAGCAAACTGAATTCAATCTTTGTGGGCATATTCATAATCCTCCATTTAGATGACCACATACTAATGTTTGCACAGGACTCCTATCTTATTTAACACACAGAAAAAATTCATTTTTTAAACAAACCTGACGTAGTTGAGTATACATTCTATGTTCATATTCCTAGACTCTCTGCAGCATTTGATACTATTAACTAATGCACTGCCCCATCCTAGAAATGCAGTAATGATCCATACAAACTGGTTCTCGAGTCCTCTCGAGAAGAACGCTCCAACACACACCAACTGCATTCACACTGTTCAGTGCTTCTTACAGCCCACAGTAATCAGTTCTTTTTAATTCTTTAGATATGAATATGAATAATCATTTTAAAACTTCTATCTAGAAAATATACAAATGGGAAAAAAATACAAGTGTTGCACATTACCAAATTGGTTTCAACATCCACAAGATAAAGTCTTGAGATATACACGTGAAACAAAAAAATGCAAATGCCTGAGTTTTGATATGTAATTTCTACTATGCATAACATTAAAAGTTAATATGGTTAGTGATAGAAACCTTTATTCTCTTATTCCTACTAAAAATAGAATCCTTACATTTAAAACATTGCATAATTTATCGACAGTTTTCACAGTAACATATGGTAATAAACCCCACACTACTGTATGCATTGATCAATACTATTTCCCACAGTTAAGCAGAGCATGCTCTGCATTTCTAGTTTCTAAAAATTACACATTTCACTACCATAGGCATTTCTGCCAGAGATTATTTAAACATAATTTAAGTTCTTAATGATACAGATCTTGAAACTTTTTTTTTTTTTGTCAGAGCTGCTTAGAAGAGTAACTAAATATTTCATTATTATGCTCCCCAGTACAGGAGGTTTCAGGTGAAACAAGGTCTTCCACACTTGGACACCAAGCACAAACCACTAATCCTCACTGCAGGTTATCAACATTGAATCACAGATAACAATGTCTGACTTGCCTGAAATAAACTAACACATAAATGTTTAATGCTGGAAAACTGCTAAAAGGTTACCCAGTGAGGCTCCAAATTACTTCCTAAATCACTAGTATTTTTCATAAAATTTCTTTTGTTTATTCTTTTACTTCAAAGCTGCACCTTCACTATTTCCTGAACAAAACTCTGCAACATACAAAAGTAGCATTAAATTGTCTGTGTATTACAGCATGCAAAATTGTGGAAGCAGTAAGAAAGCTGTGGGAATGTCTTTCTTTAAATAAGGCGGAAATTTTGTACTTCACTTTGTTTTCAAAACAGCATTGTCTTTTCAACACACAACTGAAATCTATTAATAAATATGAGTTACTGCCAGGCTGTGACTGTGCCTGGGTAGAACCGCAGGCTTAGAATGACAAGAACAGAAAGTTAATTCCAGGAGCATCCTGTTGCCATAGTTCTCAGACTCAAGATGGCAGGCTGCAGCAGCCTCCTCATAGTAGAGGAGAGAGTGCAGGCAGTGGTCAGATTACTGTGCAACTGCTCATCTTCCACCGAGACAGCTGATAAAACTAGTTCATACTCTGCACTACATACTGAAGTAAAGATGCTGCTTATAAATGCAGCTAGTGGGCTGATTAGCATTAAGGTCATGACAAGTGCCCTGTGCTGTTAAGTAACAGCACAGAAAAAGAAAGATTTAAAATACAGTTGGAAAAGTAAATACTTTGCTTAACAGAAGGCTGCCCTTGCATGCATTAAGTTCAGAAAAACATCTTGCTGAACCAGATGGCCATTCCACTTGCATCTTTTTACTACAGAAATATAGCTGTGCAAGACAGCAAAGGATGCACACCAAAAAAAAAAACAAAACAAACCACAATATGCACATACCAAATCCACTTTACAGACATAAAAAAACCCCACCCCACCCCCCCCCACAAAACCACCCTTACTATAACACTGTATTTAAAGATTAAATGAAAGCAACGTTTCTCAGAACACCAAGGACAGAGAAATTCAAATTATAAAGCTACTCGCCAAGGAAATGAAAGATTTACGTGAATACTTTCAATAACTTTTTATAACCATGCTTTACAAGATGCACATGGACTCTCTCTCTGATACTGGCTCAATTCTTAATAGCAAATGTCCTGTTGAAAGTAAAAATCATTGTTTGAAAGTTACATTTTTGTAAAGATCATTTTGTTATGATTTCTATTGGGAAGTGGCTCATTATGTATTGCAATTCAGTTCCCGGAGCTATAAACTGCAGTTCGGCATCAAAATTATGACTGAAAGTGGCAGCTATTTCGAGAGGTACAAGTGAATTAGTATGTGATAAGAATTAAAACTGTCAAAATTTCCTGGGTATTCAACTCCTACTATCCATAAATTAATGCAAGTACAAGGAAATTCGCTATAGCAAATAAAATTACTTTATGCTAACTGCAGAAAATGATAAAAGTGTAAGTCACACCACTTATCTTTTTGAGAGTATTTATGACCTCTGATACATATGCACAACACATCTGACTTCAAGTGAGTATTCTACTAAAGGCATAATTTTCTCTTTTCTCCTCCTCTTTCCTTGGAGTATGTCCAATAGCAAATCATTACGATCCATGAGCCTTACTGTAAAGTGCACTTACCGGTGCTGGATTGTCTTTACTTTCCACACCAAAAATATCCCGTTTTTTCACTGTCAGCAAATCAAGATCTTTAGTATCGTCATCGTCGTCATCATCATCTTCAAAGAACTGCATGGAGTCTGAGTTTGGTACCGTGCTTGGTACAGGAACTTCTTTTTCCTCCTCTTCCTCCTCAGATAGCTCTTTCAATTCATCCTCAGACCCACCACTCTCCTCAGCACCTTCACTGGAAGCAGAACATTCCTCAGTTTCTTTCCTTCTCTCATTTTCCTTTGTTTTGCCAACAGATGTTTTTCCACTGAAATTAGTTCCGCTTTTCTTCACTCCTTTGTTTATTGAGGAGAGGGTATTTTCGTTTTGCTGTTTCTCGCCTGAGTGATCTGTCCCACTGGCTGCCTCATTCGCACATAGCTGTTTCCGAACTCTCTGAAGAAACCTCACGCGAGGTGCCATTGCAAGACCAAGTGATCTAAAGTATGGAATAAACAAATACATTAATTTAAAAGGTAAATACACAAAAATTTAATAAGTTAGAAGCCTTCATTGACAGCTCATGTAATTCAACTTCAGTTGTGGCAATTCATTTTGAACAACACATTTACCAAAATCTTGCTTGAAAAATACAAGTGAACATTGGGAGAGGAAAGAAGTAACTGAGAACTCTCAAGAACAGCTACAAGTCCTTCAGAAAAGAAAGCAAACAAGCTGAAAAGCTGTAGATATGAGCCAATTATCTATGATTCACAGTAAAATATGGTGGGAGGAAAACCAACGTAACGCAGTACTGAAGATCCACAGATGCCGTGTCAAGGACTGATCCATCAGTGTGCTTCACTGAAGGAAGTGCACCCAGAACACTGTCCTCACCATCTCACAGTGACTGAGAGATTAGGAGGACAAACACAGTATGAATGAAAGACGAACTGCAGAAAAAGCTAAGGGAGAGACATTTCTCAAAGGCAATTTCACCTGCGTGCACCTCTCTACAGAAAGTCCTTACCCTCATGGCATATGCAACTAGTAGTGCCAAGAAAACTATTATTTTATGCAGTTATCCATGACAATTCAGAGTTATACTAATACTCATTAAATGAAGGGACAAAAATTGGCCAAAAAGCAGAAATCCTGTCTAGCAACCACACTGGAGAGCATTGCAATGAAACGACGTGTTAAAAGTTTGGCCTATTGACTAACTGTAATGGAAATAACCAAACAAAGCACATGTAATGCTTCATTGCAGCAGCTGGAGGCTGTTCAAACCTGGAGTTGAGCCTTAACACCAAGCACAGTAAAACACATCAAGAGATTGCTGCATTCAATCTCTTCAGCAAGGAGATGGAAGCTGCAAAAATCAAATCCATTGCAAGAGAAACACTTTTTTGCTTTTGCAGATTTCACAACATTATTCTACATAAACTACACAATCAGTGTTCACTTCTCTTTCTCCTGCAGACTGGCACAATGTACATAGAGCTTTTCTTCTACACCTCCAAAGCTAGCATCAAGGTGAAGAAACTATTCCACAGCAAAAGTTACAAAACAGACAGAAAGAGCAGCCCATGATGAGGACAAGACTTCACCACAGATTTTATTTTTTTCCATTCACATATGAAATTCCACTTGCCAGACTGCTGTATTGTACTGATGTCTTACTTTAATAACTAAATAAAATTAATTAGCAGTTAGTGTTGGTGAATTTTTCTACACTGCTTAGCAACCCTACCAAAAAAGAGAATACATACCTCAGACGTAAAGGAGAGAGAATGAGTGAAGATCAAATTTATTTGGTAAGAAAATAGTAGTAGATAAGCTTAGACAAAGTGCATGCAAATAATCCCCAAATACTTTTAATTACATAATTTTTCAAAGAAACGTCAGTGTTTTGGCTCACTACTGCCTCTTTTTCATAGCATATTCCAAATGGAGAAACTGGGACAAACACATTCTACTACTGCTAAAAGCATCTTCATATTGTAAGATTTGATATTTTCTACAGAAATTATTTCTTAATCATTGGCCAAATCTATAGTTCATTCATAATAAAAATAACTCAATATATAAACCAACTTTTCATAAACTAGAAAGGGCAATATTATTTTTCAATAATTCATTAGATGCCACTCAGACCACAACCCTACTCTGACTGAAGTTACAGCTATTTTTTTATTTTAGTGCTAGCATTTTACATATCCATCTGGAATAAGAAGTGTGCAAGGCATTCTGATGCATGCAGACAAAAAAATAGGAAACTTACTTAGTGAGATTTCACAAATCCTAAGACAACACTAAAAGCACACCAACAGCGCAATGTAGTCCTCAGACTATGGTAGCATTTAAATGGCAATACATATTCAGCTGACAAACCAAAGAACAATTCTCTTTCATATTGTGGTGCGAAATGCAATGACTTCAAGAGCAAGCTCTTCCAGAAAGACATTTTAAATCAGCTTCTAAAAGCAATACTGAAACCAATGGATTATCTTGCTACTATAAATCACAGTACAGCTGTCATTTCTATTCATCAACTGAAACCAAGGTGGCCAGACATTGGCATTCCCTCACATTAACTAAGGAATGCACAGAAGTAACTAAACAAATGTCCTACAATGCTTAAGTACCTCCCTTAATTTAGTAGTAAGGTCACAAGGATCTTCAGGAAACAAGTTAGAGTAAAACTGCAGAGAAAAAACCTTGCATGGTTTTAAGGAGAATGACACTTTTGTTTCTATTGAACAAGAAAGAGCAAACATTAATAAACTTTTTTTAAATTAATTTCAATGAATAGTGTAGCACACTTCCAATACTGCCTTTTCTAAGGTTTGTTAATTGTGCTTATACAAAGACCTTGAGTGTGTTTACATTAATATGGTAAGTTCACTATGCCTTTATTTGGATGAGAGAAAAGTTGGGCATGTCTCTTAACTACTTAAAATGACATTTGAATCTTAGACACTCAAAGTAAAATCTGCCCTCGCAGAAAACAAATTAAACCAGAAATGTAAGACCAGTCCAAGCTTTAAATAAGTGTCACAAATGCTCCTGATCTGCACCTAGAAGATTGCTAGTTCTTTTTGAAATATGAGCCAGCTGTAAAGAATCTGAGTTCACAGCTGCACAACAATTTTACACAAGTTAGCGATTCATTCTATATTAAGTTACTACATTTACTAAATATAAGACATATTCCATTAGTAAACTTTTTCAGAATTATTTGAACACATAAAAACACAGTCCAGTAATTATTTTTACTGTAGAACAGGTTCAGACAAAGATTTAAAATAGCTTGAAAAAGGTCAAATACTCCCATAAGCTACTTCCAAAGAAGAAATACATATTACTTGCCTTGCAACATAGGCTACATCTACATTTAACACTTAAAATGTTTTCAGAAGACAGGATGAGCAACCATTTGAAAACAGGAGAAATCACATCAACTGAAGTGACACAAATCTGAACTAACAGGCCTTCCAGATGGTCTGATTAATAACCAAAATGAACAGAGAAATTGCTTTTGCTGTGCTATTGACTTTATCAGTTTTATCCCTCTACATTAAGAAGTTCTAATGACTGGTACTCAACTAATAATGAGGGCTAAGCTATTCAAGAGCTTATGGGTCATGCCCAAAGAGAAGGCCAAAAAAGAGGATGCTACACTTGCAATCTAATCACTTAGAAGATCAAGATGTAGTCTTCGTTACAGAAGCAAAAGGAATCTCCACACTGCAGTTGCAAGCACTTGTGCTCTTGGTACCTGGGCCACCCTGACATGTGCTCAAAGGGCAACACAGCAGAGCACAAGCAATAGGGCTTTGTAGAGTGCATTAAAAATCCTTTCTCCAAGTTAGCTGGCTTAGCCAACGCTGAGAGGCACTCTACTGGAACTGCTACTCAAGCATAGATGCAAGTACATTTACTTCTAAGCTGAGTGAAGGTCAATAGCAGGCTTGGCTGCAGAATGAGAAAAGGTAGCTCAAGATCCTAGAAGAAATGAGACTGATGACTAAGAGAATAATGACCCTGAACTTTGAAAGAGGAGACTGCAGCTTGTTCAGACTGCTGTATGGCAGCAGCTTACAGAAGCAGTTACAGAAGCTCAGGAAGGGACAGTTGGATCTCCAGGTGGTTAAGGGGGAGTTAGGTGAGAAATGCCCAGACTCCACAGATGACTGCAGGGAATGCTGAGGTCCATAGAAGTAACGGCATATGAGGCTGAGATTAACTAAGCATGAGAAGTACAGGTGTATGAAGACTGGTAACCATGTGGGAAAAGTAATTAGGAGCAGGCTTTTACTAGCACTTAGAAAGGTAATTATAAGGGCAGCAAGAAGGAGGGCCAGAAACCAAAAAAGAGATGACAAGATATTCAAAGACAGGATGGGTGCTTTCTGCAGGCGAGACAGACAGCCCTGCACTTATTCTCTGCAGCCAGAGCAAGCTAACAAAGGAAACCCTCCACCCTGACCATGCAGTAGGGATCAGGCTGATGTCCACAGCCAGGGGGACTGGGGTGAGAGACTGGATGCTTTCCCTGGTTAGCATGAGGACAGACACATGTGGGCAGATGGATCGTGTATTCTGCTGTCACCCATTTCAGTCCTGACAGCACCTTTGTAACACTGATCTGCAATCAATACCTGTAAAACTATCTGGGTACTAAATTGCATGTATCACACATTTTCCCAGTAACTTGGCTTCAACCTGCTTTATTTATTCTCTCCGTACCAATACAGGGATAAACAGAGAAAAATATACTGCATTCCTCCTGGAAGACATGATGAAATTCACAGAGGAAATTACCTTCCTCGGCAACCCCTTAGAGCTATGACTAACCCGTCCATCCAGCATACTCGCCTGTTAAGATCTGCCCCTGGAGAAAAGTGTATATATGTGTGTTAGCAGTTAACAAAATAAAGTGCCTGAGAAGTAAAATATTTCAAAACACTGCCTCCTCTTTACCTTCTCTCCTATCCAGGAGGCCAGACTAAGTAATTACTCCTTTTCACCCTGTTGTTTGTTTACATTTTCTTATGTTTTCAAAGCTGTCCTTTGAAATAAAAAAGACAAATTTCTCTTTTATGCAAGCATCGAGTTTCTCCTTCACCAAACTCAAAGGCTGCCTATGTTAACACAGGACTTGTGCAAGTCTTCTGGCAGCAAATTATTCTTGATAGCAATTTGTAATGAGAGGATACTGGAGAGAATAATAATGTACCATATCTTAAAGATGCTCACTCACTAGAATAGATATGTGTGTGCCTATATGTGCATACAAACATGCACAAACATTTTATTTTTATATATATTTTCTATATAATATATATATAATTTTATATAACACATAAAAATGTAAAGGACTACTGCTTTCTGCACTCAGTCAACAGAGTTTAAGAGAATCTTAGTGCACAGACATGCCAGGAAAGACAGCAATGGGGAAAGTGGACAACAGCCTGAAATGCAAACCTGACAGGAGCATTAAGCAGCCTATTTTCTCTGCAGGATTTTTAGTGGAGCAACATCTATCAAGCTAGCAGTAAATCTCCACAGAAAGGCTGAAATACTTTTCGGAAAATGCACACAGAAGGTAAAGGGAGGAAAGGATTATCATTCCAGGTTGTGCCATAAGTTTGTTTTGCAGAACGTAAACCAAGGTTGCTTCTAAATGCAGAATTCAAACATACCAGACTTTGACGGACTTTCATATAAATTAAACTGACTGATCCATGTATCAGTGGATGTGCACTGAATTTCAAGTGAGGGAACTGCAGGGTTTATTTAGGTAGACTAGCAGTCTGGAGAGAAGGGAAGAAGAGTGCCAACAAACCAGAACAGAATCTCCAAATTATCTCCCATATTTATTATCTTCTGACTTTTTGATTACACTTCCATATATTTCATAACCTTGACTATACCTCTCCTACTCTTTCCAAACAACTAACTGTTTTTTTTTGCATTTTAATACAGGAATGACTTATTAGTAGCTTTGCAAAGCTGAGACTAGAAATCATTTTGATGAAGGACCAAATCCTGGCACAGAGACGTGACAAGAAGAGAACTGTAGACTACTCTGTCTACATCAATATCAGATACTAGATGGCACACCATGCTGAAACCCAGAAAGAGGCACCGGGATTCTGAAAATTCAGCCTTACATCATCTGCCAGCTGGTTAAATCTGTGTGGTCATCCTTCTTAGCCCTAATCTTCTGCCACTATCCCTTACATTCAACACAGAAAGAGCTACAGTCAGATCTTAAAGATGCTGAAAAATCACACAAGTGAAGGGGTAGGCAACGCGTCTAATGAAATTGTTCAAGTTTATGCTAGTCCTTCTTTTTTAAAATTTCTCAGTTGATAAAATTAAAAAGCATCTTTTATAATAGGCTTATGTATCTTAAACATAACTACGTTAATGGCAGCACAGCATAGGAAGACCAGGTGTTCCTCAGTCTAGTAATCTGTCACATTTTAGTTCATTATGCCGTGCGCTGACAAGTTTGAAAACTTTAGCCTTCTCTGTATGAAATTCCACAGATATCAAATTAATTTACCATGTACCTTTGAACACCTTCCTGCTCCCTTATGACTACCCTATGCCCCATGAGATTTCAGAAACTTCACATCTTAAAACAATTTCAGGTGGCTGTCATCTGGAAAGTCAACCTGTCAAAATTAATTTCCCACCCATACAAAATGTGAAATGATTCACATGTATGTACAAAAATAGACGGAGCAAAATAGATGCTATTCAGTCTAGTGCAGATGTTTAATCTTTACCAAACACACTGAGTCTTCTGAAAAGTAATTTATGACCAAGGAGCAATGTCTAATCACGCTCAAAATGAGACTGTAATATATCATCTCTAGATACTCCAATTTCTTTTTAAGTAATACACTTTGGAGGTTGGCATTTAGCTATAAGGCTGAAGGGCAAATATGGGGAAAAAAACCCCCCATGGTTCTCTATTGTACTTCAGGAGTTTTGTCTTCTATTGTATACAGCAAATGTACCTTCTGCAGTAAGGTTTTGTCACGGTTTAGGAATGGTACTCCCCAGTTTAATACTCCCAATAAAAGCATGCTGCAGCTCATTCCTCCCTTCTTTTTCCCCCCCTCCCTCCTGCAGGTATCTGGAGAGGAGAACTGGAGGCACAAAAGGTAAAGATCATGGGTTGAGGTAAGAACAATTTACTGGAAAGAGCAATCAGACAAGAAAACAATATTAATAATGTAAGTGTACAAAAGAGGGAGTGATTGACATGCAAAAAAGCTGGCCATACTTACAGGGCATATTCTGCTAGAGGCAGTTTGAAAACATCAAATACTTCCTTGTTCTTCATTAAATAAACTGAACGCAAGTAGGATACGAAACACTGAAAGAAAAATAAAAGTATTCAACAAAAAATAAACCATTCAATTACCAACACAAGAAATACATGTTATACTGTTGCTCTAAAAACAAAACGGAATTTCACTATTAGGTGGTCTAACATCGATTTCACACTGAAATTCTTTCACACAGTACCCATCAGCCAAAATTTATCACTTCTACAGAAGTGATGCAACTTCAAGCACTCAACTATTTTATTATATGCATATTAATTCGCCAAATTTCCCAACAGTATGTCGTATTTCCCTAGAAAGAAAGTATGACAAATTAGTCAGAAGGAAACATCACTGATTCAAATTTTATTTTTTCTCCCCACTTTTCTGAATGTTATGCTGTTCTGATACCTGAATTATATGGAAGCAAGAACAGGCTGGGTTGACATAATCTTAGTCACTAACAGAAAGTGATTCAACTCCACAGAGCTGCCTTTCTCTGTGGCCTAGGATGATTCACACAACCGTGCATTTACCATCAGCTCATCACATGCACACAGTCAATGAACACAACTCAGCTGACCAGTGTAAATTCACCATACAACATCTACTAAGACCAGTCCAAGGCTGAAGTTTCAATTAATCCCAGACTTTCACCAAGAAAACTGGAAGCATTGCATAACAGAATAACATAATCTTGCACTGCATTTTCCCTCCATCCTTTCCAAAAGGAAAGATTCTTACTCTTCTCACGTTTCTTTTACATAGTCTATTTCTACCTATCAGCAGCAGCATAAATATTGGAATATTTTAAGTGTCAGAAAAGATTCTGTTGTTCATAACTTAATTGCTAACACATGACAAAACTCCTACCATGAGGCTTAAACCACCAAACACTCATAGTAACAGCAAGTTAAGCTCAGAGGGTTATATTCAAGCATGCTATATAATCACACCCTTGTTCTGCTATGTGCAGGCACCTGTTAGAGAAAATTAATGTATTAATAATTTATGTAGAATTAAAAAAAACCCAAACTATTTCTTGTTAATCTCAAGTAGAGGAAGAAAGACCCAACAGCCAGGAGCATTGATTTCTTATGGGGATTCTTTAAATGCTTATAAGAGAAAAAACACTTCCAAATGTGAAAAGATGAGACAGGAAATTAAGCAATGTCATCAATTCATTCTTTTCTCCTCTGTAAATTGATATAAAAAATATTAACTGTAAGATATGTACAGCTAAGAGATGTACTTTTCAAGCTACCCAATACTTCAATCTAGTAGTAAATTTTCATTTGCTTATTTTTCCAAATGCTAAGTTTCTCGGGTAAAGTTTCCTTCTTGATTATGTCTTTCAATTAATTTTAGTGATGGAAAGTGTGAGCTCAATCCATTCAGCTGCTATCAAAATTGAGGTGCAGAATAAACCACTTCTTTGCTCACATTAAATTATTAATCATTTTACAAAGATAACTAGAATGTTTAGGAAAAGGCTTCAAATTTGACAGATCTCATTAATCTATTGTTGTCTAGCAAGAGACAAAAATCAACAAAAGCCTCTTTTTTCTCTGCACTGACAGATGGAAAAGAGCAGATTAAACAAGAAGTATCCTTCCTGTGAATTGAGACTTGCAGATCTGAAGATCTACATGAGTCACTACCTGCCACTACTTTCACGAGCGTTGAAATCCCATTCTGTCTGTTGGATAACCTATAAAGCCATCCATTTACTTTACTAGTATATATTGGGTACAATGGTCTAGAAAGTAACAAATGATAAAGGGCAGAAAGAACACAACTTTTGCACCTGTATCAAGCTCTATGATAACTACAAATGAACTACCAAACAATTGCATAGAAGCATTGTTCTACTTTACAAGAAGAGAAAGTGTATGCTTTTCACTGCTTGTTGTTGTTGTTGTTTTCTCTCAGTTCTCTTAAGACTTGGCCAGTCTGCAGACACACACTGGGGCCAAGAGAGAACAAGTTTAGTCATTCTGAACTTTCTTCCTGCTCCTTTATCAATTGCTGTTGTCCCTTGCTATATTTGCTCTTTTGGTATGGCTTTCAAGGGTTTTTTTTAATAACTGAACATTGCAAAAATATTACGTGCATTAACTTACACCATTATGGAAAATGTTACAGTTGGGCATCAGAAACATATTACAGCTCTGTTAGAAGAGTAGCTACAGACCCCTAAAACCACTGAAGATTATTGTACAAATACTAAATATATAAGGAAAAAGTATCATGCTCTATGAATTTACCACATTTAAATTTTGATCTATTGAGCTATTCCTTGGATAAGTATTAAAACATACACAATTCAGCTGATGTGCTGTTGTGACAAAATTCAAAAGTAACAAGGTATGACTGGAATCTCAGGCTGTAACACTCTGCATGTCCCTCTGGGTGTGATGAAGAATTTAACGAACAGATATCATTTCAGTGCCACAGTAACATTCAAAGAAAAACAGATTCTTTTTTTAAAGCATTTTTCAAAACTGACTGAACTGACATATTAAATATTAAAATAAATGCCAAAATGCAGCATCAGTCTATGAGAAGAACTGCAGAGGTTTCAAAGAAGCCCCGATATGATTCATGCTGTCTTTCCAAGCAACAGCAGAGGAACCATGCCCTACCAAATGAACCATGTAGTTTGTTGAAGCAGTCAGTAATCAAGAAATTTTTTTTTCCTTTTTTTATTCCTTAACCAAGTAAAAGCACCTTGAAGTAAATCAACAAGCTTAGAGGACACAACAACTTAGACCTCATGCCCTTCACACAGTAGACTACAACCTATCTGAACTTCTGTGCATAGATGTGCTGTTTGACTATCTGATTCATTCAGGTTGGAAATTTATTTCTTACATTACAGATGTCAAGAATTTGGCAGTTTGCAACAGACAGGCTAGACAGCACAAGACCCATGCCTTTGAGAAATTCAGCATTCCAGATAAAGATCCAAGGTCAGGATCTCATTTGCATTGATTTTATTTTTTCACATTGATATGTCAGACTATGGGGGCACATTTACATAGTATGTCTGAACATTCATACTTAAACTTTATTAAGGAGGGACACTTCTGTGATAAACCACCTGTCCATGCCTCAAGTTTTTCAAAAACTGAATGTACATATAGTTTCTCTTCAAGAATGACACTTCTCTGCTATCCAAAAATTAAAAACTGCAACAAAAATGGCTTGAAAGGGTATTTCTATGGTAATTAACATTTTTTAAAATTAATTTTTTATCTGTAGCACTAAGTCTATATTTGATTTTAATCTTGTGCTATTTTGAAACTTTATCATTATTTCCTTTTGCTCAATTCAGAATGATCTTTCTCTGCCTTTTAAGAGACCTTAAAAAGCCAAGGACAGAAACAGAGGTTTGTGTTTTCATTCCAAGTGACATGATGTTGGCTTCCTCCCACTCTAATCCTCCCCCAACCAGCTGCTCTGTCACTTCCAATACAAACTGCTGTTAACTGCACCTTCCCGTGGCAGTTGAAGAAGATGGTGATGGCAAGTCACCAGTACCCCTGGCTTGTGCCACATTCAGATGAGGCTTATGCTGACATTCCACGCTGCAACATGGAATTCTTTGTGCACTACAAAAACCTGGGACACCTAAGTGCCAAAACCAGTTTTTAAAAGCAGTCCCTCGAACATTGAACATTTCATTCGCAAAGTTCCCAACTGACTTCCTCAGGCACTTTGATTTAAAACTCCCTGTTTGGGAAAGTAAGAATGACAGTCCTCTGACCCACTAAGTGTCCTACTGCAGGCATGCAAGCTAGGTCACATCACACAGGCTACACCTCAAAGGGCAAAGAAACCACCATTCATCTATCCCAAAGGGTTTTTAAGGTATCTATGTCAGGAGACTTCATAGAAGTGCTTATTCCTCTCTGTCAGCTATAAAAGAAAGCTCAGGCAGACTAACTCACAGAGGACATCTAAAGCTAGGCAAGATGAATCTCGAGAGTTTTAAATATTTCAACTTGACTTGCTTTACATCCCAGTTCAACAGAAAGGTTAAAACACTTACTTTAAGCATTCATGACCCACTTTTCATTTTACCCTTCCACTGGAGTTTACCAGAATACCTTCAGGTGTCATCAATTCCCACACTAGCTCACACAAATAAAAAGTTATTAACTCTAATTCAAAATCTCTGCAATTTTGTATATCTCTGGCTTTGGCATTTCTGGATTTCTCACCATCTAGCCTTTGGTAGTGCTCTTTTAATTTGACCTACATATATAACAAAAAAATTACATGACAGTTTTCCTTTTATTCTTCCAATCATGTTTCCCTGCATCTCAATTTTTTATAGTTTGGAAGAGACTTGGTACAACTACAGAATTCATAGGGTCAATATATACACCTTTCTAAAAAATGCAACAAACAAACTAACCAACCTCAGAAAATGAACATGTTGCAGTGCTTCAATAAAACAAGTAGTATACTCCATCCCACAGAATTCATGGCTTAAAAATATTATAAAACCAGGGAAATATCAGCAAACATGCTTAGTGATGGCACGAGGCAGTGCAATGCCCAGAAATGTTCCATAGGCCATCCTCCATGGAAAATGCCTTTTACAACCAGCTCATTCTAGTCCAGGAACCTACATAGTTATTTGAAATCTTCCTACCTTTCTCCAGCCTGATAAAAATCTTGGTGATATTCACATATTACCCATGGAGTTTCCCAACATTAATCGGCACAGCAAAGAAATCACGTTCACAGTTCCATTTATAAACTTTTCTATCTTACCTGGAAGACCTGTTCTAAGCTATTTTGCTTCTCATTTAAAACCTAATCAAAGCTAAAATGTTTTATTCAATGCACTGGATTTTACCACTGAGAAAAGACAAACTGTCATATAGTCAGAAGACACGACAATAAAAATTAATCAGGAAGGTAGGCATGTGAGTCCTACATGGTTTTGCATTTTTAATTTTGGAGTCAAGTAATGACATTGACTACTTTTCAGTAACCTTTATTATTATTAGTTCAAAATGTTCTACATCAGGGCCCCAAGAAATATCCTCTCAGAGAAGTTGAGGTTGAGAGGAACCTTAGGGGACCGTCTAGTCCAAACTCCTGCTCAAACCAAGGTCAGCTAGAGCAGGCTGCTCTGGAATGAATCCAGCTTTTGATACCCAACAGCTGGAGACTGCACAGCCTCCCTGTGCAACCTGTTCTAGCGTTCCCTCTCATAACACATGTTTTTGCCTTGAATTTAAGTATATAAATTTTGCATATAAATTTGTGCCTATCTCCTTCTCTTCTGCTACTGGGCATCACTCAAAAGACTCTGCATCCAATTTATGCTTCTCTCCTTCATTGGTCTTGTCTCCGATAAGCCAACATCTTTCTTGTACGGGAACAAAACTGCTGAGAAGCAGTAACTACTAAATCAGAAACTACTTTCATACCCAAGACTCTCAAATAAGGATGTCCTCAAATACGCCTTAACTTTGGCACTACAGCAACAAGCCAAGGAGCTCTTCAGGTGTTACCCTCACGAGCCCACACTGAGCCCATCTCAACTCACACACGCTATACAGGCATACTTGGCACCAAATGACCATTGTTTCTACCGACATCATGCTTTAAAGCTTAAAAATCAGAACAATGTATCAGTTCCAAACACTGCTTCTAGGGCATATGTGAGCTGGTCAGTTATTCAAACAGCAGTTCTATTCAACTAGCTTGCCCCAAAAACTGCAGTGCAGCAGATGACTTACCCTTTGAGCTTTGTCTTTTAATTCCTGATCTTGAGCTAAGAAAGCCTGCATCCTCTTTTGGATGTCTGTAAGTTTTTCAGGATTAATTCTAACAAAACAAAACAAAAACAAAACATACACACAAGAAAGTTAGCTTTAACTGTTAGAATAAGCCAAAATAAGTACCTCTTATATTCTCAGGAGTATCTTCACATCTTTTATGCTGCTTTAAAATGCATAAAGTTATAACCATTCTGAAACAGCACAGAATGAAACAATATTAAAGATGAAGCATATACTCCTCAAACTAACAGTACAGAAAAGACAAACGGAGCTCAGTTTTTATTTAGATACAGTTTTCACTGAAGGTGGAGAATCATCTAAAGCAAACAAACCAACAAGAGAAAATTTCTTGATTTTATAAAAACAGAAAATACAGAAGCAGCATAAATGAATTATAGTACTACTTTAAATCAAGATCAAAGTCTTTATAAGGAAATCGTCAGCATTTTTAAAAGATCCACTGTGCTGGGAATACTTAAATTTAAGTACATCTTAGAAAAAACAGCCAGGTGAGCAATAATAAAGGACATTGAGATTAAACAGATTTAAGAGCTAATCAAGATTTTGATCAAGTAAATAAATAACAGTGACTGTACTATAGAAAATGCCATTAAACCTACTAAAAAGATATGCAGGCTCTCTCCCAAATTCTGGATTTTTACACTTATTCCAATGATACCTACACTATTGCAGTTTTACTTGCCCAGATCTTTTCTCATCTACCTCTGATTTTTATCTGCTAGTGCCACGCAAGAGTATCATCTAACCTACCAAACATGGTAGGAGATTACCCCTCAAGAAGAGGTCAAAAGAGGTGCACAACTACCACATTTTTTAATTTGACTCTTGCTGCTGTGTGCCATGTCATGCTGTACACCAAAACACAGCCTCTGCTGAAGGAAGTCAAGGGCAAAAAAAAGAACAAAATCATTACCCTTCACACAGCAGTAAGTCGGTCTAAAAATCATGCCTGATGAAAATAATATGCAAGAAACATTTTATACTCTTTTTTATAACATGATTATGATCATCTATTATTCTTACTAAATATGAAAAGCACAGACATCAAACTAGATTCCCTCATGATTTCAATTTCTTAACTGTTCAGATACAGCCAAGGGAAAACTGCTGCATACACAAGCTCCATTTAGCTACAGTTTTAGTGAAAAATCAAAAAACTGAGTTCCAGTTTCCAGCCAGCACATAATTGGCTCTAAAAATGTAAAGACATAAGAAACAAAAGAAGAGGCACAACATTTTGAGTGGAGGACAAACTGACTAACAAATCTTCAAAATATAATTATACAAGAAGTAAAGAAGGGATAGCATGAGGAAAAAAAAAAATTAACAAACACCAGTCATAAGGCAGTCCAGAGAGGTGTTGGATTGCTGCTAAGTTATGGGAAAGCTATTAAGATATGACCTCAAGGCCCTTAAATAAAGCAGTGCCTTTTTTCCCTTGTCTTCACTCAAAGTGGCAGCTGCAATCAGACAGCCAACAACAGCTATAGCACAGTCCAAGCTCACACCAGAATCACAAATCACGGGATAACAGGTATCAGATGAATCAGCTGGGGCAAAAGAAATTTGCTCCATAGCAACTAGAGAAAGTAACAGCACTTGACTCATAGTTGTATCTATTCTTAAGAATTCATCTAAGACAGATTAAAAAAAAATCCTATGAGATAGGTCAGGTAAATATAGTGCTTATATTCCAAGGGGGCAAAAAAAAAAGAAGTTAAATGATTAACTTTTTCTTGATACCAAAAAACCCCCAATTTGTAAAGATCTAAAGAAAGCGAGCCAACACACAATGGCTAACATAGCTTAGTCAAAAGCAAAACATTACTCATCATTCTCATTATCCTCCACAGCAGCATTAGCAGGTTTTAAGAAGAGGAAAGAAACAGCAGATGTCATATTTGGTATCAGCAAAGCATCTGGCAGTGTACATTCTCACAAACTAGGGAAATATAGTCTACACAAAATCTAGCAACGCAAAACTGGCCTTGGAGCTGTATTCAGAGAGCAGTCAAGTCTGCAAACTGCTCACTGTTGTCACTGTCAAACTCAAAATGAACACCCAGTTCCAAATCTATAATTCATTATTCTCTGTGACTTGATTACTGTAGGAATTAGTTATTGGAGAAATAGAATTCATTACTTATAGAAGACTATATGTCATTGAGGCTCCAAGCATAATGAACAACAACGTAAGAAAATGTAGACAAAATGCAGGAACATTTTGTGGCCTTCGTATAAATTTTTTAGTAATTTAGTTGAAATTTGCAAGAAATGGGTTTGAAGAAGACAAAAATCCACAAGACACTTCACAGCACGTCAAAATAACGTGGTATACATCTATGCAATGTTAATCGAGAATGTGGTGCCCCAGGCACATTTCGAGGTTGTTTGTCAATGAATAACACAGAATATTGGAAAAAAAGTAGTAATACTGGATTCTCTCCTCTCCAATACTGTATCATTACAGTCACTCACTGTCATCTTCCTCTCATGCTGGAATTCAAACACTGAGAAAGTTGGCCATTGTTACATTGTATTTTGGCTTTAACGAGTTTGTATATGATTTCTTTATGAACAAATAAAACCCTTTAAAAAAAATTATATACATGTGACTATTTGGAGTCTAAAAGCTAAACACTGAAATTAATTATTGCAATTTATAAGCTTGCCTAAATAGCTAAGAACTAGTGAGCTAGAACCAACCATACAAAGACTAGAAAGGCATTTTATGACATAGCGTGTCACTTTAAGTAGGCTGTGTCTACTTTTACTCTGTGATTACATATCTTATATTTAAAGAGCAATATACCTTTTTGAAACTGCTGTTTGCCTAGCAGTTGGCCACACTTGACTGCGATATGAAGTAAACATAAATCCAGCTTGCTTGGTCTTATGAACTGATCCGACAGCAGTCTCTAAATTTCTGGGCTGATACACAGCTTGATGTCCTCTCCTTTTCCCCCATTTTAATATCAGGATACAAGTACTGTTTTAACTAGATATTCTCTTTTCCCCACTTCTCTCCAAAGCAGAATTTAAACAAAAAAGCTCAAAAGCCAACAGAAGGAGCATGCTGCAGTGATGCAGCAAAACAGTTTCCATATTCCACCCCGCTTCCAAGAAGCAGCAGGTTTTGCTCTGTGCTCTGTCTGGAATGCGTCTCCCTAAGGTTACACTTAACAGCCTGGAAGGCTGGAGAGAGGAGGAAGAGCTGGGACCTAAGAAAGGCTGCTCGCATTTGCCAGCCTCACACAGGCAGATCATGGACAGGAGCATAACTACGCTCATTAGTGACACCAATGTATTGGCCTACAGCAACAATGGTAATTGGGAGGTTTAACAGATCCCCCAGTATTAATACTACTATCATGTGGAATAGGTATTCAAGTATTCTGTTAAAAAAAAAAAGGGTGTTTTGTTGCTGTTTTCTTAAAAAATTCACTTTTTTCTCATAATATTAAAGAAAGCAATATTATATCTTGGGTGTCTACATACTTGCACTTCCTGTGGTAAAATTTTCTAGACACAAAATTTGTTGTGATAGCCCCTAAGGAAGCAGTTCTTATCTTACTATCCAACAAAATTGGATGTGACAAAGTAACCTCAAGGCATTATCAAAAACAATTTCAGTTTACAGCTTACATGTAAAACTTTGAAATTGAAATTACAGACTCCTTAAAAAGTGTGTATACTATTTAATACTTTCAAAGTAGCTTTTTGCCATATCTGAATCCCCTAAAATACAGTATTTATTACTGCATAGTTTGCATTTTCTCTGTCTCTGTTTGAACCATGACAAACTTCTGTATTCTTAAAAGCACTAGCTGTAAATTGGAAGCTTGTGCTGACTAGAAAGGATTAGTATACTAACGACCTCTACAGGGAGCTTAGACTTAAAACTGAAAATTAAGAAATGAGCCTAAACCCCAGTCTTTTGAATAAGTATTCAGGATAAAGTTCCTCCTATCTCTCCCTTCAAATTATGCAACTGTTTTAAAAGCTCTCTCCAAATGAAACAAAGGGACACTCAGCGCTGTTTGCAAACCAGAAAATATAAAACAAGGAAAGTAACAGAGTTCTTGCACCCACTACACCACACAAGAGCTTAACGAGAACAGCAAAACAAAGACTTTAATTGACAGCAATGTTTTATAAACAAGCTTTTCAGGAAAAAGCTTTCAGAGTGGATTTCAGAAACCTCAAGAGTTAAACTCTGTTGGCAGTGAGCAATGCTCATTATCTTCTACCTTCCAAGTCAGAATTCTTGAGAATCTATAAGTAGGTGAAAAAGCACAAACATCACCAGAAGACTTCAAGAGAAGACCTGGAATATGATCCATGGGGTCGATACAACTTCTTCAACAATTTATAAACTGAGAAAATACACCAGGGTTGTATTAATTGGGAAACTGGCTAGAAATAAATAACCTGAGAAAATCTGTAGTCAAAAACGTTTAGAATTAAACTAGTTTGCAATTACATGTATAAATGTTTAAGGATTTTAGTTACCTTCTTATAAGTATGATGTTAAACCTTTAAATCTTAACCACACTAGGCAGACAATTCCAAGCAAATGCATTCCCCTTCATTACAATGTTACAAATACTATTAAGGTTTGTTCTGCAGATTGAAGAACTGCATCTTGGAGCAGGCTCTTAAAATATATCATCAATCAAAAGCCCTGACTTTTCTAACACTTATTCCATTTAAGACCGTTGCTTAAATATATTTATTATACCTATGCCCTAGTGGCTTGGTACAAGAATGAATTTTTGGGGTGGTGTTAAAAAAAAGCAGAGTGTTTTCCATTGAAATAACATCAGATCAGCAAGAATATGTTGAGATGCAGTCACGAAGGCCTCTCCACAGACACATCTAACTTGAATTATAAATAGAATATGCATTTAATGGGATGAGATATTTGCCCTATTAAAATTGGATTATTATCCTGGTACAAAAATACCTGTTTCTATTTACACAGATAAATACAGGCTAAAGAGGCTTTTTTAGCATTTCCTATGAGAAGCTATTCAAACAATTAACAGCATTACTGAAGAAGTTGAAAGCTTGGCTGGCAAAGAAAGGGGAAATATTTATACTGTGTATGAGATCAGACAATTATTTACAGAATTATAAAAATTAATTATTTGAATAACTATCATTTTAAGACGGAAAAAGACAAAGTTGGGAAAAAGAGACAATTTTCTGTGGTGGTTATATAAAAGATCCTTTAAAGCACTGTGATGCTTAAGGGAAAAGAAAATACTAGACTTCAATTCAGTTTCTTTACTGATAGTCCACATTCAGCTGCTGGGTTTTTGTTTGGTTTTTGCTGTTGCTGTATGGTTAGAGTTTTTTTAACATCAATGTAAATGAAAGCTTTAAGTACAATTAAACTTTTAGTAGTGTCTCACTGCATTCTAGTCTTTATTTTGCAGTTTTGAAGTTCATGCATGTTCTACACGGATTTGATATATATGTTTGACCAGAAACAGTAGATGTACTTCATTGGCTGCTGTGTACTCAGTTTGTTACAAAAAACCAGCATTCACAAGTGCGGTTCAGAAGTGCTTCTAAAATGGCATATCCTACACATCAAAAATACTTGAAATAAAACTAAACCTTAAATCTAGCAAGTGCTATATGCATTGTTGCTATTCTCTGCAGAAATGTTACCTTGTTAGTTTTGAGCAGACCTGAAGATTTAAGAAATGAGGTGTAACAACCCCCTGAAGTTTCACCCTAATTTGATTGCTTCTCAAATATGATTATTATACAGACACTTTCTTCTTACAGTTAATTTTCTTCTTTGCTTAGGTATCTGTACCTTCACATTCAAACCACAGCTTTTCACAGTGAAACAGTCCTAGCCTTGCTCATATTCACTTGTACAGAAACTTACCTTCCTCCCTCATCATCCTTCTCTGATTTCTTCTATCTCTACTGTATGATTTTTGGCACAGTGTGACCTGAACTAGATAAGCACTCAAAATGGAGTCAGGCTCATACCCCATTTTCCGGCTTGTTTTCAATTCTTCTTCCATATTGTCTTCACATTATCTTTTCTCTTTCAATTAAATATTAGAATGACAGGCTCAAAGAACAACAAATGCCTTGAAAGTCAGTTCTATTTGTACTGAGAGCAGAGATCTTTCCATCGGAATACTCTCTCTAGTGTGTTTAGTCATATCTTTTTTTTCCTGTCCTTCAACTAACTGATTCAGAAAGGGCATGACAAATTGGAGAAATAGTCTAGAACTAAAGAAAAAACAGATAAGAAAAACAAAAATGATAACAGGTATAAAAAAACACACACGGACAGATTAAAGAAATTGTAATTGTTTCATCTGCAAAAGAAAAGAAGATAAAGAGACCATGAAAATGTTCAATTACATAAAACGTAGCAGCAAAGAGTAAGAGAATACATAATTTTCCATATATTCTTGGCACAGGACAAAAGATATATTTCATTTAAATTACTTACAAGGCTTATCAGACACTTGAAGAAAAAAAATGTTAGTGGTAGGAACTGCTAAGTATAGACAAGATTTTTTTGGGAAATTGTGAACATATTAATTGGCATCTGATAAGAATGATTTGTGCAGCTCATCCTGCCTTTGGGAACAGCA
Organism: Anabacerthia variegaticeps; assembly: GCA_035583185.1. Lineage (NCBI taxonomy): Eukaryota > Metazoa > Chordata > Aves > Passeriformes > Furnariidae > Anabacerthia > Anabacerthia variegaticeps. The sequence continues at coordinate 42,852,921 of JAWWEW010000001.1, read as the reverse complement.
ACAGAACAGGAAACCTCTCAAGGTCTTTTCCTTCTACAACACTACCAAAACTAACTGATTTCCATGGTTTGTCCAGCTCCAGGCAATTCAAGCATTTTATCAGAATTGTCATAGACTCATCACACATTATTCTTGTAGAAAGAAGGCTGAGTAAGAGACAGGCCATTAGTCACTTACTTGATTTCACTGATAGGTACTTTCCTCTGTGCCAGCTGTTCCACCATGCCTTTTTCTTCTGAGGGAAGCAATACTAACAAAGCTTCACCACCTTCTTTGTATCTGATCAGAACGGGAAAAAAAAAAGAGAGACCTCAAACAAACATGCAAAATTAGATTTCTTCTTGATGTTTTCAATAATCAAAGAGAATTCACATTTGCTTCCTTATAAGCAGTCCAAAGAACAGACAAAAATCCTCATTTAACAAAGGGAAAAGAAGATGCAAATCAGTTAAGTGATTTGCCAATATCTCCACTTGAGCTGATTTCAAAACTACACCTACAGACCTAAACATCTAGGGCTAAGTCATGGATTTAAATCAGTGGATCTTTTCTTCCCTCAATCTGAAATATTAGTGACAACCAAACGGCACTTGATCACAGCTTACAGTACCAGAAGATCCAGCTACTTCATCCACCCCTTACCAATAGGCAGGGCTTAACACTCAGTAAAAACTGATTCTCCTTTGCATATCAAGCAAGTCAAAGAAGGGAAGGGCTACAAAAGGATAAGTGACTTGATCGCAAATAAAAACTCATCCTTGCATGTTCAATAAAGGCTACTCTTCTAACAGGTCACAAAGGGATCACCAAAAGAAAAATATTAAAATAGGAGCTCTTTCATTTCCAGAAGCAGTTCCCAGGTGCAAAAGAAAAGATACAATCAGACTGACCTGAAATTCACTCTTCAGTGCACTTAACAGCTGTATCAAATGTAGATGAGTTGGTAATTACTTAAGATATATGGTTGGCAAAGACATAAATATTCTGCTACTTTATTCTCAAAGCATCTTCCTGTTCACTTTCTTCTTATGTAAGACAATGCCGGTTCCTACTTTTGGCAAATGTAGTGACTTAAGGACACTCATGTAGAAAAAAATTCCCAGTACCATTAGTAAACAAACAACACAATGGGTATAAGTTCTACTGAAGAAGTAGTAATTATAAGCTTTCATGCATTATTTAAGTCCATATCTACTGTAACACATGTACTGTTCCCTCATTTATAAGTACAAATAGTTCGTAAGAGTACAGATTGATAGGAGACTCTTGCACAGTATCATCTATTATGAAAAAAAATTCCAAATAAATTTCAGAAATATGCAAAAATTGGACAGAATCCAACAGATGAGAGCAATGTGTAGGACAAAGCAAAACAAGAGAGCTAAGTTACCACGCTGAGTAGCTTTAAACTCCCTTCTCTAAAGAGGCCTGATAGCACAGAAGGATGTTCTCAGGCACAGCCAACAAGAGTCAGAGCATTAACTGACAAAAATCAGTTCAGGTGGAATATAGGGAGCCCACATTTCTCCAAGGATAAACAGTTATCACTTGGCAAAAACAGTACTGCAGAATTGTTTGAAAACTATAAACGCTATCTGTCACAGCATAGCAAGCAATGCAAGTAGCAACAAAATCTGCAGTTAAAACAGTCTGACAGCTTTTATTACAGCTTTCCGCTTTCATTTGATGAATTTCAAAAATCACAACAAAATGCTCTTGGATGCCTGGCATTTTTTCCCCCAACGCTCTCTCTATACACGATGGGTGTGGAGACTGACTTTTAAAGATAATCTACAAATGTGTCGTAAATGTTTTCAGCATGAAATTTTAATCCTTACCTTCTAGATTTTGAAATTTTACATAAAAATAAAATGGATACGAGAGTCTCTGTCACATACCAACACCAGGTAAATTTACTGGTTATACATGCACTGGTTAGAGTGGTACCATACAAAAACTATACTGACTTGGCTTTAATCCATTTCATTAGCAGACCTAAAAATGTGCTTAATGCAGAAATATCAGCTTGTAGACTCTCTCTAAAACATTAAAAAAAACGGAGTTCCAACACAACACGTTGGTTTAACACAACTGATTATCTTTACCAACAGCACAACAGGAAGTAACTCACTGCTGACTAAACATCCCATGAATATTTGTGCCCTTTATACAATAATTGAGGTTGGAAATGACCTGCTTACATAGACCAAGTGCATCTTTTAGGAACACTCTGTATAATTCAATCCACCCAAAATCCACATGATATATCCACAAGGTGGGTGCCTTTCAGACACAGTCACTACCTGAACAAGCTATGAAACCCTGGAATGCCACTGAACCTTAGAGGACCTTGCATTTTATTGCAAAAATTCATGATCATAGTATTAAGAGAGCTAATTATTCATGAAAAGAACCTTAGCTCTCAGAGCACTGCTGGAATGCTGGATGAAAGTATTCTCTTTTATCTACCAGGCAAGAACACAGAGATAATAGTGTCGCCAATACCAGTCTCGCTGATTTAGAATACAGAATAACACACAGTTCTGCTCGTCTCTTCAAAGCAGATGATACGAAAGGAAAGGATTCAAACAAAAGCCATGTGAATGATCTGGTATCTGGAAAGAACGTCTGTTTAGTCTCTTAACAATCTTCATCATTTGTCAAGAAGAAAAGTCTTGATTGTACTATATAAACCTCTACAAGGGATGATTTTTTTCAGATTCCTTGAAGTTAGCAAAAGGCATGAAGTGATTTGTGTAGTTTCGTTGCTTGTGGCATTTCTTATCCCAGAGTGCCTGACTTGGCATTCTTAAATTGTTTCTTTATCATATCTCTTTTATTCAATGTGAAACACACTGTGAAAGGTCAGTGTCATACAAATCACAGAAAAAAATACTCATCAAGGGTCAGAGAGTGCAGATATCCTCTCTACAAGCCACAAACCCAAACTCTAGAATGATACAGTACAGGAAATCTCATTCTATATTTGTTTTGCTTTTATAGCTTTCTTGCAGTATCCACAAGGACCCTTTGAAAACAGGATGCAGGATCAGATAAACTTTCATCCTGACTCCTAAAAGGTGGTCTTGTGTTATTAATGCTAAACTCATTATATGATGAGTCAGTTATTTTTTTCACAAAGTACAAATCCTAAAGGCACATCTCAGAGATAATTCACAAAAAGAAAACATTCATTACATCTGGTATCTATGGACAACAACTATTTCAATGCTTACATTAAATCTTGCAAAGCCTTTATAAAGAAACAATCACATGAAAACAAACAGAAAAAAGAGACAGAGGTTTTCAAACACCTACTAAGAAAAAAACCCATAGAAATATTTCTCAGAGCTATGCCATCAGAAATTTCAAGGGACTGAAAGACATCTGGTAACTATTGATGCAGTGAAATCCTTTCCCTACATATTTTGGAAACATTCTCTTTCAAATGCCAAGTTTAAATGTCTTTGAAGTTAAAGAGAAACATCTTTGCCCAATTTTATAATGTGCATGTGACTTAATTAATTGAAACAGACAGTTTAGTAATAACACTGTTCTTCAGAGATAAATATGAAAATGAATACATTACAGAATTGATAAAGCTAAAAACCAAACGATCCTAAGTACCATCTGGGAAGGCTTTTATCTGTTCAGTGTCCCCAGTGGAGGTTTAGGTAAAGAAAGCAAAATTAAGCCTATAAAAAAGCTGTTTTAGTTGGGCAGAGTATTATCTTATTTCTCAAAAAAGAAAAGAACAACCTCGCAATGTGCTAATCAGAAAATTATGGTGTTAAAGATCAACTCAAAAAGAGAGGTTGCAGAGGAAAATTTAAGTTTTAGAAAGTGTTCTTTTATACTCAAAGCTTCTGCATTTGGAAACTTAGGAAAGCACAAGCTACTGAAAACTACCATAAGCAATAATGAAGAGAAAACTTAAATCTGCTCAAAATTTGTTTCTGTTACCTAAAACATAGGAGAAAAGAATATTCCTCGGTAACTTACAGGAATAAAGTTCTCCACTAAAGCAAACAAAAGAACATTTCTGTAATTATTTTCAGCAGATAAAACCTTTAAACCTTTATAGATAAAGCAGCAAAGAATCAATCTCAGCTACTGCAATTCTTCAGCAGGACTACTCCTTCTGCAGGTGAGAAGACATTAGAAGTTCCCTCCATTCATTCTTGCTGACTGCAACGTTCACGATGGCCATCATCACCAAAACCAAACATCTGTCCTAAAATGCTAATTCATCCTGGTGATTTATTATTCATTAAGTATGCACTTCAGCTCTGCTGAAGAAAAGCAAATTAAAACCCTCAAAGTAATCAAACTTTCTTGGAGCGTGTAGTAATTGATAATATTACTTATCTTGCTGTCTCCCCAAGGTGACCAAGAAACCAGAGCAGGGACTCATCCTTGCACTGATTTTAACAGTCTCTTAGGATTTAAGATACAATTCATTCCAGTTCTATGGGAAATTGCAGAAAGTCTTTGAGGGAAAAAATGTACTTCTAGTTCATATATGTCTTATTTTCTAGCATCTACTGGCTTCAATGTATACTGCTTATGAAAAAGTAACGTCTCTGCAACTCAATCTTGACTTACAAGCAAGGAAGCTGTGACAAATCATCATTAGCACTATAAAGCAAAGGGTAGGAATATTATATTTACACTGACTGCAGATGAGAAAAAGAAAGATGCCTGCAATCAAGGGCAAGCACCAAAGGCAGGACAAGAAGAAAGTGGAATAAATAATTTAGGACAAATGAGGTACTGGCCAATTAGAGGTAGAGAAAAATATTAAGAACACCATTTCCATAGCAAAGAAACAAGGGTTGCCAAACAGTTCCATTTCATTAAAAAAAAAAAAAAAAAATCAAATAATTAACACTAAAATCAAGAGGATAGTTTAATCACCATGACAGAATCTATCTTAAAGTTCTGCTAAAAATCACTCTGAACCAACAGCTGGTACCAAGCTTGAAGAAACAGCATGGCAACAATCCAGTGAAGACAAGATGAGGAAAAAAATGCTTTTCATGCAGACCAAATAGACACTCAACTGTTGCCTAATCTAACCTATCTTAACCCGACCCTTGATCAGATCCAGTGGATAGCTGCATATAACCCAAAGCCAATACAATACATCAAACAGTATTACCATTATAACAAAGGCAATAGATGAAAACATACTGTGATTATTGAACAATTTCACCTTGCCATGCAGCTAGAGTTGAGCTTGTTCTAGCTACGTTCAGAGTAATTCTACATCCTTGCCATAACCATTGTAGCATATAGTTCAAACACACCACATTTTAATTGTCAGTGATATACATGTTGCAGTGATACCAGAATAAAACAGGAATGAGAACCAAGTGACGCATGGTCATCAGGCATCAGGGTTCTGTTCTAAGGCAAACAACCAGCAGGAAAAAAGTCCTGGAGGGGGAACCGTAAGGATAACCCACATGGGTATGGAAACCTTACAGGCAACGGTATACAGGTTGTCTTGAACAGATATATTATAACGTGTTTCCCTAACATTTGTATTTCAGAAGACATAAGTTGATGCCAAATTTTAAGAGAGTTAAAGGCAGTATTTCTGCTTTGTTTGGCAAGAAAAAAAAATCTATTTTAAAAACTGGCAAAGGAGAAACCTGAGATGATGAGATAATCATAAAATTTGGGGGAGGAGGGCTGCAAATATAAAGATACTTGCATAACACTTTCCTGAAGTGGAATATTTACCATTACAGAAAACACCATATAAAGGAGGTGATACTGTTTTTGAAGATATTTACCACACACAAACATGCAGGCAACTGTATGTATAAAATTTTTTTATACTTTCAAGGTCACACATGTACCACCATACTCAAAAAAACACCCCCAAAAAACCCCCACAACACTATATTGTACATTTTTTTAATCTGCAATTTAAAAGTGGTTTTACCAAGTTGACTTGATTAAGGATCTAATTTTAGCCTAACTAGGCCAGTATGGATAGCATCAACATATGCTGTCATCTCATCTGTCAAAAGACACAGAAGGAGGGAAGGTATCACTGCAAAACTTGTGAGCTTAAATCAAAGCTCCTTCCTAAAAAGTCTTGCATTCCAAGCCAACAAGCCACCTTCAGAAACTCCCCACAGTAGATCCCTTCAGAGAAAGGAAATCAGGCACCAAGGAAGCTGGATGAACTCGGCTGTCTCTTTCTCACCAGGATGAAATCTGCTGGAGACTTACCGGAAGCAAGCAAGAGACTGCTCTCCTTAAAACATAAAGCTCAGTAAGTTAAGCATTTGCTTTCATCAAAACGAATCCCACTAAATTTGCCTAATTTTGCACATGCATTATAATGCACTCTAATTATGTATTTTCTCTCTGCTTCTGATGGACCCTTTGGTCACCATACATGGCTAACAAATTATTAGTACAAAACTATTTAAGTTATGTCCACTGTGAAGCCAAGTTTTTCATCATTAACACGATCATTTATTCACTACACACCATTCACATTCTTCTCCAGACAGATATATCCTGGACCACTTGATTTTGCAACAATAATTATGTTTACAACTTTCCATATAATTTTAGTTTCCAAAAGAATCCAGAACAAGACAATTCCATCATGTGGAAAAATTGATGAGCAAAATACAAAAAGCAGCAGAGATGCTTGCTTCTAGAGGAAAGATTTACCCCTGCAAAGACTGAAAAAACATGGCAGTGAATTATTAGCTAATAACCTAACAATCATGCTTAATATAAGATGGATTAGAAAAAAAGTTTGAGAGACTCAAGTTCTATTATCTCTAGCATGTACTTTATATTTAATTTTTAAATTATTTTTTTTAATAGAAGAATTACAGTAGTGAAGAAAACATTTCATTGATGTGGGTGTTTGTGTTGTACTCTTCTTATGTAAAGGAACAATACAAGACATTCTATACAAATATATCCCAAACATATCAAAATGGACCGGTTTATTCTGAGCAGATCTATTTCAATCTGATATACATACAAATAAATCTGCTCATTCACACACTATTCTTCAACAAAGAGAAACCAATATCCACATCTACCCGTAAGGCCTTCAACAGAAATGCCATCATTCATATTTTGTTTAAAAAATTCAACTATTAAATCTGACTCGGTAAACTACCATTTCTAAACATATTTCTTTTAAAAAGTAACAATTTTAGGTCTCCAATATCAACTCAATTCAAGCAAAACATTGTTTCCAATTACTCTGCCTTCTAACATGATGAGGACTGGTGAAATCTAAGCTTCAAACCAAGAAAACATTATTTTTCCAAGCCCAGGAGCAAGAAGGGTTTTATCTACTGTTTATCATACCTCCTACATTGCCAGGTTTCTTTCATAATATGGTAATTTGTTATTTTTTTAAATGAAAAATGAGCACAAAAATAAATGAGTATTGGAATTTCTATCCCATCTACATGATCAATGGCCTCTTTTTGTAATAGATATCTTTCTTTAAAACAACTCTTTAACAGGAGATCTGTGTGCACTGTGAACTGAAACCGTGCTGTGCCATCTACAGCAAATCCTACCAAAGCAGCCCAGCAAAAATTAGAAGAGACCAGAAAGTGTGTTTGCCATTCACAGCTGAGCAAACACGGCCGACAGCCCGTGTTCACTGCTGGGTCCTCAATTCAGCCAGGGAGAAGAGCTCTTTCCCATGGGTTGTGAACAGTCCAATATCCCACAGAGTATTTAAAACAAACAATAAAATGTGAACTGGCTTCATTTTTTGGTTTTGTTTTAGGTCGCCTCTAATGCTTTGTTTACTTTTATTTCTCCATAGCATAGACCTTAAGTCAGTATCCCAAAAAAATTATCAGTAAGTATTGCTATTAAGTCAGAGATTGCTTCATAGTTTGTTTTTATCTTTCCTCTGATCACTTAATATCCTTTCCTTTCCGCTGTCCAGACAGTAGACCATTTACACCTACTGCCAAGTTCCGAGAACCAACTGGTACCACAAAACCACAATCCCTTTCATTCAGTCACAGTATGTCAGTGTCCCTGTTTGCCAGACCCAGTCACAAGAAACAATGCATAAGAACAGGCAGTCGCTCACCAACCTTATCGTGCTAGTCTTAGAATAAACTGAGTTCAAAAAGGCCTTGGGAGGTTGTTGGATCCTCCAGCCTAGACTGGAAGCAATCCTTTTTCCACAGCAGCTCTGTCCACTCTACTGAGTTAAAATACTTGTGCTCATTTATTTTTTTATTGCAGCTTACGGTACAGTTTCATGTCAGCAGGTAATAACCTCAGCCACTTAATTGTTCAATGTACAGGAACATCCATACCATTACATTATGAAGAGAATTCTACCAGATAACACAGTGCCAGTCAGTACAACTGCAGCATCACAGGCCACTATCAAGAATGTAGCTAGGATACAGTGTTTAATTTTAGAGAATTTAATAATGTGAAGTGCAAGTTAAATGTGGTGTCAACAATTTCTTGTGACCTCCACTAGCAGCTATTTTTACTTGACTTGACTGCAATATACTGATATGGTCTTAATACTGCATTTATTTTTTTAAAAAACAGTGCAAGTGCTGCAGTGGGTCTTAAAATAAAAAAAATAAATAAAGAAAGAAATATAATCAAAGAAAGACCTGTCATCTTGGTTGTACTGTTTATTCAGGACCCAAGACACATATCCCTGGGATATTTTTCCCAATTAAAAAAAAAAAACAATCAAGCTTTCACCATTGAAAAAGGTATCATTAAGTGACATTTTTCAATGTTTTACCGCCACATAACTCTAAAGGGTTATTACTTTCATACATGTAATGTGCAATTGCTTAAGGAGAGCCCCAATGAGCATTAATGAGCTTCAAAGGATTATACTTCATGACAGAGTAAGATCATTCTATGACCTGCTCCTTTCACCATTCCATAATTTGGCATGTGTGTGCTCACTACTACTCACACGGCACCAAAAAAGCCATAGATCTCATAAGCCTCCATTCCTACTTCTTTGGCTCTAATCATCATACCAACCAGTACAAAGATGGTAGGTAACAGAGTATACTGCTTTGCAAAGAGAGACTTCTTTTATTACATGTTTTCAGAATATAATTTACTAGAAGGAAAAAAACCATACACAAAGCTAAACAGAACTTGCATGCCTGTATGCACACTATGTTTAATGACAACAACAAAGTTACATTCACTTTCCTAAGTCACTTTAAACACCTAAGAAACCTAACCAACTAGCCTGGATTAAATTCCATCAGAAGCCTGAGCCAGTCAGACCTAAATCTTAAGTACAGCTCTGGGCATACCACACATAAAAACTACAGACCAAAGAGATTTATTCCATTTAATGTTCCACTGTCATTGTCTTTAAAAAAACACTCCAGACAGAAAAATCACTAAATTCAAGTAACAGCTTTTAATGGTCTCCTCTGAATTAAAAAAAAAAGAATAGAGGGAGGAACATAATGTTAGAAAAGGAAGAAATTAATTACTGAGACTTGCCAGGATTTAGGTACATCTAAAATAGAAGATATTTACATATGAATAAAAAGATAAAAGAGACTTTTCAGCGTCTTGTCTCATCAGTATAATCACAAATGAAAGAAAAACGTCCCTATATGTTTTCCTCATGCCATAGAACTTAAGAAATTATGTTTGGAAAAACAGTTGGGGGAAAAAAGTGAGCATCAGTGTGCTCCAAAAATTATTATCTTCTGCTGTCCCCTAGTGGCATTGTAACTGGTTTCACAAAATGGATCAAAGAATACTTTAAACTGTAGGCCTCATAGGTTACGGAACAGAAGACATCCAAAGAAATTAAAAGCCGGAAGAAATTAGTTTTGTGGGCAATTGCTACAAGAAGCTTTTATTTAGAATTTTTGAAACTAAAACCCACAGGAAAACACTGTGATCTAGTATTTTAAATCCTAGACTTTTCAAAAAGATTGTGTGGCAAAAATATAGCCAAAAATATTTATGTCACTGTCTACAATATTGTCAGTATTTTACTGAACCAGTTAAGACTTTGAATAAATATTTTAAAAGCAGTAGGGAGAAGCAGTTTCCAATCACTCCAATTCCAGCACATCTTTTAAGTCTATGAAAAAAAAACCCCACATCACTCAATATATGTCAATTCTACTGCAAAGTAAAAGCATTACTGGACAACACCCAGATTTTCTTGATCTTACTTTATCATAAGTCAAAAATGCAGGAGTTGCAATTTATATTCTTCAACAGGATAAAATGCAAGTGAAATGCTACTTAGGGAACACAGTGGTCTTCTCCACTTAAAAATAAAACATTATCAAGCTTTGCACAGCTGTAAAACAGATCTGGAAACACATCCATGATTGTTAGTCAAAGGTTTTTCAGCCCCATCCTCAACATAATGTCTGCCCTGACTTTTACATTTACTTTTGTATCACAAAATAATTTGATTCCAAAAGTAAACAGTATTTCGCACTCCAGTTTTAATTACAGTTTAACACAGCCTCTTAATTGCTTGAGATATTTAATTTAGCTTTCATTCTATGCAATTATACACTCTCATAATCCATGAAAATTTGTAATTATCTCTAACCTCATTAATGAGGACTACTAAACTACAGTTCAGTTAATTTTTACCAAGTTTCCCGAAGAAATACAAGCTTCTTATACTGACTGCAGCTATTGAAAACCAGTGAAGCTTCCTACTCAACACTCAGATTTCACTGAAGTACACTCTCAATTATCCACATCTAAAAGTGCATTAGCCTATTTATTTACTGCAGAGTATCTACTTAGAATTATTAGACAACTCCCTTGTTTTATTTTTAAGTATTTATTTCATGCCATTAAGTTTCCTAAACGAGTTTCTTTCCTCTTTCCAGGACTGCTTTACTTAAAGGTTGGAGAGAGCCTGTATGTTTTTTCAAAATGAATACACGGTATGGGTAGGACCTGTCTTGATCTTTGTATCAGACCAAGAAGCAGAAAATACCCATGAAATTTTCTTACAAAAGGAATTTGTTTCACTCTCACTCACTACCCTGCCAGCTCAAACAACTTGCTCAGATGTACTCCCAATTTCTCTAAGGTCTGGCTACTGAAAAAATTCATGTAAAAGGAAATATAAACTACAGCCCAGTGAGGCATCCAGCACAGGCCATGGCCCATGAAACAGAATTTCCACCCCAATTTTCTGTCTAAATCTGTCCCTTGAGCAAATCATTGAGGGTTCTATTTAAGAGGCCACTGAAGACAGACCCTTAAAGTTGCCAGGCTAACACTGTTCTCAGAGTGACATTTGAATAAAAGCATTACAAAAAAGGGAAGATAGTTGTCTTTGTAGCTCTTTAGAGCTGTTTCCCTACGCTAAACCTACTTACAATCACTCTTCTCAGTTCCTAATGAGAATTGGGAAATGGCCTGAGGATTACAACTCGATAGGTGCTTTAACTCAGTGATGTGGCTCAGGAAAAGCTCAACAAATCTCCTACAAACTGCCAAATCAAACAGTGCCAAATTTATTGTTTGCTTTCTATTATGATAATATGCCATAAAGACAAAATTACAAGCCTTCTGTGGAAGCCACAGGATTAATAATAAGAAAAAAATACCACAGAATTTTAACTAAGCCCATATGTTTTTATCTCAACTGGGATGCATAAGTTTACATCTAAATTTTAATCGAGCAAAATAGCTACATGTTTTATCTAATTACATATAACATTGACTGATTTTGTTGGTTGACAGATATTCTTCAGAAGCATTTAAAAATTTATTGTTCCCTCCTACTATAGCAGGTAGATCAGAGAACAGGATAGAATGGGGTAGAAATGTAACCAAGTACAATGAAACACAGAACTTCCACATTTCGAAAGAGAGTTGGAAGTACATTCTTGTGGTATGGCCACCAAAATTTATAGCCAGGAACACAGACCTCAGATTCTTCTAGTGTGGAAATCCTACTTTAAGCAACTGCTCTGTCATTAGATTTCACAACTGCCTATATTGCAAACCCTACAACAAGCAAATTAAATTATAAACAAGACATAATGCCAGGTCTTGCATTTCAGCCTTCAGATAATTCAATAAAGTTTTTGATCTACTGAATTATATGCACCAACAGCTTCTGTTTCTCTTAAAAATCTACTTCAGAGATCAAGGACCTGGTTTTCAACAGTCTAGCTGGGTAACTCCCTTGCACTATAAAGACTTAGTCACAAATATTTTAACTAAAGCTACGCCTATGAACATAATTCTACAAAAGACTTAGCAAATTAAAAATTTAACCTGTAATTAACATTATTTGGTTCCTTCCTGTCCAAATTAAAATAAGGAAGAAATATTTCCATTCTTTTGAAGAGTCTTCAATGACACTAAGGAATCGGACACACAGTCTAAAACCTTATTTAACTATAAATGTCAGTGACAAAACAAGCTTTTCCATCCATCAATATGCCCAACTCAGCCTTTGAGGTAATAGTGAAAAGTATGAAAGGTTTTCTGTTTCCTCACCATTAATTTTCTCTGATCAGATGAAACAACCAGAGTAACTTTTGTCTGCTGTAGCAAGTCTCTGAAGCTAAGAAATTATTAAGTTAAATCATTACTCTTAACTAATCAAAAGCATCTTTTAGTGATTAACAGCCTTTTTCTTTCTTTCCAATTTTTATCTTGATTTTTTTCAAGGAGTCTTTAGACAATTATCTCTCCCTAGAGTGATACAGTTTTAAACATTAAAATACTAATGAAAAGTGAAACCAAACCTGGCTGTTCTTCCCACTCTGTGTATGTATGTGTTTGCATCTTCTGGACAATCAAACTGAATGACCCAGTTCACTGCTGGAAAATCTGTGTAAAGAAAAACATATGTCAATATTTAAGCTCAATACACTCAAAATCCTCCTATTCTAGAGCAACATATTATTTTGAAGCATTAATTCCTCTAAGAACCATTATTTGGTCCCATTTATGGCCATTGAGTGCAATCTCTGAAATAAAAATAAAATCAATTGCATGTATTAGCATACATAAACAATCATTCTCTTCAACAAAGAAAGTTAAAATTAATCGTGTCTTCATTTCCTACATTATGACAGTGCAATGAATGGAACATAATTTCACACTTCACAAGAACAGACATGCTTTGTGTCAAACAGATGATAAAATATCACTGTGTTTAACAAGTAAATAACAATATCCAACCCATTTTCCACTCACACTATTAATATCCTACACTACCAGGGTTTCAAGTTAGCTGTGGCAAGAAAGCACGCCAGCTGTCACATACAGAAAATACCAAAGTCTCTCTCAAAGATGGGGGGGGGGTGAGGGTTACTAAGTCTGACAAAAAGTCAACATTGACTGTGAATGATATTGTTAATAAGAATTTTCTAACTGCTGCACTTCACCCAGCAGCAGCATGTTTTGCACTGGACTAAGTTGGTGTTACTTCCTGACCAAGTCTGTAGCTACATTGTATTCCACATTTAGACTCACACTCTAAAACCAACCAACCACTCCCAAATAAGATCCTCACTGGTGAGACTTCAGCAGTATAGAAGATATGATAAACAGTTTTCATTTCTGCCTTCAGTTTTTAGAGCACCTTCCTTCCTTTTGCAGCATAATGACAAAACCTCAAATTTGGGACAACGGAGTCTACTATCTGAAATAATCAGTGAACTTCTGAGAAGTCTTGTGTCATACCTAAATGCCTCCAATCACTAAGAAAAAACAGAACTCCAAATAAGTAAATCATAATTCAGCAGGTAACGCATAGAGGTAGGAAACTCTTGGCTCGAAACAGATCCTATAAAAATTCATGCTTTTACTCTCATCTACATTTTTTATCTCATTAACAGTACAGTCCTATAAAGCCATTCATACTTCAGACATTAGAATTTCTTCTGGGTTTCATTTCTACATACTGGTAGGTTAGTAATTTTTCATATCCTTTGGAATAATCCACAGGATACAGGCATATCAAAAATACTTAAAACTGCTAAAATCTCACCTTACAGCATATAGTGAGCACATACATCACTATTTCCATACAATATAAGTTTTTGTGTGACAAAAAGAAAACTAAGCACAGATGGAAGTGGGCCTCTTCAGTAAAGAAATATCAGAACTCTAAAAAGCATCTGATTTTTGAGACACTCTAATGAGCTCCTAAGCAACCTACAGCTTCATTTTTCACAAATTAAGTTGGTCTTTAGAGCATAAAGTCTGACAAGGCCTCAACAGGGTTAGGTCATCACTTCTACGGATACATACCCAGGCCACGAGCTGCAATATCTGTAGCGAAAAGTACTGCTGCCTTTTTCCGAACAAAGCACGTGTAGACTTCCATTCTCTTCATCTGCTGCTGCTTCCCATGGAGTGCCAGTACAGGAAGACCAGGCTGAAGCTTACAGAAAACTCTGAATAGATATTGGACCTATCCAAGACATTGGGGGGAAAATTATCAGTATTCAACTTGTTAAGAACATATATAGGATATAACTACTGACTTAGTACATCAAATTAAATAAACTTTTCTCCTCATCATAGACAAGAGATGCTATTTTGAGACTTTTTCACCACATCCAGGTACTAAAGAAAATAAAAGAAGAAACCAGTTGTGGCAGAAGATAGGTATGTCTACTGATGACATTTCCTAAAAGAAATCAGAGTAGGTAACAGCAAGAACCTGGAACATGACTAGTTAGGCTGTATGCAAGGGACCAAAGTACTGGAAGTCTGTCAGAAGCACTGTTTTTAGACAATACTGGAGAGGTGTTTTGTTCTATACTTGAATCTTAAAGCACTCTACGGTCTCAGTTTACTATTTCAAGCTTCAACAGCTTCTCTTACAAAATCAGCCTGTTTATTCTTGCATACAGTACCTATGATACAGCATTATTTCATAGCAGGGAGCTGTCTATTTTTTGTAAGAAAATAGTTACAGAAACAGTGTATATTGCAGAAACAGCTGCAGCTCAGCTAAGCCTACCACTTCACAGTACTCTCCAGACAACTGCAGAAAAACAAAAATATTGTAACCTCTTATACAAGTGGAAGACTTGCAATGAATATTTCCTAGACCACTCTATATTGTAAAATATTTGATACATGCATAGTTACAGGTATAAATACCTGTGCCACACAAACATATACACAACTCCAACATGGTCCCAGGACATTTATACCAGTAGATATTTGAAGGATTACTTCCTATATAAGAAAAACCTTTTGCTGTACTATTTACCTATCATAATTTCTCAAATAGGCAGACTTTAAAGCTTGTAAAGAAATCAGGTACAACTACTGATACACTTTGTAAACTAAGTACAAAACATGCCACGAGACAAAACCAAAATAGCTGGCCCTTACTGACATTAACTTTTAGCATTCATTTTCAACAGCAGAGTAAAAAATGGCTGAATACACTGAGGTCTCCACGACTTTCCTCCATTGAGCCTGGGTCACTGAAGATCCCAAAAGCCAGGTCCTGGAGTAGGTGTTGATTTTTCCCTCCAAATTCCTGTTACAAACTACTCCAGAAGCTCATCTCTCTGGTGCCTTAACACCAACATTAATACCTTTATTTTATTAGTTTTAAAATGCTATAGGGAGAGGGGGGAGGAAAAAGCCATACCTCTTTACAGCTTGCAAAAAACACAATGCTCTTCTTTTTCAAATGAGTTCTCAGGAAAGAGTATAACATGTTTACTTTTTGCTGAAGCTCACAGACAACATAGTTCTGATCCAAAGTTGCTGGGGTACTAAGAGAAAGAAAAACAAAACCTAAGCAAAACTACCCCAAAAAAAGTATATTTAGATGCAGCTACAGAGATGTTTGACCTTACTTTTAAGTCGAGTGTCCTATAGCTACTCAGAAAAAGGAGAAAAGGAAAGGAGTCAGGCTGAAAAGTTCCCCCATTTTGAGGAATAAGTCTTAGCAGCTCCACTCAAAAGCTACTCTTGAAAGATGAATCAATTTTGTTACTAAAAGCCAGTGAGGAGGCATAGATGACTTTTGACATGACTTCTAAATTTATTTACTACTAGCAAGGCAAACTCTTTCCACATCTAAGCAGTGACATTCTAATTGCCTTGACTTAAAATGCAATTTTGTCTATTAGTCCTATTAAAGCATCATTTGTGCTTAAAGCAATGTCAAAACAGAGTCTAATCATGCACAAAAAAAGAGCCTTGATGTACTTCTACTGATTACACTGACTTGCAAGGTAACTTTCTAAAGCTCTGAATTGTCATCTTAACTCACATTTCTGTCCTTAATGAAATAACAAAAAAATTCTTTGTCAAATTTGCCCTTGAAACACATCTAAATGCTCATTTCTTACAGTTCCTCTGCTTCACCCTAAACAGACCAGGGATATTCAAAATTACTCTTCTACAGGTGGTCACTTCTGCGGATGAAATGACAAGAGACTCCTCCAGCATTTATTCTGCTATTCAATTTCAATTATGCCATAGTACTTTTCACTTTTTAAGTCTTTCAGGGAAAATTGCTTTCAAAAGGCAGTAACCTATTACTATTAAGGCAGTAAATTCTAAAACAAATTAATACTTTCCTATTTTCTGATTCAGTTTGTTACCTAATTGCATTTTCCCAAACATTTCAAAAAATTAAATGTACTTTAAAACAGACTTCACAAAACATGAGATCTGTGAAAGAGATTTCTAGTCAGTCCTCAAAACGAAGAGGACACATTACATTTATACATCCTTTTCTGCTAGAATGCTATTAACCACAGATTTTTTTTCTGGTAATCATGCTCATTTAAGATGCCTTTGACAGTACTACTGACTCAAAAAAAGGTATTTGCAGTACTACTGATTAAAACAAAGTATTTGCAATACAATACAATACAGAGACAACCAACCAAATCAAATAGCTAGAACTCCCTCAAGATTCAACGTGATTCTGCTGTGCATTTCCCTGATGTTTTCTTGTTTGCTCTTGGGAAAGCCATTTTTATCACTATGCTTCACCTTTCTCCTTCATCTTATATATGGAAATATATGCATATTTCATAGACAAGCAGAGAAAATCATCCATGTTCATAAGCAATTTAACACTCAGATGATCGAGCCCACAGAAATGCAAAATAAACAGCATTCTTCATTTAGTTTTCACAAGAAAATAATGTGCCAAAAAGCAACATGTATATTTTTTCATTTAGTGACACATTAGATTTTTTGAGCGTGGCAGATCACATCCTTCACTTCTAGCAAGGGCTTCCCACCCTGTCCAAATTGTATGGCACAACAAATTTATTTTGTGCACACAGGGCTAAAGTCTTAAACATGCATAGAACATGCAGCACATCAGGAAGCCACAAGACTTAGTGCACATGGACTACCCCCACATGTTTTCTTTTGGACACCTAATATTGAACGGAGAAACAAGACTGCCATTCTACACTTTCCCAATAGCACAGCATTTCCTTGGAAATCCAGCTTTATGAGCAGCACACAGACAAACTGTGTCTGTGCAACAGACATGGTGGGTCTGCACAGTAAGGAGGCACATGCAGGAGGCAAGGAAGCCAAACAACAAAAAAAGGAGCAATTCAGAACTGAATGCTGCTAGACCCAGGACACTACTCCTTTCAGGCTATAATCCACCCAGGGGCTTCCTCACAAGGAAAAAAACTTCCAGTTTGAGAAGCTGCCTGAGGGCACACAAGACAAGCACAGGTTCAGCCTCCCTGTAATGATTCAGTCAGAACTAGTTCCTACTCTTATCTGGTAAATTTCTTGCTTTCAGGGAGGCACACAGCAGGATCAGACACTGCAGGAAGGAGAGGATACACAACACAACTCCTGATTCAGGAAACTGACAATCAGAGAAGCAGCTAAATAGTACACCATCAGATTAAGCCTCTAACAAAAAAAAACCTGACATACCTGAATTTGGCCTTCTCATGAACCCAAACATATTCTGGGTCTTTCAGACTCAGCCGTGCAAGATCTTTCACTGATTTTGTTTGTGTTGCAGAAAAAAGCAAGGTCTGGCGTTTCTTAGGTAGATTTTCTATGATTGCATTCATTGTATCAGCAAAGCCCATATCTAGAATCCTATCAGCTTCATCAAGAACTGGATTGAGGGATAAATTTGAGAAAATCTGCTTTTAGATTTCATTATTAAAAAAACCCCGTACATTAAATCCATACAGTGCAAAATTCCATCCATACTTAAACTGCAGAGATTAACTTAATTACTGTATATGACAGGATTCTCTTTAGATATCATGTATTTCATAAAATACGTTTTTAAAAGAACCTGCAACAGAAATCACAGCATTTCCCATAATCCATGCCTCAGGCACAGATCTATCATCAGGCCTCAGTTTCACACTCTGAAGTAAAAAGTTCAGCATTTCAAGTAAACATTTCAGCAATTTGCAGACTTCCTGACCTTGTAATGAAATAAAAGCACAGAACAAAAAATAGTGCTGTTCTATTCACGACACAGCAAAACAAACTCTCCCTTACCTAAGCTAAATTTACCATTGAAATACAGCACAGAGACAAAGCTTTAGAAAAGAGCCTACATTTAATGCAATTTTTGTCTAAATGCCATGAATTGTACCAAGTGTAGCAAGCATAATTTCACATTTTATCAGCTTCGCTAGCTTCTTAATTGCTTCTAAGTTCTTCAAGTATGCTGAAGATTATGCAGTTCTTAGTGGCAGGCAAACCTTTTTATTACACTGAAAATTTTTGTTCAGGTTGGAAGGATGAAAAGAATCAACATTAACAACGCTAACAAAACAATAAAAAGAGCAGAAACCTCTCTTATAATACAAAGAAAAATGTTTTCTAGAATTGGTTCAAAATACACACACTGCAATGAATATTCATTATAATTAGTTAATTATCATGGCAGGAAAAACACAAGAGCTATAGCCAGAAGGGAAAGTCGAGCACTAGCCAAGACAGATGTAAAGGATTATATGGAACACTTCATTTGGGTTTGGGTTCCCTAACTCACCTACTTTTTCTTATCATCCCAAGGACGGCATGTTCAGCAACTGCTTCAGAGGAAGTACACACAAGAAAGGGGCTTCGCTGTTTTCTAATTCACTTTGGACATGTGTGAGTTTAAATGCCATTTCATCCACACAC
The DNA here is from genome assembly GCA_035583185.1 of Anabacerthia variegaticeps. Taxonomy (NCBI): domain Eukaryota; kingdom Metazoa; phylum Chordata; class Aves; order Passeriformes; family Furnariidae; genus Anabacerthia; species Anabacerthia variegaticeps. Next base: position 42,833,775 of record JAWWEW010000001.1, on the reverse strand, counting down.
AACACGGAAAACTTTTTACCCAAGGAAGTGCTCCACACAACTATGAACTATTACAAAATATTCCTGAGTACTTTCAAGTACTCAAAAAACTTACTCAACATCTGCAGATCAGATGCATAGAAATACGAAGTTTCATCCATGTGTTGTAGAAGCCTTCCTGGAGTGCAAATTAGCATATTTATGTGGTGGATTCTTTCTGACTCTTCTTTCAGATCCTGAAAAGGAGTTAAACCAGCTTAGCTCTAGTTGTTCATACTAGTACCAGTACTAGATATGGTCAAGACAGCTTAACCTATTGATAATTTTGAGAAAGAATAGTTAAGGAGCAGCCTTTCCTCTTTCCACAGATACGTCACAATATCTTCAGCACGCTCACACCTGAGCAAAATGTATTTTGAATAATCTAACAGGACAGTCCTGGAAGGCTTGGCAGGAAGGTCTATCCAGTCATGGAACCTGGAAAGATTGCAATTATGCAAAAGCTTGGAAAGACACAGAATACACACATGAAAATCAGTAGGTCACTGGTATGTTCCCATTAACTACTCTCGTCCCTGACTTTTTGATCCCAGGGTTTTCTTCCTAAACTAGAACTTAACATAGCACTCAATTATGCTTCCATGCAGCAAACTCCAAGACAGGACACACCTTTCCTCCAATGATAAGGCCAGCTGAGAACTCATGATTCTTTCCTACTTTACGCAGAACCTTGAAGGTTTGATATGCCAGTTCCCGGGTCGGCGATATTATCAAAACCCCCAGTCCATCAGCTGAAGTCCACTGTTGGCGATACAGGAGTTCCAAAGCCTGAAAACAATTGCCATATTAACATTATAAAAATCTCAGAAGGAAAATGTGCAACAACAATTTGTAAAAAAAAGTGTCATTAAAAAAAAAAAAGCCACATTAATTACATGAAGAAACATCAGTGTACACTTCACATAGTTTGATTATATATAAATCCTAACTAATGGTAATGATGCTTGCTGTAGCGAAGTTCTCCAGTACCAACCTATGACTGACAGTAATGGGTGGTAAATCATAAACCCTTTACTGCACAATTAATCCTACACTGTTAAATTCAGAAAATTAGGCCTTAATCATTTACATGATAATTGAAATCAGTGTAGAAAAACATGAAAAATTTCCCTGCTCACAAAATTTTCCAGGAACCAAAAAGAGCAACTGCAAGAACATTAATTACTGAAGCTTTAATTGTAGCTACAGGCTCGAAGCAGTGCTATCCACATTATAAACACAGAGCATTCCAATTACAGTTACAGCCCAACCAGGATTATTCCTCCTCTTGTGAATTCACACTGCAGAAACACTATCTCAGTCAGCTAATCCTAACACAAAGACTTTACAAGTATAAATATCTGAATCCTCCTGAAACACAGAGAGCTGTTAAGAATCCTTGTACAATTAATTTTCTTCCACTCTCCATCTCTTCAGCTCCTCTCCTAGCACTCTCCTTCTCTAAAAGTTTTTTTAATTAAGGTTTGTAAACAAAGTACTTCTACTCTTAGATTCACTAACTGAGCAGTCTCACTTTTGTTTCTCAAATTGACAAGACTATCTTTTAAAGCCATCTACATTTTTTTATTCTTCACTAATAAAAAAATATTCTTTAAAAAAATGGCATAAAGCATCGATCTTCTCAACCAGAGAGGGTGTTCAAAGCACTTATTACTGTTCCCATAGACACTGATAAATAGGCTCCAAAGAAATCTCTGCTTACAAAAATGCAAGTAATGTTTAAAACAAAGTAACTCCATAATCAAAACATTTATTTTTCCCTTCATCTAATCATAGCGTAACAGGGTTTTTAATCCACTTATATGTCCGCTTTTAGCACATATCTCAATTATACTTTCAACTTGAAGAAATGCAGATCATGATGTTTTGAGTAAAACTGTTAAACACATATATTCATGATAAGGGTGTTCACTCAGTTTTTCCACTTGCACCCTTAGCAATTTCCAAGGAGCTCACAAAAAGCAACAAGGAAATGGAAGTACACAATCACTAAGGTTAAGTCCAAGTTCTAACATTTTAAATGAGTGAAAACTACTCATCTGAAAAAACGTCTAAGGAACTGAAAAAAATCCACCATTATACTTCACACACTTAGTTTTCAAATTTTAAAAGAATTGGACAACTAGATTTGCACCAGGAAACATTCCAGAGAGAAAAACAAAGCATTTCCTAAATCACAGAGGGTCTACTAATGTAAAAATTAAAACAAAACTTCTAAGTCTCGGAATATTCCTAGCGCCAAAAGTACCATTCTTTCAGAACCTGAAGCAGCTTTATTAAATTAGTATCTTGACTTTCAGAAAACACTTAGATCAGCTGAACTGCAACTTTTCTCTCAGAATCTGTTAACCTAAGCTGTTTGACATCAATACCTCATGGATAACTTGGTTTGAGTACAAGTGGAAGGATGTAAACTACTTACTGGAACAATAAAAGCCAAGGTTTTGCCTGATCCAGTCTTTGCAGCTCCAAGTACATCTTTACCTTGTAAAGCCAAACCTATGGTTTGCTTCTGTATCTCTGTTACCACACGATACTGAGCTTCCTGCAATCCTAGTATTTGCAGTGTGGGAAGAGAAGAGAGAGTATGGGAGGGGAAGAGAAACAAAAAAAAAAAAAAAATATTTATTTTTCTCTGGTCCAAGACTGTATTCTGCTGTTTAGAAAACACTGTACAGGGCAATACTTACTTAATTCAAATATTTATCTTAATTTAAATACATTAAAAGAAACCCAGTCAGGTGCACATAAGTAATACATTTGTTTTTACTTATATTATTTTTCAAAGAACACTTCCATACTCACCTTTTAGGGTTTTTTTTGACAATGGAAAATCTGAAAATCTTTGGATTTCACTTGCATTTATCTGAAACAAAATAATTTTATCAGTGCTTACAATCTATCCATAATAGAGAAATTAAATAGCATTCTTTAAGTTGGTGTTAACATAAATATGCAATTGTTCAGTATGACCCAATCCAAGTTAGCTAGTCAGGCAATCTATACTAGTTTGACCTAAGCCAAACAAGTGTTCTACCATAAGCTGCTCAGTGAGCAATAAAATAGACTTGAATAAGTCAAGCTAACAGCACAATTTAAAGCTCAGATCATCAATTTAGACTGAAGAGAACCTCAGGAGGTCTCTGGTCTCAACCTTACTAATGCTCAGCCATCCTTTTGCCATCTATATTTTCAGACCTCTAAAAACAATGAGGATGAAGTGTATTCCAGTTGCTGTATGAGATTGGACATGACTAAAGCAGGTAAGTTTTCTGCAGGGCAAAGGCCTGGTAAACAAACGCTTGAAGAAATAGCTCCAGATAACAAACATATCTCTCCACCATTCCACTTTCTCATTTGGACTCTACAGTGCTAGTGTCCAGAATTTTTTGCATATATTTATCATTACGTTATGTGATTAAAGACTAACGGCTGTGAACTCAAAGACTCGAAGCTGGGGAAGGTGACCCACTACCATCACTGCACATGGATTTACAGCACCCTGACTCAGGCGCTCCCAAGGACCATCAGAGGAGAGTGTTCAGTGCAGGGTTCCTGGGTGAACCCCACCAAGGAATTAGTGGGGCTGCCCCGTCCCCAGAAGGCCCTGCAGAGTGGCAGGGATCAGTGACTGCAGGGGTTGAGGGGGGAAAAGCATTTGAGAACATTGGACAACCTCTTAGAAGCTGTTTTAAGGGAGCTGTAGAAACGTACAAGACTTCTTAAGGAATGTTTAGGGTATGAATCAAAGGCAGGGAAAGGGGGGGATCAAGATGGACTGGGGAGGAACCCACAAGAGAAAACAGAGGGAAAAGGGCATAAAGAGTTTACCTATGTCCTGAAGGTCACCAGATTCATCAACCTCTAACACTTTGTATACTCAGTTTTTTAGAGCTGTTCTACAAGGTTAAAAAAAAATACTAAAAAAGTAGTTAATTGTGCTGACACCTACTAATTTATTTCTCTGTATGCACCCATACTTGAGAGCTGTTAATTACACATACACACAATCCCCAACAGCATGCATTTGAGTCCATGAGTTGGCTCAGCGGTTTAAGAAGATGTTGGGATGTCAAGTAGAGATCTTGAGAAAAATACACTACTTGCAAGTCTGTTCCAGCAGTTAGATGATAATCAAAAGATGTGAACAGCTTCAACTGGCAAATTTCACAACTAATAGTGGCAAGGCAGAAAAAAAGCACAGAACTCAAGGGAAAAAAAATAAAGAAATTACTGAGTCTAGAAAACCTGAGCTGAAGAAGAGTAAGGTAGACTACACAGCTTTGAATGCATACTGACTAGAATCCATAAACTGAGATATCCAAATGTCAAACTCAGCGCTTACACAACTCGTGCATTTCTAATAGCTATCATTTTGTTCCAACAGACTGCAGAACAGAAATCTCCCAACACAGGGACAAAGCAAAATGGTCCTCAGACCTTCCTGACATCTTGCGGTAACAATTCCAAAGAAGGCCTCAGATGAAGAGCTACTGAGCTGTCAGATCAGCTGTGTATCTACTTGAAGTACACCAAGCCTTCCACAGGCTCTGCCTAGTATAGAAAACTGAGGGGTTATAGCTGTTTAAAGCGTCTAAATCACAACACTACTCTCTTCAGCCTCTCTCCAGTAAAATCAAGACAAGTAATTTGTTAGTTTAATCCTTATAATAAAAGACAAAAAATGGATAAAAGGTAGTAACACCCTTTATTATGTATGGATTTTGACACATTTCAAGACCCAGATCTTGCAAGGTAGATTTCAAGCTTTCACTGTGTCCTAGCAGAGCAATTCAACATTTGCAAACATTACTTGGAAGAACTCCTGTCAGAAATCACCACTAAAAAAAGGCTTTTTTTGACTGGCACAAATTGGAATTTTTGAAAATATTTCCAAATTCAGTTGATAATTTTGAAGATGCTATGTATCACATGCAATATTCGGCTAATTCCCAGTCTTACTATTTTGCATGCTAAATAATCACAACTCAGTGATGTATACAGCTTTGGTTTAATTTCAAACAAGAGACTGAGTAGGAAAACAGAATGCCTACAGGAGGTAAAAGTATCTTACCAACATCAAAACAGAATTCATGCAATCGATTATGTGCAACTAAAGGGATGGATTTTAATAGGTTTGCAGTATATCAAATGGGCTATTGCAGCAACGTGAAACTGCTCTAAATAATTAAGGCTGCTTAAAGTATTACAGTAGTCAACTTCTTGTCTAGAAAGCTGATGACTCAGTAAGAACAGATGTATTAATCAAAAAAGATAAATATTGTTCTGCTCCTCCACCTTAAACTTCTCTAAATCAATTTAAAAAAATCATTACATGCATAAGCCTAACTCCTTTGAGGATGTCCAAGGAAAAAAAGTGAGAACAGTATTAACAGAGCATGGAACGTTAGGACAGGCTATTTCACAAAGCTTCCTATATTATTTCTCAGCCCTACAAACTGCCAGGAGCAGAAGAATGATACGCAGTTGTACCCTTAAACTCCAAAGATACTAGTTTACTTTTAAGTTAATTCCAAATGGCAGGCATAAGAAGACCTGGTGTTATAGGTAGATTTTCTGATAGATCTATTCCATATCTACAAGCAGCAGTGGAAAACACCACCAACTTCTACTTAGTTTCCCTTTTAGAAGTTACTACTTCTGCTAATCTGCTGGAAATCTGTACTTTTAAGATCTATCTTAACTCCATGTGGGAGCAGACAGCTCATTTCAAACACTTCAAGTGCTGTTCTCATCTAACTTGACTAATTTGACATAAAGCAGACTAGAAAGAATTTTTCACAAACAGATCCCCAACACATCAGCTTTGCTTGTAATGCTTTTCATGAGCACAACTGGATGGAAAGGACCGTGTTAATGGCCTGACAGTCAGGCAATAAAATCTCTGGATTAACAGACAACAGATTTGCCATCACATGTCAACAAATGGAAAAAAAATCCAGTAACAGAGTATATTGTTATTTTTGTCCTGTTTACCCACTGCAGTCATTCTTACACAAGAAATTATAGACAGGAAGGGTAGATGGAGCTTCTTGCATCCATAAGGTGTGCCACCCCTATTCCATGCCATATACATGACAAAAGCACACACAGATCTAACCCACCCACGGTCTGAGTGACAGAGGCCCCAGACAGTGCTCTTTACAGAAAAGAGCCTACCAAAGAGCTTTCGATCTCCCTTGTCCCTAAGAAGAGATCTGCCTCATGCAGGACTCACTGGAGACCCTCAAAGATCCAAGCACATGGTGCTTCCTCATAATCCCCACTCCCACTTTAGCCAGATCCAGGGTAATAGATTAAAAATACTGGAAACCAAGAGGAAAACTCTGTCACAGACCAGAAAAGATCTGACAGACTGAAGGTAGAAAGCCAGGTGGGCATCCACCTGAACGTACACAGGCAGAAGACTCCCGGAGCTAGAGAATACACAGAAATACAAAGCAACCTATTGTATATACTGCAATTTGGTATATAAACAATAAGCCCATCACGCGGGATCTGTGTGGAGAGTTAAAAACTCTCTACACAGCCTTTGCCAAGTTGCTTTAACTCAGTTGCTCCCTCTTGGACCCTCCAGAGACCATGCAAAGGCAACCATCTTAAAGTCTGGATTCTCACAAACAGTCTAACAGTACTGTAGTAACGTAGGAGGTTTTTAATTCCATAATGACACACACCTACCAGTGCTAATCCCACCAAGAAAAATACAAACTTTAACAATTCCAGGTGTAAGTGCAAAAACTAAGTCCTCTATTTATACTGTGAGTAAAAAGATATTGCCTAAACAAGTTAACATTTATGCATAATAGAATATATTAATAATTCATGTCGTTAAAATCTTTACTTTTTATTTAAAAAAGCGAATGAATGATAAGACTTTTTTCACCACCCTGAAAAATAATCTGTAATTCAAAACAGTAATACGACCATCTTTGGAAGTGTACCATTTGCTTTCAAACAGCAAAGCAAGTGAAGCTTAAGAATACTAACTTGCTGACTCTCAGCCAAAGGACGTGACCTCTTCATGGTAACATACCGTGTTTCTTCTGTACCTCTTGTCATTATTTTCAGCTCAATCACGTTACAACCACCAAAAAGCGATTACCACCAGACCTGCCATGTCCATCCCCAGCAGCGGCTACAAACCCAGCAAAAGCTGGCAGGAGGCGGAGCAGCACCACAGGCAGGGCGTATCTAGCACGTTACCCACAATCACAGTACTTTCTGCATATCAATACATTTCAAAAGCCGGCTATCTCCCACGGGAATTCAAGGGAATCTAGGTGACAAAACCGACGCCGCAGACTTCAGCTCTGGCATTCAAATACCTGTTTCCTGACTTGAGGTTAACACACTCTTCTAGTGCGATGTTCGCCTGCCAGGCATCTTCTGTGGAGACAAACTCACCTCCAACACGGAGACACCCCTCTGCCTGGTCAGAAGGGCCAAGTGCCATCGGACACACCACCTGCTCCAGCCTGCTCGTCCTCCCGCCCCACGAGGGTCCCACCCCGCCCGGCTGCACAGTCAGACACCCCTCCAGAACTCCTGGAACTGCGCCGGGGCACAAGGGGAAAGCATGGAGCATCGTCCCTGCCCCGTGGAGCTGCAAGCCCACCTGCCTGCCTGCCTGCCACAGAGCAGGGCGCCCCGACAGACCGACAGGCACAGGAGCAGCCCTGCCCACCGCCAGGGCTTCCCCACCGCTCCCAGGGCCCACACACAGGTACCAACCAGCCCCTCTCTTGCAGCCCTGCCCCCAGACACGCCACAGGAGGGGAGAGCGGAGCCGCCTTCCCGCTGCCCTGCCGCCCCCCCGGCCCTGCCCAGCCCGGCCGTACCTCGGGGTAGCGCTGCACCAGGCGGCCGATGTTCTCCCGCTCCACCTGCCACTCGGGCCGCTTCCTCTCCTTGCGCTGCAGCCGCAGCCTCCTCGTCCGCCGCGTGTATTTCTTCTTCCAGCGCTCGAAGCTGCGCACCGCGTCCATGGCCGCCAAGCCCCCATTCCCGCCGCTCCCGCCGGCCCGGCCCATGCTTATACCGCTGCCGCTGCCGCCACGCGGGGCACGGCGCACACCGACTACGTCACCCGCGCTGCGACGCCGGGGGCGGGGCCGGCTCCGCTCGGCTCCGCTCGGCTCGGGCTCGGCTCCGCTCGGCTCGGGCTCGGCCCAGCTCGGCTCCGCTCGGCTCGGCTGGGGTTCGGGCTCGGTTCGGCTCGGGTTCGGGCTCAGCTTGGCCAGACCCGCCTCGGCTCGGGTTGGCTCATCTCGGTTCGGTTCAGCTCGGGCTGGGCTCAGACTGGGCCCGGCTCGGCTCGGCTCGGCTCGGCTCGGCTCGGTTCGGCCCGGCCCGGCCTCGGTTCGACTCTGCTCGGGCTCGGCTCGGCTTGGCTTGGTTCAGCTCGGGCCCGGTTCGGCTCGGCGGGGCCGCCCGTCGTGTCCCCCCGCCCGTGTGAGGATGGGAGTTCTGCTCAGGAGCTGTGGGGGACAAATCGCCGTGTGTTTAATGCAGCCCCACGAGTGGCTGGTCGCTCTCTATCTCTTTTATAAGAGCTCATGGACTTGGGGAATGGCGTGGGTTGGAATGGACCTTAAAGATCATCCCGTTCCAATGCCCCTGCCATGGGCAGGGACACCTTCCACTGGATCAGACTTTTCCAAGCCCCATCCAGCCTGTCCTTGAACACTTCCAGGGATGGGGCATCCACAGCTTCTCTGGGCAACCAGTCCCCGTGTCTCACCTCCCTCGCAGTAAAGAATTTCTTACTAATACCTAATCTACACCTCCTTTCTTCCAGTTTAAAACCTTTGCCCTGACAGTACATACCCTCGTAAATGGTCTCGCTCCGTCTTTCTTGTAGGTTCCCTTCAGGTACTGGAAGGCCACAAGTAGGTCACCCCTAAGCTGCCTCTTTTCCAGGCTGAACAGCCCCAACCTTCTCAGCCTTTACTCTTGAAGATGCTTCATCCTCTAATCATCTTGGTGTACTTCCTCTGTGAAGGTTGATATCCCTCCTGTGCTGAGGACCCCAGAGCTAGATGCAGCACTCCAGATGGGGTCTCACCCCAGAGAAGAGAGGCAGAATCCACTCCCTTGACCTGCTGGCCACGCTGCTTTCGATGCAGCCCAAGACAAAATTGGCTTTCTGGGCTGCAAGTGCACGTTGCTGGGTCGTGTCCAGCCTCCCATGCATCAGCACCCCAAAGTCCTTCTCACCAGGGCTGCTCTCAATCCTTCATCTCCCAGCCTGTGTTGATACTGTGGGTTACACCCAGCCTGGTGCAGCACCTTGCAGTTGGTCTCGTTAAACCTTGGTAGATTCCCTTGGGCCCATTTCTTGAGCTTGTCCAGGTCCCACTGGTTGGCATCCTGTCCTTCAGGTGTGTCAACAGCACTACTCAGCTTGATGTCATAAGCCCCATTTAAGGTACAGGAAGGCTGCCTCCCTGGAGCCTTCTCTTCTCCAGACTGAACAACCCCAGCTCTCTCAGCCTGTCTTCATAGGAGAGATGCTCTATCTGATCATCTTCATGGCCTCCTCTGAACTCTTTACAACAGGTCCACGTCTTTCTTGTACTGAGGACCCCAGAGCTGGATGGAGGGATCAGGAGGAAGAGTTCTGTGGAGAGTCTGTTAATGTTTTATCTGTGAATTCATTACAGGGAAAAACTGACAAATTTGGAAAAATCAAAACACAGCTGAAAGACGTACAGTGGACTTTGTGTTTAAGATGCTGGATTTAAGTTCTGATGTGTGCATTTGCAACACAGCTGTTGTCAAGCTTAATGGCCTTGGCTCAGAGCCTTGAACTATGCAAGGTGTTGGCAAAGTATCACAGGGGAAACTGAAATTAGGCAGAGTTGTTGTACACTGCATGGTGTAAGCCTGGTCTCTACAAGAGACACGTATCTCACAAAGGAACTAGATTTAATCAACCTCCAAGTTTATATTACATATCTTAACGTACACCAATTCTGAACCCCTCCCTACGGGAAGGTCTGTGTCACTCTGCAGTTGCTCAGTGGTCAGAAACAATTCGCTGAGTCAGTTTTAGCACTTCATCAGCACACAGAATTAAAAACAAAAATAGGCTGTGGAATTATTGTGCCACATCAGGAAGAGAAAATTACAAACATTTATGCAATGGTATAAGAAGGAAGTAAACAAGTTGATGAGGGGAACAGTGAAAGACTCCCAAAATAATTACTGTCTCTGATGAGGGTTTGGAATTCCAGAAAGCCAAGGGAAAAGGGAGTGTCTCTTAATTAGCTACACTTTTGCTGTACATACATTGAGTATATCACTGAAAGATGTTTTCCCTCCTTCCTGAGATTAGGGAAACCTATGATCATAGAAATGTTTGTTTTACCTTTAAAATGCATTAAGTTCCTAATTTCAGGAAGGGCTGGAAAAATGCCCCAGTGAGATCTCTCCTCCCAGGTACAGCTTTGAATTCAGTAGTTTTCTTCAGATGAAAAAGGAAGGATACTGAAAGTTTGGTTTTTTTCTTGCAATAAAAATGTTTTTTTCCAGGACTACCTGATAAAAAGCTGTTTGCAGAAGATGCTGTTCCACCCTGAAGGATGTGCTTCAATGGGGTGGCACATCTTTCCCAGGGTTACCGCACACTAACTTGACTTACAGAACAAAGTCCCAGTCTTAACACAGACACTGTTGCAGGGCTCAGCAGCCACTTTAAGTGTTTTATCTGTCTGCCTGTAATAGAAAAACAAACAAGAAAAAACCCTTCTGCATAGTATTGCTGTTGCTGCAGCACTGGAGTAAGTTTAATCTTTTTTGGAAGCAAATGTATAGGTAAAAGTGTTGTGTTTGAACATGCTGTCTTTGCTCACCTGGTCTATGTTTAGCCTACAGGGCTCATCTCTCATAGCAGAACAGCAGCAGTGGTCTGTGAGTCATTACAGACATAAATCCTCAATGAAAACCATTATATGGAAAAATAATGTCTTGCTGTCCTGTTTCTAAAACAAGTTTTTATGCTGCTGTCATAAAACCCACTCTTAATTATGCTTATATGTTTCTGATGCTTTTTAATAATTACTTTGCTTGTTAGCCAAAAGGTCCATATACCAGGAAAGGAAAACCAGAAAGTCAAAGGCACCCTGTGCTGTGTCCCACATTAGAAGGTAAAATGCTGGAGGGAGAGCCTCTCCTCCCCATGCTGGAGGTCTGGGAGCCTGCAAGGGCCCAGGAACTGCCTTCCTATTTTCTCTGCTGTCCTCTCACCCTGAGGGGCATGTCTGAGAAATGGTCAGGGGTTTATAAAAGTTTCCCTTTTATACAGGAACAAATTCTACCAGGTGATATAAGATTTATTTGTAATGTGCAAGTATATTTCAGTTGTCTTGTAATAGTACTATCCCTAATACTGTGGCAAAACCAGAGATCCCTCTGAGAAAGAGAGAGACCTGACAAGTAAATTATTCAAGCGCAGTTGTTTTCTTACAATTTGGAGAAATGAGGGGACCATGGCTATAACAATAAAAGTAACAAGGCTCTATACAAGACCACAGAGAAGAAGGCAGCAATTGTTTACTTTAAAAAAGACCTATATCAGTAGCAGTCATTCTTCATAGAGTTCATTTGCATGCATACTCAGCCTTTCCAACTCTTAAGCACAAACATCTATACGTCTAAGAAGGGTTATTTGTGGTGAGGAGCACAAGGAGCACCAAATATCAAGGTCAGGGCCCTAAGGGCACTCATAGACCTTAATGGCTCTGACCAGCCTCACCTCAGACCTCCTCCTACACCCTGGCACAGCTCCACCCTGCAGCTTCACACCCTGACTGAGTTATGTCATATGTCATGTTGGTTCCCAGGTCAGCCACAGCCATGCCTGTCCTTGGCCATAGACCCCACTGGTAGGGACGCTGAGCAGCAAACTGACTTTCCGGCTTGATGTTGGACCTGCTTTGTCACTGTGGACCTGCCCACTCATCAATGACTGTGTCTGACACTGATTATGGCCACCAGATCTCATTCTGACCCTGACCCTTATCCTTATCCTCATCCTCATCCTAACCCTGACCAGGGAACTGATTTTTCCAGCTTGACCTTCAGCCTGCTTCATCACCACTGACATGTCTGATGCACCAGACTCTTGGAACCAGACACATGAGCATGCCCTGCTCCCTCACTCAGGGGCTGTTACCAGGCTTAGCTCTTGGCTCCTACAGAGAGGTCAGCCTTGACAATCAAGCCCTTGTAATTTTTTCTGGGTTAATCCTGAATAGTGGCAATGGTCCCTAATCTTTGATATTCTTCATATTCTCTCTTGAGAAAATCTCAAGGCCTAGTTGAATTGTATCGCACTGCTGTTGTTCTGTATCTGTGTTGTGAGGCTTTCTTCATGCCAAGGATTTAGTACAGTTGGCCCTACACCCAAATCTTGCCAATTTTCCATTCTTACCTATATTCTTTCTTGTATTTTGTGGTTGATTGTGATCTCTTGACTGGCTGCACATGCATCACTCCCTGCACTCCTGCTGTGCCATTTCTTCTGGTGCCTCATTCAGGTGCATTCACATACCATGTACTCCAGTTAAACCTTTCCTCTGCCAATCTCTTCAGAAATTTAACTAAGGGTTTATTTTATTTGATGGTAATAATAATTTGAAAAAAACCACTGTGTGTAAGTCAAATTCTGGCATTCCCAATAAGTCCTCAATTGTTTTGTACTAACCTGTTGTCTGTTCATTTTTCCACATCATCTTGATCATGTACATAAAGAAGTATTCAGGAAACCAGAGAAAGTGACCCCAGAAGTACCAGTTGTCAGTGAAACACCATTAAAGCCTTCATCAGTGAAACAGCCATGTGCTAGAATGTCCTCAACCAAGAGGCTCACAACACTCTTCTCCTTATTTTCCAAGGCTTACTTGCTATGCTTCAGAAGATTTTAGAGAAAGCATGTGAGAATTTGTGTCTGAATATTGTGCTTTAGTGTCTCTGAATGAGACATCCACAACAAAATTATGGATCCTACCTGGAAAAGAAAAATCACTTTATATGCGCGTTATTAGGCAGGATGAGCAAAACTGTTCAGAGAAGAGATGAGAGTTAGGGTAGATGTCAGGCTAACTTTTGGACCTTACTGTCCCTGCCAAGCCTCCCTGGGGGTCTCTCCCAATCCCTGCCCGTGGGCTCAGGACTCCATTTCAGCTCAGGCTAGAAGTATATAGTCTGAACACTGCAGAGTGAAAAAAAATCAGTTCTGTCAGTTTAAAAGAGAAATTTGAGCACTCTTTTGTGGATCCAGGGTAAGCAATTCTAAAAAGGAGGCACAGTAGGTATTTGCAATGGAGAACAATAACAACAACAACAACAAAAAGAAATTGTTTGCAAAAAATTTTAAAAAACAATAGAATTGGGGATTCCTATATTTAGTAGCCCTATAATAAAAGGGCTACCACACAAGAAATTATATTTTAAAAGTTGAAAGTTAAACTGGACTTTTAAAAACACAACAGAAACACTCATTTTCAGTAATTCCTGGTCTGAGCAAAGAGGTAAGTTATGATGAATAAATATTGTGACTTATGACCAAGAATATTGTGTGGTGTAATTGAGAGCTTGTACTTTCCTCTTAGTAATGAACCACTGTTTCCCAACAATGAAAAAATTATGAATTTACAGATGACATTATGGGCTCTTCTTGGGGAGATTATAAAAAGAAAATGTTCTTACCAAGTATATAAATTACAGGAACTTGTTTTTAGATAGACACTCCAAAATGTATTCTGCTCTGGAAAAAAAACTATTCACACTATTACTCTAAACATGAGTACATGGTCAGGCTTAAAAACTCTTGGAACAAGCTAAGGGTTGCAACTTTGGCAATACTGACATAGGCAACATAGAGTTAATTCTAGAAGTTTTCTTACCAGTATCTAGATTTAAATGTTCCTACCACAGAAAATGTTAGAATTAAGTCTTTTCCTTCCACACCAATAAATTGTTTTATATTTTGAAAAATCCTACTATTTCATATAAAATAATATTAGAAAGTATCTGCTTCTTTTTCCAGGCTGACCTTACCAGAGGTCAAATGATGTCTTCATGGAGAGGCATAGAGCCCGCTTCAATCCAGTTCTTCACTGAATCTCTCTGTCCATGGACAATTTAGTAGCCACCACTGTGGAAACAGCCTTCAGTTTTTAAAGTTGCCCTTCAAGAATTTCCAGATTGGGATTCTTTTAGGAGATGCAGGTTGTAAGCCTATTATCCTCTTAAAACGTGGAGGGAAACAGACTAAGAAAAGTGAAGGAGGAGACAGGACTTATGATTTGCTGTTCTCTTGATTACCAGGATTTTGACTAAGTGCCAATTAGATTGATCAGAATGACAGCAAACAACTCACTAAATCTTTAAATGAAAACTACCCTCCAATGGACAGGTTCAAGTTTACACAGTAAAATTAAACTTCATGCCATGATGTTTCAAAAACACTCAATGTATGTGAAAAACAACAATGGGTAAAAATGAACTAAATTTTTTCAAACTCAGAAACAAAACCAGCTTGTCAAGTCCCTAGAAGCACCAAAGATTATTGATACTGTTGGTCAGGAAGTGCTGGATGCTATTGTATGATACATTGGAACGCTTTAGGAACAAAGCTAAAGATGGCATAACTAAAATCACAGAAGCACATTTCTTCCGGAATGCCAGAGGACATTTTGTGTTCTAGAAGACTGCTGGTGGTGATTCTAATATTCATGATTTATTCTGCAGGGCCCTTAAAGTGAAATTTTGCCAGTGAAAACCTACCTGAATGCTGGGAAAGTTGTGATGTAAGCTCTGGCCAACAAGAACAACTTTATAGACAAGAAAAAAAGCTTTCAGATTGTCAGACAAGATAACCTATAAAACAGAAAGTAATTTTAAAAATTAATTACTTACTGTGTCATACTTTCAGTCTTTAAATCATCTGCCTCTTCAAAATGTTATGATATGTAGATTTCTTTTAATAAAGGCATGAGAGGGAGGTTAATTAACAAATACAGAATCACAACATTTTTCCTTTAAGTCAACAAAAAGGGGTTTATTGAAACTTACAAGCATGACCACTCTTGCAGGAAATATATGATGGGATTTGCTGGAACCTGTTTTCCTTCACAGAGCTGTCAAACACACCCAGGCTTCGCAGGCCCATCAGTTCACCCCTTCCCACAGTTTGCCCTGCAGCACTTTGCCCTTCTCAGGGCTGCTGCTGCCAGGTCCATGGTGCTGTCCCGGTGTACTTGAGCCACTAGGGGCCGTGACAGACCTGGAGGAATAAAAATGAGTAATAAACTGTGATCGTAACAGATACGCCCTAAAAAGAACCATTAAATAATCAAGCCTACTTTTTTGTGATGGACAGGATCTATGTACAGTCCCAGGGTACAGGCTGTTATTCCAGTTCAGGGAATAACATAAACATGCGTTTAATTTTGAACACGCTTGAGAGTTCTTTCGCAACTGAGCTGATTTCCTGACTCACAAACAGAGCTGACAAATCAAATTACAAAAGATGAGCCAACCTTTCAGACAATCACACATTTTGGAAGAACGCCATTTCCCAAACAGAATGGTATACACCATGGTGCTACTGAAGCTTAATATAAAAATAACACACTTAAATTCTGTCCTTTAATTACAAAAGGACTTTGTAGAAAAAAAGCATTTGCATTTAGCACAGTTCTTGGCCTTTCTGTATTTCAGAGTCATTTCAGGAGACAGTAAATGTATTATTTTTCCTAGTCCATTAGCATAGTACAATATATTTGGTTTGTGAGATATTTAAAAAAAACAGCATGGCACTTTATGCAGCAGACACTTATGCCTTATTATCCTTGTTTTTATATGCTTGATTAGTCTTGCATTTGGAGGAAGAGTCATAGTTTATTATTTTGATTGTCTAGTTTATTCACTGGGTGTATTGCTTAACTCTAAAGTGTACAGTTCTGTCCTAGTTATAATGATTTAATAACACCTTTTTTTTTGTGGCTGGAAGCCACTCAGCCTGCCCTATCTATCTGCATGTTTCTGGCTGTAGAAATTAAATTTGGTTCAAATGTTTAGACTTGTTAGACTGATATTTCATAGTAATGTCTCATGAGACCAGTTGAGAGAAGAGACGTGGGCTGGGAGTCAGTCACAGAAAGGCAATGTAGGAAGGTGAAAGGAAACTGAATATAAACTACCTTGGTAGTACCTATTTGTTTTGCCAAAGGGGAGACTGGACCCATGCCATGTCTATAGCATTCAACCATTCCTACTGACAGTCCGTGTATTTGTGCAATTGTAGGAGTCCAGTGTGGACCTGTATAGATAATACCTGCATGAACTGTAAAGTTGTCAAACCATATTCATGCCATATATAACTGCAAAGTCTCATAAAAAATAAATTTATCTTCATGCTTTATTATTTCACTTGTACTAGATTTCTCCAGTAGAAGGTGTTGACAAGGCCCAGGTGAAAAGGATACTGTCACTATAGCATGAGTAACCACATGTGACCTCCAAAAACCAGAGCTATTGCAGCACTCTAAAACTGGAGGCAGAAAAGCTGCTGTGCTAAATCACCTCATCTACACGCTCACTAATGCCAGGAAAGGGTAGAAGAGTTTCTTTCTGGGAAACAGTATGGTGGTGAAGTTGTGTCTACAGTTTCCTACTGAAGGTCAGTTCATGAAGGATGGAGTACAGCCAAGTGCCGGGTGTTATCTAAAAATAACACTTCTGTATCACTGTTCGTTGTAAAAATATGGGGGAAAAAAAAAAAAAACAGAAACACTGTACAAATAGATAACATTTTTCATAGGAAATTCTGTCTACTTTTGTTTGGCAAACCAAAATACTGATTTAAAATTTCTTAGAAATCAAATCCCAGGTGCACGATTCAGCTCCAGACTGTAAGACATATACATAGAGACATCCAAACAGAGGGGCTTGGTTCAGTTGCTTTGTTGCCATCTGAGATGCTCTAAGGCATTCTGCCTGACTTCAGCTGCTTCTTCTGAAGGGCACACATCTCCCATATGCCCCACGTTATATCTGCCAGCCTCGTGCAGATGCTTCTATACCCTAGAGCTCTGAATGCTTATGTTCAATCCCACTGGAAACTGTAGAGCTGTTTGACTCATTTTGAAAGAGACATCTCGTTTAGTCGTCTGAATCCCCCTCTAGAGTCCATTAGCTGTATTGACTAGATTTCCACTCACTATAATGGGAGCGTGACACGTAGAGAGGACATTTAAGTGCCTACAAGCTGGAAATGACTGTCCCCTATCCCTCCCCAAAGAGTTTAATGTTCAGCAATGCAAAGACTCAATAAGAGGCATGTGAAGACATGGACCTAAAAAGCTTCACTGAGCCCTCTCAGCAGATTAGTGTTCGAGTTTCACTTCATTTAGCAATCCTTTAAATCATTTTACCATCAATAATAACACTCAGGAAACAGGTTATTTCAGCAAATGTGGTTGATTCACACGCAAAGTTAAAACTTAAACAAATCTAATAAATCTTCCAGTGGCTACTTTTTTTTTGATCCAGTTCAATAAACGTTCAGTATTCTTTAATGAAATTAGCATCTTTGTTTCAGATTTAAATTATGCTAGTTTAACAACTCATAAAAATAAACAAACAAAAAACCCATAAAAGCTCTACACAGCTCTACAGAAGATTGGTTCCTGTAAAATTCAAGACTTTGAGAGCCACAGCTGCTCAATCTAAGCTAGCAGGCTCTGCCACTCAGTAGAATTTGGCAGCATAAACTTCCTAACACAGAAGCACAAATGGCTTTCCTGGGGGTACATGGATAACCATGCAACTGTTAGCACTCATCTATGCAGTTGTTACTTGGCAGTCTTCTGTTTTAGGAACAAATCAAATATGCCTCAACAATATTTATGCTGTATTTATACATGTCTTGCATAAATAAATATTTTGAAGAGTAAAGGGAAAACATCACTGGCAACCTGTAGGGGTTTTTTCCTGGCCCATGATTGTCAGCATATTTGGAAGTGATCTGAAAATGAAGTTAGGAAGGTGGAGACAGAGCCTTACTACTGGTCTTTGAGCTACACTGCAAGTATGCCTGGGGCTGGCCACGCATCTCGCTGATTTGGACACAGACTCTGATGCACTGAGTTGATTCCCTGGCTTGGCCTTGGGCCTTGGATCACCACAGACTTGTGTGTCTGGCAATCACTGGCATATGGCTGAGCTAGGTAACCACCACAGGACCTGCTCTGCTTGCCCTGCTCAGGCACTGTGCCACCATGAGTGGCAGTGAGGACACTGTCCTTGCCTGCCTCGCTGTCCCTCTGCACTCCCACCTCACCATTCCAGGGTATGTTATCTGCTGTGTCAAAGGATTTCCTGTGTAGAATAACTGCATAGGTAACAAAACAGTCATTAAAATTCAATGTAAATAAAGGTGAAATTATTCATGAGGAAAACTGTTCTAACTTTATATGTACCAATGATGGACACTGAGTTGATTTTTTACTACCCATAAAATTTGGATGTTATGAAGAAACTGTTTCTGTCATAAGTTTCTTATTTAGGCATTCACTGTCTGTCTAGCTAGAAAATATCCCGTGAAGCACAAAGAAAAGCAACGGAAAGTAAAAGCCCCAGTGCTATTGCTATGTACCATTCTGTTGTATGTGTGCATGTTGTCCAGCTGGATGGCTACATGTAGAGCTTTAACAATACTCAGATTTCTACCCCAGACTGTAAACAGTCCATGAATAATTTATATTGCCGTGTCATTCAGTAAAGTTCAAAAGGAATATGCCATCCTCTGCCTTTCCTCACCTGGCACAGAAGAAAACTGCATGCATTCATTCACAAAGGGTAAATAAAGAGAACATCAGAGTAGCTTAGCCTCTCTGAGGAGAAGCCCCAGAACACTTGCTAAAACTTGACATCCTGTCCTCATTGGAGATTTGCTGTAGATGTCCACAAGGCTTAGGTTTTACTCCGATTGCAGATGTAGGAAGAAGGTAGCTCCTTTTAGGGGTGAATAAAACTATAAGAAGCACATCTAATCACATTGAATGTTCACATAAGCACATCATGGCCAGAACATTTCCTTTCACCTGGCATTATCTCTGTGCTTGGTATAGCATTGAGAGGTTCAGAGATAAACAATATGGATTCAAATTTGGATTGACAAAACGCTTCTGTTTTTCCTAGCATTTATTACTGTTATTCTGTTTAACTGTAAATCTATGCTTACTGTTTGTTGTGCCACAAAAAATGGCATAATATATACCAGCATAATATGGCATATTATGTTGTTGAATGAGATACACAGATAAGAATAGACAGGTCTTTCTTTAAAAAGATATGCTTGAAAAGAAACCAAAGAACAGAGGAGAAAACCCACAATACACAGTGAGAGATTTCAATTTAAATTTAGTTAAAATGAGAAGACATTTGAGTTGTTATTATGTTCTCACAGAAAGGAATAAAAATATTTGTTTTCCATAATGCAGAATTGTTTTAAACAGTGCAGCAAGTGAACCTATTGGACTAAGAATCTAGACCAATAACTTTAGCTTGCTAACAACAATTTTTGTGTATGTGTGTTTTGCTTTGTTTTCCCTTCAGTTACCTTTCAAAAGCAATAACAAGCTAAACCACCCATTCATCACCTTCTCTTTGATCCTCGCTCTTGAAAACAGCTATTTTGCATCTTCATTCGAATCACTCCACCCCATTCCTTGCAGTAATATTAAAGAGAAACTTCCTGTTCATAGATGCCTTTCTGCAATGAACCCAATTACTGCGGCTCCAGGGAGGGGTTCAGTGGGCAACAAATGCAGCAGGAAAGACAGATTAGTGCCACAGATGGATTTTTAAAAGCTGTTCATAGTCCTCAAGATTGTGAGGCAGGCAAGGCAACTGCCAAAGGCTGAAATAGGTAACTGCATTTTCTTAGGCCACTCAAAATCCATGTACAGGATGAACACATTTTGTATGAGTTTTTGGCCAGTGTGGGTTGAGAAAATGTGCTTTGCAAAATAAAGACCTTGGAGATACATTGTAAATTCATGAAGGGCATGAGCATCAATTCAAATTTCAAAAAATGTAATGAAAGAGCAGCCACTGAAAAGCATGCTCTTTCTAGACAGCCAGAAAAGCCTTTGTAAGTCCTGTGACAGACACAGTAAATAGTATCTCTAAAAGGAATTACAGGCCAGCTATCAAATCGCATCTCTACTGTGCAAAGCATTTGTCCAAAGAGTTCAGGTAAATGGTTCCTTGCAGCATCTGGCCTCAACCCCTGCTTGCCCACACAGTGATGAGATGCTTAAATTCAGCGCATTTCCCTGAGTCTTCAGCAGCTGGGCACCACGTTGCAGGGGACTGTGGAGGAGCAGGGATTCACAGAGACTCTTTTGCAGTTCTTACAGATGCCAGGAAGCAGCTGTACTCAAAGCATGAACAATATTGTGAACAGTGAAGTTTAGTATGAGCTGCAGATTTTCAAGGGTCTCCTCTGTAAATTTATCACCATTTCTGTTGTCTTTAGCAGTTCAAATGTACAAGTAGCATCCACAGTGTATGGGATTTGAAGTATCTCAATAGTCTCATTTGACATTCCTGTGTTGGGTTAACTTTTTCCTACTAAAGAGAGAAAACCTGCCCTGGAAACCTTGAAGCTTGATTTTCCTTCACAATCTGTGGTCAAGGATCAACATAAAAAGGGTGTAAATTTTGCTTCAATAATGGTTTAGATTTAATTAAAAATAAATTTCTTGGATTCACATCATGATTTTCTTCAGACTTAGGAGACCATTATATGAACACAAGCTCACAGTTTATTGCCCTGATCATTTAGCTGCATCATTTTGCCTCTGCAGCATGTAAATACAGAAATAATTGGCAGGGGGGAGTGGGGGAAAGGAGAGAGAACCAAGTTTACATGAGAGGAACAAAAACCAGAAGTATTTAAGACTTTTTCTTTACTATTATCATGACGCCTTTAAAAGTAAGTTGGGAAGTATATGCTGGATAGTCTCCAAAAAAAAGATGACTTCTATCAACAGTCATCAGTATTAAAGTAGTTCATCATACAGAAGTCAACATTAACAGCTTTTCAGTGCACAGTACAGACATAAAAGTTGAGGGGGTTTATGTCATATATATCTACATGCCTCTTCTGACTGAAGGTCTGATTTTGGGATGTATAGGGAGATGAGAACTGGTGATATACACATTCCCCTCTTCCGCTGAGTTTCAAAATAAGCAAAACCAAATTTTGCTGTATTAGAAAATGGATCCTTCAAACCCAGTAGCATATGCTGATTTGTTTTCAAATAATTTTACAATTATTTATGGACTTATTCAGTAATTTGTCATTTTGGTCCTCCATGAGCTTCCAATTAGATCAATAAAGCTGTTTTCTAAGATACCACAGGAGTTTGTTACCTTGTTGCCACATACTATCTGTAATATAGCTACATACTAAGATAAGTAGGTTATTATATGGAAGCTCTACGGCTGTTGAATTGTCATCATTCACAAATGTTTAAATGGATACCTGCATTGACATCCCATTTTTTGGGATGAATTGATTTCATTAGTATTCTGCAAAGGCTTCTACAAGTAATGGTGAGAGAGAAACAAACTCTTCCTACAGATTCACATAAACATTATAGAAAAAAAACTCACTGACAATTCGACTCAATAAAAATTCAACTGAATGAAGAGATTTGAATCATCTAGAAATCTTGCATTACAGTAAAATCATATGCAGTTGCACTGGAAATGCAGGGTTTATCTTTTTATCAGGAAGGCAACTTAGGAAGAGTGGGTGGAAAATAACAGTAATATTCAGGGGACTGAAGAATAGACAGAAGATAAGAAAAAATCCTCAGTGGCTCCATTGCCCTGTGCTTTGAAGAACAGTTTAGGTTATCACCACATGAACATAATACACCAGTACTGTTATTAACAATGCTTCCAATTTATAGTCACTTTGCACTGGAACAAGATCTTCTTTCATAAAGTTATTAACAATTTACTGATATTAAGTGTAAGGTTAAGTGGATCTCCATTTAACAAGTTTCTCAGCCAGACTGCAAATCTCTCAGTGTATATAAACTGCTTATACCCCTAACTCAAGCAGTTAGAGAGTATTCAGGATTGTTTTGTTGGATAATTTGCACTGGAAATAAAATGCCTGTTTTACCTCTGCATATCCTGGTTGTGTAAATCATCTGCCCCAAATCCTGTTTCCTAACTACAATGAAAATAAGCAACAGCAGGAGGGTAACTACACATTCAGAAGCCTAAGCTATTTTTCCAGATAGGTCTGAGATCAGAATTTTTGATCCATTTAGAACTACAAGTACCAGATTTTACTGGTTTATTCCTGTAATGGAATATAGGCATGAACACAGTTTTGTTGTTTAGTATTTTCTGTTAAATGAGAAGTATACAATTCTAAGACAGCAATACTAGAGAATTATATGGTATTAAGTAATGTGAATTAAAAATCCAACAGAAGATTTGAAGAGGCTGTAAGCCTTGCTCCTTCTTTTGGGTTCCTCTTCAGAGAACAGTACTAGAGCTCACCAATGCTCTTTCTAATCTCTGGTTGTTCTCATACACCCATGCTGTCTGATTCTCACGCAACCAAATCAATTCCCTCTCCCTTCTCTAAGAGTCACTCTGCTCTGATCATCCTCTACAGTGGAGCTGAAGCTTCCCACAACTAGGTCAGTCACACTTTACCTTCATGACACAAATCACTGACCTAGCCAAAAATATTTTCCCAGAGCAAAGTTATTGCAAATATGTTGCTGGGTCAACTACGCACTAGTAGGCTTTGTCACATTAGGCACTGCCTTTCTGTGAGAGTGATATTGGCAGCTGTCTCGTCATCCTTTTCAGCAGCTTCTCCTGCCCTCCCTCCTACTCACTGACGCTGGTGATTGTTGAGTCTGGATGCTGCAGGTTACAATTTAAAATTTTGCTTTAATAGCAGGCTCCATGCTTAGTTCACGTTTTTTTATCTTTTACTCAATCTCTCCACGCATTTGCCTTCCTCATAGCCTGCTTTGTTCCACCCTCAGCCCTTGCTGTTGCTTCCACGCTCTGGTGCACCAGCAGGGTATCACCCCAGCCCACGCTGGAGCCATAATTAGGTTTCCCAGGTAAGAAGGTCATTTGGTAGGTCCTTTCCTGGTTCCCTCTTTTATCGTTTTCTGGGCACCAAGCCAGGACCTGGGCATTTTGCCAGCACACATGCTCCCACTCCACCCTGGACCTCATGTCTTCATGCCCAGCTCACCTCTGGAGCCACGCCTGGGGCCACACCTCTCGCTACACCCCTGCCGTGGAGCCACTCCTGGTCCTGGCCCCAGCAGCTCAGTGTCAGCCCTGCCTGGGAAGCCATGTCCTCCACACACCCTTGGCCTTGTGCTTCCCTGCCAGCTTCTGCCATGCATTTTCCCAGCAGTGCGACCCAGCCTGGGTCCATCAAGCTATAGTGCTTGAATCTATATACAAAACATACACACAGGTACAATTCTAATTTATTCTGCTTGAGGAGAAGAGAGAACATGGGCTGTAACAGTATGTTTCTCCCCCAGATAAGCATCAATCAGACATCTAACAAGTTATGCAATTTTAATTGATTTGCATTCTGACATAGTAACATACCCTCGCCAGACACATCAGGCTCCTCTATAGGTACATCTGTCAGCACA
The DNA here is from genome assembly GCA_035583185.1 of Anabacerthia variegaticeps. Lineage (NCBI taxonomy): Eukaryota > Metazoa > Chordata > Aves > Passeriformes > Furnariidae > Anabacerthia > Anabacerthia variegaticeps. Next base: position 42,809,977 of record JAWWEW010000001.1, on the reverse strand, counting down.
GGTGCTCCTCTCCTTCTCACAATGGCTTTGTAGCTGCAGAGCATGATCAGCCCTTGTATTGGGGCTGGCTGGGACGGAGTTAATTTTCTTCATAGCCTGCTCTGTTTTGCATTTGTGACTGAGACTGTGTTACTAACACACCGGTGTTTTGGATGTTGCTGAGCAGTGTTTGAACAGCCTCAAGGCTGCTTGTTTTTTTCTTTTCCCCACTCTGCCCCACCAGCAAATAGGCTGGGAGTGTGCAGGAAGCTGGGATGGGACACAGCCAGGAAAGACAACCCAGACTGACTGAAGGGATTTTCCACGCCATATGACACTGTGCTTAGCTATGAAATCTATGGGAAAGGGGACTGTTCGTGGTTAAAGCATTTGTAACTGTTATGTGTGCTGAGGTCCTGCTTTATAGGAAGTGGCAGGACACTGCTGCCAATGGGAAGTAGTGAATTAGTTCCTTATTTTGCATTACTTGCATATGTAGCTTTTCTTCACCTATTAAACAGTCTTTATCTCCATCCACGAGTTTTCAGTTTTTACTGTTCCAAGTCTCTCCTTCATCCCTCTGCAGAGGAGCAAACAAGAGACAGGGTAGAACTTCAAGGTCAGCCACTACAGCACACAAACTGCTTTTGCCTTGGCTGACAAAGTCTTTTTGTTGTCCTGAATGAATACAGATATGGTTCCTTGTTACTAGGGCTGATGGAAAACAGGTACAAGTGTCACCATCAGGATGTAGAGGAAGAACTGGTTTTGCTCTTCATCTTGAATGAGGAGGTGTTTGAATGAAAAACTATTTTTGCTACTCTGACCTAGTCACCCATGACAAGGGTTAATTGAAGAGACACAGAATTATTTCTGCCTCCTTTTGGAGCGCCTTCTGCCAAACATCACAGTGCCAAGGAAATAAAGGAGAGAGGAAAAAATTTTGCTGTTCTGGGTAGCAGGACTCAGTTCCTCCTTAGAAACTGCCTGCTTTTTCATTTTCTTCTCATCCCCATCCCCCAGACAGCATGTCCAACTCCTAACAAGATCACAATTTTTAAGATTATACAAAAAGTAGGCAGAGACTGCCATACAGGGGAAAAAGTTAAGGATGATAGGAAGCTCTTAACTTCCTCTACATTAATTATTTGTCCTGCTGGGAGCCTTAAAACTACTGCCCACAGCTGCTGGCAGCTTCTGTTCTTGTTGAGTAACAGTGTGTCACCCAGCTAAGGCAACATCTTGCTTTTCAATGTGCTATGACACTTAGGTCGTCAATTCTGCCAGGTTAAGGTAGTCAATCCTAGCAGTGCCATTTTTTATTTCCTGGGGCAGCAACTGATCACCATAACAGGATGTCAGGTGTCCCAGCATTGCTAAATATGGAATATGTAAAATTTTCTTAAGAAAAGATGTCCTTTGACATTTGATCTTTTTATACTTTCAAGCCTAATCAGCAGGAAAGGATATTTAATCCATGAAACAGATAGCAGCTAACAAGCGGTGAGTGATGTCTGGGCAATGGAAAAAACAAATTATTTGTTGTTAGAACTGTATTGTTAAGGTTTAGGACTTGACATGCTTCAATGATCTCAGACCTAGGGGGAGTTTACCAAAGCCTGAGAAGGATGTACCACTGATACTGGACACAGGGAATGCAGAGTTTAGAGGCCACAAAGATATTTGGCAAAACTCCCAATATAAGGAAGAAGCTCATAAAGATAACTCACCAACTGTGCAGGAATCAGCTCCAACTGTGAAAAAGGTAATTCCAGCAGGGGGAGATTGCAACCATGACTCAGGGCCCACGGACTCAAGAAACCCACTGACTCAAAAGAGAATAAAGTCTGAGCATGCAGGGTAATTAGCATGAGTAGCAAGAGAATCATGAAACAATAGAAGACAGAATACTAGTTAATAAGAGGACTGTGTAACTTGCAGCCAGTGAACATTAATGACTTTGTTTGCTAAAATGTTTAAATAGTAAAAAGTTTTGATATTGGTGTGCTTGATTTGTAGAATATCACCGAGCACCCAGGCTTGTGCAACTCTGAAATGAATAATCAATGTCTCTCGCTAGCGTGTAATTATTGGCTTGTTGCACAGCAGGTAACAAATCCAATTTTGCAGTCAACACCAGCACCACTATATAAGGATCTCTGTACTGCAGTATGTCTGGTATCAAGGCACCTGCAGGGTAGGCAAGTCCTTGCAAATTAGCTCATGAGAGTAGATGGAATTTCCATTCTGTATGTGGCACAAAATCATTATTGTGCAATTTCACTGATTTGGTAATGGATGTTGCCATGGTGATCCTGTGGCAACATTTCCACCATCAAATCCAGACAAGTAGATAAATGTGATTGTTTACTGAACATTCACATCTCATAAATCCCCCTACCTTTAAAGCCCAGCCATTACTAAGGCTTTGCCATCCTATTTTTGTATTTTTATTTGCCATTAAGAAAGAGGCTTTTATGTAGTTTATGTGAGCTGGTAAATAAAGCAAGAAGTTAAAATTGATTAAGTTACTTTGACAGCTCTTGGGCCATCAGAAATACTTTTAGAAGTGAAACTCGTCCTATATTTATAGTGTTATAAAACTTGTGTGTAATTCCTTCATTTGATGAAATAGACCTGTGCAAGGAAAAATTTATGGATGGTTTTACAGGAAAATAAGAACATATATAAATTCTTCAGCATGTCACTGTTCCAAAAGTTACCCGAAAATGCTGCAGTTATATCAGTATAACTTGATTATATACTTGAAAGTAACTATAATTGATATATGTGTGTGTGTGTGTGTTTGCGTAGTCTCTAATGCCTTCCCTGTGAATTATTGGTACAATTTCTCAGTTTTCCATTATTACTTGTAAAAAATAAGTAATGGATTATGTAATACAGTCACTTTTTAATGCACAGAAACTTCACGTTCTTTTCAGTATGAAATATGAAGTCTGTATGGTTCATTAACAATGTGATAATTTGCAAGAAAACTACTAATGTAGTTAATTTAATTATAGCAGGAAAAACTTCTTAATTTTGCATCCCTTCAGGGCCCAGAGTTTTAGTTAGTCTGCACTAAATGTTTTTAAATACATGTTGACACAATTATAACAATTCAAGCACAGATTTACCCAGAAGGAGAGCACCAAAGGGGCTGAAGTTACCCTACTAATATTACATGCTATCATCTTCATTGCTCCCCAATAAAGAGCTCTGCAGAGCACACAGTTCTCCCTTACACGCTTACACAGACCAACTATTCATAAGAGGCTGGATTTGGCATCACAAGAAAGGCATCCACGATGCTGTGTGGCTGAAAGCTAGGAATGCCCCAGCAGAGCGAGTTTATAGGAGAGCTGCTTGTTTAGCAGAAAACCTCATGCCACAAGAATGGGGCAGGGTGAATAAAAGAAAAACTATCTGTTTTTGCATCATTGTTTGTTTCTAATGTCTTGAAGTTGCTTCTGTTTCACCACCTAGTTAAATCCTCTTCTTTTACTACCAGGTGCACCAGAGAGAGTCCTTTGACTTCAGCTGCTCTGTACTGATACAGTCCCTTTCATTTAATCCTGTTATTAATACACAGAGTTGCTGCTTCAGTTTTTAATACATTTAAAGGAATCCTTCCAAGCTGTCCTCTTCTGCCTTTGCACCTGGGTCATCAAACAGGGAATGTCTGGGGAACCTGTAAAACACAGTTCTCAGCACAGAGCCAAGAAGAGACAGCCTTCTCTCTCACACTGTTCATACAGCTCCTGGTAATGTTCTGGCTTCAGAATCTCAAATCTGTGTTACTCCGAACCAGATTTACAGCTAGAAATAGAAACTGAATTAGATAATAGAAGCAGAACATTTAACTCTAGAGTTTGTAAATCTCACTTAGGCACTAACTCCTTCCTTTCACAGAGTTCCCTCTGTCTCCTCCTTTAAGACCTCCGTACCAGTTGCACATGCAAATCACTGTGAAGCCAGTTCAATATTGAGCATGAATTTAGTAGGGAGGAAAGAGAACACAAATCTTCTGGCTTCCTCTCTCCCATTAGTGCCAGCAAAGGCTCCTGTGTTAAATGTCACAGTCATAGTCATCTAAGTGCATGACCAATGCCATTCATTTCCATCACCTATAGCAGGGCCTGAAAGTTTTTATCAGACTTTCCAACTACAACTCCATTGCACTTTGTGGTATAAATAGTACAATAAGCCCATTGTTATCTGGGGTCCAGCACTGAGAAGCTCTGCAAAACTGACAGCACAAGGCAAGTTTAAGAGTCATACTTAAACAGAGTGATAGCATCCTGCTGTACTTTATTTGATATATTACACATATTAATTAAGGAGTTAATAATCATGTGGAAGAAAACATCTCTGCTTCCTGGTGTTACTTGAATTAGAATTATTAAAGACATTTATCACTAAGGAAATATCCATACTGCTCACACAGTTCATTTAAAAGATGGAAGGTAAAAAAAAAACTACTTTACAAAAAAAATCCTCTTCAAATTAGGCTGTTTTTGTAGAATATCCTTTCTCATTAAGCATTGGGTATCCATTTCTCACTGAATTTAATTAAGTATCCTTGATGAGAGAGTAAACAAAAATAATTGACAAGCTTCATTAAATTCCCCTTAAACATGCAGCTATTGACTTCAATGAGAGTTAAATCTAACCCTAAATTAAGAGCTGAATTGCTCAAGATTAAAACAACTTGTTTCAAAGCCTGGGGACAGTTTGTTCAATTTTATACTGTATTGGTAGTCTTCTTTTATTAAGTGTACAAACAGGTGAGATGGGATTCCTCTCACCTAACTTTAGACATATACAGTGTACAATTCAGAGCTAGTCATGCCAGACTCCCTTTATATTCAATGGAGAGAAAGAGCCTCTTTTAAGGCATGATTCATCTGACCTATTTTAGATGTCTACTTTAGAATGAGATAAATTGTGCATTATAAACATTTAGTCTTCTTTATTGAAAATAAAGGTAATTAGGCAAACTCATTTAAAAGAGGCTGTCTGCACTACAAGTGTCTACATTTAGTAAAAGGAATACTTTCTTTGGCAGATAAAGATGTTTAGACTCATCATCAATGTATGTAGAAGGGGATAAGGTAATTGAACTGAAGCACAAATGTGTTTTTTACCTGATCTTCCAGGTGGAACTTGCTTGCTATAGGCAAAGCAAAGTAAAATATTTTTAGTTAAAAATAGTCTTTATTATTCTGACATACTATATTCATAGTATTCATAGCTGACCAACATCAACAGCTATTGTTGTTTAAAAGAAGGATGTGAATTGGCTACTCCTCCACCTTCCACTGTGTGATATGGATGCAAACTAAATAAAGTAAGGATTTTGCCTTATCCTAGTGATCCTCTTGCAGTAAGAGCACCCTTGGAGTTAAGTGTTAAAAATGATCACAGAATTATCTGTGATATAATTAAGTTCTAGAAAATCTGCTGCTTAGCTGGAATGCAAGGCATTTTCACTCCACAATTTATATTAATTTCCCTTGGCATATTCACAGAGGCATTCTGATTTAGCTAGTTGCTGTACCTTTTTCTTCAGAACAGAGCACGTAAATAAATACAGAGTTTTCTCTGGGGCATTAATAATTGTACTTACTTCAGGGTTTAAACAGAGTATGATATGGTTTTAGCTGAAACAACTTAAGATATCATTAAGATTTTCTGTTATGCAATCTCCTTATAGATAGTGAGATTTTTTTAACTGTGTTTCATTTATTTCAATTTTCTTAATTAAATGAAAATTGAAATAATTTTTTGTAAAATTTTCTACCTTTCTTCTCCATTCTGCACTGGATATTGTGAGATTCTAAGGACGCCAATCACTGTTGCTCTAAGTTACTTTTTCTGATAATCTAGTTATTAGTCTTTAGCAAAAGATGACATGACATATACCACAAAACAAACTTCCTCACAATGGGTTACATCTTGCAGTCAATATGCAGAAGCATTATGTGTCTGCAAAGTTGTGAAGATTTAAGTGTGACATATATGCTATAAGCCACTTGAAGTCACAGAAGCATGAAGTAATCTAGGTGGTCCCTGGGAGCTCATCAGGATGAATCCCCTCTCAGAGCAGGGCTACCTCCAATGTTAGATGCTCAGAGCCTTCCCCAGTCAAGCTTTGCACAACTGCAGCCTTCCTAGACAACGTGTTACAGTGTTGGATCAACCATGATTCCATCACTGGAAGTGTTCAGAGTCAGGCAGGGCAAGGCTTTGAGCAACTTGATCTAGTGAAAGATCTCCCAGCCCAGGGCAGGGAGGGTTTAACTGGATGACCTTTAAAGGTCCCTTTCAACATAAATCAATCCATGATTTTTTTTTTAATTTCTTTTAATAGTTGTAAAAATTTTTCACCCAACTTATGTCCATTGTTATTTGTCCTATTGTGCTGGATTTCCAAGGAGATCTATCTCTCTGTAGCCACAAACTAGAAAGTTGTACACAATTAAATCCCCTTAACCTTTTATTCAGACTGAGCAAACCCATGTCTCCCAGCCTCTACTCATGTGTCACCGGCTGCAGCCCCCTGGTCAGCTTTATGCTCCCCCTCTGGACTTGTCCCTGTATGCTAGTGTTTCTTGTATTTGGGAGTCCAAAACTGGACACAATATTCCAGATGCAGCCTCTTGAGTTCACAGGGAAGTTGCTTTCCCCAGCCTGGTGGCTACACTCTTACTAATGGAGCCCAATATGTAGCCCAGGCTTTGCTGCTGCAAGGGCACATTGCTGGCTCATATTTGCGTTGTTCATCATGAACCTCAGGTCCTTTCCCAAAAACTGCATTCTAGCCTGTCAAATTGTACAGTGGCATAGTATTGTTCACGCCCAGATAGAGCTTTAGATGAGCTTTACTTGCTTTTTTTTTTGCTTTCCTTGCATTTTTTTTTTTTTTTTTTTTTTGCTTTCCTTTTTGAATTTGAATTTTCTGTCAGGCTATTTCTCTAGCTTGTGATTCCTCTGAATAGCTACTCTGCCCCTGCCCTCCAGCATGCCATTTTCCCCCCACAATTTAATGTCATCTGCTAATGTAGTGAGGATGCATTACAGCGCATCATTCAGGTCATTAGTGAAGAAGTTAAATACTACCAAAGTGATTATCAAATTCAGAGGATTACCACTCCCGACTGGCTGCCAGTTAGACTTTCAGCTACTAAGCAGAATGCTTTGAGCTGATGGTCCAATCATTTCTTTTTTCATCAGCCTCATAGTCCACCCACCCTGTTCATATCTCTCAAATGTGATTACAAGGATACAACCAAACATGGTCTTCATAGTGTTGCTACAGTCAAAATAACCAATAACCATTGCTCACCTCTCAGTTTTGAGTTTGAACCTAGTTCCTGAAAGCAGTTTGGATGCAAAAATTCACAGGTCATTTGGATTGGTCTACTCCCAATCCTATAAAGTTTTCCCATCATACAGAGCAGCCTCATCTATCCCTCTGTATGCCCTCTTGACACCAGTCTACTTCAACTCTGACATCCCTCTTTTAGCTGTTGTTGGTGAACTGCAGAATTTTTAAGACTTTGACAGTGAAGAATGTCTAGTACCAACAGAGGATCTGTGGCTCCCAAGGATATAACTTTCAGTAGTATTTCTAAATGTCCAGAAACTATTTGAGGACCTCCACCCTAACAAGATTTCATGGCCGCTAGTCATGATCGCATTAGAGCTGACTAGAAGGCATAAAAGAAGAGAAATCCTCAAGAATGTCTTATCTAAGACAAGGAGCCTTCTGCAGCCACATAAAACACATATTCATGAATAGATTTATGGATCCAATTGTGTGCTCGTTCAAATCCCAAAAGCAGATTCCTTACATTGAGGTATTATTTTTATCAAAGAATGAGCAGCTACTCCAATTCACAGCCCATCAAGAGGTGTCGGTACCCTGTCATGAACCCATTTACCCAGGTGGCACATACATGTTCCCAGGTATGTTCATTAGAACATGCAAATGCTCATACTCACTCAGATCGCATGTCCATCCAGCTCAGTATCCTGTTGCCATGAGTGGCTATAAGCAAATGCCTAAAGAAGAACAAGAACAGGGCAAGTGTACATGAAACTCTCTCAAAGTGTGTCTATTCAGAGCTCAGGGTTTTTCCTGAATGGCTTCTCTAACAAATAATCTTGAATTAATCTCTCTTTGAACTCCTTCTATGGTCTCTCCCTTGAAAGCCTTTTGATTCAAATCCTTCAGAGAGGAGCTGTTCAAATTCATCTCCTATTGTTCACATTGAAACCAGCTTCTATTAACTCCATTTGATGGCTCCTCATTCTTGTATTTGAAGAAATACCAAAGTCAAATCCTTTCCACCATTTCTATGCTATATAGAATATATAGAACTCCACATTCTAATTCCATCATCCATGTGGAGAATATACGTGAAAATGTATTCAGGATATACAGTCAGAAACTTATGTTTATATTGTATATGAATAAGTAATAAAATCTATATTTCTTAGAGAATTCCATATTCATATATACACTGTAAGAAAATGATGGAATTTTTCTTGTTTCCTAGTAACTTCTAATATTTGGTTTCCTTTTCTGATGTTTTCCACCAGTTATGGTAGTCATTATCTGAGAATCCATTGCTTACATGTGCAAGCTGCTTATATGTTAAGCTAGGATTTTTTTTCCACACATATTCTCAGTCATTCTGTCTTACAAAAGCCTCTTGTGGCCCCTCGCAGTCTGCCTTTGTCCTTATTGTCCTGAATATCTTCACATCACAAATGTACCCACCACACCAGCAAATTTTCTCACTTCACTGCTCACCTCTTTTCCAGGTCACCTAAAAAGGTAATGAAGAATGCAGATCCCAGCACAGAGCTCTGGGAAACTCTGTGGTTACCAGTGGTTGTGACCAGTTGTTACCAGTGACCTTCTTCCACTATAATAAGTAACCTGTCCTCTTACCCTCTGTTTCCCAACTTGTAACCTGTTATTTATCCATAAAATGACCTTTTATTTAATCTCATGACTACTGTTTCCTTAGAAGTTGTTGATGATGGTCCTGTCAAAAGTCTTCAAAACTCCAAGCAAATTAGATCAACTTGGCTGTCTTTGTCCAAATACTTGCTGACACTCTTCAAAAACAAGACTCTAAAGTAGGACTTCCATTTTTAGAAGCCATATTGACTCTCCATAGTGTTTCTTTTATACACCAATCATTGATAAACCCCTACAGAGTCTCTTATGAGCTTCTGGATGTGTTGAAGAAATGTTTAGTCCTGATTTAGAGATCTTGAGCAAGTTGCTCCTCCCAGATCTTTTTTTTTTATTTTTTGGTCTGCTTGATTTTATTTTTATACGTTATCAGCCAGGATTTATGAATTTTTCTGTTTTCTTCATTTGAATATGACTTCAGTGTTTTGAAAGTTGCCTTCTTGCTTCTAATGACATCTCTTCCTTATTGTTTAGTCATGCATGGTTCTTTGTACCTTTACTCAAGCCTGTCTTAATAGGTTACAGGCACTGGCATATAACCTTAATATATTAAATGCATAATTCTGCCATGTCCCAGGTATTGGCCTCTGGTGATTATGTTTATGCACATATTAGTTACGGATGAAGAGAAGGTTACCTAGTTTCTGCCAAAAGAGGAGATGTTATATGCAGTACTAGCCAACCTATGGCTCTGACAGTCAAGACATCAGACCCAAAATAAAGCAGAAATCCAGCAAAATTTCAACCAAGCATGTTCCCCCTCCCATTTCAAGCAGTGCTTTTACACTCTGGAGATGTACAGGTAACTGTCTTCTTCATATGCCTCTTGGGCTGCAGCCCTCTGCAGCAACCCCCTAAAATCTCAACCTGTTTTGCCCTGTGAGGGATCCTACTCATAATATTCTCTTCTTTCCAGACCAGAGAAAGTGCAGTCCCAACGAGTATAAAAATGAAAGTAGTGATTAACTGAATCCTACAAGTAAGGGAGGAAGAAGGACAGCCAGCCAGTCGTAAAGAAAAAGCAAAACAAAGAGGTGTCATGGAGTCTTTGTCCAAAGCAGCGATAAATACACAGACAGCAGAGTCACCAAGTGCGACGGTCAGGCTGCAACCAGCACTTCAGAGATCTCTCTCATGACCACTTTTCCCTGCTGCTATGCAATGCTAATACATTTTTGGGATGTCACTCTTACCTTTCTGCTGGTGGACAAAAAACAGGTCTTATTTTCCTATGATGCCCTTTTGCCATTCTAAGGGATCAACAAGTCTATTTCAACAGAAACAATCCTGTCCAGGAAACAACTGAGGAGTCCATATTGGCAGCGTATGGGGTATGGGGGCGTTATAGTGAGAGGCAGCAGCAGCAAGCAGGACTCATATGGTGACAAAATGTGCCATGTTGGTAGGACAGGGTCTGAAAGTGGGGGGAGGGAGCAGCCCAAGCAGCTCAAGGAATGGAGAAGAAAAGAGGAGGAGAATGAGCAATTCGTCAAGAGGAAGTGCTTGAGGAAATTGTGAAAAGGAGCAGTCTACAGTCATGCAGGCTGCAAGATGTGGCTTGTGAACGCAGTGTGCCTTGGAGACTGGCTGTCCCTGTGGGACATGGGGCATTTACAGGGTGGACAGCAATGGCCTATGCTCTGCAACCTGCTCAGCGTGGGCTTGGCTCCCTTCTTGCCTCATAAGAGGCTGCATAGCATGCAAACAGCTATAAAAACAGAAGCAGTATTTGGATGTTGATGTCCAAGCAATCTTCAAAGTGCACCACTTCATAGCTAAAATACCTAAATGAAAGTCCAAAGTCCTTTTGAAGTGGGAGTTGAGGGCCCAGTGTCAGATTCTGAAGGACACTCACTGCTCACTGGAAATGTTGACCAAGTGGGAACTGTACACTATAAGCTTTCACATCTCCTGAAACTCAGATGGATCTCCAGGTGTTAATTTAATACACATAAATAAATAACAACTTAATAGATATAAACGATGGGCTTGTTAAACAGAGGAGAGGTACTGCTTTTGTCCTTACGAGAAGCGTGATCCAGCTATTTTTGACCTAGGTTCATGTTAGAAATATTTATTTAAAACACAATAAGCAGATTTAGTACATTTTAAATGAAAGACGCTTCTTATTTATTCTTTGCCTTGTCATGAAGCCATTCTTACTTAACGCAGGGAGTTAATTAAACTAGCCTTCACTAATCTGTGTGACAATTTACACAGTAATTAGTTCAACAGGAACAGACAAGACCTTACAGTTCTTCCAAGCCTCAAGGCTGACACAAGCCTCAAGGTGAATTACTACAAGGTTTAAACAACCCTCCTGTGCATTCCCCTCAATTCACTAGCTAAAGATCAACTTTTAGAAATAGTGCCTCTGGCTTTCTGGAGCCCTACACTTTGAATTCCTCCACTGACAGTAAGTGGAGTTAACACCACCCTTTAGTATTCACTATTTGTGAAATGCCTTTTTTGAAGAATTTGCCCTATAATTAAGGTATGTGTGTCAGCATCCTCTTCAGTGGAATTGGCAATTAACATTACTAATGATGTCTCATGTCTGCAGCCTCTCAGATGCTATTTTCATCCTCTGTTTCAGGTTATTAAAGAGAAGAAATGCTACTTATTTACAAGAAAACACTTTTGTGTCTTCCTGGCACAGCTGTTAGATAAAAAACATGGAAAAAGATTTAGAGCATGTATCTTATCTTAGGTTTATGCAACAAAACTTAAAGCACATAAGGCGCTAGGGCCTCTAAATACTGGAATACAGAGGGTGTTTTCTTGCCATCATGATCTGTATAAAAGAAATAAACTTTAAAGTGAGGTGGACTAATGAAGCGACATTTGGAAAAGAGGTTATTTTTCACAAAATAAATTTCTGGTAGAAGACTCTGCAGATAGCAGGTCTTTCTAGTCATGGTCCAACACACATTTTGTAATGCTGACATGGCATTCCAAAGATGCTGTGTAAAATGAAGGGTTTCTTACCATACGAGATGGAAAACAAAGGTCTTCTTACCATACAAGACAGCTGTGCCCAAATTTCTAAATATTCTGGATAAAAGGCATTGACATAATAACCGCTGTGATGTCTGGCAGTATTTTCTAAAGCCACCAGAGTATGTACTTTTCTTGTAAATAATTCCATTGTTTTGTACAGAACAAAAAACTGATTTCTTTCTTAAAACCTGAAAGACTATACATTGACTACACATTAAATGAACATCTTGCCTCTGTTTTCCTCTGCACTAAAAATATAACAGACATTTTGATGGGGGGAAAAAAAAGCACCAGTTAATCAGATTGGTAGAAATTAAGGGAAAGGATAACAGAAACTTAGAAATACATTTCCATTCTTGACCTACATGCAGGATAAATACAACTATAGATAATCACTGAATATATGTGTGAATGACACCCTTTATTTTTAAGAACTGTAATACATAGCTCTCTTTGCAAACTCATAAGAAAATGCACATCCTTCCTAGGTATTCTGCCTGTACATATGTATTTTTTTTATCATAGACTCAAAGGTTGGTTTGGTTTGGAATGGACTTTTAAAGGTCATCTCCAGTTCCCTGCATCAAGCAGTGACATCTTAGATGTTTGCACAAGAAATTAAAAAACCCCACAACTTCATCAGTAAGATGAAATGTTGTCTTTAAGGCAAGTGTGGGCATTGGTGAGGTTTACTGCCCGAGTTGTACAGAAAAAATGCTACCATGTTGCCCCTCAGCTCTGCCAGCAGATCCAGCATGATGCAACTGCTTCCCGTATCTTGCGTGTGCCGGTCAGACAAGGAGAGTGATGTCTAAATCACCTGGGAAAGTCCCTGGGAGAACTCCATACACTCAGCTTCTGCTGTTGAAACAGACGTTCTGTTATGCTCACTACAACAGAATGGGGACGACAGGACATTTACTTAGAGAGAGGTTATCTTAGTAGACCAGGGACAGCTGTGGCTCTTGCACCATTAGAAACAACATGCTTGGATTTTACCTGGAAGCATCTCCTATACACTATTAAAAATTTACTGTCTTTTCTCTGTAGGAGACATTTCCTCTCCATGTCATAATTCCTCATAGTTTTCGTTGGATTTGCATCAATTGTGTCATAGCCTTGTTTTTGTTGTTTGGTCACCAGGAATCACCTAAGTTCCTCTTTGGACCAGACTAGTGATGCCAGAAGCTACACCCAAACAAGGAACCTCCTGCAACCTGTTATTCCCACTGTGCTCTGAGCTCCTTATTTCCGCTTGCAACCACTGAACTTCCTAGTGGGGAAGCATTCCTCAACAGCCCCACATCAGCCCGCTGCAGGGTGGGAAGGTGGCTGCGTGCATCTCAACCCCGCTCCCACTGCACAATGCCCTGCCAGTTTCATTGGCTTGCCTTGCCGTAACAAAAAATGGGTTTTCTTTCACCACAATTTTCATTCTGTGTTTGCAGTTCAGCCTTGAATAAAGTCCTTCTTCGGTGGAAAAGTTACAAAGGGCATTTTACAACCTATTCAACTAGTGCAGCGTGCTAGATAGACACACTCTGGAGAGACGGGGCAGTTTGTGATGCTTCCACCAGCACAGAGCTGAGTCGCATCAGAGCCCTTAGAATGGAATCAGGATGGAACTACTTCCCAGATGTGATTATAACGCCCAGCTCAAGAACTTATGTTCTCTCCTATTTCTTCGGGAAAATCTTGAAGGAGAGTAAATAGGAATCGGTGGAAAAGTTGCCGCTTTGTACCTGTCCCTAGAAGCATGTCCTTCTGCAGCGGCGGGCGCAGCGGAGGGGCCATGGGGAGCCGGGAACAGACGTGCGGGGCTGCCCGCTGTCGGAGAGGCACACGGGGCGAGCAGTGACCCCAAGCCCCCTTCCGACGGCGGCTCCGGCCCTGACAGCGGTGCCACCGCCTCCTCCCCGCCCTGCCCTGCCCTGCCCCGTCCCGCCCCGCCGGGCTGCGCTGCGGTGGCTGCGGAGGGCGCTGCCCGTCCCTCGCCGGGCTGGGGCGGTGCGGGGCGGTGCGGTGGGGGTGCCGCCGTGCCGGGGGTGCCGGGGGTGCTCCTCCCGCGGCCGGGCCATGCTGGAGCGGCCCCGCGCTCCGCGGGGGTCGCCGCTGCCCGCCCGCCCCCGCACGCCCGACCGCCCGTAAGCGAAAAAGCCATGACCGCAGCGCCCCGGGGCCCAGATCTCAGCTTTCTGAACGAGGAGGAGGCCAGGGCGATTTTCCAGGTGCTGCAGAGGGACGCGGAGCTCCGGCGGGCGGAGAAGAACAGAGTCAGGTACCGTGATTGGCGCCCGAGCGGAGCTGGGGGCGCAGGACGGGGCTTGCCGCCCGGCCCCGACGGGGACAGCGGGGACAGGGGTAGGGCTAGGGCTAGGGATGGGGGTCCGCCGGGCAGGGATGGGGTCCCGGGGGCACCGGGGAGCGCCCGAGCCCCCCGCCCGCGCTCCTGCAGCATCGGGACGTTTGGGAAGTGCATGTTGTGACAGGGACGGACGGCTCTGAGTCACGGCTGCGGCTTCCCTGGCACCTCTCCTTCCCCGGGGAGCAGGAGGAGGCGGCTTCTGTTCCTCGCTGTGCCGCTGGCACGGGGTGTGGGCGAAACGCCGGTGCCCGGGAGACCTCGGAGACGGGGAGGTTGTGCCGGACCTTGCAGGGAAACGTGGCGCCTCTGCGGCTCTCGAGCAGATCCAGGAGCCGATCCTGGCAGCTTGTGGAATCCAAGCCAGGTACTCACCTGGCTGAAAGGCTGTTCACAAGAGTCATGCAAGTGACTGAACTGAATTCCCTGTGCCGTGTGAAGATACAGGGCAACCTCGACCTTGCTTCTAGCTCATATCTCCTCTGAGTGCAATTATCGAAGCTATTTGTGTTGATAGTGAAAGCAAAGGTCGAGGAATTGACAGGAATTGTGTTGGGAAATGAGGCGTTTATTATAAAAGGGTATAATTTCTTCCCCCAGGTGAGACTTGGTACCTGTGAAGTGAAAGGCAGTGTCCTTTCAGATTCGCAAGTGGGCACTTCTCACAAGCAATGCTTTCATGTAAGATGTGGAAGGAATGTTAATGAGTAACATTTCCGTCAAGTGAATTTTTGTACTGTGTATTTTTTATTTCAGTTAAGTGGCTTTTATGATGGGCATGGTTAAACACTATGTGTCAACACTGATTACATCTAAAACTTGCCTTAGTTTTCTGCAGCATGTGAACCCAGACTGAGTTAAGTTTGGCAATTTCTTTCTTCCATAAGTTAGTACTGCTTTTTTTGATTAATTTCTGTTCCATGTGTCCCATTATGACCACCCAAAAAAGAAGAACTGTTTTGCTGGATATGGGAAATTACATAGCTAGGTAGCTTGTAAGTTTAAAACTCTGGGAGAGACTGCAGCTGGAGCAGACACATTGAGGCTTCTAACGCTGTAGAGAGTCTTGTGAAGCAAAAGCCTGCTCTTGTACCTGCCCTCAAATTTGTATTTGTTTCTCCCTCTGTGTGCTTAGGACTTTATCAATAGAAAGTGTTCTCTATGCAAAAGCTGTCAAAAGAAACGTGGTATAAGAGGATGTTTCTGGTGATGCTTTACTGAGATGTAGTGTATTTAAATCTCAGCTGAAGAGGCATTCACAAGTTGAGCAGAAGATAGGTGAAGTGTTTATGACCAAGGCGCCATACTGAAAATCTAGGTTAAGCCCTGGATCTGTCAGAGGCTTTGTATGTGTCCTTGGGCAAGTTTCTTAATCTCTCGTGGGCCTAATAAAAGTACTTTCGTTCTCACTCCACTTGTCTACCTGGTCTTATTTAGACTGTAAGCTCTCCAGGCCAGGGGACTCCCATCAGAAGCAGACAGTTCCAGTCTGTGTGGTGTTGCCCTGTGCTACTATAATCAAAGTAATAACAGTGATCACCCTGGAGGGCCAAATCCTACAGTTCTTATATGACCACAGTGAGCTCCAGAGGCTCTACACAAAATTACGTTTGTTCTTCTTTGTCCCATATGCCTGCCTCCTTGTCATTCTTATTAGTAATATTTTGGTAATTAACTTTGTAGACTTTTTTCAGTTTAAAAGTTTTTAAATAATGCCTGAGCACTGTGGCAGCCCACTCCTGGGATATTTTCAAAGTGTGATTTTGAAGCTATTTGATTTATGCTGTCAATCAAATGAGACATGTAGGAAGTGCTGTAAAATGGAAGGAGCAGTGCCATCAATACTGCTTTATTTTGCACATAGTTACTGAAGTGAGTTGTCCTTCAAACTACTTTCAGGCATGGTTTTGGAAAGAGCTGGTTGGAGCTGGGCAGAGCCGGGGAGCAAGTCAATAACAAACAGTGGGCTCATTTGTCAAGTTCATTCAGTGACCATCTGTATTTACAATATAGGTCCCTGTGTAGACTGATCTAGACTGGATTGACAGAGGCAATGAAGCATTTGATGGCAGACCACAAGTCAGGTTCTAATGACTGCGCTGATCTTGTCTGTGCTGTTTGATGCCATACAAGCAAGCACACAGCTAGGTCTGCCAGTCTCTTAAAAGATCAATGAAAAATTGAAATCCATTCCCAGATCTAACTGGAATCAAAAAAGCAAGAACAAACTTTGCTCTTTTTACAAGCTGCATTTGTTATACAGCAACATGTTAACACCAGTTAATTTTGAAAGATGAAATAAGATCAGAAGATGAATCCTGGCATTCTCTGTGGGTTATTGTGTCCAACACATGGCAACCACAGTTCAGAGGAGCTGATTTTCACATAAACATGAACGTATTGCAGTGCAACATAAAATGCTGACCTCCTCAAATTCCTCCTCAAATGTATTAAGCTTGTAGTTGTTTCCAGTTGAATATATGTATTTTTTCTTTTTTTATTGCTTACATACACTGGAAACTGGGTCGAACCACTGTATCTCTCTTCAACCAGACAGCCCATGCCTTTGTGAAATCAAACACATATTGGAGATATTTTCTGGGAAAAGGCTAGTTGCTTTATACAACACCTCTCATCTCCGTTTCTCTCTGTAACCTTCGTGTGGAGTGGGAATGTGTGAGTTAGGTGGTTGTCAATTGTGTACATTTGTGCAGTTCTGAGCCCACTTGGTGCTATCCCTCCCTGTTCCTCCAGATCCCCCAGAACATTCTCTAGGTACTTTTGGCCCTTTCTTGGCAGGCTTCAGACTTTAAGCCTGGCCTGGAAGATCTTTCAGTATTGCTTTAACTTTCATACAGAAATGAACTGTGTGTCCTGTTGGGCCTTTGTTTGTTCTTGTCACTTGCAGGGAGCCGAGCTCCGGATGTGCCCTGAGCTGCAGGTTCACAGGATTGACAGGACATTTTAGGGCTTGTTTTCTCTTTCCACTGCCCTCTCGTGGCTCCTGTCAGCAGTACCTTTGAGCAGCCATAGCAAACCAGATCTTCCTGTCTCTTTCTCGAAAAAAGTTCAGAGAAGCAGCAACAGTCAGCTTTGGTATAACTCACATGGCTGTTTACTGCTATATACTCTGAAAATAATTTAGAAACTTATTAATCACGTATTTAGTAATAGAAAAAATATATTAGTTTTGGACATGGGTAATATTTGGCTTCAGAATTCTTTGTTCATCCAATTCATCTCATTCATAATACCAACTCGGGGAAAACCTCATTTATCATAAGCGTTCGTGTGGGAGAGAGATGGATTTAGGGTCAATATCAATATACGTGCATTGTTCCATAATAGTAATTGCAATGTGAAGGCAGAAGTCCAACTCAAGTCATGAAATGCTATTTTAGTAATGGTTTATGAAACTGATGATTTTGCAGATGCTTGTGGAAGGAGGTTCCTTCTCACAAATAACTTCAGTCACAGTTAGATGCCCAGGAGAAGATAGGGAGGAATGCAGCATGATCAGAGTGGAGTTATCATGTTCAGATGGCTTCTTAACAATTCAGTTTCCATAAGAACACAATGAATGCTTGCCATAGGCACAGTTATAAAACCACAGGTTAGCTTTCCATATGTAATGAAATAGGCCTGAAAATAACAACATAAAAACATTTCAGATGTTATTTGACTTATGGTTTCAAGACTTCAGAGGGCATGCAGCTCATCCGCTTAAGCTGTGTTCTGCAGCTACTGGGGGCAGAAATGAAAAAGAATTGACAGCTAATATTTGCATGGAGAGCTCCACGTCTCAAAGGCTAAACAAACCAACTTTTCTGTCTTTTATCCAAGAAGACAGTGGGTGGGGTGAAGGGAGGCTGGCTGCTTCCCATCTCTTCAGGACAGCACTTCAGAGCCTGGCAGGTAATAGAGGAACTGGCATTCCCTGCTGGAGGGCTCAGTAGTATTAGGGGATGAAGCTATGGGATACAGAGGTGGAGCTACTGCCCTTCATCTCCAAGGCAGCTCCTCCCTCTGCAGAGTGTGGAGAGACGGACAGTGCCCAAGCAGCTGCCTTTCCAGTCAGCTTTGGGGCTCCAAGGCCTCACAGTGTTTGAGCACTGGATCTTGAGATGCATCTCCACTGCTGGAACAGCACTGGGGCCCAGAGAAAGCAGCTGAGATGAGAGGAGCCAGGAGACGTGGAGCCAGCTACTTAAAAGAGGCAGCAGGTATGGGGATGTGGCATGGGAACAGTGAGAACAGCTGGTACATTTTGCAGGTTGTCAAAAAATGGCCAGTTGGGAGATACAGCAGAAGAACTATGGATAAATAGAAATTTAATTTAAAAGGGCACAAGAGCTCTGTATTCTTTAATAACTTTTATTTAGGAGAGTTGTCTCTTTTATATAATGCTCCTATTATGACTACATAATAGGAGCATTATTGTCCGTTGTTTTTTTTTTATTAATTCTTGAGAAAAAGGGAAATACTCTTCACTTTCAAATGAGACATTGAAAATAACTGAGAGACTGAGCCACTGGACGGGGAAATGAACCTACCTCCCTGAATAGCAGTCTACCTTCTTAGATCATGTTTCGAAAACTAACTATGCCTGTATTGTGTAAGGATTATTTTCTCTTTTTTTCAGTAGGAAGAATGGCAACAATTAATCACCAGCTCTTGAGCATATCTTGGGCTCCAGCCACTGTCTGTGAATAGGAACAGAAAAAAAAGAGCAAAGGGGAATGGAGCTTTTGGTAGAGAAGAGCACTTATTCCATTAATTTATTTTGCTCTTTTCCACTTGTTTTATGCTTTTAATTTTTTTTTTTTAATTTAGTAGATTTATTTTACAGATGACAATGACAATAGATGGCAGCAAAACCGAAGTTCGTTTTAATTGATTCTCAAATTTAAAGATGAAAAGCATATGAAATTAATTGGGAGGTACAGTCAGCACCACTCACTGCTTCACTCTTGCTGACCCATTAACAATATGATTCTTGTGGGAAAGATGAGTCCCCTCCTTAGACTGTTTTAAACAGTCTCTACAAAAAATCATTTGGATGTAGTTACTTGTTACAGGAACACAGCTGTTCTTCCTGTCTCCTGTCAGATCATTTACTGAGTTCACTTGTTGCAGGTAATTCCTTACTGTATTCTTTTGGCCAGCATTTGCTCTTACGGGTCTGACAATAGAAGGTGGGAATAAAACGCTGAGTGGGAAATGTATTTTTTCCCTTTCTTCCATCCTCATAACCTTGGGAAAGCATTTGTTGCAGAAGTAGAGACATACTCAGCTTTGTATGTATTTAAGCATGCTCATACTTGGTGCTTCAATTATATTGTCTTGCTTATAGTTTGAGGGGTCTGCCATTGCAGCCTCTATTTTGTCATATTCACAGAAGTAGTCCTCTTTACCCTCTTGGAGACAAAGAGTAAGTTATTGGGTGTTAGAGGCTATCTAGCTTTGGGGCCAAACTCCTCCTAATTACAAAGAATTTTTAGGATCAACTCCAAAATACATGAGCTGCATGGGTGAGGAGAGCAGGTAGGATACCAGGATACCAGGACAGCACTACTTGGATATATTGTTGTTCCAGTGGAGCTTCCTCCCTGAACAAAGCATTAATAAAGAAATTCTTTCATAAGAGATACTCCACCCGGGAATGTTTCGGGCGCAAGTGTTCTATTGTGTCTTGTTTGTGGAGGAGATACTATTATTACTTACCACTGATACTGTGCCACCGGCATGTTTAGTGGTTTGACAACACTTAGGAAAACAGGTCCTTGCAGCCCTGGAGCACAAATATGCTAAAGAAGTGCAAATAGAAGCAAAAACGGCAGGGAAGACTGATTTAAAAACCTTTACTTGGTTTGGTAAACAATTACTGTCATAAATAATTCCATTTTGGTACTTCCCTTGTTTGAGCAGGGAGCACTATAACCAAATGCAATTAGGTAAGTTGCATATCAAGTTTTTTCCTCGTTGTGTTTTTTTAATAGTGCTATCTTATGGTGAGGCCTGGAGGAACTGGGGCTTCATGTGGGGTGAGGAAGAGCAGGTAGAAATGGCCAGGGGCAGGTGGGCACAGCATGTGCCTTTTTCTCTGTTGGTTTTTAGCCCTGTCCATCGGGGCTAACTAGACCAAAATCTATGGTGTGACTCCAGTTTTATATCCAGAGCAGGGTCCAGACCAGCATTGCTGCCAGCTCATTAGTCTTGTCCTGTCATAGTGCAGTAGTTTCTGTGTCAATCCTTTCCTTCAAAGCTTTGCTCTCCTTTGTGTTTGAGAGCAGAGGGCTGCCTTTGGTGTGTGTGGCAGTGGAAGGAGACCCAGGAGCACCTTCTGAGTTGTTTGACATTTCAGTGATCCTGTCTGTAGTGCATTGGAT
Organism: Anabacerthia variegaticeps; assembly: GCA_035583185.1. Lineage (NCBI taxonomy): Eukaryota > Metazoa > Chordata > Aves > Passeriformes > Furnariidae > Anabacerthia > Anabacerthia variegaticeps. The sequence continues at coordinate 42,789,255 of JAWWEW010000001.1, read as the reverse complement.
GTTATTTCTTCTTTCTTCCTGTTTCTGGGGCCATGGTGGCTCCCCACGGTGGCTCTCCACAGGGCTGGCAGGGCAGGGCCTGTGGCTGTCTTTTTGACACTGTTCTCCAAGGCCACCAGCTCTGCTGGTCCAGGGCAAACCCACAAGAGCAGGAAGCACATAGGACACTTTGACCCATGCTAATTCGAACAGAGGCCTTGTGCCAGAGTTTTCAGGACATTAAGACTAATGTTTGCATTTTCAAGTAACAAAATAGTGTAAAAATGAAAATCACAAAGATTATTACTGTTATTATCTAGGCCACTTTCTGATGTCACTAGGGCTGCCAAAAAATAACATACTGCTGAAACTGATTAGGTTTAAGCCAAAGCTTACTGTTAAGCCCATGGGTAGACATTTTCTAAGTCCAAGCTAAATGGTAAAGGTAGAATTAACTGGACTTTGTCTATTGGATAAATTGAACAGCTTTCAAAAATAAATAGGTCAGACACAGCAGTACAAGCAAGCATTAATTACTGAGTAGACAGTCAATATGGGGAGTTATTCTGGAATAACTAATGCAGAACAGTTCAATTTTGTTAGGTTTTCCATGGAGTTATGACCCAGTCAAGGACTCATGCACCTTTGTAGGAAGTCTGTGCACTTCCCATGTTTGACCTATCCTATAGTAATGTCTCTATGTTCTCAACACCATCTGTCTCCTCCACAGTTCAAGTGTGGAAGTTAAATTAATAGTTGACATTAGTGGGTATTGGAAATGGCCATTGGGTGGAAGAAGACAGCAAGCAGAGAGTCATGGAGGTGTCTGGAGAAGAGAACTGTCTGAGATGCTGAAAACATCTGCAAAGTATGGTCTGATTCATGTTCATGGTGGCTGGATATCTCCCCACCTGTGCTGGCACATCTGTGCTCCGGTGGGGAGCTCAGGTTACATGTGTTGTGTAGTCCTGTCAAAGACTGCAGCACATGCTTTCTGCGGTGAAGCCCAAGGCGCTGGATTTGGTCCTTGAGGTACATCCAACTCTTGTGTCCCTCTGTCATGCGGCACTTGCACCTCCTGTAGATGTGGCTCTTGGCAAGGCCTGGCTAAATGGCTGAGAGCAAAGCTAGTTGGGCTGTATGTCAAGACTTCAGCTTGGTTTCTATCAGACACTGTTTTGATGGCATTTGGAAAATGTTGCATGTGTCTGCCTCCTTTTTTTCTTTAAAATTTAGGGTTTGCCATTGGTTTATGTATACTGAGTTTAATCATCCTTTAAAATCTTTCTGCTCTCTGAATCCAGTTTTCAAGTCAAGTGGAGTTTGGCCCAATGGAGTTTTGAGCTTTGGGCACAAATTTAACACAGGACTATATAAACTAAGGACTGACCTCAGTTCAGTCTTTTCTGTACTTGTTTTAAATTGAAAAATAACTTAATTCCTCTGAACTTCCAGTCTGAAAAAATTCACTACTTACGTATTTCATGCAAGAAATTCATTAAAGCGGGTAGGGAAAAATGGGGCTTCTTCCTGAGAATTTGTGCATCTGAATGTTCATGTGAAATGTATTTCTAATCCTTCTTTGGAGCTAAATTATTGTATTAGCGCTGTTACATGTAATAAACTATTTAAATGCCTGTATTTTAAACTTCTACCAGAAACTATATTCTTTTCCTTAGTCTGACCTCAGAAATAAATAGGTCCGTGTACTGGTACCATATTAACTGTGACCAAATGCATGAAAACCACAAAACAAAAGCTAAGAGTAATTCATGAAAAGTGCAGTCTTTTTACACTTTATTGCACATAAATTACATACAGTTTACTTTGTGGTTGGCATAATCAAGGAGCTGCAGTACTTCTGGTTGCCGTGTCTCTGGATTTTTAGAGTAGGGATCTGAGTGCAGAAAGCTGCAGTCAGGGAAAGCTGCAGCAGTGTGGCTGGGGTGCTCTGCAGTCTGTTTCTTCCTGCATTGTAGACTTGTATGTTGTTAAATATACATTTGTATGTATATATAAAATTATATGCATGCAAATGTTATATTTTAAAGTATGATTATACAATAATATTTCTATTTCCAGGGGAAGAGTTGTGATAAACTGTGAGATTCTAAGCTACTATAGCAGACAATCCATGTATTATATACCTGTATATAAGCATTACATTTCCAGATGAAAAACATCTACTCTGTCCACATTTAAAGCTTACAGTAATTCTTGTGACCTCTTTCCTTAATTTAAAGCAATGTAAATGAGGCCTTTGTAGTATTACAGTAATACATAAACTGTGTGCAGGTACACCCTGACCTATCTTACTTCTCTCGTGCAGAATTGTAAAGTCAGCTCAGCGTGAGACTCTGCACAATTATCTGAGATTGCAAAGGTGATTTTGAGGTCCCTAGGCTTCAAGCTTAGCTCTGTACAAACTGCTGTCTAAGCCTGTTTGGAGCCTCTCAGTTTTAGGGCTTTGTCCAGACCCAAGGGCTGTCATACGCAAACTTGCTTGTAGAGGTGAGACCCTGATCTTAATTTGAAACCAATTTCCCTCATTCGGAGTTCTCACCTGGCCTGTGTCTTGTTTCTTAAAAACTTTTCTTCTTACATTGTTTTGTAGGAAAGGTTTTGCATAAAGGATTTCATATAATAACACGAGCAATAGCATTTATGTTTTATGTCTTTGTAAGGCAGTTAAATTTATAATACATGGCTGAGCTGTACACACTTGCACAGATGACTGTCTCCTTGCATGCTAACAATATTTATAAAAGGCCTCACAATCAGCTAGCAGCTCTACCCTGGAAGAGTAAATATGTTTGCTGTTAATCATTAGCTTCAGATTTACTGAGAGACCTGATCCTCAGCCTTTTAACCCATAATGTGGCACACGTGGTGTATGTACAACTGCATTTCTATGTAAGATTTCTGTGACAGAAATTCAGGATCTCAGAACTTGCTCCTGTCATGCAATGTTTTTGGATTGAGACTACATCTATCTGTGCAAACAAATCAGAATCTTTACATGGAGAATTATATCCATTGCCCCTATTAGCATGTATTAATGCTAATGGGAACACCTACTAAAGAAGTAATCTCATTGGAGATATTAATTACTACCATTTGAAAGCTATGTGACACACTTAAAAATGATAGGTAGCCCTTCTTTCCGTTGCATCATGGATTTGTTTTGTTATTACCCTACAATATTGGTACGTAGCTTCCAAGTATTGACAGTATAATAAAGTAACACCCTTTTCTTTCACTGTCATTTGCAGCCTGTACATCTCTGTACTCATATGTAAAACATTCTCAGAGTGGAGCTTTTCCCATAGAGAGAATGGCAGAGAGTCAGCTCAAGCTGGAGAGTTACCCACAGTTGTGACATTACTAGCAGTATTCACAGAATCACAGAATATACTGAGTATCCTGCCTCATTCACTTTTATTGACCAGCAGCCCAAAGGCTAAAAAGCCTAAAAGCTTTCATATTCTAAGTATGTATAAACTCTAAAGGATATGTACTTAGAGCCTTTTCTACTTGTTCCAGCAGGGCTGAAATAGTGTTTTCATTGTAGACCCAAGGTAGCTGCTAAAGAAATAGTTTCATGTTAAAAGTAACGATGTGAGGCATTGCTACAGCTTGAGACGGGTGATTAATCAGCCTCATTTCTGGAGATATCAGTCTTCAATGCTCTGTGCTTTGAAAACTCAACTTCATGAAGACAGTCACTGAGCTTCTGATTTCAGAGTTTAAACTGAGAACTTCTGTCAGAGCAGTGAGAAATTCTGTGGTCAGCATGGGAATTAATCTGATCCTTACCATTACATTTCCTACTTTTCTGTTTCAAAGGAAAGTGCGGTTCTGTGCTCTTGCTCAAGGAAACAGACAAAACCTTCAAGGGGAAAGGAGTGTTAGACTTGGTGAAGGAAAACAGCGGCTAGTGTAAGTCATGTGTGATGTATTTATTTCATATAGTTTAATACAAGAAGTTAATGCTTTGGGAAAAAAAAAAAAAACAGAGGCGACTTTTGGCCACCGTACAGAGAGTGTTGAAGTTAAGGACTTGTAGACACCGAAGACATTGTTACTTATAGAGTAGAAAGAAGTATTCAACACACAGTGGGAATCTGATGAGAATGTTTCATACATGCTGATAGTCTCAAAATCTCTGCATTGCATGTAATGAATGTACACACTGCCACTGTATTAGGCTATCTCAAAGCAGGTGATCAGCTTTAATTTAAAATAATAAATTTGCTCAATAGAGGTAGTGTAATAATGTCAGATGTGTGATTTTTTTTTCCTACTTTTTAATTAAAAAGACTAGAGGTGGAAATGAAGAGTTTCCCCCACAAGCAGATAAGGAATTTTAGTAAGGGCAGAAAAAATGTTCTGCCTTTAATTTATTCCCTGAGTGTATCCCCGACACACACAGCAGGACTTAAGGTGTGAATCTAATATCTATTGCCAGAAAAGTGATCTGAGGGCAAAATTATGTTTACTGTTTCCATCTATCTGTTTATGTAGCTACTTGCAAGGACATCATGGGCAGAAGTGGTATCTGTGTGTTTTAAGTACTCCTGCCTATTAAATGTACAATCTGTGAGGAAAAACTAGAGAAGATTGATTCCCTTTTCATTTTCTTCCAATTTCCATCACTGGTTTTGCACATTTCCAGAATCTAAATATTTTGGGATAATTGTGAACTGGCAACTTGATTCGGTAATCAAAATGGGATTGCAAATGTACAGTTCAGTGCTGGGCTGTGAAGTGTTAGCCCTGTCCTTCAGGTGAGTCTTTCTTGGCACTTCTAGTTACTTCTTTCCATCCAGAGATATCACCACTAGGTGACTCTCCCTCCCACACTCTGACCTGATGCCTTTTCAGGATAGTGAAAGTCCTTCCATTACATTAATTGGTGTTTGGGTCATTATCAGTAACAAACACTGAACGAACACACTCTTCTTTCTTCATGTTGTGACTCATCCTCTTTGCCAACACACATCTTTAGTTTTATTGCTCACATTCTCAGATAAATACTTCTGAAGGCAACGTAGTGGGTTAATGGTCTTTATAAAATAAATACACAATAACAAAAACAACCGAAGGATGAAAATGATGAAGACTTAAATAGAAAATTATGATTTCAGGGGAAGAAAAAATTAAATTTGAGTGGTTGATTGGCAGTGACCCAGCAAGCTAGATTTGAGCATTATTCCAACATATTTTGTTCCTCAAAATAGAGAAGACCTTGATTTTCCAGAAAATTACTGCAGAAATGCTTCATTTTACAAATATCAAAGAAAAAAATAAGTGCATTTCAGTTAGATCTTTTTACATTGTCTTGTAGTATGTGCAACCAAAACATGGGAGTCATTTTTCCTCTGTGATTCACCTACTTGTGCATAATGTTATACATGTAATAACGAGCCTGTCTTGGTTCATTTTCATTAGCCAAACAGACAGCAGTATGAAAGAAAAACAAACAAAAGATGCTTTAATGTGAGTAAAAATATATCAACGACTAAGAATGAAGACTGCCATAGAAAACAGATCTATTTTGTGTTGGAAGTGCTAAGAAAGAGTATGTTGATTCTGTGTATTATTATTTTTCTTCCTGGTAGGATTAACCTGCCACAGGAGCTTCTCTGGCACCTTGGTAACCAGAATGTTGTTGTTATTGTTATTATATGTTTCTAGGAAATGACAGATAAGATTTTTTTCAAATTACTTCAGCTGTGGTAGTCTTTGCCATTGCCAGTAATACTTTTTTTCCTCCTTCTTTCTAAATACAACAATTGAAAGTATGTCTTTAGATTATTTTCATAAAATTCAAAGGAATTATAAGAGAGAAAACATTACTGCATGTGCATTTTAGAGCTACCCATGGCTGTGAGAACATCCAGAGTTTTCTAGAAAAGTAATTAGTCATAGAAGTGATGGAGTTGCATAGTTCACCAGTGCAACATAACGTATAAAGCAGTGGGAAGGGGATAAATTGAAGTAAGAAAATTAGGAAAGAACAGATTCTTCAGGTACTGTGTTTGAACTTCTCTGGCCTTTCCTTGCTGACAAAATAAGAAATATAAACAGAGTAAAGAGAAAAGCTTGATTTGGGTAACTGTTTTTACAGGTTATCTGCCCTGCTGTGTTTTCTCTATAATGTTTTCAACACTGCTTTTATCTGCAATCTTTTCAGCCTTGTGTTCTCAGACACTGAGATTTGATCCAATGAGCAAATTGGATCTGCTTGCTCTTCACCTGATGTAATTCCTCATGCTCTGTGGTTGCTGTGTATCAGTTCTTGTGAGGTGTGTGGTAAGAGTCCTTTCGGGCCAAAATCTGCTCTATTGAAATCAATAGGAATCACAATTTCTGCTTTGGCAAAAGTGGGATTGAGTCCTCTGTCTCCTGCAAACAGCAGAGGTGTCCCCAGATGACCTATTTGGCAACCAGTTTCTACTCCCTTGTGCATCTGTCTTCTGCTTTATATTCAGGATGAAGATGGTAAAGAAAATACCTTTCCTCTTACACTAGCAATTAAGCTCCTTATTATCCTAACAGGAAGTGGCAGGGGAGGCTACACATCTATTGACAATATTTATGGTAACCCACATGAGAGTCTAGTACATAGAAACATTTAGGTTAACTTTTCCCTGGAGATGTCTGTCAGAAATACTGGGACATCCTTGTACCAATAAGGAAGAGATATTTTTAAAAACAATGTAAAGAAATTGCTCCTGAGTGATTCATTAGTGTAGATGCTGTGTAGGATAATAGGTGGGAAAAGGTAACAAGGTGTAGCCTGTGAGGTCATCTAGGATTGCTGCCTGCTCTGGTTTGTGGAGAAGTCTCCTCTAAATTATCCTGGGAATGGATTTGCCTTTAATCCCACAACAGTTTACAGGTACTTTTCCCAGTCACCATGATGTTGTCTCCTCTCACGATGAAGTGGCTTCAAGTGTCCAAACGTGGCTGTAGACAAATGAGGAGGAAGGATGGATGGAGCAGACACGGAAGCAGGATTACTACATTTGGTTTAGAGGGCACCACGTGTTTTGACACTCCTACAGAGCAGTGTCTCAATATCTAATTGGTAATCCGAGTAACAATAGCGCTGCCTCAGAGGCAAGTTCATTGCAATAGTGACTGCAGATACCATCTCCTGCTGTAATTGTTTCTTGAGACAGGCTTTCCTTCTGGCTCCCGACTGCTGTTCATTAGTATCATGAGGGGGCACATAAACTTGACAGAGCAGGTATGTAGGGAAATGATGTGGTTTGGCTGGGAGTCATCATGGAGGAGAAATACTTAATAGTCATGCAATATTGCAACTACATATTGTGTATCATATTGATATTATTCGTTGCTCAAATAACTATGCATGCTCAATATATGGGCCTGCATGTATGCATAAATATAAATACGCACAAGCAGTTTAAAGAATTTACTTGGTGAGCTGGGGATGACAGCACAATTCCAAAGCAGTACATTCACAGATAATGAGTGCAGATAATGCCAAGCACGTACTCGTAAAGACTTCACAGTGTTTAAACATCAAAGTCAGTGTTTGGTGCAGGACTTCCAATACACTTCTCCGTGCAAGCCATGTTGGTGCAGTGCCTCATACGGTGGATGTTGGGGTAGGCGTGGGGGTTTTGTGTTTTCCCCTAGCCTCTGGAACGCGTGGACATGGAAGGAAACAGCTGGTTACATGCACATCCTGTCCCGGGGCGCTCCCCCGGCGGGCGCTCGGCTGCAGTCCCGGCTCCCGCCGCGGGGCGGCGCCAGGGCCCCGCCGGCTGCCCCGCACCGCGCGTCCCGCACCGCGCGTCCCGCCGCGGCTGTTTGGGAAGGGGCTCCCGGGGGGATCCCGCCCGGCTCCGGGGCCGTTCACTCCCCCCGTGTCCTTTCACTCCTCCTTACTGCTGAGGCCACGGGAGCGAGGTCGTGAAGTTGGCTCCTGGGAGAGCACGCTGTTCATCCCCTCCTGTTCCGCATCCGAGCTGCGGAATGCGTTCGCCGTGTTTAGTCACTGCCGTGGTGCGGTAATATCCGCGATGATTAACATTTTTGCCTTTCTAATAAGTTTATTTGGAATGGCTAGTACTTGTAACGTGCGGCTGTGTAATCTTCTTCAAAGGAAAATACTCATTTTCCAAAAAGTCTCCCTCCAGCCTTCCTCTTCATCAGATGCCACCAGATGAACAGTAGGTGCTGCTATGGGCAATTTACTCTGTATAAATTCCAAACCAAAATATATCCATTTCCAGACTAGATGTTTAAGTGTATTTTGTGAGATAGTGTTCTCTTAGATAATACGAGTTTTTATTTAAGTTGATGACTGAAATAACTTACATTCTCCAAGAACATCTGCATTCCTGGATATGGGTTTTACCACTGATTAAGGAGTCAGATTTACATGAAAGCCTTGCTCAAGCATTGGTATTACATCTCCAGGCTGTGCACAAAATCTTGTTTTGTTGCTGTCAGAATCAGTTGGGGTGTGGATTTGCTGCATTTGCATCTATACTTTAGGCACTTGTCTAATGTAATTTGAAAACAAGTAACTTTGCATGTCCACTGCACTATTCCCACACCTTTGTAACTGTACCTTATTCTTTTATGTCCAGCTAAACAATTTGTTTCTCCGACCTCCTGGTCTAAAACCTGAACTTACTACTAAATAACTCCTTCAGCTGCAGCTGCAGGTGTGTGGATTTTGCAGGCTTTACCTCAGTGTGACAGAACATGAATGACTAACATTCATTGTTAGTTGCCTCCATACATATTAAACACAAGCAGCATCACTATGCAGCAAGGAAAGAGGAAAATGTGATAAACTTGTTTAACACGTTGCATGAATATCTGTTAGCTGAATTCACAATTTATTGTTCTCCTTTGCATAGAAAATGTTTAGTGGACACCTCACTGCCAGGGCATTGGTGATCTTCCTCTTGAAAATAAAAATAATCTTGTTATTGCATCTACTTAAATGAGTGAATAAATATTTCAAAAATTGCTTTGTTAGGGTGTTATTTATTCTAATTTGATTATTGGCTGAACATTACTTTCAATTAGTTTTAGAATGCTTATGAATTACTACCTTATTTTTGCAAGGAAAAAGGATGCACTTCTTCAAGGCAGAGACTAATTCAAGCATATGAGGTCATCCACTTAACTTGGTCACATAGTCCAATTTGTTAAGCTGGAGAATTTTGCTGTCACTAAAACTTTCACGTGATTGCTGTGAACGTATCATGTCCCACCATATCTTTTAAAAAGTCATTGTATGTAGAAATATACTGTAAATACTTAAATGAACAACAGGTAGAGTTCCTAATGGTGTGCCTGTAATATCTAAGATGGCTTAAAATACTTTTTTTCCCTTTCTAGCAAACTTCTGAAGAGAAAGAAGTCTGAAAAAGGACTGCAGGGAGTCACTGGAGAATGGTTTGAAGAAATAAAAAGAAAAAAATTTCAGAATTACACTGATGTCAATAGAATGTTAAAACCACCATTAGAGCATCAACTAAAGAAGAGCAAAAACATCAGTGAGTTGCATTTTTCCATTTCCTTAGCTGTATAATAAGTCACCAAACCAATTTCTTACAGCATTTCAGAGTGTAATAGCTAACAATTTTCTGAAACTGCACTGAGTTTCTTGCCATATCATAGTTTTACCAAAGATATATTTTCAAAATGAGTATGTTTCTATAAGCAGACTGTTAAAATCACAGCTGGGAGTCACAACAGAAAATGCCTGATACTGTTATGCCATAGTCAGAATCGCAGTGCAGCCCAGGTTGGAAGGATATCAGAAGGTCAACAGATCCAAACTTTTGTCAGAGAGGGAGCCTGAATGGGATTATTTAGGACCCTCTGCAGTCACATCTTGTAAACCTCCAGTGATGGGGACTCCATCACCTCCCTGGGGAGGCTGTTATTAGTGATTAGTTGTCCTCACTGTAAAAAACTTCTTTCTTAATCAAGATGAAGTTGCTGTAATTATAGTAAATACAGTTTCCCTAATCAAAGCAGTGATGTTTGCTTTGCACAAAAATATTGTGGTTTAACCCCAGCTGTCAGCTAAACACTGCACAGCCACTCACTCCCCCACAGTGGGATGGGGAAGAGAATTGGAAGGCTAAAAGTGGATTGAGATAAAGACAGTTGAATAGCTAAAGCAAAAGCCATGCACATAAGCAAAGCAAAGCAAGGAATTCATTCACCATTCTCCATGGTCAGGCAGTTGTTCAGCCATCTCCAGGAAAGCAGAGCTCTGTCACATGTAACGGTGACTTGAGGAGACGAATGCCATCCTGCTGAATGTGCCCCACTTCCTTCTTCTTCCTCCAGATTTTATTGCTTAGCATGATGACATATGGCCTGGAATGTCCCTTGGATCAGCTGGGCTCAGCTGTCCCACCTCTGTCCCTTCTCAGCTCCTTGTGCACCCCCTGCCCACTCTCTGGTGGGGTGGTGGGAGAGGCAGAAAAGGCTTGGCTCTGTGAAAGTTCTGCTCAGCAGTCATGAGAACATCCCTGGGTTATCAATACTCCTTCTCAGCACAAATCCAGGACATAGCCCCATGCAAATCACTATGGAAAAAATCAACTATCCCAGACAACACCAGCATATTCTCTACTCCTTACTCCATACCGTTTACATCATGCCCAGATCCCACACTATCTAATGCATTCTCATTATCCACCCCACTGCCTTCCCGTCATTTGATATCATACACAGGTGTCATTCCTTTAGTCTGTGGATCACCCTTGTAAAATGCCTGTAAAATGCCTGTAAAATGTCCACAAACATCCACAAAATATCCACTGAGTTAATTTAGTCCATGACTTTGGGCTCCTTCTGTTTTGGTGGTTGCTCAGGACAGCTGAGGTGGGGTGTTGCATGGAGTTACTGGGCACCAAAGCCAGCTCAGGCTGGGTCACTGCTGCACTTGCTCTGCTCCTTGCAAGGCTTGTCCTGTACTGGTTTGGGTGGTTCCTGCTGATAGTAATTCCTATAACATGCAACTCAAATCATGGGCTACAAGAATTCAAAGGTATTTTCATTGCAGTCTCCACCCCGGTACCTTTGGGCCAGGTTCTAGGGTTTAACATTGCAATGAACTCCCCTCTTTGGTCCCAGCCTGGATAGCAACAAGGGGTTCCTGACATTCACATAACATGCAACTCAGATCCTGGCTTACAACAATTTAAAGGTGTTTTCATTACCATCTCCACCCCTGGTCCCTTTGGACCAGACCATCTGGTTTAGCATTGCACTGAACTCTTCCCCTTGCCCCTGCTCTGGCTTGGACTTACCCACGTACTCTAGTCCCTCATCAGGGATGTACCTGCTCCAAGTGGAGCCACAGCCTCTCCTGGGGTATACTTGCTGCAGCATGGACTTATCCACAGCCACAGTCCATTTGAGGTCCACTTTTTCCAGCGAGGCCTCCTCCACAGGCCACCATGCCTACAGAGATACACCTCCTCCAAAATGGCCTTACCCATGGCTGCAGTCCCCGCAGGGGAGTACCTGCTCTGTCGTGGTCTTACCCATGGCCAAATGCTTTGAGGTTCTCCAGCATGACCTCATCCACAGCCACAGATGCTTCAAGGTGTACCTTCTGCAGTATGGACTTGTTCTTGGTCCGCAATTCGCTCAGAGGTACACCATGGCACGTTACCATTCCACTAATGAGCACTAGGCTCTAATACACAGTCAGGCAAGGAAGCCCCATGGCAAGCACAGGAGCCTGTCAATTGATAGCTAAGCAGCAAGACCAGCTATAACTTCAGTCTAGCACATTCCATTGAAATCTCTCAAATTCTTCAAGCCCCACAGTGGGCATCATAAAGGATGTCATGGTTTAACTCCAGCTGGCAACCAAGCACCACTCAGCCATTCACTCACCCACCCCCCATCAGGATGGGCAGGAGCCTAAAAGTGAGAGAACTCATGAATTAAGACAGTTTAATAGGTAGAGCAAAAAGGCATGCACATGAGCAAAGAAAGCCAAAGAATTAATTCACTGCTTCCTGTGGGCAGGCAGGTGTTCAGCAATCCGCAGGAAAGCAGGGATCCATCACACAAAATGGTTACTTGGAAAGGCAAATGCCATCCCTCTGAACGTCCTCCCTTCCTTCTTCTCCTCTCAGATTTATATGCTGAACATGATGCCATATGGTCTGGAATGTCCCTTGGGTCAGTTGGAGTGAGCTGTCCCACCTGTGTCTCCTCCCATCTCCTTGTGCGAGTCTAATTGCTGGTGGGGATGGTGCAAGAAGCAAAATTGCCTTGACTGTGTAAGCCCTGCTCAGGAGGAATGAAAACATCCCTGAATTATCAACACTGTGCTCAGCACAAATCCAGAACATAGACCTGTGCAAGCTACTATGGAAAAAATTCACTATCCCAGCCAAAACCAGCACAAAAAACTTCAGTTTTAACTTAGTTTTCTTAGAAAGCTAAAAGCACCTAAATAACACTTGGAATATGTAGATGGGTTTGGGTGAGAGAGGTTTGAATGTACAAGTAGAAAACTTTTCCTAGTAACACTGGACTAAAGGCGTGCTGATTATCAGGGCAAGTGTCAAAGCCTGGAAAGTTGGCCAGACCAGGAATCAACCTCTGGAGATCTCATTTCACAGGTTCTGATGCCCATCCAAAATAAACATGCATGAGAAACATTTTGTCTCTATACCAAACATGGTATTCTATACTGTCTTTCCTCTTCCATCCAGATAGTTTTCATGCATAATATATGCTTTTATTCTGTTCACATTTCTGCATGTTTTTCATTGAACTCTTCCTATTTGTGCTTCATCTCAACTGGAAGCAGAGTCATGTATTTCAAAAGAAAAGTGAAACCCTAAAATTTTCCTGATCATATGGACCTATGCAAAACAGATCTGTCTTTCCTGACCATTTTCCGCCAACATTCCCTCTAGGCCACAGCTATCTACTAGTTTTTTCTTTCAGAGATGGTCTAATTGATGCATCAGCTAACTAAACTCTGTGTAATTGTTCTCTAGTATTTAACTTTGAAAGCTCCTGTTTCTATTTCAGATCTGAAGAAGGGGTTGTATGCCTCAGAGGCTTGTCTGATATTTCCAACTGTATAAGTTGGCTAAAAAAAAGGTACTATTTCTGCCTGCAAGACCATCCTGGCTACAGCAGAATGCTGTTAGGACTCTCCTGATGTCACCTGCATTGTCAAATCAATGCAACCAAGAGGTTAGGTTCTGAAAGGGGTAAAGAATGTGGCATTTTGCAATACACAGTAATTGTCACTGAAGTGAAAGCCATGTATTACACACAGGATTTGAATCACATTACATTAATTACTTTATTTGGGAAGAGGTCCAAAATGTTGCCCCTTGCTGCTGTTATGCATGGCACTTTGCTCTAATTTCTGGGTTTGCTTTCTCCTACAATCATTGGATAAGCCATTTCAGACTGTTGTATTGTTTCAGACATCTGTTGTTTTAAATAGAAAAAAAATTTAGTGCCTTATTCCTGAGTGAAATCTTGTTTCCTTATATCTTTGTATGATACAGAAGACAGCTTAGTCTGAATTACTGTTATGTTACAGTCTATTAAGCCATTGCATATTTTGGGTTGTCCCATTTATATTTCTTACAAATATGAAAAGAAAGTGACTAATGATTCTGGGTGCCTCGATTTTCAAATATCTAATTTGCCTATATTTTAAAACAACTATTGTTTTCAAATGGTCGAGTGCTGATTACTTTCTGAAAATCAGCCTCGTATATCTCACTTGCACCACCCAAAACCAATAATGCTTTCTGAAACATTGGATATGTTTATCTTTTTCTGTCTTCTAGTTAGTCATTATAAACCAGCATGTCACATAGTCTCTCCCAAAATGCCTATAAAACTGGATTTTCCTGGTATAAAAGGTAAGCAAAAGAAAATTGTTTATGAAGACATAACATTTATGTGTAGTTTAATACTGTATTTAGTAAGAAACAAATCTGGTTTTTATCATGTTTTTAGATCATAAAGAATTAAAAATGTCATCCCGCACAAATCATCAAGCACAAAAGAACACTTCAGCTTCCTTTCTGGGGTTCAGATCACCTTTCGCTTGGCTTTCCTCCTTTAGAAAATCAAGGAAAACCCAGACTCAGAAGCAACCACGGTGAGCTATAATCAGAACATACATTATTTCCAAGTTTTAAAAAGTCTGTGAATTCTTCTGTGCTTTGCTTAGAAAACTTTGTTAAATTATTTTTCTAGTCTCTTGCCTTTCACCTCCGTGGGAAGACTGGGATTTTACTTGGTTATGTAATGAGACATTATCTGTTTTGTTTCAGAAGAATGAGGACTAAGTGGCAAGTAATAGGTAAAGTCTTGTGGCTAAATCTATTTTGCTCAAGTTTTGCATAACAGCTTAAAGTATATGGAAGTCCTCAGACTTAGCAGTGGCTGCATCCTATTCAATTCCCTCTCAAGAGGACACTGTGTAAGGCACATGAGGATCTGGTGCCCTATGGCTGTGATACATAGGAAAGTATAGCTTTCCCAAGCTATGGCAGAGAGTGCTGGCCCCAGGCAGCTCTGCTGCATCAGTTCCCACCACTTCTAGCCCAGAGGCAGCTAGAGGCAGGCCTGCAGCTCCAGCCAGGCTAACAGGGCAGCTCTCAGCGCTTTTGTCTTCCGTGCTTCGTCAGTGCATTGGTTTCAGCTGGATCTGAACCAAAGATGGTCTCATACGGAGCTCTGGAGCTGCTGTTTGAAGAGCATCCTTCTCCTTTGCCCACCACAGGGTTAAAGCTGCTGTTCAGAGGGAACCGGGTCCAGGGTAAGCTACAGTCGGGCTAGTTCACTCTAGGCTGACTGTTCTCTACTAACTTTTGTCCTGTATGGTCCTGTACATCTGCAACGTCTGAATGTGGTCTTACTATTTTTGTGTGCATCTTGGAGTCATGCTTGGGACTGGCAATCATAGGTAGGGGTGCACTGTGCAGTGCTGCAAAATCTTAAGCATGAAGTTGCAAGATCTTTGGTATAAAGAGCTGATTTTCACTCTATTTGTGAGTCTCAGGCTGGTATTCTGGTCCATGCCTGGGGCTCCCAGATGGCATGATGCTAAGACAAGGAACAGCTGTAATAAACAATGACAGGGAATGCAAGCCTCCAAAGAAATTATGATTAGTCTGATATGTAGGTTTTGTAACACAGCAGCTTGCCATTGTGGAGTGTTTGTATCAAAGCAGGAGATTTAAGGAGAGGTTTGAATAGAGGCTATGAGGTTAGCTTTGTGGATGTTCACTGGTAACAATTCTTTTACATAACAACACAGCACAGAAGAAAAAATGCTGTTTCAACACTGCTCCATACCCATCATCTGCTCCTTTCTCTTCCCTGTGACACAGTAGTGCCCCTGGTGCTGGGACACACCAACTCTGGGCCACAGCTCTCCCTGCAGAATAAAGGGGCACTTGTGTAACTGAGAGTCAGATTTCCAGGGTGCTTTATCCTGCTGCACAGTAAGGTAGCCAACACACACATGAAAGTCTAGGCTTTGCTGTAGAATCTAAGCACGGAAGTATTTCTTAATTTAAGAAGGCAAAAAACCCCAAACTGTGCCTACTCATTAGATCAGCTTTTATCTGGCTTTTCCACAGAAAATGTGCCGTATCTCGGGCTCAGATGCCTTTGATTTCCAACCAAGCACAACTTGAAAAATAAACAAGTCAATCCTGACGTGTAACTGAGCTGATTGCTACATTTTCTAGTCACGCCTCTCTGTGGAAAACTTCCCCCACCCTCTTCTAGGTGTTGCCGTGGCATGTGGTTTGCTTTATGCATAGGCAAAGCACTGAAATAATCTGCCTCTCACCGGGTAGAGTTATTTTGGAGTGCTAGTGAAATACAATAGGACACGGCGCTGTAAATGCTGTAAGTAAGCCTAACTGGAGGAAGCTTTTAAAATGGCTAAGTATTAATGGCTGGTTAGAGGGTCCTTTCTGTACTGGAGACAACAGTTTCATCGGCTGCAGTGGTGTTTTACTGTGAGAATAAATTATGGATGCTGCAAGAAAGAGTGTGCCTACATGGAGACACAGAAGATGCTAATAAAAGGTTTGTAACTGTAGTCTGAAGGCAGTGAAATGTTTGGGGACTTCTGATTCAAAGGCGTTCGGTGTTCATGAATTCACCCTTACTATTTTCTAATATGTAAGTGTGATTCATCCTGGAAACGAAATGCTGTTTAATTGTGTTTTCGGCATATTTGAGTTATGTGTCTGTTGTTTGGTTGGTCTTCTTATGTAGGACTGATAAGAATAGTATAGAAGAAAACGGATTACACTGACATGAGACAACTCGGAGGTAGCCTCAGGAGGACAGGTGCCTGAGTGAAAATACTAAATTGCAGCAGGTTTTAATTCATGGATTTTTTATTATTGTTACAGTTTTATTATTGTGATAATTTTCTTTTACTTTTAATCTTAGATTTGGTTGTCATTGAAAAGACACATATGTATAGAAGTGGAAAAGTATAAATTGCAATTTCTTGTTTTCCGTAGTGAGTAGTGTTTTTCTGATAGCAAATATTTCTGAAATTGAACATTAATTTAACTTCTTCTATTTATGAATACTAGACAATATTTGCAAGTATGTGTGTGTGCATGCATATATGTACAAAATAATGTAAACATTGCCCGATATCCTTAACTAAAAAAAGAAACTGAATTACTTTTTCCTAAAATGAGGCAACATTTCTCTGGAAGCAAGAAAAACTTTAATTTTTAAATGGTAAAAAAACTTAAAGCATTTTCAGAAAAAATGAGGAAGTTTGGGAAGTGGAGGGATTGACATAGGGAAAAGATGAAAATAACCTTGTGTGTATAAGTTAGCAGGGAGAAAAATAAAGTAGGATGCAGTGACCAGTTACTTCTGAAAGAACAGTGACAACAAAGACAGAGATGAATTTATAATATTGCCAGAGGTGCAAATGAAAATTTAATTTTTGCCTAGACTGTCAGAAGACATTTCTAACTGACATTTCTAACTAACATGTCTCCTTCATGTAGCTGCATTGCAAGGAGCAATTAACACAACACCAAGTGGGGAGAGCTGTAGAGCGGCTTTGCACAGTGAAGCTGAAGAAGAAAGCTTCTAACAAAGCTTTTACATTTTTGTTATGCATATAAGTAAAATTAAGGTAACTCACTAAGCCACGGGATTTCAACGACCTTGGTTTGCAGGAAATCATTGCAAAAACTCCGAAACATATGTTTCATTCTTAATTTGTTGTAGAAGAATTAAAACATGTAGAACTTTATTTAAGATGAAAGATTAAAGAAAGAGCTACGTACATTTCTGAGTTCTGGCTCTGTAAACGTCATTCACAGGGAGAGGTAACCCACTGAATTAATGGCTGTTCTTATTCAGTGCTAGAAGGAAAAATTAGGAATTTCAGATTCAGACTGTCTGGCCAGATTCTAAGCCCACTGAAGTCAACAGGCTTGTTTGGTTTCAGTCGGACCCCATGTCAGAGAGGTATCCTGGTTTTACAGTTCACAATTACAGAAGCAAAAACAAATTGCACCTTTCAACTGTTCTTCCCTGCCTGCAAGCACATTGCAAACAAATGACAAAGCACTTCAGGAGGAAAGGCTGGGCCACAAAGAACTTGCCAACAAGCCGGTTTATACTTGCTGTTGAAGCACAATAAAGTAGTCTACCTGAGCATAGGTTTTAAGAGCCTCTTAAGAACAAGGTCATTCAAAAAGACTTTGAGACAAACAGGACTGAGCAGAACCATCTTTCCCTACTTCGCTTTCTCTAGAGAATTAACTTCCTGGGAAAAAACAGTTTCTGAAACAAGGAAGACCTGGCAATAAACACAGGCTGAGCAACATTTCCTTTAGGGCTTTTGAAGGGTTGACTTACTTGTAAAATAAGGATTTGCAGACTTAAACAGTCTCAGGGAAGTCAAGTCCTGTTCTTCTTTCTTTGGTTTATTTTGTATTTGTATGTCTTCAAGTCACCCTGTTGAACAGAACACTTTTATGTTCAGGGCTTCTCGTCTTTTTCTAACCACTGCATTACTCACAGATGCTCTGTTCTCTGCCAAGGCTTTGCAGTCTTATATACTTTAGGAAAGCAGACAAGCTTTCGCCCATGTGTTAAAAGTTGGTAAATGAAGGCTGTTTTGGGTGAGTAGCAACAAGTTCCAAAGTTCACACCAAAACCAATCTGCTGTGTCTCTCCTTTGCAGGGGCAGTGTACAGCTCTGCATCTCAGCAGGGTGAAGTGGAAGTGAAAAATAATAGAATTTCAGATGCAAACCACTTACAGGTTTACAACTGTATAACTTCACGTATGAGTAGTGCCTACTAAATTATTGTTGTTTGGAAAAAGAAATAATGCCATCTTATCGTAATGCTGGATTGCAACAACTACTTTATGGCTGTTGCAGCCATTCAGATGTCAGTAGGTTGAGTTCCTTTTTGGCTGTGCAGCTGTGACTTCTGCAAGCTGACAAGGCCAAATTGAACAGTACATTTTCCCAGCATTTTTTTTTAAGCAGGATTTTTTGAGGGGGTTGGGAGGGAAGGATGAATTCTTCACAGACTAGGTTTTCTTCAGATGCTTCTCAGTAGTTGTTAAAAAGAGAAACTGCTGGATATTTACTACCCAATAAAATTATGTCACGTGCCTTTTCAAAGCCAACATTTACATCCTCCTGCCTACAGATATGACTGTTCTGCTCACCCATCCTCGAAAGTGGAAGAAATGGCAACGGTGAGTAGCTTATCAGTTTATTGGCAGCAATGTTTAAACTGTAGACTTTTCAAAAATTAGTCCCTTTGGTTTACGCAGTTGATATAACTGTTGTTTAAATAGTATCCTTGCAGCTCTCGTTTTAAATGATGAGTAAAATGTCTCTGTTGTTGAATGTAATAGGATGAGCTTGCCCTTTAAGTATACAAGTCCAAAGGTTTCACAGGTAAGCCCTAAGTGTAGCTCTGCCAGATACAGAATTAATACACAGATTGTTTCCTGGACCAAGACCCTCACATCGCTTGGCAACTATAAGCAAACTACAAATAGATCAAAACTCACACTGGATAAATAAACTAGTGTGCTTACTTCACTTCATTGTACAAGCTTGAAAAAGAGTAGCTGACTTGGCCAGGCAGCAAGCTAGAGCCATGCACAGAGTTGCCATGTAAATGTAAATTTTGGCAGTAGGAAATTATTTTTTGGATGAATGTTCCATTTTCTAAGCACAAGCTCATTTTAAGTATGAAACAATGGATTTATTTCTGATGTAATCTAAGTGCATGCTGTTGAAATAGCAGATTTTCTTCCAAAGACGATATTTTCTGTTTGAATTACTCATATTACTAACATGTCTTTCCTTCTCTTCACTTGAGTGGTATAACCACAGAGGGGACTACGAAGGTACACAGTGTATAATCAAAGGCACAGAGGAGGTAAATTGGCCACCTCCCTTCGCTCATATTTCAAAAACAAAGGGATAATCTATAATAATGTAGGACAGAACAAAGATCTTATCAGAAAATCCTGCCTATTATATAAACATTATATAAATCTATATTATAGCTTGACAAGTAAGGCATTATGAGTATTGAGAACAAAAAGATAGCAAGGTTGGGGTTTTTTTAAAAAAAGTTGGAAGAGTCTCAGCTAAGATAAATCAGCAGTTCAGCAGCTGCCTGTGCTTCTGCCATCTGGGACTGTGAGCTGAGAGGAATATGGGTGGGATAGAACGTCTCCAGCTTAACATGTAAACCAAACACAGATGGGGAATAGGATGACATTTTCCCCACTTCAACTACTAGGTTCTGTCTTGCAATAAGAAAATTGGCTGTAGGGTTAAATTACTAAATCTCTGTTGGGAAGTCAGTGTGTGAATTTTAAAATATGCTGATCAAGGAAGAATAGATTGAGAAAAATTAAATTAAGGGGTACAATGCATTATGGAGATAAAATGCAATAAGGATGCATAAGGATAAAATAAGTAAACTGTGCCCTTACTGTAAGGCCATTATAACTCATGGACCCAAAATATGCTACAGTATGAGGAAAAAATGAGTAATTCTCCTTATTACATGTGCAGAAGTCTCTAAAATGCATGCAACTTTACAATACTCTGTTGTGTATTTTAATAATAAAGTTTTTAATAGATCCACAAAGAGTTCGTTGACCTCTGGGACTTGTGACACAATTTGTGATGTGACATTTGAAATGTGATCTGAACCCACATGTTGAACTAAAACCGTGTTAACTTATAATTTTTAACAGGCTGAAATATGTAATTCCCCAATGTCAGCTGAAACAAGTGGTCATTCTTTTGATACAAACCAAAATGAAGTGATGGAGAAAAGTACACAGGAATGGAGTGAACAGCTAGAGAAGGAGTTTTTCAGCGGTAAGTGTGTGTCCTTACTTTGTTCTGATACTACTGTTACCAGAAGTGACTGTGGTGACTGGTTTCAGAGAATTTTCTGCAAAAGCATAGGCTGTAAAGATACGGGTCATTATTTTCTAGCAGAGTGGCTACTTCTTGCTGTCTTTGTTTGACAGCAGAATGTCTACTCTGGCATTGACTTCAAGACGGTGTCACTGATCACTCTTAGAAAGCATTTAATCTCATACTGACAGTCCAAAAGAATCACATGTAAAAGTGTACAGTTCTGTTTCTGCCATCCTTTAAATGCAGACATATGATTTTGTGTTAAGAATTTCATCCCACTTTCCTGCATGCATAATTTTGATAATTGTGAATTACTGGGCCTGGTTTTATAAAGTGTAAAGTCTCAAACCACAGAAGGAAGAGGCATTGTGGCATTCAGTCAGTTTTTGGGGATCCTTATAGCCCCAGTCAAGAGTTCTTTTTGGTTGTTTTGTTGTTTTTTTTCACACTGGGAAGCAAGACAAGATCAGACCCAGCCTATGAGACTCTGCTCTGGGAGTGCAGAGATGTTTTTTCCATAAACTTTCCAGATTTTCTCAGATCTGTGCAAAGAAATGTCCATGTCTATTACTTTCTACCACCCAAAATTACAGGAGATCACAGATTGTAAGTATGATTGGGAAGCAGTGGGTGAGTTGGCAGTGTTGGGTGAGGAGGGCACTGCATGGTGGACAGTGGTTCTTCTGAAACTCAGCCCATCACCACTTTGTGTGTCTGTCATAACTGTGCACACTTGCCCACTGACAGAGAAAAGCTGTGCATATCTTGGCTCATGTCCTCCAGATGGAGGACTCACAAACAACTCACCTTTTGTCTTGCTCTAAGCTGAGTTTCTCAGGAGCCTTCTCTTTTGTGTGCTGAAAGAAACTTAGAAAAATGGAAAATTTTAGTACCTTTGGATGACTTTTTATTCCACTGCATGCCTGGCAATGCTTTCTTAATTACTCTACACTATTAGCACAGATCTGTAATGACTGATCAGTCAGTCTTGTTTATTTAAGTGGATTAGGAAATTCTGTAACAAAACAGTCATATGTGTGTTATTTTCAAAATACAAAATAAATGCAATTAGTAAAGGCGTAATTGGTTTTGATAATAAAAGTACTTTTAATACATTGCTGTCAGTCTTCTGACTGAATATCTTGGTTAACTGAGCTGTGTTGTGTTTAATTTCAGGTCATGAGGTTGTGTATATATGTATATAAATACATATTTGTTGCTAGATTGAATCACAGGTTCCTAACTATTTAATTACCCGTTTTTATCCAGCAAATGCCATTTTTGGTGCTCATTTTAAAGTAATAAACTACAACTCAGCAGAGAACTTCTTTTATGAATGAAACAAACAGTGGACATGCCAGACCACTGAATATACTTGTTTGATGCTTTGCAGGATTCTTTGTTTTCTTACAGTTAAGTCATAGCCGAGGTTTGTGAACACAGAGACAGGTCCATGTTTGCCTAGTGAATTCTTTTCAGGGATGTTTTTGCTTACAAATTAAATTTGGAAAGTTTGCATACATATATATATAGCATGTGAGTAAGGATTCAGAGTTCAAATTGTTTTGTTTTTCTTTTAAATAGCATAAAGACTAACAATTACATAAAGAGCAGTTTTATGATCAGTCACAGAGGAGAGCATTTTTTTCCTTGTAGTCATAATGGGTGACTGCTGAAAGATCCTATGGAAGAAGAATGTGTGGTTTGGGAAGGGTTTTGAATGCTGGAAAGCTGACTCCTCTTAAAAGCAGTTCTGATTATTGTAGTACATGAAACTTTTTAACATAAATAGTCAGAACATTATTAAAGAAAACACAACAGAGTATCTTTTTTTTTCCCCCTGTGCAGTTCTAAATGATCTGGATGACCAGCTGGCCCAGGAACAAGCCCCGGACCCATTGGATAGGACAGGTTCTACTAGCAGTGCATCAAATGTCCAAGCCGGTGCATTCCCTACTTCAAAGAGGCAGATTGCTAGTCGGGGGCAACAGAGAAATGACTGGAGTGACATGCCCAGCACATTTTTCCCAGATGGACTGAGAACACTGAGGGCCAAAGATGAACACAAGATTTTCATCAGACCAAGGAAATTACAGAGTGCATATATAAACTGGCACCAGACAGCATTTCAAGAAGATTGCACATATGGTGATCCCCTGGATGGAAATCCTCGTCTGCACCGCAGAAGGCTCTCTGCAGTTTCTTTTGGACGGTCTTCAGAAGGTAGCTTATATCCCCCTTCTGTAACACAGAACAGCGGATTTAGGCACAAGAGTTGTATGAACAGGGATACAGCTGGCAGAAGTTACTCTGTATGTTCCCTTAGGAGATGTCCATCATCAGTGTCTTCTGACCAGCTGTCGGCATCAAGTTTACAGCATTCATTGGCAAGGGAGAGCAAGAATGGTTTTGTACCAAGGTTTGGTCGACAGAACCCAAAGAGAATTCCTCTGTCTTCTATTGTATGGAACAACACACCAGACTCACCTGGACAAACGTCAGCTCCAGAAAAAATGTTTAGAACTCAGTCACTGATGGAGTTTCATGATGCTGACCATGGTAGATATCCCAGCTCTTTGCAAGAAACAAAGAAATACACATGCTACCACCCAAAACACCACTACAGAAGATCTATTTCAGGCAGCAATTGCTTTAATAGAGTTAGTTGCCCTGATGAAGCTACTTCTCCATTGCCATTTGATAACTGGGAAAATTATCCTTTATACAAATCAGAAAATAATCTCTCTAGATCCTACTACAGAGATATCTCTTCTCATGGCAAGTTGTATGGAAATCAAAAAAATTCTTATGGAAAAAAAGTCCGCTATCCTTCTTGGGCCGATGTTCCTCCGTGTTACAATGATGAAGCGTTTCTTTCCCCTGATGCCAGCTTTGACGTGTTTATGGCTAATTTAAATGACCAGCAGTGGGCACATACAAACAATGCCAAGTTTGGTTCACAGCACCTGGAAAACGATTTTCACATGTACTCTCCAGAAAATACAAGTATCAAAAGGATAACAAGAAGCGGAAACAGAACTTTTTCAGAATTCACTGAGGGCTGTCAGCCTTGGCCAAGTTGTAGCTCTTCAGTTCCTTCATCTAGTATCAGAAGTGATGAGTCAGTCTTTCCTAAAACAAAGGACCAAACGAAACCTGCAGGACTGAACAGGAATTCAGCCGTCGTAACCCAAAGGAGTACTAAGGCAGACTTTGCACAACTAGGAAAGGCTGAAGGTATGAAACAGCCAGATGAAGACATGCCGTTACAGTCAGTTCCTCAACAAGCAGATACAAGCTACATCAAAGCCCAGAGTTTTTCCTCTACCAGCCCTGCTTCTGCCATGTGGCAAAGAGATGTATCTCTCTTTAACACAGTGACATCAAGGAGACAAACGCAAGTCACTGGCAGAGGAGATACTGCTAACATTTATACATCAAATGGTGATAAAAGAAATGTACAAATGAAGGAAAATGATTGCCCACCCAACAGTGTGTTCAGTCAGCCTCCCCGTATTTTGCCAGCTGATGAGAGCAGGAAGGAACATTTTCTTCCAAGTCAGCAAGAATGGGAACATAACCTGCATTACGCAGCACAAAGAGAGAACATCAAACCGGATAATCGGAGTGCAGAAGCCATTAACCAAGATACTCGAAAGAGACAGTCCTCACTGCTGAATGTTGCTTCTGCTCCATCCACTGAAAAATTAGCAAACTGTCACAGCAGATTGTCCTGTCCTCCTGAATGCTTATCTAGCTCTTCACAAAGCTTTCCACAAGCACTTTCTCGTAAAGACAATTCTAAATGCTTAGGAACAACAACTAGCGCTTCAGTAAATTGCACAGTTACTGACTCTCAAGCAGAAGGGGGAAAACCAGCTCAAGTGAGCAGAATAGGTGTTACCAAACAGATTTCACAGAAAACACTGCAAAATGCAAGCACTTTACTTACTAAGGATTGTAATGGGCAATTCACTACTAGTGCTCCACAAAATGGAAATCTTGAAAATATTTATGCATGTAGCTTTGATGGAGACTCCAATACCTCTGAAAATAGGTTAAGTTATTTTTGCTTTGAGAACAGAAGTGGAGAAATAAGGAGTAATTCCGCTTGTATTGAAAGGCTTCACAAGCAAGACAGCTTTCCAAGACAGACCTACAGTAGCTGCAGTATTACTGGCTCCTCTGGCAGAAACAGCTCCAAGTCTCCTGACCCTCATGTTATTTATTATACTTTGCCTAGAAAATCAGCTAGCATTGCTGGTAGCATTATGTCAGATACGCCCATCTCTTTACCTAGAGAAAGTAGAAAAACATACAATTGTTTAAGGTCTGAAACTCCATTTAGAGCTGGCGCCTTTTATTCTAATCAAAGAGATGTGTCTTGCTTAGACTCAAAATGTTCTTTTTCAACATCAGCACCATTAAATGCTACTAGAAGTAACGAAGATTACCCCAGACCTTTCACCAGAAGTGTTAACGATTCAGTAAGTAGTAGTACATCAGTTGATCTGACAGACAGATGTAGACATCTAAGCAGAAGAGAATCCTCTGTGTTTTCAGATTATAAGGAGGGGGGGAATTTTTTGCAGAAATATAAAACCACAAGCACATTTACTGTTTGTGTTGATGAAGATCATGTTAAGTATCATGAACTAGTTTCAATTTATTACACGTTACCACGGAGGCATTCAAAAACATTTTGTAGCCTCTTTAGAGATAACACAGAAGATGCAGATTTACCTGGTCCCAAAGAAAATGCTCAGTCACCAAGAATACAAGACACGAAAAATGAAGATCATCTGAGTTTAACAAATGTTTTTTCCCCCACTACTCTGGAAAAAGAAGAGCCTCCATATTCTTCACACCGAGTATCTTCAGCTCTGGTCACACCTCAGAACTTAAGAACTGGTTTTGATAGTGAAAAGGAGAATTCCCACTTATCTCTTAGCTGTAAGGGGTCAGTGAGTATGGTACATAGCAGGAAAGACAATTCAGCAGATCTTTCATCATCAGAAAATGTGCTTTCTGACATGTTGACAAAAGAAATTTCTTTTGGTGCTCCACAGTCCACTGCAATAGTGACCAAGTCAGGTAAGGCCATTTCTGACGCTTCAGGTAGCCAAAAGGCAAAAATGTGTTTAAAAGAAAAGAAGGAAGTTTTACAAAGAGCCACACCACTAACTTCCACTCTATCAACCCCTCCCAAGCCAGGCAGACGTTTAGAGAATCCTTTGTACTCTACTTCAACAAATAAAAATACTACACAGAAGGGAAACTCGGAAAGCTGCTGTCAGCCTCCTAAAGTGAACATCAAGAAAAATCTGAACAGTTTACTCCTCCGCTCAGGAGAGAAGAGTTCCCTTGGAAGAAGCTGTAAGACAGAGCATGCTCCTGTGGAAGATATGTACAGGGATAGTGCTGAAGTCAAACAGAGAGTAAATTTCCTACACCAAGCCACCCCTCTGTATAATAACAAATGTGGTGGACTGCAATTAAGGGCTGACAGTTCAAGAAAAAATGCAAATTACTTAAACTCTTGTAGCAAAGTATTTTCAGAGTCTCAGAGCAAAACATCTGAGGTAAGCACAGCTTCCAGTGCTGATCCATTGCTTCAGCTAGACCAGGTTGTTAGCACAGATACAGATGAAGTAAAGGATTCAAAAATTAAAAAAGAGCAAAACTCACAGAGTATTCAGCTAGATAAAGTTTATAGTGGTTTACAGGAATCAGAAAGGCACAGTGGAGGCAGCCTGAATGTTAAAGATAAAGTCCTCGGGGTTGCACAAGATCAGAAGATAACACAGAGTGCAGAAGATGAGAACAAGCTTCTCTCTGATTTCACAAGAGACAAAGTCAAAGATATAGAAAAAAGGAAAAACAGACCTTCAATTAAAAATAAACTGGCAGCCGTTTACAAAACAAGTAGAAAATTTTCAAGTAAAAATTTACCCCCCAAGCCGCACATAAGCAACATTTTTTCACAGAACAATGGAAATGCCACTTCTTTAGAGAGCAACACGTCCCTTGACTCATTGATTTCAATGGATTCCCATCAGCCATTCCTGCAGTTGGACAATGAAAATCAGAATCACAGTCTGGACCCTGATAAGAGTACGCCAAGACCAAAACCAGCTGAGAATAAGAAGACTGAAAATCATAATGATCTTTCTTTGCTTGTTAATAACACCAGCCAGAGGTCTTTTACAAGCTCATACACACAGAAGGAAGCCATCAGCCCCAAAAAAACTACAGTGAAAGTAGAAAATAGGCCAAGACTCACAACCCTATTTCCAGATAAAGCAGTAACCACAAGAAATAAGAATTCCCAAACACTTGATGTCAGGTTAGAAAGCAAAAGCCAGTCCCTGTCTCCCGGTGCTACTACATCAGACCCACAGGAGAATGAGAAAGGAAGATCCAGCAGTCGTGCCTGCACTCCTCCCTTGCCACTGTTAACTGACAAAAACTCAAACTCCTATGTAAATAGCTGCTTGCAGGCAGACACGTGTCCAGAGCAAAACTTGACTTCCCAGACAGTGCTTGGTCAGTGTGAAAATGCCTCTCAGTCCACTACCTTAGAAAATGCTAACCTCAATAGCTATCATTTGCGCAAAAGTCATGCAAAAAGTCAGCGTGAGCGTCACCTTTCTGAGGGTGTCTGTGCTCGAGACTCCCTTGAGACCTCTGCCTCAGGAAGCAATATTCTGCCAAAAGATGGCATACATGGGAAGAGATTTAAATCTTACTCGGAGCTGTTGTCTTGTGACGAAAATGAAAACTGGGCATCAGATGATGAAAAATGTTACAGCACTAGAAATTTGATGTATCCGTCTGTTGAATTTGGTATATTTGGCAAAGAGCAACAGTTGGCTTTCCTGGAAAACATCAAGAGGTCACTCACAGAAGGGCGATTATGGAGACCTTGCCTTCTTAATAACCCTAGTGCTTTCAGAGATAGAGAGACCTCTTCTATAAACAGGCCTGAGCTTTTCAGCTCAAGTTCTGCTGGGAGCAAAATGTCATCAGCTGCTTCATCACCCCGAGAGCTGACTGATATCTATGGGGAAGACCCAGCCGCTTATTCGGACTCAGACAGTGATACCACCACTGATGATGAATACTACCTAGATGAGGTAGATAAAGAATCAGAACTATGAAGGGATCGTGGTATTAAGATGGCACGATAGTGTGGTACTTTCTAGGCAGGCAAAAACATGTCAAATACTTTGAGCCCATTCTTGTGCTGCTCTAAATCGGTGCAACTTCATTTGTTTCAAAGGAATTAGTATGTTATATTAGCTGAGTGTTTGACTTTTACACTAAAAGTGTGGCTTCACCACTGTTGTTTCTCCTAGCAAGGAAAAAGAATGTTAAAAAATCCCTTCCCAAAAAAATAGAAGGTAAACAGCTGTGGAGCTTTGGACAGTGCAAGTCCAGAGATGGCTTTCCTCTGAGTCAGCAAGCAGTGGTTAGACTCCTGCCAGCTATCCAGTGCTGGAATGGATAAACCCTAGCTTGAGCTTCTTTTTCCTACAAACTTAATAGAAAACCAGTAAGTTACTTTGCTGATATATTGCTGTTTCTCCATTTTTTTTCCTCATTTACCAGATCAAGCATGATAATGCTAATCCATCCCACTGAACAAACACCCTCACAAAATGAAATCTGTTAAATTTTTACATCATATTCTTTATGAATGTTCTTTTTCTGAATTCCTGGCAAGTATAGCAGCAATGGCCCTGACGGTGTTTGTTCTGCTGTGCAGCTGAGGTGGATTCCACGCTGGAACTCTTCAGCATTACAAGAGCAGTGAGCAGTGTGAGTTGCAGAAGTGCTACTAGGGCAGGAGAAACAGCTCAGCATGGGGAACAGCACTGAAAAACTCACCAGAATTCCTGAGGGTGTTAAGAAACACAGCTGAGCATGGAAATCTGCCCTCCAGACATGGGAGATTTATAACCGGCACAGCATTTGTTACAGTTGACATGATTGGCCAGATTTCTGTCTTTTAGGTTAATTTGGATTAATAGTCTGGCACTTCAAGCCATGCAACATGTAAAAAGATTTAGCCTGTTTATTTCCTATGTTAACCACATAGGTTGAATCCTAAGTTGTCCCACTAGTGGGAAGACAACCACAACCAATACAGCTTGTGAGGTCTCAGAGTTCTCCAGCTGCCTCTGCTTGGCTGGTGTGGGGATGAGGCACCTGCAGCCACTGGGCTCCTTCAAGGCAGCACCGCCTGGGGTGGCCCAGGAGGGCACTTGGCTGGGGCACAGCTGCGCCATACAGACTGGTAGCTTTTTACCTACAATGTCAATAAAACCAGTAGGAAAAGCTCTTTGCCTTTGGCTAAATTACTGTCCCTTTTTGGTATTTTTCAATTCTCCCTGCTGTGACCATGGTACTTTATCCTCCAAACTGAATGGCTGTAAACATTTTCAGTGGCTCTTCTTCAGCCACACTACTAAATGTAGTACTATTACTCAGTAGCCAAAACTTGTCCCTGGCCATTGAATTTCTAACTGAACTTTGATATATATTTTTATGTAAAACCAGAAGTGTCTCATCGAGCCAGAAGATAGTATTTTTAAATCATTAGAGATTTACTTCTCCTTTTTTCTGATTTCACATATGGTCTGAAATTATGATCCATATTTTTATACACTTTTTAATTCAATAAAATTTCTGTAGGGCAGACATAATTATATTTTTGTAACTGGAAGGATAGTATAGTGGTATTTTAAAATAATATATTTTACACAAAAAGCAATGCTTGTATCACTGACTGCTCCACAAGAAATGGAAAGATGGAAATATATAGTAGGTAATGGGTATCATTTTTTTATACTGTAAACTTCGTTAAAGAAGTGGGTCTATAGTTCAAATCTGTACTGGTATAAATACTGTAGTATTTACTTTATGCTGGGGTAATTTGTCTTTTGTTGTACATAGAAGGACAATATAATATAAACTATTTATAGTCAGAATTGATTTATATGATATTTCTGTTTCAGAAGGATGCAAGAATATACCAACATAGGCAGTGCTGGAAGGAAATGGGAACTTGTATAATTGCAGTCTTGTAAAATGTGGTATTCGAATGAAATTATGTTTTTCTGTAAATGGCTCTATTCTCTATGTACAGGATTCTGTAGAGTAAGACAATAAAACCAGCTATGTATCCGTGCAGAATTTTTGCTGCTGTATATTTCTGCAAAATGCATTGACTGAAAAAGCCTATATAAGGTAAAGAATAATAAAAGAAATGTTTACAAGAGAAGCAAATGGTCATACAGTTTTTCCTGCCTAGAGGTGGATGGCTTAGAACATTTTTATTTGTAATTATTTTCTACCTGTTCAGCGGGAGTTGGATTAAGTTCTCACCTTACTAGCAAAAAATGATTTTTTTTCATTTGCTATGTTGTGCATGTACAAAAAATCAAGTGGCTTGATTTAATGTAAGCAAGTAAAAACTGCTTTTGGTTGTAAATCAGTTATGGAAGACTGCAGCCTGTTGAGGATCTGCAAACTAGAATTTACACTGAATAACAGTATTCTGTTTTTACAGTCAATTGCATGAAAACATAGGGAGAAATACCCTTTGAATAGCAGTCAGTTCCATTCAGTTTAGCAGAGCCAGATTTTGACACCTTCACTCCTCCAAGTTTTTTCTTTGGCAAAAATACATTATAAAATAATATTTATTCTATAAATATTCATGATTTATAGGATTTTCATATTTAAAAGTATTTGTTTGAAATAAATTCTGCATTCAAAGGAAAACAGCATATCAGTACTACATTTGTCTTTCATTTACTATGAATGCCATAGGCTATTTGAACAATATCTTAGTATGGTTGCCAGAGTGCTGCTGGCCAACAATGCCATGGATTTAGAATGGGGCAACCAGCCTTGGTCCATCTCGCAGCTGTAGCCAGCAGTCACATCAGCTGCGTGGCTCAGTCCTGCCTCCTGCAGAGGAAGGATGTGTCGCCTTCTTCTGTCCCACCAACTGAAACAGTTTTCCATCAGTGGTAGAACCTTTACAGTAGAAATATTAGGTCCTTAATGAGCCATACGCCTACAACTCACCTCGAGGAGCCAATACTCCATGTAGGGGCCAAGGGTAGTATTTGATGAATAGTTTTACAAGGTGATAAGCTCCACGTGAAAATCCCTTCAGCTGTAATTAGGCCTTGGTGAAACCTGGCTGCCACGTGCGGTGTGATGATGTGTGAGACTCATCACAGTCTTTCACCTTAATTACTACAGCCAGTACATATGGTATGTGAGCTCAGTGACACAGTCCCTCAGCCTGGTTTCAGAAGAAAACATGGTTTATGAACTAAGGTGGTGGTTCTGTCTAGACCGCTGTCCACCTGTTAGGTCATGCATGTCCCCGGATGATCTTTGAGCTTTCTACCATCTTGATGACATTTGAAAGAAGGGACAGAAATCTCATGGTTTCATCAAAGGGTAATTCAGGGTGGGCATGACCTCAGGAGGTCTCTGGTCCAACCTCCTCCTTACTGGCTTTGAGATCAGGGCTGGTTGCTCAAGGCTTCCTCCAGCTGAGGCTTGAAAATCTCTGAGGATTTTGGTAGATCTTGGGCAGCCTGTAATATGGACATCTTACAGGCTGACCATCTCTTCTTTCAACTCACACCAGTTGTCTCTTATCCTTCTGCCCTGCACCATCACATGATCTCCCTGGGAGCACTGGGAGCTTCTGTAGAGTCCACCCCTCATACAAGGTATCTCTTAACAGACTTAACAAACTCAGCTCTCTCAGCCTCTCCTCATAGGAGGTGGTGCTCCAGCCCCACCATCTCAGTGGCCTTCTCTGAATTTGATTGAGTTTACTGATGTCTTGTATTGGGGAGCCCAAAATTGGATGCAGGATCTAGAGGTGGTCTAAGAAGTACTGAGTAGAGGGGGATAATGACTCCCTTCGACCTCTGGCTCTGCCACTGTTCATATGGT
>JAWWEW010000001.1:42733418-42757792 GCA_035583185.1 Anabacerthia variegaticeps | reverse complement strand
TATGGTCCAGGCTTCTGTTAGCCATTGTTGCTGCCAGGACTCGCTGATGGCTCATGGACCTCTCACTGTCCACCAGGACCCCCAGGGCTGTTCCCTCAGAGCTGCTCCCAGCAACTGGTCCTAACCCTAACCTGATCTGCAGATTGATGTCCCTGCCTGACCTCAGCCATGCCCTGTCCCCACAGCCTGCTGGGTGATGTGGCCTCTCAGCTGCCCCAGATGCTGTTTGCCTCACGCAGGGCAGGGTGATGTCCTGCTGACAGCCATGCTGCTGCCCTTGATGTTCCTTGACACTCAAGTGCAGGACTCCTTTTGAATTTCATGTACCATTCCTTCACTCTGTCCAGGTCCCTCAGGATGGCAGCCCTGCACTTAAGCAAAATGACTAGTCCCCCTGTATGGCATCATCTACAAACCCAGTGATGGAACTCTTCATCACTTCATTGCAGGCCATGTCCCTGCAGTACTCCCATTGCTACCAGCTGCTGGGTGGTGACAACCATTAAACCAGCCTTCTCAAAGCCCATGCAACCATCCTGGTGGTTTTTTACCCATCTGGTTATTCCCCAGCCAGACTATAACATTCCAACTTGCATATAAAAGCATTGTGGAAGACAGTGACATCTATGCTAAATTCAAGGTAAATGACATTCCCTGCGCTCTCCTCTTACAATCAAAGAATGGTTTGGGTTGGAAGCAACCTTCAAGACCATCTGGGTCCAATCCCTCTCCCATGACCAGGGAACATCTTTTACTAGACCAGGTTGCTCAAAGCCCTATCCAACCTGATTTTGAAGGCAGGGTTTGGGCGTGCACAACTTCTCTGGGCAACCTGTGCCAGTGCCTCACCTTTCTCATAGTGAAGAATTTCTTCATTACATCTAATCTAAACCTACTCTCTTTCAGTTTGAAGCCCTTCCCTTTTGTCCATGTCCTTGTCAAAAGTTCCTCTCCAGCCTTCCTGTAGGCCCCCTTTAGGTACTGGAATATGTTATAAGGTCTCCCTGGAGCTTTCTCCAGGCTGAACAACCCCAACCCTCTCAGCCTGTCTTCATAGGAGAGGTGCTTCAGCCCTCTGATCATCTCTGTGGCCTCCTCTGGACTTATTTCAACAGGTCCATGTACTTCCTGTGCTGAGGACCCCAGAGGTGGACACAGCACTCCAGATGGGGTCTCACCAGAGCAAAGGAGGGGCAAAATCCCCTCCCTTGATCCACTGGCCACACTGCTTTTGATGCAGCCCAGGATGCGATTGGCTTTCTGGGCTCCAAACACACATTGCCAGCTCATGTCCAGCCTCTCTCATCCACCAACACCTCCAAGTCCTTCTCCACAGGGCTGCTCCTAGTCCATTCCCCACCCTTCATCAAGCCATTCACCTGCAGATGCAGAGCCAGTTTATTGCCAAAGGCAGTTGGGTCTTCCAGGCACGTTTGGCCCTTGGTCAATTCACAGACTGCTCCCAGTCACCTTCTTCTCAAGTGTGCTCCCAGCTGGTGCAGAGGGAGAGGAAAGCTGCCCTGGCTGATCCCTGCACTGACAGCCACAGCTGGTGCTGTACTACTAGGCCAAGAAGCATGTACATAACTCCATTTTAACACTACACAAGTTTTCTCTTGCCTGTTGGGAATATCACACTTGGTTTGTTGGTGGAGATCTGTGGCTATCCAAAGGGAGTTGAGGAGACTCAAGACAAAAGCAAGGAGGAAACCAGACTTGATAATTCCCTTTCAAGGAACCTGTTTTTCACGGTCTGTATGCACAGAGACTTGAAGTTCATGTTATTCAAAACCAGGCAGCAGTCATTTGTGCTCTCATTGCTTTGCATGTGAAAATCCAGGCTTGCCCAGAAGCTTGATTTAATTCTCCTACAGCCTTGCAAGACCTCTCATTTCAAATGCTCTGAGTAAAAATGATAAAACAACCTTAGGAGACAAAGGTTGGAGTTTTTCCCTCCATACTTGTATCCCAACATTTTAAATCCATGAAATTACTTTGTTGTTACATGTTCTAGAGAATAATGCAGCGATGCCTTTTTCTCCATCACCAGACATCACTGCACTAAGGAGGGCCACCAGCAACATCTCACTCACAGGCCTCAGGAGCACTGAGCATGGGTGAGTGCTGGGATGAGACATGAGCTCGGCCTCCTCCCGGGTACAGGGAACGATGCGCCACTGTGTCCCCCCTGTCCCCGCTCTGTCCTTCACTTTCAATACAATCATTGTGGGAAATCCTAGAAAAGCCAAGGAGGAATTTTAAATTATGTCAGTAATTTTTTTTCTTGACCTTTTACAGCAATCTCTGCAAGTAAGCTGGCAGAGGCAGTAACAATAAGCTTTAGTAAGAGATGATTTTTTCCTCTTTGAATTCCAGACTAGCTGTTTAGTTAGCAGCTGAATGCTATCCTAACCACAGCCAAAGTGTTGTTTGAGGGGCTGATGACACATACACCAATCATCTGCTCTTCAGCACGTCCCGCACAGCGCCCACAGTCAGGGAAGGAAGATCTCTCGGGACAGGCAGGCGCTGGGCGCAGCGCAGCCGCCCGCATACCAGCGGGGCCGAGCCCCGCTCCTCCAAAGTGCCTGGCTCCGAATCCGGCCCGGCACCCGGGACCTCCGCGGCGCTCCCTGCGGGATGGATGAGCCCCGCGGGCAGGGCACGGTCCCTGTGCGGGATGGATGAGAGGGCACGGTCCCTGTGCGGGATGAGGGAAGGGGCACGGTCCCTGTGCGGGATGGATGAGAGGGCACGGTCCCTGTGCGGGATGGATGAGAGGGCACGGTCCCTGTGCGGGATGGATGAGCCCCGCGGGCAGGGCACGGTCCCGCCGCCGGCGCGGTCCCTGGCACACGGGTTCTGCCGGGGCAGGTTCCAGCCCCTCCGACCTCCCGGTGTCCGCATCCACCGCCTCCTCCCGGCCAGCGGCGGGAGGCGGGGGAGAAGGAGGAAAGGCGGTGCCGGATTCCGAGCCCGGGGCCAGCCCGGCCCTGCCCGCACCTCCCCCCGGCTGCGGCCGGCCCCGGCCCCGGCCCCGTCGGGCCGCCCCGCGGGGCGGGGAGCGGGAGGAGCGGGCAGGGGGAGCGGGAGGAGCGGGCAGGGGGAGCGGGAGGAGCGGGCAGGGGGAGCGGGGCCGCGCAGCGCCGGACCAGCCCCGGGCCCCGCTCCGAGCGGCCGCGGCGAGCGCGGCACGGCGGGGCTCGGAACTGGGGGGCAGCGGGGCGATGGGGGGCCGTGGGGCGGTGGGGGGCGGTGGGGCGGTGCGGGGCCGTGGGGCGATGATAACACGCGGGTCGCCGGTGCCGGTGCTGGTGCCGGTGCCGGTGCCGGTGCTGGTGCTGGTGCTGTGCGTGGCGTGTCCGGCGGTGCGGGCGGCGGATCCCGTGGATCCCGTGGATCCCGTGAGCGCCGAGCGGAGCCTGGCGTGGGGGCCCGGGCTGGAGGCGGCGCTCGCCCTGCCCGTGCGGTACTTCTACATCCAGGCGGTCAGCGCGGCCGGACGGAACTTCTCCCGCTCCCCGCCAGGTACCGGGCGTGGGTAGGGGCACGGGGTGGGCGCCCTGCCCAGGGCTCCGGTTTCCCCCGCAGGAGCCGGACGGCGCTGCCTTTCCCTTCCCCTCTTCCTGCCTTCCTGCCTTCCTTCCCCACTTCCCGAGCGCTCGCTGTGCCGTGGCTGGTCCCGCACCGCCCGGGACACGCACATGGCCGGACCTCTACATTCCTCTTGTGCAGCCCAGCGCCTCCTCCGCGGAGCTCTGCCTTTCACCCTTAGCCTCCCCTAAACAGTGTGGGGTTTACCGCAAGGAACCAGCAAGCTCAAAATAAACCGGTGCCCCTGGAGCGAGTGGATGTAAAATCACAGTACCCTGCTGGGAAGTGGCCACGCAGTTATCTTTACTGCTGTACACGCACCAGTTGCTTAAAATTTCAGTCTCGGTCAGCATGGCCCTCTGGGCTCCGTTATCCTGCTCCGTTAAGGAGTAATTTTCATCTGTTGCTTACTCAGCACAAGCACAAACT
Organism: Anabacerthia variegaticeps; assembly: GCA_035583185.1. Lineage (NCBI taxonomy): Eukaryota > Metazoa > Chordata > Aves > Passeriformes > Furnariidae > Anabacerthia > Anabacerthia variegaticeps. The sequence goes on along the minus strand of JAWWEW010000001.1, from coordinate 42,753,769 downwards.
GTCCCATGATACTTCTCCTGAGGGTGGGAATTGGGTTTGTTCTGGCAGGCTGCCAGTCATCAGCTTGATGCTGCATGTTAACTCCACACGCTCTGTATTAATAGTTTCAATTCAGAATAAAAGTGGCTTTTGCATCATGGATTGCGTAATGAAGATAACCCTGAGATAGCCCCAGTGGAAGTCCTGTGTTGCTAATTTGTATAGGGTAGAAGCTACTTATTTTGCTCTGTGTTATTTACTGTTCATATAGAAGGTACTGAGAGGGTATCTAGCAAGTATGCACAGCTTCATGTTTTGTAGTTTGAAGGCTGCTGCTTGTGAAATTGAAGAGTAGGCATATATTATACAGGTTACGTCTTCAGTCTGACAGAACCTTGGATACTGCAGGTCTGGACTTTCTCCAGCTGCTGTTACAGCTTGGTGCTGGATTTCAGTGCAGTTTTGTAATTGCAGTCAAGAATCCAACTGTGTGCTCACTGCCAGCGAAGTGGAGGCCGATCTCAGCTGCCAGGGAAAGCCTTGGGTTCAAACAGGTTGCTAAAGGTGAAAAGGTGTGAAGCTCAGCTGGATTCTCATGCTGTTTTAAAGCCTCCAAGATAAACTGGCAGGACATGGGTACTGAGAACCTAGTTTTGACCTCAGTGGATTTGTGTGTGTTAGTATTTATGTTAGAAAATTCAGTGTCCCAGGAAAGTTTCCAGGTCCCAATGCCATCTGGCACGGAGTGGTCTCCATTCATACTATGACATACTGTAGGCTCCAAACCAAGACAGAGCATGTGTGCTGCGGACAGGGAAGAGCTGTTGGCTCGGCCTGTGCTGACTGCTGAGCCATGCCAGGAATTATTTAGGAGAGTGCCAAGGATCCTTTAACAATTTAGCGGTACAGTTGATCGTATTCCAGTGCATGAGCACTGTTTAATGTGTTCATATGGACACGTGCTACAAACTTCCATTCTCAAATGATTTTAAATATTCAAATTCTGTTTGTAAAATGTCAGCAAGAATTGCAATTAGTAGTATTTATTCAGACACTGCTTTCCAATATAAACTAAGTACATCTCAAAATATCCCTGTTGGGATAGCAAAACAAATTTTCATTGTCACATCCATTGCACAAACAGGAGCATTGCAGTCAGAGCAGGAGAGCTGCAGTTAAGACTTCCCATTCGTAAAATTTGTGCAGATCTATTAAATTGTGTTTGGTGAGGGTTAGAATTTCAGTCAAATAGTTCAGTACTGTAAGAGATCCATTATGAAACTTGTATAGCATAATTAGATTTTAAATCCAGATCTGTTTTCTGGGTGTCAAGTCTATTCACCAGAGTTGACATGCACCATTGAACATCAGACTGTAATTTTGACCTAGAGGCTGTGACTCTTTGACTTGTCTTTGTAGGAAGATGTCAAATGATGCAGAATTCACTGTTTCTATAGAAAAATTATTCCAAAGATTAAAAAGTCACTGCTGGAAGTATATAGCTTTCTTTTAGTATAAACTGCTTAGATTTTTTTTCTTCATATACTTGGATCCCTTCATCCTTCTTCTAGGTTTTTTCTTGGATTTAACCAACCTTGCCAACCTTGTCTTTATATATTATTGACCACAATAAAGTTAGCTATTAACTGTTCTTCAGATAATCTATTTAGTCTGCTAACAAATATTTTCAAGGGCTCTCAGGTATTCTTGCAGGTTTTACCAGATACTTTCAAAGAGCAGTGGCACACTTCTTCCAGCTCATTCCTGTGTTGCTAAAGAGTTAGTGCCTCTCAGTTACACTCCTCTTTGTCCCTGGGCACTGCAGGACCTTCCTAGGGCCTCTTATTGACCATGGTGCCTGGGGTTTTGTGAGGATCACACAAAACTTCCTACCATGTTCCTGGATATATGTTCTTGCGTCTGACTCCGTTAAATTATGTGCTATTCATTCATATGCCTCTTCATTGACTCCCTTTTTCTCCAAGAGAAGGAAAATGCATAAAGCAAGTGTCATCATCTGGATTTCTTAAAGTATCCCATTTTGACTGTGTCTGTATTTTAGTCTTTCTTCAGTATTGGGAAGTTATTTTGTACTTGAAATGCTCTCCCAAACTTATTTTCAGGGTAGCAGAGAAGTACTAGTGGCGATGATTCAGCAAGGACTCATTTTTCTTGTATCATTCCTTTGGACTGAGAGAAACAAAAAAACATGAGTGAAAGTACCATGGTAACCTTCCTCCAATTAAAAAAAACAAAAACAGAAAAAGCTGTTATAATGTAATACTGCAGTAGTACTTAGAGGCCTTGGCCACACTACATGTTGAATGTTGTAAATCATAACCAACAGTCCTGTTGCCTCCAGTGAATTATTTTTACTTACATTAAATATTCAGTCTCTCTCCCCTCTCAGTTTCAATGGGGTAAACTTTTTCCTGGAGAGCTTTGTTATCAGGTCACTTCCCTTATCAAATGCTTCCTGCATCTTCAGTGCCACCGACTAAAACTAACATATCCTTTGGGTAGGTCTGGAGCTCCTCATGTCTCTAGAGTTCTAAGGACAAAACCAGCAGGGGAAAAGACCCACATAGTTACTTCCAGTAGGTGAGGACAAGGAGGTGAAATTCAATAGTATTCGACTTGTGATTTCTCAATATTCACGCATTTTTATGACGACAAACCTTTGTTTTCTCTGGTGGGATGTCTCTGTACTCGTGACAATGCTGTCTTATAAAATGGGTAGAAGGAGACAGACAAGATACCAGAAAACCTTCCTCTGTGATCCTGCTGCATGACATGCTGTGGATTTGAAGGCTTCTTCGTCCAAGTAATGCTGGGTGATATTCATAGGGAGAGGATACTTGGTTCAAGTCAGCTATTTTTAAGCAAGTTTAAAAAGGTGGTTGTGACTAGCATTTAGAGGCAGTGATCTCCATTCCTTCAGGAGAGTAATTTCATGTGGAGACTCTTGCACAGTAGTTGACCTGAATACAATTTCAGGATTCGGTGCCCTAAGGAAGACGTGATTGATTGTTAAAAGACTGCTGTGCTTACCACGTCAGTGCATTCATTTGTAGATGCAAAGTATAGAGTTAACTGTAACATCTCAGTCATTTAGTGCTCTTGGGACGCATTTGAATTTTAGTAACATCTTGATTTTATCTGGATTTTTTCATTTTAATTTCTGTATCCTATTTGGTGGTAACATTCATTGTATTTGTTTGGTTCACAATGCTTAGATTGTAACATTTACTGAATAATCTGTTTTGTTTTGTTTTTTTTTTAAAGAATAAAGTTGCTGATGAGCACTTGTGTCAGAAATAAGGGAATATAACAGACTTTTTAACAGACTTATGTGTATTTGTGTTGTCCATAAAATATTCCATACCCAGTTAAAAAGCTGTAGTGCTTTTATGATGAAATGCTGGTGATCTTTAAGCACAAGTCAGGCAGATGTCCAGGGAACATCTCCACTATCATTCTCTTATCCCTGCTTTTCAGTAGCTGGGACTTTAAATGTGCAAGACAGTCAGCAGCAGTCCAAGCTGAACAATTTGTATCTGCCTCCTGCATGCTGCAACTGCCTTTCCATAAGCTGGCAAGTATTCTTGTCTCCTGTTACTCTAACTTGGTTTCCTGTCTTTCTTACTCTGGAGGAAATTATTTTTCCTCAGATCACTAACATGAAAATCTAGGGTTAAACCTAATCTTAGCTTCAAAATACTGTTAGCCTTTCCTTCTGTCTTGTAATCAAATATTTAACTTTTTATCGCCACTTGCAGATTTTCCATTTATAGGTATGTGATGATCAAGAAAATTTGGTAGGATGATCTTTCATCAGTGGAAATTAATTTTATCTGTTATAATTAAATTCTAATGAAAAGTTAAATTAAATTCTGTGGTCTTAATCCAGAAGACTTTGGTCTCCCCTTTAACAGATGTGACTCTAATAGCTTAAAGTGTTCTTATCTGGCTTTATTTTCCTCTTTTCAGGAAAAACACAGTTTAAAGTGGTAATTAAAGCGCTTTCTCCAAAAGAAGTCACCCGAATTTACACCCCTTGGCCTTTGGATAGAAATGATGGGACCTTTCTTATGCGGTATCGGATGTATGGGAGTGTCACAAAAGGCTTAAAAATTGAGATACTTTATGGTGATCAGCATGTAGCTCAGTCTCCGTATATTTTAAAAGGTAAGAACAATTTTATATTTAATGTAATGTTTCAGAGTTCTGAATTAGGCTATAATTGAAGCAGCAGTACCTGAGCTGTGGTAGTTGTGGACAGTTAGAACAGTTCTTAGTCCCCCATGTCCTTGGCAGGTTCACAGTAATGGAGCTTCATTTTGCAGATTAATTTCACCCTGATAGCACAAAATCTAGTATTTCTGAAAAGAGAAGAATATTGCTGTTTTCTTAGTTAACGCTGCTAAATTCTGGAAATTATAGGGAGGAAGATTTTCCAGGAAAACTTTAGAAAACGTAGAATAAAAAACACCAAGTCACTACAGTGTCTACTTCTATATGCCTATGTGTTCGGGGAATTGTGATCATTGCGGAATCACAGTGCTTTGTTTTCCCCAGGACCAGTTTATCATGAATATTGTGACTGTCCTGAAGAAGACCCTGAGGTCTGGCAGAATATTATGTCCTGTCCACCCCAAGAACCCCAGATTACAAAAGACTTCATTTCTTTTCCCACCGTTGACCTTCAGCGAATGCTTAAGGAAATCCCAGCAAAGTTCAGTCAGACAAGAGGTGCTATTGTTCATTACACTATTCTCAATAATCACATCTACCGTCGCTCCTTGGGGAAGTACACAGACTTCAAAATGTTCTCTGACGAAATGTTCCTGTCACTGGCAAGAAAGGTATCAGTTTCCATCATGTAGGACTATTAAGGCATTATCACAGAATGACAGAATGCTTGGGCTGGGAAGGGATCTCTGCAGATTATCTAGTCCAACTCCCTTGCCAGAGCAGGTTCACCCAGAACAGGTTGCACAGGATCACCTAGAGGTCTAGGCAGGTTTTGAATATCTCCAGGCAAGGAGACTCCACAGCCTCTCTGGGCAGCCTGTTCCAGTGCTCTATCACCCTCACGGTAAGAAGTTTCCCCTCATATTCGGAGGGAACTTCCCGTGTTTCAGTATGTGCCTGTTTTCCATTGTCTGTGCAACAGTGGGAAGAGTCCCTCTCTTGACACCTGCCCTTAAGATTATTTGTAAGCATTGCTGAGATCCCCTCTCAGTCATCTTTTCTCCAGGCTAAACATATTTAAATATGGCAGCACCACATTTGTTACTGTATCTTCAGATTTGTAAATCCTGAAGACTTCTGGTTTTTTCCATCAAGGCAGCAGTGTATCTGAGGGGTAGGTAATGTGTGGGGCTGGCCTTGGCAGTAATGAAATGCTGGGGAAGCTGCAGGGTCTGAGGCTCCACTGCAAGCCATTTCCTGGCCTCTGAGCACTCCTTTCATATTTGCTTGCAGGGCAGAAACTTGAAATTCATACCTTTAAGCACAGCTAAATCTATGAACTATCCACTGGGTTTGTTGAATCTGCATGACACAAGAGAACTGAGGAATATATGTCAGGGTGACAAACAGCTTCTCTGTTTGGGTTGCTATCCTTTCTTGGGTATACATTTAGGTTCGTCTTCCTGATGTGGAGTTTTATCTTAACGTTGGAGACTGGCCAGTTGAGCATCGGAAGGCTAATGATACCCCTGGCCCCATACCTGTCATTTCATGGTGTGGCTCTGTGGATTCAAGAGATATAGTCCTTCCAACGTATGATGTAACCCACTCAACTCTTGAAACCCTACGTGGAGTCACAAACGATCTCCTTTCCATTCAAGGAAATACAGGTAAATTCGAGATCATGGATGTTTTTAGAAAATGATCCATCATTTCCTTCAAAGAAGCAAGTTGCATTCAAATAATGCCTTAAAGTCTTCAGTTGACAAGTGCCCTAGGAGATCTCTTAATACTAACAGGTTAGTCTTTACAGGCCATAACACTTCCAACACTGCCACTGAGGAGGTGTATAATAGGGATTCAGAATGAAAATCTAAGAAGTACAGTTTGCAATAATGGTGAATTTTAACTTAAAGGTATCCAGAAAGTACCTACTATGACCTGTCAAGAGAAGAGTAAACATAATTAAAAGGCCTTTCTCCTCAGTGAAGGACTCAAATATGTTCCTTCTAATCAAATAGTGTTCCTTTTCCTGTGGGGTTGTGGTCCAATGTTCTGTTTACCAAAATATGAATTTGAATCCTGAAAGAAGTAAGCTGATACTATGCCACAACCTCTTTCCAATGAGAAAATATTGTCTTTATAAAAAATACTTCAGGGTGGGATCTTCTGAATTGTTTTTTAGCTTTGAAAGAAGAGTCAGTTTTACTAACAGGTGTCTTCTTCTCCCCCATGAAATTAATGAATACTTAGGGATCAGACAAATGGCATAAGCAATACCTAAGGAGTAAAACTTGAGGGAGAAGTTATTTGTTTTAATTTAATTAGTTCTCAGTTTCTCTTTTCTTTATTAGTTCTTAAATATTTTAATTAAATGATCAGTTCGAGGCATTCTGTATTTCTAAATTAATACAGCTACTTTTTCTAATTAGGATACAATAAGAGACTGCTTCACTTCATAGGTCCTTTAAGGAAATTTTCAACAGAAGGGTGAGGAAGGACATACTTATTGTTTTTGAAAACAGGCAGTAAGCAGAGATTAAGTCTTTCAGGCTCTTGCTAAGTATCTGTAGGACAGATACTATAGTCATTTATTTTCATTTTTAAAACATCATTAAGTGATTCCTCAAGTTGCTAACTAAATTGCTGGATGACAGAAGGGGATTTTGCTAAAGAAATTTGGTTATTGTGGCAGGCTTTATGGATGAAGAATTACTTTAATTATTAGTATTTTACTTACATATTTTATTATAATCCCTTATGTAGCTTTCAAAATAGTTGAAGTTATTTAAATATAAAATTGTTGAGTGGAAAAGTAATTCTCTGATTTTACTTTCATAAGTGGCATGGTTTCTCATCCTGAAATTCCATCCAGAACTGGGAGTTCAATCCTGTGATTAAGAAATGATTGTGGATTCACTGTGAGAATCCACACTTTTTTGTTTTACTGTGTCTCTGAGTGTAACGTCACTGTCCTACCAAGTTCCTTATTTGCACTAAGCATACAATGAACATTTCATTGCTGTTTGCTTTTACCTTGTCACTTAATGCTCATAGGTCCATTGTGGGAAAACAAAACCGAGCGAGCTTTATTTAGAGGTCGAGACAGCCGGGAAGAACGTCTCCATCTTGTCAAGTTATCCAAGGAAAATCCAGAACTACTAGATGCTGGAATAACAGGATATTTCTTCTTCAGAGAAAAAGAAAAAGAGCTGGGAAAGGTTCAGCTGATGGGCTTCTTTGACTTCTTTAAGGTAGCAAGCAAATTACAGTTTTGCTGTCAAGTTCTTACCAGCTGAAGAGACAAGGCTTACTTTTGTTGATTCCATTCAGTAAACAAAACAATTAAGCTGCACTGGGAAGCTTTTCCTTGTGAAGTAGATAAACCACCTGTAATCAGCATCTTGTGTGACACATTTGTAAAGAAAGCCAAGAAAGACCCTTAGAGAGAGATCTTGGCTTATTTTTGCTTTTGAACAGATCGAGAAATTGGATTTCTCGCCATCAGGGTTTCTTTTATTTGGGATAAAATGAAAATAATGGACACAACTTGCACCCTTTGCAAGTACATTATGGATGTCAGAAAGAAACCTCGCAGTAACAAGTTAGAAACATAGATGAGTGGTTTTGTTGCACTTCAGCAGAGAAATTCCACTGCCTCAGGTATAAAAAGTAAAGACAACAGAATCCTGTATGAAGCCATTATAATACATACAATTAAAATTCTGTTCCAGAGAGTAATATATCAGAAATACTGTAACTGACAAGAACATCTGCCAGAGCAGTGCATTCATGGTGACTTTTAGTATAATATTACAGATTATTTTATATAAAAATGCATGTTTTGGATTATATAATAGTGTAATTTTAAGTTAGAATAAATTTATTTGTTTTGATTTTAATTATAGTTTCATTTTCTTCCCCACTGTATCCCTTGCTCTGTCCTAGGACACTTCAGTAGAATACCCATCAGGCAGTTACTGTGACACAAAGGTTTCTTGACTGTCAGTCTGTGGTTGAAAACATATCCTCCTTCCTTTATGTTATCCAGAACACCATGAAATTACACCTGCTTAACACTAAAGTGGGTTTGAAGATGAGAATTAATAAACATAATTACTTCTTGCCTGTTAAAATAATATTTTATGCAGTCAGTGTTCCCATTCTGATACAAAATGTTTCACTTTTTCTTCCTCTTCATGCTGTAGTACAAATACCAAGTGAATGTAGATGGCACTGTGGCAGCTTACAGGTTTCCATACCTGTTGCTGGGTGACAGTCTAATATTGAAGCAAGATTCCCAGTACTATGAACACTTTTATATTGGATTAAAACCTTGGAAACATTACGTTCCAGTTAAGAGAAACTTAGAGGACTTGCTGGAGAAAATAAAATGGGCTAAGGTAAGTTCCATTACTAATTGATGTTCAAAGCAATAAACTAACACGACAAGAATGTATGTTAATATTATCTTCATTTGTATTTCCACATACATATTTTGCATGGAGTATATCAAGATTCTGGGATAAAGGAAGTACATTTTGTTGTTAGTATTGTATCGGAAGGCCTTAATTGAAGTAACCATCTCTATTTGGGGCAAACATAAGAGTTAATTTTAGGTATGTGTAGAAGTGTTCATGAGTCAGAGCCTTAATATACTGACTAAGGTAATTGTCAAAGAAACAACCAGAATCCTAGGTCCTACCTAATTAATGCTATATCTTTTTTTAGGCCCTGGCTAGAGCAGAAGTTACTGCATGTTCTGTTTGAATGTACAAAAAGTTGCTGCTCTGTAACATGCTCAGAATGAGAGGCTGGGATCCTGTAAGATAAAATTGTGTGACTGAAACCACCATTTGTGCTTTAAGTTAAAGTGCTGTTAGGTTAAAAATACAGAAGAAGTTTCTGCTCTGAGTACTGTTGTTCATTACAAGGAATCAGGGGAGAATACTGAAAGCTGAAATATAGACCTAAAACACTTGAGAATAAGTACATGAATTCAAGCAGAGTTATTTTTAAAAGGAAGACACTGAATTCCATTGCACAGGAGAGTACAACATCTGTGGTTTTTTCTTCCATAAAACTAAGTACATCTGGGAGATGTCAGACTTGCTTTTGAAGAGGCTTGTGGTTTGGACAAAACAGTAGAGCAGTTATCAACTGAGTTTTCAAAATTGTACAGTTATTCATGAAAGTTGTTATGGATAGCCCTAAGGTACCAGCTGTGACAATAAAAGCAATCCAGTATTTTTAAACAAATCTGCAATTTAAAGCATGCCTTTGCAGTCTACCAGTAATTGCACATAAAGTTGCAGATTTGAATAGCCATTTAATAAAGCTCCTATTGCCAGCCAGGCTTTGAGTAACTCACTGATTGCTCTGTTATTCATTTGTTTTGTCTGAATTGTCCAGGAAAATGATGAAGAGGCAAGAAAAATTGCTAAAGAAGGACAATTAATGGCAAGAGAATTACTGCAACCTCGCAGGTTTTACTGCTACTATTATAAGGTGCTCCAGGTTAGTACAACAGGTCACTTTATTACTTTCCTCCAGCTGCTACTGCTACCAATGCTACAGAATTCATGTTCAGTCCTTACTTAGATCAATAGCAGACATGGTTCATATATTCACAGGAGATCAGTGTGAAGAGCTTTGCTAAAACCTGATCCATCATTAAAGTGGCAACCTCACATAATAGCTGTTTTACAGAATCACCAATTTATTTTTTTTTGCCCCCATCCCCACAGTCAACCTTGTTTTCAGTGCCACTTGGTATATGGTTTCTAATAGATCTGTCTAAGGGATAATCTGTATACAGTTTTCTTCCTTTCTCACACATACCGTGAGATACTCTGTTGTATTACGAAACAAGGAATGTGTGGAAAAGGAATTCCAGAAGTATGGCTAGTAGAGTGGTTGGGAGTGAAGCAGGCCCAGTAGTCATTGCTTCCCTAGGAGATGCAAATCTCTAGTGAAAGAAGTTTCTCTTCTCTGAAAGTACAAATTTCTTTTTCCTGTTCTGCTTTGCAGTTAGATGTCAGCTTCAGCAGCTGCAGGTCGACACAAAGTTTAGAACTGTTCAGGACAAAAATGACAGCATTATCTGCATAAAGTGGTTAGAGGCACAAATAATGACAATTTTCAAGTTTCCAGTAATGATAGGCAAAAACATGAAAGGGTTTTTTCAGAGGCAATGTAACCTGTTAGTAGGTGTGTTATAAAGACACCTTGTACAGAGATTGTAAACAATGACATAAGAGCCTGAGTAAAGGTAAGCTTCTGAGTGGAAGGGAGGAGGAAAATTTTGTTTCATGAATTATATGTTGGTGCTTATAGCATTTGTAAATGTTGTTTACATATTTCAGGAATATGCCAAACGCCAAGCCAGCAAACCTGAAATACGGGATGGAATGGAACTTGTACCTCAGCCTGATGACAGGGACTCAGTATGCAGTTGCCACAGGAAAAAGCCTTTAAGGGAAGATCTATAACTGTACAGGATGGAGAAAATCACCCACTTAAAATGCAAGAATAAGAATTAAGCTGTGAAATCTAAGACACTTATGCACTAGCAAACATTCTTAGTTATGTGTTCTTGTATTTTCATACCCTTTTTCACACTCACTCTAATCTACAACATTGGTTCCCACAATTTTGGCTCCGTGACCACCACCAGACAGATACTGAGCCTGTAATGGGGAGTGTCTAGGGAATTTGTTTGATGTACTGCATCATCAGGAAGAAGAATGTAGTGCCGCTCGTGTTCCACCCGGGACCTATTTACCCAATTTTTCTGAGGAACCAGTCACCACAAAAGATCTTGTCATGAGTCAGTGCGAGTTATTCTAAAGGAGCATTTGTAACTTACTAAAACAGTGTTATGATTTCTTCATAAAGTTTACCTCAGTTTTACCTGGTTTCTTGTGTACAAGATGATTTTCTAACCCGACAAAATGAATATTTGAGCTTTATAGATATCAGATCTGGTTTTGCTTTGAGATTATTTTGTGGCATATGACAGGTAACAGAATAGACAGTGATAGATGATACGTGATATAATACTCATCAATTTTAGAGGAAAATGGAGAGGAGGGGAAGAGATTAGAATAATTTGTTTATAGGCATCATGGCTGTGAATCACCAGAATTAAATGCTGCTTTAAAGTAGACTGTGTAGCTGTTGCAATCACAGTGTTTTGAGTATCAAGTCACCACTTTGAAGACGTGTTGTGCCAGTGACTGTATCTGTGCATATAGGCACAGATTCTCAAAACTGCTTGGGAATTTAAGGCCAGGCAAAGTACCGATGTCTTCGTACAACAATACCATCTGTAGTATTCTAGGCTACCTGAAATCTGAAATTTGTTGGCAGAGTTTAAGATCACCTAGGTTTAACTTTTGTGTGGAGCTAAGGAATGCCACTGACTTTTTCACTTGGGTTCAGGAACTACTTTTTCCTGTGCCTAAGTCCCCGGGAGGATCTTTATCATTTTCTGAATTTCGATTATACCTAAGCTTTTAATGAGATCAGAGAGCAGATCAGACTTCATTGTTCTGGTTCAAACACAAGACAGAAAATCCTGCACTTTCTGTGTAACAGCCTAGGGTCCACTGTGAGTCCACGCTAAGCAATTCAGAAGCCAGTTGTTCTCCTTGGTTTGATTTAAAGCCATTTTTCAAGAGAGTGCCTTAGCTCCAGACTAGACAAGAGGTCCTCAGGTCTTCCACTTAAGTTTTGCAGCCATGAAGCTAACAGTGCAAAACATGAAGAAAGGCTCTGTTTTTCAGTATGCTCTGTAATTTTTGGTGTGTGGTATGACCTTATTTTGTGATATTATCCATTAGACCATGTGCATATTCTATTCACCATTGTTTTTGGAGGTGGTGTGCTCAGCGAAGACAATTAAGCATACCAGATGGTTGAAGCAACAAAGTTTTCCACATATTTCAAATGATAAGTCCAAAAATCATCCATTTATATTTTTAAAAATGGGAGGGAACAGAGTGAGTCATGGTGCATACTTTGTGGTTCTTTGGAAATATCTGTGTAGGAAAACTTGCTTGGCTTGAAACAGAAGTCTTTCAAACTGGAAGAAGAATCAGATTAAATTTAAATTATGAATATAAATGGAATATTTCATCCCTCCTTTCTTCTCTCATAAAAAGACAGAAAGAAATTATTCTAAATTCTTCTCTGCCAAATAAACTTGTTGCTTTTGTAATAAGCATCCCCTCAAAGCAAAGGTGGTTTGTCACAGAATGCTTTACAGCTGCTTTTATAGCTTACAGGCAAGAAATACCCTGAAAAATAGGAATACATTCATCATCCTGCCAAAATAAAAAAAAACAGTAGAGACATAGTGGAACTTTAACTGAAAGTCCATAGTAATTTGAGAAAATCTGGTTCAATGTATAACTACAGATATTCCAAATGTAAAAGAAGGTAAGTAAAAACCTCTCTCCTTTCCATTGGTGGTACTAGATGCAATTTAGGCTATAATGAAGAGCAGTTGTAAAAATTGCCCCATCAGGCCAGAAAAGATGTCAGGTCTATTTGAGTTTGATGGCAGGAATTGCTAAATATTCAGTAAAACTTGGTTGTGCAAGTAAAGTGTAATACATACATTGAACAGCATTTTTAAGTGGCATACATAGACTAGAGTCTACTACAGCAGTTCTTGAACAGCAACTGTTCACAGGTATAAAAATGTCTTGGTGGTGGCAATTTTAAAAAACAGTTACCATACCACAGTACTGAATTTTCCTATAGTAATTGTAGCTTTTAAATACAGAGTAAAACCTGTCCTGTTTTCATCAATGGTTCATCAGTAATGACAAAGACAGGTTTATTTATTTGGAATAGTATTTCCTAAAGCCCAGGGCCAATGTTTTCGAACACTGAAATCTACATAGAAGGGGTCCTCCTGCTTGTCATGCAGAGCCTTTACTTGAGGTTTTTTATTTTCAGATTCTTCTAACCTTAACAGTAGTTTCACACAGTGAACACTGCTTTTATGTTATGTCATATATGTCCTGATACATTTAGGCACACACATTTGGAAATACCCAACCTCAGTTTCATCTTCAAATGAGAACTAGTAAATCATGCTCTGTTGAACATAAAGGAGATGTAATTTCATAGACTTTTAAACACTATTTTTTTTGAGATTTACCTCAAGATAGCCAATATAGTAGTTTCCTGGCAGTATTGTGCCAGGCCCGCCTTGTAGATTTGTAATTAAAAAAACCCTATAATCAAAGCTTGTCTGATGGAATGCTAGATTCCAGCATTCATCCTGGGAAGCATACGCCCCACATTTATTACGTTATAAAGTAAATTATTTAGTTAGGGAGGAGAGCTGACAGGGAAAACATACATCACCTGTTTGAGCACGTTTGAGAAGCTTGCAAAGAAACTGTAATAAGGAAAAGAATCCTTATATAAACCTGTGATATTATCAACTCCTTTACCACTGCAGTTTTTCAGAAGTTTTGTCTGTAAGGGCAAGATTTTATATTAATATATTGTCGTTTACATTCACAGGATTTAACCACCAGAATCTTCTTGCCTGGGAATACCTTTACAGTATTTTAAGGAGGCTGTATGAGTACTAGTGCTTGAGTTTGGAGTACAGTACTTCTGTTTTGAGTTAATAAGAAAATCTATACTGCAGAGAGCTATGGCTCTAATTTTCTCTTTTCCTGTAAGAGTAAGGGAAAAAGGATTACTTGCATGTCTGAAGTAATTATAGACATCTGTAGGACATACCCTTAATTGAGTCCCATCATGTGAGCAGTGATAAGCAAGAGGTGTATTAGCAGGAATGTGGCCAGCTGGTCAGGCCAGATGTTCCTTCACTTCTGTTTGGTAGTTGTGAGACTGCAACTGGAGTGCTGTGTTCAGTTTTGGACTTCTCTGTACAAGAAATATGTTGACATATTGGAGCAGGTCCACCATGGACCACCAAGGTGATCAAGGCATTGGGGCACATGGTGCATGAGGAGAAGCTGAGTGAGCAGGGTTAGGTCAGCCTTGAAAACAGACGGCAAGGGAAAGATTACCCTGCTGAACTCTAGAGGGAGGTTGTAGAAAAGATGAAGCCAGACTCCCCAGAGGTACACAGCAGAAAGCCTACAAACGACAGACACAAGCTGCAACATGGGAAATTCCAATTAGATAAGAGAAAATAAATCTTACACTGATATCCCCAAGGAGATGAAGCTTGGCTCTGTGACCTCCAGATGTTCATCATTCTATGAACTACATTTCAGTCATACAACAAGCATTTATCTAGTCACATAGCAGAAGGATGAAAACATGCAGCTCTTGAGTGTCTTCGAGGGGCAATGTAGCCTTTTTGTGTTGACACTTTTGCCTTTCTGTGTTGACACTTTTGACTCTGTTTATGTCTCCCTCGATAGTATTGACAAAGTGTTGCAGGTATTTTAATTTTGTCTTATAAAGCTATGAAATTATATATTAATATTATAGATTATTGCTATATATTATCACAATATGTCATAGTGATGCAATACACAGAAGATTCAACAGAAACAGGATACACTGATTTGGCACGATATGCCTGGACTGGCGGTGCATGGCCTGCTCTTTCAAGAAGCTGAATATACACTTTACAGGAATGAGAGCATTACAAGACATAATGAGGGCAGTTATGAACCATCAAAGTAATTGATTTCATGCAGTCAGTGGGAATATTAATGTACTTTATAAGTTATACATAAATGCCAGCATGCTCTGTAGGCCACTGGTGAGTGATCACGACATATTTCCATCCCACTTCCAACTCTAAAAAACGATCTGTACCACAGGTTCCATCTGTACCACAGGCTCTCAGTGTAGTGTACAGAGACTCAGAGCAGCTCAGCAGAAAGCTAGAAGGGCCTGCATGATAGAGGACATGTGGAACATGATTACCTTCCTGCTGAAAACCCACAAAATGCATTATCCTGACTGGAGCCTGTCTGAAAGTTGGTCAATCCAATCTGTATTTGTAAGACCATAACTTCCCCTGTAGCTTATGCTACTCAGGTCGTTTACCATTAACAGATGATTTTGCTTATCTTTGGGTAACAGTAACCACAACTCTCAGCTACTCTTCGTCTCCCAAAATGCCCAGCCAAGCTGTTTCACCACTCCAACTGCCAAGATAGGCCATCTCATGACTGATACCCATGATAAACCAAAATGGTTGCTACCATGTTAATATCCGGCAGGTCCAATGCCTGATTTCATCTTGCATGTTAGTCTCACCAAATTTTTCACTGTTGCAACAGAAGGAGTTTGAGTATTTTGTTAACTTTTACATGGAAACCCGCTCTCAGTGAAAATAGTTTAGAGTGAAAACTGGATTTGCTTCCAAATGATGACTTTTTTGCTCCTATGCTCAAGACCATAAGGTGTTACCTCAAGAAGAAGGTAATTTTTCAGTGCAGTTCATGTAATTTAATGAATTGAAAACCCAGATAATATTATCCCAAACCAAACCAAAAATCATGCTGCAGGTAAAAGTTGTTACTCTTTTAAAGAAAGATGCCTGTTAAGATACTGTGGTATGTTCTTTGTAGTGAAGGCAAGGCATGAATCAAATTTTATAAGCAAAATAAGCTTAAAAAGATACTTCTGCAATAGCCTATCCTGTGTCACTGTACACTAATAGTGATCTCCAAGATTAGATAGTTCAAAACAGTGAAATGGAGAGCCAGGGTTATGCAGTAAGATTTTATTTGCCAAAATAGAAGACACAGAAGAATCAAAAAACCATCACACCTCTGACATGACCACTCAAGCAGAACCCTACAGTGAGTACGTTCAACTCATTCTGGTAAGTGTCCTTAAGACAGTTTACTTCTGCTGTTTGGCAAGTCGAGTTATTTTTAAAATGTCAGGAGTGTTACGTTGCTGATAGAAGCTGCTTTTCTGCTAATAAATTCTGCTTTCTACTGCCTTATGAACCAAGGTACTTTATGTGGACTAACCCCTGCTGACAAACTAGCATGCGTTTTCACTCTACAACCATTCCATATTATTTAGACTTTGGTATTTCCTCTATTCCCTAAAGATTCACTTGCGCCTATAAAGTAATCAATCACCACACTGATCCCAAACTTCCTGTAACTGAACCTGAGAAGGAGGTGTAAATTTTAAATACCTGATTTGTACTAAATTAACTTTTTACTCTTTAAAAACACCAACCATCTAAAGGTGGTATAGATCACATAGATTATAACTTCATAACAATCATAAATATTTGGCAAAATGTAAATGCAAATAGTGCATATGTAAGACGAAGAATAATTCCAAGTATTTCTTGTGACAGTTTTCAAATGCTGATTACCTACAAGAAAGCAAATTTTCTGTGATAAAATATTGTCTCAAATCACAATTATCCCAAGGATGCAGAGAAACTGCGATTTTTCCTGACTATTAATAATACTGTATATATAGTGAATTGTTCACTGGAATTAGGACCATTGCTATTTAATCTTTGGCAAGATAATATGATATATTTCCCTCATTACAGCTCCATTTCAGTCACAAACACACACTAGCAACTGGATCTTTTATTTAAAAATTAAGATAGAGACAGGAAAATTGGCTTTTCCCTGTAAAACTTGAGCCAATCAACTCAAAGCAGACAATCTGTGCACTGTAAAATGCCAGTTTGAATGAGGTCTCCTCTAGGGACAGTCAACACCATATACCTGCTCATGAACCAAATGAAATCTCCAGGAAGCCCTTCATGGACACACAGCCCTGAGTACCATTCACCAACAAACTCAAGCATTTGCTTGAGTCTGGTGATTGAACTACCCTCATATGCAGTTGGTGTTTTCTCCATTCCAGTCCCAAGTCTGTCTTACTCCAAAGCCAAACAATTCTTCTGCTCATGAGTTATCACCTTGAACCTTCTCAAGCAACTATGGTCCACTATCAAATGTGTTTGCTGTATTAATTTAATATCAAGTTACACCCTCCTTTGATGGCACGCAGTCATGTGTAATAGTTGTCTAACTGGATCTGTTAAGTAGGTTACTGGGTGCAGTTGTCATCACTTCCTTGGTGCATTATCTTGTTAAGGAGGCCATTAAAAATCACTTTTGATGGGGAATACAAATTATATTCACATTGAAAGGCCAAACTCTGGTCCCATTAGAGTAAATGGCACTGGATTTTTTTCTGAGTGAGTTCAAATTTGTAAGAAAAAATATGGTCTTGAAGGTTACCTGGTCCAGTGAAAAAAAAAAAAAGGAAAAAACACCTACTTCTCATAGGCAAAGATAAAATTAGCTTGAATATCTGTGTTTAAGACACAGGACATTTAAGACTAGCTAAACAGTTTCCTATTTTTAGGAACCTGCTATCTTAAAATTTGTCCCTTAAATCAATTCCCTTTTATCACTCCATCATTTGCAAGACTAGCTAAAAACTTAAAGCAAGACAGAAACTATATGCAAAACTGGAAAAGTTAGGGAGATGAAACTTCCATTCCTTGCCAGTTTGGTCTGTTTGTCATGGTTACACCATCAAGTACAGTTTTAACAACCTCTGCCCAGATGTGAAGAGCCAAATTAATGTGGCTGACAAACTGTGTCATTTTCAGGTCAACAGGAACAACATCAGCTCCCAATGAACTCATAAAATTGGCCTTTGAAAATTACATCATGTCAGATTGTAGTCTCCTACTTGCTTCGTGTTTGTTCCTAAGGAATTCTCATTTCTATAGAGAAAGAGAAGAAGTGTAATGGTACTGATCACTTATGTAACCCAATGTAATAAGTAAGTATGAAATCAGACATTTTCGGCAGCTTATTTCTTAAAATGGTTTGGGTTTTACTGCAAAACTGTGTTAATTAATCATCTTTTTAATTTCGGACTTCTTAAAGTGGATCACTATGCCACATTGTCCTAAGTCCCTTTTGCATACTCAGCAATTGCATGGGAAATAAATATTTTCTGATTAAATATTCTGATAGTGCCCAAAGACTTAAAGTTGTTGCCTGAAGGGAATACAGAATAAAACTAAGCTAAGGCCCTCTGTCACACAAGAAATACTGCAAATTGGATTGAATCAAAACCTATAAAGTTTCTCCTCTTTCCCCTCTTGAAAAAATACGATCAGTTTATGAAGAATCAGTTGCTCATTGATTGCTGAGACAGATTTTCCCTTAGGAAAGAAAGCAGTCAAAGAAAACAAATCCCGAGTGACAAAATTAGTGTTTCACCTTCACAGGCACACTTGCTGCTGGCATGGAGCTGGCAGATACTCCCTTGGCTGGAATCAAAAGGTCTGAGAGCCTGGACACCTCTTGTGGCATTTCCCTGTTATCAGGCAGAATTCACTTACTCTGTAGGGAGACTCATCCCTGTGTTTTCAGATAGCCTAGCACTTATTACAGGGTCCTCTTCATTCTTCTATTGAACAACCTCATGTATTTATACTTATAGCTCTGTATTTGTATAATAATGTACATACATTTGTATGCTTCCCGTATTGTCAGACTTATACTTGTCTGGATTTAGCTTTGCATTTTAATTTAATATTAAATTACATGTAATTGCTTTCTGTAATAAATCTTAATTTGGAGTACTGAGAAGACAAAGGCCTCTGGCAAGAGCTGGCTCTTAAAACTGGCCTGAGTACCTTTCAAAAGCTATCTGGTGAGTTAGCAGAGCTGGGTCTGCCTTCAAACAGAAGTTGTATTACTTACACAGCTTTTTGATCACTGTTTCAAAGCCTTTGTCTTTGAAATCAAGTTGCAATATCAAATCTAGGGTGTGTTTTCTCTTGTGCTTTATGTCCTCTTCTTCATTCAAGGATTTTGAAACTCTTTGTTATATAAAAGGCAAAAGGTTTTATGAAACAGTATCTCCTGGCTTAATCAGTACAGGTATTCTTCTCTTTTATCTATATGATTTTATCTAGCTAGCTGATCTAACAGCATTCACCATATTTAAAAGGTTTATTTTAAAAGAAAAAATTAATTTAAAAATACTTCAGTTATTGTTTTGGTTTGTTTTGGGTTTTTTTTGCATGTGATAAAGTAAATAACACAGGATAAAATGCTACATGATAATAAGGATTAATAAATCAAACTGAAATAAAGTTTTTTCTTTCTTTGATATATTTAAAATTTCCAATTACCTGGGTCTGGGTCTACAGTGTGAGTATGAAGGTCATCTATCAGGTCTTCACATTATTGACAGAGAAAGTCAAAGCAGTACACGTGCTGCTACAATATCTAACTGGCCACAGCTAGGCTACCCAGAAATGGAGGGATTTATTGGGTTATCTAGTAATCTCTGATTTAAGAAACAGATTCTGCTTACCTACCAAAGTGATGGACATTACATAAAAATACAAAGGACATACATATCCATTTTAAAATGGATCTATAGGGAGATTCAATTGCATGTCTTCAATTATTATTGAAATCAGTGACAAAATTTACTTTGTTGACAGAGGGCATTGTTTCTTTCTTCTCATACTGTTCCTTAAGAAATTAGATATTCTGACAGAGAGGATACTCACAGGTGCTCTCCTTCTTGAATGTTCATGATTCAACTATAATTTAAACTCTTAAGCTATTCAGTAATAGAAGTACCATACTAAACAAATACCAAATTAAAAAAGAATGGCCAAGTGCCACCCCCTGGCAGCCACCCCACACCCCCAGCCTGGAGCAGGCTGGGCTTACCAGGGAGTGACAGCCCCCCATGAGTCACCCCCTCCTCCTGGCCTGCTCCTCAAGGACAAAGGCAGGCTTCTCTGCTCATTCCCAGCTGCTGGAAAGCACATTTTTCATGTTGTGACATGAGTTCCAGCTTTTGGAGTTCCCTGTCTGCCAGGATCAGGGGGAAACAGGCACTATGGAAAGATAAATGGTCCCGGAACTGTAAAATGGGTGGTAGTTTCATCATTGAGGCTTCAGGATGGCATTTTGTGGTCTTCATGAAAGCTGATAGTTGGAAGGCACCCACAAGTATCACCGAGTCCAACTCTTGCCCCTGCACAGGACAGCCCCAAGAGTCACACCATGTGCCTGAGAGTATCTTCCAAATGCTCCTTGAACTCTGCCAGGCTTGGTGCTGTGACCACTGCCCTGGGGAGGCTGTTCCAGTGCCCAAACACCCCCTGGGTGATGAACCTTTGTCTTAGT
>JAWWEW010000001.1:42580346-42733318 GCA_035583185.1 Anabacerthia variegaticeps | reverse complement strand
AAACAAGAGATTCGGACAAAGGCTTTGCTTACAGCTATTAACAACAGAACATGCATATTCATGGCATCCTTTGTTAATCCTATCTATCCGTACCCGGGCGTTGGCTCCAAACTTGTTGGAAGGAATTCTAAGGTTTTAAACTATAACAACCTTTTTTTAATATCCAACCTAAACCTCCCCTGACACAACTTCAGGCCATTCCCTCTGGTCCTGTCACTGGTCACCACAGAGATCAGTGCCTGCCTCTTTGCTTCTCCTTGTGAGGAAGCTTTAGACCATGATGAAGTCTTCTCTCAGTCTCCTCTTCTCCAAGCTGAAGTACTGTGTTTGATAAACAACAGTGAGTAATGGGACAACCCTGGGATTTTTCCATAGATTTGGAGCTTTTAATACAGTAGAAACATTTTTGAAAGAACCAACCTTTTTATGTTCAAAATTACAGACCAAAACAAGAGAATTTGGGAACTGTGGATCTTCAGTCATCGGTTTTCCCCTCAGAGCTTCCTTAAACCAGTATCTTTTGGAGAATAAGCCCCTTTATGGATAAGCTGGTTTTATTTTTTGTGTGTGTGTGTGTGTGTGTGTGTGTGTGTGTGTTGTAGGGTTCTAATCACATTTCAATTAAGAGAAAAGAAAAATTTATATTAAGTTAAACAATTTGGTTTTTGCTAGAACTATTCCCCACAGCCAGGTACTCACTCAGGTGGATGGTGACAGGCAATGTCTTTACCCAGAAGGACAAAGATTAAGTAATTAGCAACAGGAAATACTAACTCAGTATGTATAACATCTCATCAGTATTTTGGATAATTTTCTACATTTAATTTTCTCATGTTTTGTTGCAGTATGTTTACACATAGCAGAAAATCTTGTGTCTTTTCTCACATAAACCTTTGTTCTCTTTTTCTCCCTCTAACAAGGAGGTCTGTATAGGTATCATCACTGATAGGGCTGCTCTTTCCTGGCTGAAAATGTAGAATTTCATTGGCACGAATAGAAATTGTGTTTTTATGTGTCAAAGAGAAAGATTGTTAGCAATTCAAACACTGCCTGTGATTAATCCTGCTGAAGAAGGAACATTGATAGCTTTTCATTTAGCCAGAGGCTGTATCTTTTGTATTTCTCTAGAGATAACATAAAGTATGTTCTAATTTATGAGGATCAGAATCATAGTATTGACACCTCAGTCTGTTTAGTTGATGCTTTTTGTGCCACTGATAACACAGATTTGTTCATTGCTTGATACGTTTCCCAGTCTAGTGTTTACGTCTTCCAGAAACTATTCTGGATTTTCAGTTTAAGCGTTTTTTTTTCCTGATTCTTAGCTTTATTGCTAGTTTTAGGAATAATTTTTATTTATCTTAAGCAGTTCTTTCCCTCCCTGTACTTAAAAATGTGTATCCCATTTATCTTTTCAAGAAATCAAGCTTTTATTTTGCAAATATGTGTCAGTTTAAATCCTTTCTGCTGCTTTTTGAAACAGATGCACTCCTCCTCTGATTAGTTTGTGGGACACAGGGGGTTTGTGAGGAAATGAAAAAAATGTCTGTAATATGCAATTAACGACATAGTAAAGATATATCATTATATACAGGATAAACCTGGTAGGATTAACGTTGGATAAGAAATTAAGTGTATGCCACCCCTAAGGATGATCACAGAATTATTCCCAGCTTCTACTGATACCCTGTTCAGCCTCAGGTCCACCTCTCATCTCCTTTCTGCTCTCTAATGATACCCAAGCCTGTTTTCTGAACCAGTTCTTGTGGGAGGCCATTCACAAACCTGCTCCCTCCTGCTTTGACTTTCACTATTCCTGCTTTTCCCTTTTTGTGCCTTTCTGTGAATGCCTTTTTATTTTTTCCCTTCAGGACAAGGTACCTACAGAGGTCATTTTTCTATAAGTAAGAACCTGTCCTACACTTGCTTGTCCAACAGATCACTGTAATTCATCTCTGTTATTACTTAAAAGGAAGGAGGAAGAGTATTCTTCAAGAGTCACAAACAGTTACTAATGGCTAGAGAAGAATTCAAGAAAGAATATGATGACCTGTTTTTGTTTAAAAAAAGCCCCCAAATGTTAGATAGTATTAAAATCTTATTTTTCAGAATAGGTCTGTTCAATATAAGCTGGAGAAGAGGAGCTGAGTTTTACTCAGTAATTATTTCCAGGAAAATAAATTGAGGTATCTAGATGCTGTATTGCAATATATTTTCTAAGTTATGGCTGCAGGACTGTGATTTATACCAATATGTATTTCTCTCTAAAAGTTCTTCCACTATTAGCTTATTCTAATATAAAAAATAAAATATTTCTTCTGACAACGTGTTCCATTTCTTTTACATGAATTGATTCATTAGACCATTGCAAGGACTGTAGTTCTTAAATTCTCTAAGGCTGGACATGGGAAAATCTGTTCACAGCTTTTTTCCCAACTGTAAATTTCAAAAACCTGGCCTTTTTTGTGTATTTGTATTTGTACTCCTCTACAGGATGCACATAGATTTCACTAAAACAGTGAACTTACAAGCTTTGGACTCTCAGGAGAAAAGGGCTGTACAAGTTACCCAGTACAGTGCAAAGTAAGATACTTCCTACTAGTGGCTTGTTGTGTTCTGCTACTGGCTTGTCTCACTCTTTTGTGGTTGTGACATAGAGTAAAATAAGGCTTGTTACAGTAATGTAAATCAAACAGTTACTTTTGATTGCCCCCAGTCTTTTCTGGGTCCCACAGTTATGGATGCGCTGTGAGGCTGAAAACAACTGAAACTAGGATCCAAGGGAAAACAAAGCTGAACATCAAAGTAAAGACAAACCTAAAGGGAAGGAAGAACAGAAGAAACTAAGCACACAGGAGGCAGCTGTCTTTTAGAATTAATTATAATGGACTGGAACTCATTTCTCACAAGCCACTTGAAAGCTGTTTGGTAATTATAAAAATATTTATAGACCAAGCTGACTTCCTTTCCTTATTCCTGGGAGACTGTGGATGGTGTGTTCTTTAAGCAGCTTTGTCTGTCTGCTAGAAACCTCATAACATTTTGTGTGTTTTCTAGTTTCTCTAGTAAAGGACCTAAACCTGATCGAGAACCTGTTTTTGCAAGTACTGCCAAGTAATTGAAACAGCAATATACTTTGACTTAATTTCTCAGTAGGATGCAAGTGTTACAGATTACTACTTTTCTACTTGCAGACAGAGTTGCTAGGTGTTGCAGCAGATGGTTTAATCAAAATCAGGCTAGGTACTGTAAGTATCATTTTATGGTACATGATATTCTCTGTGGTATCCGTTCCAGATGAACAAGATTGCCACTTCATGAAAGCATTAAGAATACTTGCATACTTCAAATGTATTCTGCAAAGCAAGTCAAGGTGGATAAAACTAGATTCCTAAATCCACAATGTCTGCAGTGCTAACCACTTGTCAGTCTTACTGACTCAGAGCTTTGTGGGTGGTCTGCTTCTACTAAGACACAGTTTTTTCAAACTCAGTTTTGGTTTTTCTGTTGTTTTCAGCTGAACCTGTTTCTTATGGCAGACTTACTGACCAGACTGATTCCATCCGTCTTTGGTCCCCTAGCAGAGATACATCAGCAAGGAGCATCGTTGTTCCAGGTCTCTACGTAGTCAACAGGAAGAAATTGTTACCCCTGTGGGGCAATTAGTATCTTAGCTGTTGTAAAATTGCTCGGGGAAAGTCCCTTTCCAGCTGTGATACCTATAGAGTGAGCCTGTTGTGAGTGAGCCTGACTTTTGACCTAGATATTACAGGGAGATTTGAAAGTAATATGAAATACTTACATATTTTTTTACTTGAAATGTCTTGGTACGTGCATCTGGTTCGGTTTAGGCACAAAATTCTTGCCTCTTGATTTTTGGTATTTAAATAACTTGAAATCTCATAGTCCTATGTAAATGTCTCATGCTTTGGAGGTATTTAACTAAGAAACAAGGCTACCACACCTGAAGTTGCTGGAAGGAAGCTACTTTATTACCAAAATTATTGCCCAGCTGTCTGTTATTTTTACTAAATTTCTGCTTTTCTTCCATATTTTTTTGGTTTCTGTTCCAAACCTCCTCCTCCTTACTTAACTTTGCCTTAGGAAAAAAAAATATCATTAGTATGCCTCAAGTCAATTCTACATGAGGATAATGAATTACTAGGCACTGCTGAGACGTCTGTCCAAGTTGCAATATAGAGGCCAGGGTGAAAAAGTGATTTATTTTTCACAAGATGATCCTTTTCAGTAAGACTTAGCATGAGGTAAGGAAAGACTGTGTAGGCAGGAATTGCAGATCCCTTTCGTAACTTTCTTGAGGAAAAAAAAAAAGGCAGATATAATCCGTGCACCAAGTTAGAACTTCAGATAACAGTACTATGAAAGGCAAATATTTTGGGCCAGACACATCATTTCCAATCATGATTCAGTATTTATTTCCAAAGTGCAGTGGTTGTTGCTCCAGACATGGGGTGTTCATCTTTGAGAAGACATGTAAATACTCGTCACTTTTATCCTGTGGGCTGACACTGTCTAAGAAAGCTTCACTCTTCTTCCACAGTGAAGTGTCATGTGCAATTATTGCCATGAACGCTCCTCTACAACAACAGCAGCAAAGCAATCAGTCCGCTGAATCCCAAAGCCCTAACAATCCCTTAAAGCCTGGTTTGAAAGGTGCAACTGTTGCAGTCAAGATTTCTCTAGACTTTGTCTATACTTTTGAATTACCCGAAGGATCAGCTGGTGTTATTGTCTTTTATTGTTGGCATATGGTTTTGTTAATCAAGATTGTAACAGAACTGCATGTGCACTTAAGGTATTTTAGAAATAAGTTTATTTTGGTTCTGACTGTACTCTCTGAAAAGAAACTGACAATCTTATAAATGCAAACGCAGTCCTTTACAGCACTTTCTTTCTATGTGACACTTCCAGTATTAGGAAATGTGTCTTCATGTACACAATAAATACGTGGGAGTGATCTCATGAATCTTTCATGAAAAACAGCTGGTTTGTACTCATCCACGAGGACAACTCCCTTTCAGATCATAAGAACACTGAGCAGTCTACAACAAGGAAGCCCTAATTTTCTTCTTAGCGAATGATAAAGCATTTTCAGTAAATTCTAATTAGTTCATAGAGAGACTTGGAAGACCAATATCAAAATAATGAGTTATTCATAAATTGGGTATGTTAAATGCATTGTAACAGCCAGCAATAAAAGTAAATTACTTATTTTATATACAGAACAGGTTGTAACAGCCTCCTCCTCCAGCTAAGAAATCCATTAAAGTCCTTGCTGTATAGTAAATTGGATCACTTTCTTACTGAAACATTCATATTTCTAATAAAGAGTAATTGAAAATCGCAGTAGGATATAAATGTAAAAATATTTTAATACCATCTTATTAATTTCCTAAAATGATTTTATGGACATGCAATTTCTTGAAGCATTATTTAACTTTAAAAGCTTCGAGCATGTCTATAATGAAGTGATTAGTAGTTCTTTCACAGTAACAAAGTATAAAAAGACCCCTCAGCTACATCTGTATTGCAGATACTGTAATGAAATCAGGTAACAGCGAGTGAAGTGTGGGCTGGATAGCCTGAAAGATGCATTCAGTAAGGGCTTTTGGAATCAAAAAGAGAGGACGCTATATAATCTTTACATTATTATAACCAACACTCAGAAAACAGTGTGGGAGTGAGAAGGGAAGCAGTTGAGAATGTCAGTGGGAACAGTGCAAACAGGGAGCCGACTTCCATGTTTTACATGAAGTGAAACTGGTAGTTTGGAACTGAATGATGACAGAACACTTCTGCTTTAAATAATTGTTGTATATCCTTAGGAGAACCAGAGGCCCAAAGGTCTGTGTTTATCTTCCTGTATATAATGTCTACCTTAACACAATACCTCTTTTATTGTCATTGCTTTACAGGACCTTGTGTGTAAATGACAGAATTAAGGTGAGCAGATAAGAGGTAATTATAATGAGATGTGTGTCACATGGAGGTTTGCACCCACAGTGGTTTTCACAGACCTAAATAAATTGATTTAAAACTGGTTTTAATTACACCAGTAGGACAACTGTGTCCTGATAGGGCATCAGTTTCTGTGTTTTGGCATAGCCAAGGGGCTTTTAGTGTGTATGATCTATTTACATATTATGCAATGTATAGGTGTGTTAACATACATTATCAACTGATCAAGGTAGTGAGGCAAGTCTCAAAACCAAACCAAAATCATATAAAGAACCAGATTCTCCTCTCATTTACACTGACATAATTGAACTCATTTGAAGCACTTTAGGAGTAACACTGCCATCTGGAAAAAAGATTGGCCAACAAACTGATTTTGTGAGAAATAATTTTCTTTTGAACAACAGAGCAGTATTAACCAGAAATTACTAGGTTAAAAAAACCTGAAACCAAATCCAAAAGTTGTTACAAAGTGGTACTTTATTTTTAGCACTTATCACCAGCAATTTTAATTTTTAACCTCCCATCTTTAACATTTACTTAAATCCCTTTTACTTGTAAAATAATCCCCTGTAAACTGTGGCCATTCTATCCACAATGTCCAAGGCCCTTTGCTTTACTTCTGGCAGCTGGCTGGGCACAGGAGCACTGCTCAGGAGAGGATGTTACAGGGGGTATTTTGTTGTAGTTAGTATGGTTCTCAGGGCAGAGGAAGCCTAACCACAGGGCCTGTCTGAAGTATAAGCTCTAAGCCCTAAAGAGCCACACAATTCACCTTGGATTTTGCTTAACTCAAGTCTTTGCCTATACTGCTAAATAAGAAATGGGGTAGGACAGCATGCTCGAGGGCCATGGGTCAAACAAAGTGGATCCTTGATTCTCCAGGCTGCTTAATAGTCATCTTGTTTATGTGCTCTGCTTTGGGTAGCCCTGGTTGGCTTTTTCTGAGCACTAGGACAGTGGATAGCACTGCGTGGGGTTTGGCTCAACAGAGTTTATATCCTGAACACTCAGAGATAACCTCACATTACACCCCATTTATGCAATGCAGGATTCAGCATCACCCTAAAACAGCACCAACTACAGATTGGTCTGCAACAGAGAGGTATTTCAGAAACTGACCAAAAATCTTCTAAGGCAGTAACTGTACATGGTACCCAAAAGAGCCCAGACAGGGATGCATCCTTGGACTTGGTCTGTGGGTGCAAAGTCTGGTAGAAAAAGGAAACACAACCCAATATGAAGTTAAGCAGAGTGAGAGATACTAACGAGGTTGGTTAGACATTGCTTCATTTTTTTGTGTATGATTGACTAAATTTTTAAATTTTAATTTAATAAGGTGATGTTGCTTTCAAAGATTTACATAATGTAAGTTATTTCAGATATCTTGGCAAACTTCATAGAATGAAAATCTTAAGCAAGGAGTACTGGTCTAATCCTGAAGTGCCAACCACTTGAACACGGGTCAGGAGCACTCCGAGAGTCTCTTCTCCATGAAAACATTTGCTTTGGGAGCTGCCCGTAGAAGTACCCATTTGAGCACAGCCTCTCCTCTCAGTGGGAGTTATCCACAACTTCCAGCCAGGGAAGTGAAGCAGGGCTGGAAACTTGAGGACAAACTCTAACTCTCTATTGAACAATGATTGTGAAGTCAAATCCCCTTAAAGAACAGGACAGTGGAGGTTAAAGGCATGTTGTGGAACGTGTATACACAAGCTCCAGTACTGCACAACTATGTAATTCCAGAGTTTCCTTTGGCTTGATGGGCCCAAATCCAACAGCAGTGTTTAGTCAAAGGAAAGCTCAGGGGTACAGTGACTGGAAGATGTCTGGAGATTCTTGGTGAGTCATGAGAGATGAAGTACAACTACCTTATTAGTTTTTTACTTTATATAGTCTGAACTCTGTATGGAGCACTTCTGGAGAGAGTTTCAAAAGCCAACATTCTCCCTGCAGTGGCTTGAGAAACACCTACAACTAAACATTTGGTCTTCTAGAAAATAAGATCTATCTCTATGGGAAATCTCAAGAACTCTACCACAGATGCAGGTAGTTTGGGGAAAGTACATGTGGAGGCAAAGCTGGGTTTTGTATCGAAGTGTTAACACCTTCGGTGAGAATCTAACAGATCTGTATCTAGATTGAAAAAAAATCACATAAAAGAAGGAATCTACTCTCCCTTTATTGAGGATACACTATACAAAAATACTATAATCACTAATAAGAAAAGGAAGCACAATGCTATCTGTTCATATGAAGGACTGGTGAGAACTGAAAAGACTTGGTGGAATTATGTCTTTTTCAGATTGAAGTATTTAAGTGGATACTTCAGTAATATATATATGCTTATATAATGGATGTGGAAATACTACTTAAATAATGCACAAAATCACAACTGTATGGACTTCATTCAGCTTCAGGAACTGCCATTTTGTCACTTAAGGTGCTGACATGTCACACAGCATAAAGGAATTTTCCCAGATACTAAGAAATTAACCCTGCCCACCAGAAAAATCTATTCCATAATGCTGACCAAAACATCACAGACTAAAGAACTTTTTGTGATAGTTATCCAGCTTTCTATAAAAATAATGCTTGCTGTGATGCAGAAGCAAAACTACATTTTAGGAAATTGCTTCACTCCTGCTACACCACTTGTTTAATTTCCACAAAACAAAATTGCTGGTGCATAAGCTCAGTTTTCTCTGCTTTACATGGCATACATGGGTACAAAACAGGGGCTTTGGATGAGCAGATCAAGATACTAAAAAATTCCTGCAAGTCAAATGGGTGTTCTCCAGTTGCACAGCAGTAATTTGGGAACAGCAAGGTGATTTAGCAGCATTTATGATCATAGTTATAATCCAAAGGCAGAGCCAAACAGCCTATGCCTTGTGACTGGAGAACTGAAAACTTTACCTTGCAGTAGTTAGAAAAGCATGCAGTCTCTCCTTCTTCCTCCCCCCAACCCCTCCCTCTCTTATTCTCACATTCTTAATATGTGAAGAGCACATGAGGAATATGCCCCAGCACTGTTACAGTTCCATTTTAAACAGCATCAGGAAAGGAAAAACTCATCTGTGAAGAAAAACAGTAACTTGGTGACTTCTGCTCATTAACAGGCAATCTTTGAAAAGAGGTCATCACCACTGAGCACCCACACTGCCACGCTGCCTCATCCTAGAAGCTGTGGGAAGACGTTTTATTTTAATGTTCTTATATAAGGAAATTGTGCATCTACAGACAATGCACTTTTGCAAAACAATCACTTTCTAATTTTGACTTTAAAAAGTAAGGCATTACTGGAACAAAAAGCACAGCCTCTGATGGTCACTATTTGGTCACATCAAGCTTTGCACAAATGACATTATCCCAAGAATGTCAGATTAGCTGAACTCAGACCCCACAGTAACAGCACTGCGTCACATTGATTTTGACATTGGTTTGTTAATAGTTCAAACTTTTTCATATGTCTGCCAGCTAACTGGTGTTCCAGTAAGAAATGTAAGCAGGTTTCCGTTCAATTTACAATATTTACATGCATTTTTATTTGTGTTTCATTCAGCTTGAAAAATGCAAAAGTACAGACATTCCAAATCTAGGCACTAAGCACCAAGTTAACAGCATGGCAGAGAACAGTCATTTCTCCTGAAGTTAGACTTTTCTGGAACAACTGTATTAATATTAATGTTTCAAAATATTCCTTTTCAACTGGTATACTGGAAAGTAATGAAGGAAGGATCTGCCAGGTGCTTTTATGCAATACTCGTTTATATGATAGCTTGGAGTTCTGGTATAAAATAACTCCAAAAATGCCTAAACAAGAACTTCCTCTACAAGAAGCATAAGAAACATTTCCAGAAATACTACTGGATTTCTTTTAAGTCTGTGCTTAAAAAGAAAAATACTTTAAGGATGTTTTGTTTAGTCCTTTCCCCCCCTTCCACTGCTTGGTAGGAGCTTTCTCCCTTTCCTAAGTGTCATTTAAAATTCACATAAAGAGTGCATGCTCTGCCAGTTTCATTTTGAGAGAACCAATAATCACTGCACTGCTGCATGGTGGTTCTACTCCACGAAAAAAAAGCCAGGAAGCACTTTTGGTTTGAAGGATCAACAGAAATTTATGTCAGCTTCATGAAAACATGTACGAAAGACTCATTTTGCCATGTTGACATTATCTCACAAAATAAAGATACAGTATACAAAACTGTGGGAACACTGCCCAAATAAAAATCCATGAAATGCTGATTATAACGGCAATTCTTTGCTTAGACTGCTGCAAAAATGCATAAAATGTAAATGAAGATAATGTGAGGATACACCAAATTTTAAAGACTATTATTTGAATGGCTTTTCTGATTAACCATATTCACCTACTATCCAACTTTTTCTTTTCAAGAAAGAGAAATGTCCTCTGTAAAACCATGTGAAACCAGAATGAGATTTTTGTGCTCGAAACACAGCTTCAATGTCCCTGACAGGTGTTTATTCCAGATACAGAATGATTGTTCACTTTAGAGGCATTTCTGATGTGCTAAGTTTCATTGTATAGTCAACCAATTTTATCAAGGAAGCTTGAGCTACAGAAGCTAAATCTTTTATACTGTTTTATACTATTAGAGTAATATAAAAATAAAGTACCAACATAATTTAATTTACAACAGGAAAAAAAAGCAGCCATACAATACTTGGCCTAAAGTCTACATCTCTATACAGAAGTGGCCATTTAACTAAGCTTAAAAAAAAAAAAGAGCTTCAAAAACCCTTGGTTCATTAAACATTTTCTTTCCCTGTGACATTATTTTAAAGTATAACTCCCGTTTAGAAATGTGCTTCAGCTACTTCTTCCACAGCTCCTGGTTTTTAGATCATCCATTCTACACAGTCACGTTCCCACACAGAATTACTAGATGCAAGACTCCAGTTATTTAACAAATAGACAAAGTGATGAATCTCAGGCTTTAACAATACAATGCATCCAGTATGCCCAAGCAAAGTCCTCGAGGGTCACAAGGAACATCAAAGCAGTGCTTGGTGTTTTATACTGTATGGTGAACCTAAGTGGACAAAAAATGTTTTCTCAGTAACAAGTTATTGAAAAAAAAACCAAACCACCTACCGACTGATAATGTACATAAGGCTTCATGGTTGCTCCTGATAGAAATTTGAATTGTGAAATGCCACTTTGAAATGTTAAGACACTTGCTGCATAAAACTAAGTCTTTTCTAACAGCACGCTGGATCCTCTGAAGTCACACCCAGGGTTTCCATCCAGGAAAGAGTTGGCTCAGATTTTTAGGGTCCATGGCCTGCTGTATGAGGAGGTTCACCTGCCCTCCCACACTGTGCACTGTTCCCTCCTCAACACCTTTCAGCTTCTCCTGAAGTCTCATCAGAACACGCTCAGCCACTTTGTTAAAGCTCTGGTCGTCACTGCTGGCAGAAGGAAAAAAGTAAAACAGGTGTCTGGATACAGATCCTGGACAACATGAGCAACATTCAGTGTGAAAACCACAAAGCAAGGCAACAGTGCAGCAGGAAGACAGTGGGAAAAAAATCTTGCACCTGGATTTTCTTTTACATTCTTGTGGACCAGCACCGAGTGTAGAGCTCATGTCAGACTCGTCCTCTGGTCTCTGCTGCAGATACAAAGCCTTCAAGGGGTTCATGGTCCAGTCGAAAAGAGGATCATAGAGCAGCACCTAAGACAGCAAATAAACCACTTTTTAAATTAAATTGTTAATTACAGCTAGTTCGGTGCCCTAGCACTGTTGGTAATGCTCACACTAACCACAGTATTACGAGGTTAGTTGTTCTGGGCATTTTTTTAACCAATAAAATTGGGCTAAATTGCTTAGTAGACAGTCCAGCAATAAAACTGCATCTGGTCATTTGCAGGTATTTGTGTTGTTCAGAATTCACTCAGTTTTGCCACTATGTCCCATCTCAGCAGTGAATAGGTAATTTTTTAATACACTGCTAGGCACTTAATAGAATCATTAGCTTTTAATGCAAAGTATAAGCTGATCTTAAAAATTAGTTTCTCTTCTTTGTGACTTATGCAAAGAGGATTTAATTCAATCGACACTACTACTCCTGGGAATGTTGCACTATGGATAGAAGCATTTAGATATACAAGAGGGAAAACTGCCTGGAGGAAACAGTTCCCATAGAAAATGTTACCTGGTTATAATTTTACTGAAGAATACATGAATTAACAAATCTGGCCA
Organism: Anabacerthia variegaticeps; assembly: GCA_035583185.1. NCBI lineage: Eukaryota > Metazoa > Chordata > Aves > Passeriformes > Furnariidae > Anabacerthia > Anabacerthia variegaticeps. The sequence continues at coordinate 42,721,112 of JAWWEW010000001.1, read as the reverse complement.
ATAGTACTACGTTCGAATTCAGTACAAGACACCTTAAATGAATAGTCAGTGTAGCAATGCATAGGAAGACAAAGACAAGAAACTGAAGACATTCTGGCAGGTCCAAAAGACTGAAAAAAATGCTTACCTCTACAATAGTCAGCAAAGCTTCTTGAGAATTTCTCATAACAGCCATTGTTTTCTCACAGCATCTAAAAATATTTTACTGTATTTTAGGTTCTTTTTTGGTAAAATGTAATAGTATTTTCATAATTTAAATAATGGATATTTGTACTCTACTTAAAAGCTTAATTTCTAACGTAAGAGTAACTCTCACATTTCCATTTGTAAAAAAAAACACAAAAAAAAAGAGAGAAGTACAGATATGTAAGACCAGAAGGAGACTGGGTAGTTTGCTGATTATGTTCTCTAAGAGAAAGGGATGACCTGTTTCACTGCCTGAAATGTTTCTACACACAGAATTCACCACTGAGTTAACACTGACTGCTGAGGTGTGCCACAATGGCAGAATTGCTTTGATGAATGAAAATGTGTGGGCCAGAGGTGCTCTGCAACATGTTGGAGAAGGTTGGTAGGGTTTCTTTACATGAAATGAACAGATTCAGTAGCCAAACATTAAGCAATCTGAAGTCTCTGCAATGAATTGAAATTCAGAAGCCATTATTCACTCCTACATTCACTCCCAAGCAAACTAAGCTTGTGTAAGGAATGCAGAACTTTCCTATGGGACAGTGAAAGATGCATCAGGCCTTCTGTCTGCTTCAGGATGAGAACACACCCCCCACAAAGTTAACTGACCGTGTTCACACCCAATCCTGAGATGACCTGTTTAAGCATTTACACTGGTGCTGTGAATTGCAGGTCAGTTTGGCTGAGGCAGAAGTGGTATCTGCACCGGTGCCTTTTATACTCTGTTTACTTCAGCTGGAGACAAGCAATTCATGTTTCTCTATACCATGGAATTAAAGTTTCAGATGGAACACAAAACTGTGAATTTGTAAGTGGCAGTGACTGTTCCTTCACAGGACAAGGGTGTGTACCAGGAACTACTTATTAATGTTAATTGCTGCCTTAGAAAGACAACACACTATATACTTTTTTTAAGACATTAAATTTGGGAGTTGCAAGCATTACATTCATGAAGATCATCAGAGTCTGGAATCAGAGAGATATCCTGCTTCTTAGGGCTCTCGTGAGGGGTCATTCACAGGATATAGGATGGAGGTTGACAGAAATGCAACTCTTTTGGTACTTTTCTGGTTTGCAATTCAAATCTATTGTGGGATTTATATTCTGCACTTGCAAAGCAGCATCAAATATTTGATCCAAAAGGGGAAAAATACTCCAATTTACTTATATAAAACTAAACAGAAATTAAAATTAAAACAAAATTTGTTCAAATACATTTAAAAGCTCTGAATATATAATACACCTCTGAAAGAAATCCATAGTTCTGCAGGAAAAAACAAAGTCATCATTCTAAATCAATGGTTAACTGTGGAGCCTTTGGAAATACTGAACCCTCCCTGAATGCCACAAGAGGGTGACAATAACCCATTAGCTAGTGAAGAGTATGAAACACCAGGCAACAATAATGAACTTGCAATTTGTTATATAGATACAAGCACATGAGTTAACGGTCAACATTTAGGTTTGTACATTATCAGCAGAAATCTCAATCTCTCTCAAGCATCAGAACTATTTAACATGGAGCAACAAACATAATGCTGGGGGTACTCTGCTGCCTCCTTAGCCCTATGCAATACAGGAGCACTTACCTTCTGAAGACTCCTTCCACGCCAGTAATACCCATTCCATCCACAATGTCCCTGGTTAATCTAAACGGAACTGTCTCTGGGGTGGGAAGGATTTTACCTTGCTCAAAAGCAACCCCTAAATAAAAGGATAATAGATGTTTTTAACAAATGATAAAGTAATAAAAATAAAAAAGGTTTTCTTGCCTGTCCCACTTACCCAGATCTATATGCACTAGTTCTGCTGTTTGTTCATCTATCAAGATATTCTGAACATGTCTGTCTCCAAGTCCAAGAATGTAGCCGACTGAAACGAAAAAGTGATGAAGCCATAATTATGTCTCATAAAAAACAGAGAAAACTTGAGAGATTATTAAAATCATTGTAACAGGTGCAAACAAATCACCAGTGAGAATATTTCTTTACTCATATATAGATATTACCCCAGGAAAGAGCAAATGGCATTCCACAAATCCAAAAAGAACAGTTTAACTGAATGCAATTGCGAAAAAGTTATTCTCAAATAGATGTCTGCTCCAAAGACTTCCTGCCCATTTCTTTTCATAGATAGGTTTATTAAATATTACAGCTTCCAAAAAAAAATAAAATTAAAATCAAGTGCACAATAAAATTAGAGTTTTTTACTATTACTATTTTAGTTTAAAAAACTGAAACAACAAACGTACCAACAACTGATTTTTGCCTGAGTCAGTTTTAAAAATCTCCTGTGATCCAAATTATAAGATCCTTCACGTAAGCCTATTTCAGTGCTTTACTGTCCTTAAATGTAGAAAAGCTCCAAACTGTATTTCTCTTGGTGCAATTTACACCCTTTACTGTGTTCATTAGCTGAGGAACATGCACAGCAGCAGCATTTCTTGCAAAAATCTTTCATCTGAATTCCACTAAAACTGTAGATTTACTTCAAATTTTTTTCAGCCAAAAAGGGAGTGTACAAACATGTTAGCGTCTAAAATGGGATCTACTGCAATGTCTACAATCTACTAACAAATGTCTTTGAGAGACTCAATACAAAACCGAGCCATCCAAACAAAATCCACAATCCAAGTACATATATTTTTTTATACTAACGACAGAAAAACACAAAGGAAAAATGCCACGGCTGACAATGCCAGTACAAAGAAAGTAAAAGATTGAGCTTTTCAACTCAGTTAAAACATCTGAGGCTACATAGGAAATGAACCAATGTTACATTGAAACAACAGAAATAAAGAGTCAGGTACAAACTTTAAAAAACCCTACCAGAACCTATCACTATATAAAATAAAGAAACACGGAATTGCATTCCATCTTTCTACTGCAGCAGAAAGGGGGATGAGGAGGAACAAATCAGAAACCTTAATTACAAAAATAATTCTGCTATTCTTGCTGTCAGTTTTTGCCCCCTTCTGTTACAGTTTTTGTGACATTTGACAAAAGCAGAACAGCCTCTACCCTTGAAATGGTATAAACTTTTTGGTTACAAAACCTAAAAAGCTAATGTAAACAAGCCAGTACAATACCTATAGAAGATGTAGCCACACTACGAGTGTATGCCAATCGTTTTTCAAACCACACAGCTGGATCCAGGAATTTTTCCATGCAGAAATACCGAAACACAGGTTGAAAATTCTCACAGACTTTCATGAAGATTGTGTATTTCTCTTCAGGTTGTTTCTTTTGTGCATCCTTTAAACACATAAGAGATGTTTTATCCATGACTAACTGCTTCAGAAGGAAATGATGTCTTCCTTTGAAAGGAACAGATTCCCACTTTCTACCCCCTCTCCTCCATCAAACGCTGTTCTCACTCCTTTCTCCTTCTGAGCTATGAATTATTGTCTTTTTAAAAGCAATCACTAATGCACCTATCTATCTGTTTTACTGAACAATTCTATTTTCATACAAAACTCACAGGCCAAAAAATGTGGAAAAAAACCACACTCTATTTCTTTGGTTCAGCAGGTACATGTATTCTATAACCATGCACAGGTAAATGCATCTTGTTGGGAGACACTTCCCTTCTTTGCACTCTGTTCTGGTACTTTTGCTTATCTGGTGGCTTCATGTCACTGAAAAATTCACTCTTACTCGTTCCCATGGAAAAACTGTACAAAGCCAAAATTAAATACACTTTTATCCTGTTAATAACTATACATATTTAAACAGAAATAATTTCTTGCACAATCATGGGTATATAAAGGAACAGGCAAACCTGTCTGCAAATTTTTTAAACTTACGGTGAGGTGGTCTGTGGGACTAAACTAAAAGTCTGAATATCTATTCATTCCATGCTACTGATCACATTCATTAATATATATACTAAAAGTATAGTATATAATAATCTGTAAATTCGCCCCCTACCCCAAAATATTATGAACCAGCTATTTTTTTTGGTGGTTTAAATTACTTTGACTCACCATCATTATTTTTTGACACTGAAAACCAGAGTAATCTCCTGGCCTGTATCTCTTGTGAGCTCCTTCTTCGACATTCACGAGAAACTCCCCAATGGGAATTGTTCCTGAACACCACTCAAGAACACCACTTCTCTGGGAAAGGGGAACCACCTGTAAACACAAAACCATGGCTGCATGGAGGAGGGTTATACACACAAAACTATGAACATGCCCCCTGCAGAGCCTGAGTGCACATTTGTGTTTCTCTATAAAGACAAAAAAGGACAAACTGTGCAGCTGACCACAATATATATTTGAAATTCACACGTATACATATATAAAAATCCACTCAAATTTTTTACACCAACTATTTCCAATTTTTCTCCTAGCCCAGAGAACCTCACACTACATTCTTTAGCACAACCTAACGATTCTCCTCCATGTGCATGTCTGAGTTTGCATTCTGGAACGGGATAACATGGGCATTGTGCAAATTGCACATAAGCAGCAGAATCTCACACAAACATGTGGTAGCTGCATGAACACATTAAGCTTGAATTAGTCTGCTTCCCACTCCAGGGAATGGTTGCTCACTACATGACTGGCTGTAATAGTTACCTCAATTGCTGAAGCACTGGCCAGAACGAACCATGACCTGTCCTCAGCAAAACAGTTACTGCCTGTTTCCTTCAGTTTCCTTCTCTTACAAAAGTCTTTATCTCATAATGAAACACCCATTCTCTTTTTCCCTGCTGTCATTTATTTTTACACACATAAAAAACGGAATCTTAGTTGAAAATTATTCAAAAAATGTGACTTTAACTCCACCTGAGAGTTCTTAAAACCACACTAGCAATTCAGATAAGCACCTTTAGAGATTCCAGAGTGCACATTTCTCATTTGTCAAAGGCAAGAGCTTATCCTTCAGGAGTGCTTATTCAAAGGTCACCTTCACAGCTACTATTAAAATCTCAAGCACATAAAAAGGAAGGAGGAAGAGAAAGTTCCTATTCAAATACATTTTCTGGATTAACAGTAAGAATGTATTGCTATACTCCCAATTCCAACAAAAAAATTCTCCAATTCAAATTTTTCATGAAGAGACCCCAGATGGGACTTCTGGAAACTCCTGGATATTGCAAGACTAACATTAATTATTAATTAAGAAATATCACATGATAAATTAATGAGAATTCACAAACAAATCTGTATGCTCCAGTTTAATGACTAGAAACTTGTAATTCAAGGACAGTGCATAACAATTTCTTTTCAATTATAAGTTCATATAAAGAAAGCTTTGAAGAGTATTTAAATATATATTGGGCATTAGAAATTTATTTCAGGGATTTGGAAAAAAATTAAATTGTAATAATTAAAATGTATTGCTTATTCCATACCTTAAGGAGCAGTGACTACCTTAGCAACACATAAATAAATATCCTTTTATATTGTCTTTAGGTTAAAAAAGAGAAGAAAGGGCAAATATACTTCATTTCTCTGCTGCCGCAGCTGTTCAGAATTACCTTGTATGTTCGGATACTTAATTTTCTCTTTCGTGTTTCAGTGTTTTGCTGGAGCAAGGTATTGCACATCTGGAAAACTTGCTGCATGACAGCATCTTGTCTGAGGTCATCACGTCCCTTCAGCATAAACAGAAAAAGCAGTTCAACTTTTCAGCATCCAACTTCTTGTTCAGCAAGTAAAAGAATTATTTTAAAAAACTGCACAAAACTCAAGTAACTTTTCCACAATAATCACACCCAATAAAATATAATCAACGATTGGTTTTTAATCTGTATTTGGTTTTCTAATAGTGCTCAGATGCTTAAACAGAATCATCATTAACTTAAATCACCACCTTTTTTTTTTCGTGGCAGATCTTATTTGATTAAGGTTTCAATCAACCTACATACCTTACAGTACCCTTTTTAAAGATGTTTCATTCAACCTATTGAGCAACCCAGCACACAGCTGAAGCAGCATCAGTTGGTACTGTAGTTCTGATTATAGGATGCAGATTTACTGATTCATGCCTCTCTTTAAAACTTTCAAAACTATCCAATACTTAACAGCAAAACAGAATTCTCCCAGCAGCTGCTCAACGTTTACATTCAAAGAGAGAATTAAATCAGGTGAGTCTATAAATAAATAATTTTTTTTGAGATTTGCACTTCTACGTGCATACTTCTGATTGCCTCTTAATTGCATTTTTTGTTAATTGAAGAAAAAAAAAAGGTATTGAACAAAACTGTTGATGTTTTTTATTTACTGTACACTCCAGGTCACCAGCTAAGACATGACCAGGCAAGTCGCAGGTCTGGTAGTTGTCAGGTAAGCTATTGGATATTACATGCACTGCTGAAAAATAATTATAAAAAAACTCAATATCATTACTTATTATTTACGTTATACTAATATTATATTATCATTACTTTGCAATTTCCTTTATAAAGTATTCCTCAACTGAGAAAACTGACACTGAAGTGTGAGAAATCTTCTCATGGTACAGACGTGATACACAAGAAAACTGACAAGAGAACTTAAAGAAAATTCCAGCATGCCAAGTCTCTGAGATGCCATTACATACCTTAACCAGCTGCCTCCTTTCTTTACCATCTGATCCTACACAATCTATTATTTTAGGCAGATTCAGGCCTCCTGCTAAAAGAAATTCTCGCTTAAAAGATTGGATTGTCACCAAATTTTCATATTGTCCTGTGGGGTCCACCTGAAATTATAAATAAAGTTAAAATTAATATATATATTTCCTCCATTTCACTCAGAGAAAGTGGCAATCAATTGTTTTCAAACATCAATAGCAGTCTATATGCTAAATATTAATATGAGCATTTACAAGGATAATACCCTACAAAAATTTGCTGAGCAAAGGAGTTTTTTTGTTTCCTCCTTGTTCACCTCATGGTAGGGGGGGACATGGTGCTGCAGACTTCCACTAAACAAGCTGTGACAATATTAGCCTGTCCCAACTAGCATTGTCCCAGGAAAATGCTCACACACAGCTGGGGGCATTAGGCTTACACTAGGCTGCACATGAGCCCAATCTACAGTCCTAAAGCTGCTGCAATGTACAGGACCTACATCTTCAGCCATTCTCCATATTCTCATGCCACAAGGCAACCCTACTCAGTCAGCTGTAAGGAAATACTGCTGCAGCAACCATTTCAGTCAGTTTGTAATGGAGAAGAAGAAAGGTAAAGAAAAGAACAATCGAGTTGTACAAAGGAGCAACACCTGGGGCCAACACAAGCCCTACATACAAATGCTATTTAGCATGGGTGGCAATTTCTGGCCTCTGAAGTCAAACAGCATAAAGTAGTCCCTTGACTTATTCAGCTTTACAGACATGGCCTCAGGGACTTCAACACAAGGAAGTCTGGCTTCACAGCATTTAAATTCAGGTGCTGGCCCAAAAAGCAACTTTATGCTCCTGAAACTGGTAAGTTCCCTAGGTAGAGCACATGGCGCTGAAGAATGAGTGCCTATGCACCCATCCAATCAACCACTTAGGCTAATGGGAACAGAACATTCCCCATTACTGAATAGTAAACACATACAAACTGGCCATTTAGGAACAGCAGAACATTAAATGCCTCTGAGCTAGCACCTAAGAAATAGGAGATTCAGACTCCCAGATCCTGTGACTTAGGTAGTTCATCACCCCTTTTGATAATGAAAGGCTAGCCGGTGGTAACAGTGGCAATGCCATCTTCATATTTGCCGGACAGTGGTTTATTATATAAGACTTGGGGTCAAGGTCTTCTTCTAAAGCCTAAGGAAACCATCTCACTCTGCATCTCCCACCTGACAAGGAAGTACTCCCAGAGGCTGACCTGTAAAGAACATGGGAATTGGATAAATGCTCTGACTGCCATTACGAAAGCCTGAAGCCGATTCTATGGTTTGATATTATAGTGTGTATTTATTTCAATTTCAGTCACCTTAATTTCCATGGTAGGAACAACAACATCCAAGTCCTTCAGTTTAATAATTGGCTGGTCAGCTGGAATACTTATTTGTTCTGTAATTAAAATGAATTAATAGCTTTACATTCAGAACCAGAAACATACGTCAAAGTTGACAAAAACGACCTTACATTGCTTTGGGGACCCAAAACCTCACTGCATGCTTTTGTCAAGCTGATGAAGATGACCATAGAACAGCTGGAGTTTTCTGGACTTTCATACTCAGAGTATGAGCCTTACAGTGAAGTAATTAGTATAACATTACTATGACTATGACTTCAAACCCAGACTAAATTCTACATCTACCAAAAATAGGGCACAGTGCTAATGCAGTATCTCTTCTAACTAAATATTAATATTTAGAAACCCACTGTTTAATCTGAGAAAATAAAATCTATCTTCACTGTTAGAACAAAAATTTTTCCAAGACTTACTTCTTTGAGATTTCCATGGAGTAGCATCCACATTTGCTAATATGATGTATGCATCACAAAGTGCTCCGATGTCTCTAACCATATGAGCTCTCTTTTTTCTTACGATATTGATTATAGTGCTAGCAGCCTCCATTCTGTCCTAAAAAACCCCCAATGGAATACAAATATCAGAACTTGCAAACTCCATCTTGTAATATTAAAGATACACCATAACACACAGTCAATTAAATACAACTGAGACATGTCCTATGAAAACAGAGCAAACTCCCATAATAGACAGCCCTTTGTGACACAAACTCAAATAATTAGAAGAAACATTCTGTGCTGTCTAATCTGAGATGATGAGGAATGTAAAATACTACCGGGGATGGAGAGGGAGCAAGTACGTTCAGGGAAAGTGCAAAAAAATCTGCCAAAATTCTTCAGAAAAAAGGACAGGCAGGTTTGGATATTCTTCCACCATTTGCCTGCTTCTGTTATTTCTTCCCAATGGAAGGAAGATCCTGTATGCAAAAAGGCAAAAACCTGACCAAGCATTCTTTCTGTGCCTGACTCTGAGAGACTTTCCTGAGTTTAGCATAATCCTACTCCAATGGGCGGGACCACAAAAGAACTACAAATTTGAGAGAAAGGTGAAAAAAAGCCACATAAAAATGTGGTGAAAAAAATGTTTAAGTGTGGGGGCTAAGAGGGCAATGACAACAATGCCAAGCCTACAATGATGGGGGAAAGAACAGGCATTAATCCAGGTGTGGGATGATTCCAAAGACAGACTTCAACAAAAACTAAGCAGTAACAACATTAACATGAAACCACAGTTCAGTATTACCTATCATCATGGTTATTAACACATAAAGGAACAAAGGATATACTGCACAAGGCCAAATACTTAGATGGAACAGATGTTACTACTCAAAGCAGAAAAAATACTCAGTTCAGTATGTACTTTTAACAATAAACCTGCTCAAATCTTTCTTGTATCTCAAATACCTTTTACAGAATGACACATCAAGGGCTTTTATAACAGAATCTTTGCAATAATCGGGGCTGTTTTGTGGCAGGAAATGTTAACAATATTTTGTTCAACCCAATAATTACTTCTTTTAATAATAATTACCAATGTATGCACAACGGGGGTTTTTTATTATTAAAAGTCCTTTTTCCCTCCTACTGTTTCTTAACAAGAGTCAGTTGATGAGCTCTGCACTAAAATACCACTTGACAGGTTTTTTATTCATTTTTTAACAAAATTAAAGGACTGAATGTGATTAATAGAATAGAATGTTTGGTAGTTACCACATCAAGCTGGGAGATTTCTTTTGGTGCATTTTTAATTAACTTATTGCTTCTTTTTGCATCTGGTTTTGTGAGGAGTTCATCTTTGTTAGCATTAGCCAAAGCTAGTATTATAAACAAAGTATGATGTGGATGATCCAGTGAAATTCTACACATTAGCTGTCAACAAAAACAAAAAGATCCCATTATTGAAAACTAGAAGAAAAAAAGATCATGAACATTATTAATTCTTTTGAACTTCTATGGTTCCTAAGAAGAAATAAGAAGGTAATACTTAGATGGTATTTCCACAACTGAAAAAACTTTCAATATATATTCCTACAGCTGCATAAGACTACTCTTATACAACAAGAAAATCAATTAAATAGAAAGGAAAAAAGTCCCCAATCCCAATTCTTCACCATACTAATTTTCCATCACTCATTTTTAATACGTCTTTATCACCTATACATAACTTGTTTAGCTACAATTGCACAGAGGAAGATGGCTATTGTTTAGAAGTAGGCACTACTGAGGCAATCAAGATATGTTTAGATAAGAAAAGCATAAATTACATTATTCAGAACTTCGTGAAATCCTAAACCACCCATCATCTTAGTTCCCATCCGAGCAGCCAGCTGGTACATCAGAGGCAAAAACTTGTACGAAGGGATCTTCTGTGCATTTTCCTGTAGTAAAGAAAATTCAGTCAGAGAACTGTACTAAACACTAAACAAAAATTATAATCCTAAAATACAAATTTTTAAAACTAAGAGAATCATGGCTGTGTGATCAAATGGCAATTCAATGAGTGTCACATCATCTAGGCCCATTCTCCTAAATGCTAGAAGTCCTTCACAGAAAAAGTACTATTTTCTATTCTACCTTTGATAGCTTTTCACCTAAAAGTATATATCATATAAACTAGAGTAATATACCTAAGGATGCTCAAGATGGGTAGATTCCAAAGTATGTAAAGAACAAGGGGACCACAGTAAAAGCTCACTAGATATGCTTAATTATACAGATTTGTCAAATTAAAATGCTATATTAAGTTTGAGAATTACAGGTCTTACTGATGAAAAATGAACTGACAAGCAATGGAAACTGAAAAAAACAAGTCCTGGAGGAAAAGTGAAGGAGCTACATAGGAAAGCATACTGCACTGCACTACTATTCATCTTCTAGAAACCTAGGAGAAGGAAGAGAAAGATGGATAATTTTAATTGCCAAAGCATTGGGAACAAATAAAGCACACATATACCTTCATCATTTCATTGACTCTGTCAACTCCAGGATTTTCAAGCCACAGTGAACAGAGTCGGAATATCCACATATCATGTTCTTCTCCACTTAGCAGGCAGCTGATATAGTTCTCCACTGCTTTACACAGAAAACGTTTCCGATCCTCAGTTAGGGCTTGTATCGCACATTCATCCAGTGCAAGTTCTCGCTGAACCTTCACTGTGTATCTATGTGAACAGATGCTATTTTTAAACAACAAATTCTCTCTTAATGAACTTACAGCAAGGACATCCCTAGCTCTCTTACTTACTAATTTAACATTTTTAAAGTTGTTTTGTATGTACAAGCACAGCAAAATAAACAACTGAGAAATAAAATTGTGGGAGCTACTCCTTTGGTGAATGTGCACAAACCCACTGCTCTAAGTAAATTTTCAGTCAGTGTTTTCTTTTAAATAATTTAATCTCAACATTGGTATAAATGTGAATATCCAGTACAGATCATGAGTGAAAGACTTCAGCTTACAACAGCTGTAATTTCTTCTTTTCTGCTCACTTACAGTCGCTCTTACTAAATCCTTTAAAATTCTGCATTAAAATGAATGCTACTCTTTCACTAAATGGGTAATAAGAGAAAAAAATCTCAACTCATTTATTTTCACTCTGTAATATTTTCTTTGTCAAATACACTGAACAGATCCAGGGAATAAAAATGAATTCCAGGCCATGATCATCCATACTGTTTAACTGTTGTAACAGTCTTTGGCTTAATTTTGGCTCACACTACCTAGTGCATACCTAGACCACATTCAGGCACAGTTTAGAAACCATTCACAACAAGCACTATGGATTTGGACACTGTTGTGTGGAGAAGGAGAAAACCAGCTGTACAGATGTGACCCATGCTGTACCTCTTGCTCAGAGAGCTGGTAGAGTTGGAGCCTTTGACAGCTCCACAGTAACCACACCTCCACTTGAGTGCTCACCTATTGGTCTGAACTTTACGCTCCCTGATGAGGCCGACCTCCTCCTTGGCCTTCTTCAGAAGTGCCTGCTTATTTTCAAACTCTGAGGATTTCATGTAATTCTCAATTCGCTGGTACTGATTATCAGAGAAACGAGCCAAAGACAGGAAAGCCTTCATCTTTCCTTTCTTCAGCTCATCACTGCTGTCTCCACTGTGGCTTGCAGCAATTTCCACGGCCTAAGGGGGAAGTTACAATAATGGTAAGATGGATAATCAGATAAATAGTGCTGCAAAATACTTGATTAAACTCTTATTATCACAGAAAAACAATGGCTGAGGCTGGAAGGGTCTGAATCCGGAGGTCATCTCATTCAAACCCCATGCTCAAGCAGGGTAACCTCTCAAACAGATTATTTAATCTTGCCTGTGATGGAATATATATGCATACAAAATGAAATCTAACAGGCTGAGTATTTTTCTCCTAAGTGAATTTAATCTTTGAGAAGTGTTGCAGTGCAAACAGCCAAAAAGATTATTCTGTATGAAAGACCTTTAATAACCACACAGATGTTTTGTACACTTATCTAATCTATCTTTTAGAGCAACTAGGCACGAAGTTTTACAGCAGTCTTACAGCCTTATATCACAAGATGGTGAAAAAACAATGAAAGACAGTCCAAAAAGTGTCCAAAAGAAATTATATGCCAAAGTCATGGATTCAAATCATCAGAGTAAAGAAAGCATGTAGACAGTAACAGTGTCAAGTTTCACAAATTAGCATGACATAAGGAAAGGCAGAGTGGACAAATATTAATATGAATGTTTCTGTAACTGGCTAAAAGTTTAAAAAAAACAAATTGCAGTACTTTGAAACACTAGAACAAGACTTTTCAGCACCCGTCAGAGGTAACCTTAACACTCTCTACAACTATCTGAAAGGAGGTTGTAGCCAGGTAGGGGTCGGTCTCTTCTCCCAGGTAACAAGCAACAGGTCAAGAGGACATAATCTTAAACTGCACCAGGGGAGGTTTAGGGTGGACCTTAGGAGGAATTTCTTCACAGAAAGGGTGATTAGACATTGGAATGGGCTGCTTGGGGAGGCGAGTGGCATCACTGTCCCTGGAGGTGTTTAAGGAAAGACTGGATGTGGCACTCAGTACCACGGTCTAATTTGACAAGGTGGTGTTTGGTCACAGGTTGGACTCGATGATCTCAAAGGTCTTTTCCAACCTAACTGATTCGGTGATTCCATGAAATACAGTGGCCATACTGAAAACCTGGTGAGTGAATAACCTGTCCTGAGAAGGAAGGAATGGGGATGTGGAACAGGAAACTAGACTAGTAGTTCCAATCACAGCACTCCTAAGTCAATATTAGATGTTTCACTGTGAATTCTATAAAGCCATGTTCTGAATATTTTATAAGATTGCAGGGTTACACAGTACAATTGCAATTATATTTTGAATCCAAAAAAATAAAGGCTACATTGAAAAATCTACTTGACACTCTAGCACTGTATTTAGCACAGCATTATCTCAAAGACTGCACATTTCAAAGACCGGATGCACCTTTTCCAAGTACTTCTGCATGATGACTGTAGGGTTTTCCAAGCATGTTTCTGCTAACCAGGTTCCACATAGCCTCAGACTCTCTGTATACATCAGTTTCAGGTGAGGATCATTCTCAACCTTTGAAAAAGCAAGTTTTGGAAACAAAATTAAAGAGAGGGAGGCATCAAACAAAAATACCTTGTACTTATGAGGTAGGCAATTTCTAAAGCTTTTAAACCCTGAACTGAGGTCTATTACACATAATGCATCTACAGAGTCATTTACCATCCACATCTACAGGAGTCAATAACCTTAAATCACATTCACATTCTATGTTAGACTAAAGGAGAGCATGTATTTTAGAATACCTAATATTTTGAACAATGAAAAGCAGAATAAACCAATGACAAAATGTAATAAAAATTAAATAAATTCACAGCATGTTTCCAGAAATGTATTTTCTAAATCCCCATTTAGTCAGCAGTACCATGGTACACCCCATAGGAAACATTCAGGAATCACAGTAACCATGTGTGATCACCAAATTATTCAGACAGACCTCTATGTGGAAACTTAATTAAAAGTGCTCCAAGAAGATGATAGAGCAGGTTTCCAAACGACTTGTCTGCAGATTGGGTGCTCAGCTTTAACTGTGGAGTAGGATAAGTTTGCAAAATACTTCTAGTATAGGGTACATATTAAAGACCAAATAATCAAGATGGCAACACTGACTGTGAAATGCTGAAGGATATCAAAGGCTATGAAAACACAAATCCTCCTTACATGGGCTGGGTAAATGTAACACAAGAAGGACTAAATTTCTGGAGGATCTCATCAACTGATTCATGGAGAAATCATGAAAATCGTAAGAGCAGCAACTCTTGAATTTGCCCTGATATGTATGGAGAACTTGGCCCCAAATTATTCAGCTTTTCTGAAGTGTGATATTCCTTAATAACATATATGGATTCAAAGCAAATGTCTTTCACGCTCCAAAAATACTCAAAGAAAATCATCATAGCTAAACGTAAATGTCAGGACATGAAGGCATTTTTACTACACTGGTACACCAAATGACACTCTATTCAAATATTTGTAGATTGTATTTTAAAAAACATCATCCAGAGGGACCTGGACAGGCTAGATCAATGGGCCAAGGCCAACTGTATGAGGTTCAACTAGGCCAAGTGCCAGGTCCTGCCCTTGGGTCACAACAACTCCAGGCAGCACTACAGGCTTGGGGAAAAGAGGCTGGAAGCTGCTCTGAGGAAAGGGACAGGGGGTGCTGGTCAACAGTGGCTGAACATGAGCCAACAGTGTGGCCAAGAAGGCCAGTGGCATCCTGGCCTATATCAGCAATAGTGTGGCCAACAGGACCAGGGCACTGAACTGTACTTGGCACTGGTGAGTCCACACCTTGAATTCTGTGTTCGGTTTTGGGCCGCCCATTACAAGGACACTGAGGTGCTGGAGGGTGTCCAGAGAAGGGCAACAGAGCTGGGGAAGGATCTGGACCACAAGTGTTAGTAGGAGCCGCTGAGGGAGCTGGGGGTGTTCAGCCTGGAGAAAAAGAGGCGCAGAGGGGACCTTATGGCTCTCTACGGCTACGTGAAAGGAGGTTGTAGTTTCACAGGCTAGAAGCAACAGAACAGTAGGAAATGACCTCAGATTGTGCCAGGGGAAGTTTAGACTGGATATTAGAAAAAATTTCTTCATCGAAAGGTTTGTCAAGCATTAGAACAGGTTTCCCAAGGAAGTGTGGGAGTCACGATCCCTATTTAAAAGGGATTTAAAAGGTGAGTAGATGTGGTGCTTAGGGACATGGCTTAATGGTGGACTATGAATAATGAATTCTTACATTTTAGACTCACTTTGAAAACCCCTAACAAGATTTGCTAAAACAGATTTTTTTGCTTTCAGACATTTTGAGAGTCGAAACCAGATTTAGTAATACTGGAGACAGGTTTTTAATTTTCTCCCAGGAGAAAACTTCTGAAAGTGGAATTAGGATCTTAAATAATTTAATTTCTGTAAGCTTATACATTATATAACACATACCTGAAACCAATCTGCATCTAATTTTTTTATCATCGTTTTAAGTATGTTCAGAGCCAGACTCTCTTCCTTTTTAGCCCAGAAAACCTGAGCTTCTTCTAGCTGCCATTCAGACACTCCATATCCCTCTGGATTGTGTTGTTTGATCTGAAACATTGCTCTTTCTGGAAGCTGAAATTGAAAAAATCATCATAAACAATTCTGTAAGTGAAATGCCTGTATTTCACAGCAAGTTTTGTTTTTAGACTCCATTTTCTCTACTTGCGCAGTAGAGACTGCTCATCCAATGCTAGGAATTTATTTGCAGCAAAGATGCAGTTATTTTTCTATGTACTCACAGAAAATCCTGATTTATAACAAAGATAAATTATGGAATTAAACCTCACAAACTCTAAAATAAAGTATCAATGATCAACATTTTAAATTGGTTATATAAAGAAAGTCTATAATCAGTACCTACCGAAGTAATGGATTTCTGGCTTAGTAATTATTATTGCATATGTTATTACAGATCAAAGAAAGATAATTTAAAAAATGGCACCACCATACATTCATTCTTTTGTATGCCTACCTCTTTACTCATCTCACTGGTGAAGTAACATCCTCATTATTTAGCAATATAATATCACTATGACAGTATAAAAAGCAAACTAGGTTTTTAACAATGTCAAATATAGCAACTAAAGTGTATTTTCACAAGTTGTCCAACCAATAACCAAATCAATCAAACTTTTAAATAAGCAAGGTAAACAACTAAAACATAAGAATGCCTGTAAATACAAGTTTGGGTAGTTCAATTAGTGGTCAGTGTGATGACCCTAAATGGCACCATCTCAGTTCTCCTGAGGCACACTTCCAAAGGCAATGAGTAAAGCTTGCAAATTCATGAAATTAAAGACAGCTATTCTACCGATTTCATCATTATTCATAAAAAGAGTTAGAACTTTCCTGAAATGAAGTTTCATTTAGCTTCACATAAATGAAATGTTAAACACCCTTCCAAGGTTCTGTATTTAGCCGGAACTATTTTCTGTAGAGGTCCTTGGAAGATACTGTTGCTCTGTAAATTCTTGTGGAGTTACTCCTCCAGATGCACTACCTGGCCAAGGCAGACTAGCCAAGGCAGACTCTGGACCTTAAATGCATCAGCAGCTGCAAAAACCACTGATACTGCAAATCCCATTAAGTCATTCACACAGAGATTTACAACAGTGCAAAGGTGCTTTGCGAGTATAAAACTTTGAAAATAACACTAAATATAGATAGATACGCAATGAAGTTATTCTGCAGTTTTACTCTGGAATGCTACAACAGCATGATGAAAGTGAAAGCTGGATATATAAAACTGCAACAAAATGAGAAACAGAGCTATAACAGTATGCCTGACTAAAATTTTCATTACCTCATAGAATAGCTTAGAGTTATGAACAAAAATCAGAAAACATGTCCATAAATACAGATAATGAATAAGTTCTACATAGTTTAAGTCTCTAACTGAGTCATTGAATAAACTTAGAACACAGTTCATCTTTAGTACTCTTAAATACAAGTTCTTTTATCAACTACAAAACTAAACATCTTTTCCTGATCTTTTCTGGAATTTGCTACCTGTGTATTTTTAGCAGTTCTTGCCAATCTAGAGAGCTGCACTAGATGTTTGGTCAGGATGTCTTTAATACATTCTCTTTTGGTATTTTCATTCTCCTTTTCAAGCAAGATCTCCAAAATCACAGTGCGCAGAGCCATGATGGGTTCCTGGAAATGGAAGTCACTGTCCTTGAGAAGCTGGGACTGCCTCTGCCATTTCAAATAAACATCATTCAGTTGTTGAGTAGTAACAGATCTGCAATGTTTACAAAGAGAAAAAAAGACACATTACTAACTCTCACTAAACATTATTGAAATGCAAGATAAATAAAAAGTAAACTACTAAGGAAGTTCAGGAAATACAGCTCAAAACCAAGAAATAGTCCATGAAACCCTACAAATGTTTACTATATGCAGACTAAACTGACAGCCTTCCAGTTTTAACAAACACGAAGATCAACATTAGTAAGGTGAACTACTCCTCTATAAAAAGTTTTGATTAAACACCAAAAACTTGCGTTAAAGGTCCATCAGCAAAGGGAATTGCATTCAAACATAAGGCTGCTTACAAGACTACTGACCAAGATTCCTATTTTATTATATAGGTTATATACTATTAGCTACCAAACTGATACAAGTATGGCAGAGAAAATTCAATGTCAATAGCACTATGGAGATAAATACATTCTTGTGCTAGAATATATTAGAGGTTCATGAAGAAAGTGATTCAAACTGAAACAACTTTCAACAGAGCTACAGGTATCAAGGAAATGGAAAACATTTCTAGAAAAGAAACTACAAGATGATGACTCGGTTACTTGAGTAAAGCAAAAGCTAGGAGATATGACTGCTACCTAGAGAACTCAATACAAAGAGAAGAAAACAATTATGTAAAATACAATACTAGCATAATATCAAATAATTCAAACTAGACACTGAATAAATCCAGTCTGGAAATAGAGAGATTCTACGACTGTCTTCACATAGTAAAGTTAAAATCCTTATAATTTTTAAGATGAAGTTTGAGATGTCAATGAATAAAATTTGTTGAGATCCTTAAAATTTTTGTGGTATGCTCAATTAGTAAAAATTCTGAAAGCTGAAAAGTAATGTGAAACAATATTAAAAAATTACCTGGAGAACAGCAGACCTGTGTTTTCCAACTCTCCAATTAGCTGTAGTCTGCAAAGGGTTGGATATAATGAATAAACAGACTCAAGACTGCCTTTGCATAGCTCTTCGACTTCATTCACTCTACGGATTTAACAGAGAAACAGTAAATTTTATTTTTTTTTTACTTTCCATGAGTAACTCCAAATATCCATTACATAATGTCCATACAGTGAATAGAATTTAAAAAGCAAAACTATTCAGTCTAGAGTTACTTTGCATTACCATTAAAAAAAATTTATCAATAAATGAAAACACAGTAAGCATATATAAACTCCAAAGCTTGTACGACAGCTCAGCTAGAGAAGAGTGCTCAGCACTGCAATCCATTTAAAAGGAACACAAAGTAAGGGATGTATACTACAGGAAATAACATGACAAACTGAAGCTAAAAATATTAGAAATAAAGTTGCAGTTTGGAAGTATTAATTTTACTCTATTCATGAGACTTCATTTAAACCATAAAACCCCATGACAGTCTTTCATACATAACCTGTCACTACAAACACACACATTTTCTCCATCTCGCTCTATAAGAGTACAATATTTTCATACAGTTACCTGGCATTTTTAAGACTGTCATGGAAAGCAGAGAATTCCTTATCTCGTAAAGACTGAAGAGCATCATACAATGATTCATGGTAACCTGGTTTTCCTGTTTCATCTCTAATGAATTAAACAAAAGTAATGTAAAATAAAAGGAAAAATACATTTCTCTACAAAGAAGTCACTTTTATCTTTATGACACATATTTTTAGTTGTACATTTTCTGCAGTTGGATTGCTGTTTTGCATGATAAAAATAATAATGCAGCCCTTTACATTTTAAATTAACTTAGCATTTTATAAATACAAGCTGCTCTTTAAAAAGAAACAAAAAACCAGTAATTGTCAAAATGTTTAGAATACGGAAAATATGTTCACAGTTTTATAAAAATGTCACAAACACAACCGCACAATAAAAATTTAATCATAATATTTCTTTCAGCATTATGCTAAAAGATATGTATTAAGGTATGTATGCAACTTCAGTTAAGAATCAACAGTTTTGCACATTTAACTTCAGAAATACTTTTAAATTTTCCTGCCGTCTCTCACCTTAAGTGTTGCTTTTCTGCCCCGGTATTAAAGCTAACTACTCCTTTTGCCTAGCAGGGTTATACAGCCCCCAACCCAGGGACAAAGAGAGCACACCTGTAAGAAGTTTGTTCTGATTGTGGCATAACAAATGCCCTTCAAAAGGCTTTTTGTGAAGTCCTCCAAGTGCATCTTATCAATGATCTTATGACAGTGCAGGAGAAGAGAAGGAACACCCCCAGAATATCTGTCTGTAAGTGTTTTAGGAGAAAATTCCTCCATTCTCCTGACCACTGAAAGTTGATGTAGGAGGAGACCTAGTCATGTAACTTCAGCTGTTGCCAAAATGTACAGAGTCTATTCTGTATTCCTCCTAAAATGTGCCATGATGCAGCTGTACAAGAAGGGCCAGACAGGGATCCTGGCTAGTCACACGAAGTAACTACTCCCAGGCATCCAGCTGTACATTAAGGGAGGAGATTACTCCTTATGAGGGAGTAGCCATGAATCAATATTGGTGTTCGCTTACACAGGTCTTGATAACCTCTTGTGCCTTACTAAGTAATATTCTCCCCATTTCCTTATAAATTAGACATTAAAAGCTATCTATCCCTCATTTGTACTTAAGTCTACTGTATGAGTCAAAAGTGGAAAATTTCAGTTTACAGTTATGAATTATCAAAACCAAGAATCACCAGTGTACAGTCTCCCAGGAATATGGAAAGTGATGTGCATACAAACCAGACAAGTGTAAGTGAAAAAGACTGCTTTTAAATTCAGTTATTAAAATTAATTAGGTGACCTGCTTCACAGAAACTATATCCTTGTCTTTTTTGGCTTGGACCTGACACCACTGCCTTTTGCTTAATAAACTAGCACAGGTTGGTTTACCTGACAGAAGAAATGTGGCCCCACTGCATATTCCTCCATGCTGCCTGGTAGCGCATTTCCTGTAGTTCTGTGCACCACTCAGTGTTTTCACGTTCCAGCCCTTTTAAATACATGGAAAGAGTGTGGCAAAGACCGAAATTCTGCAAAGCCTGGAATTAAGAATATTACCAGAAATTGGTTTTCCTTCTTTATTAAGATGAACTGAATTTATAAGGGCTTTGTTTTACCTTTGCAAAACAAAGCAGCCTTTGCAAATAAGACAAGACCGCAAGTATTTCTAAACTCAGCACTACAGAAGATGAAAACTTTTTAATAAGACTACTAATCACACAATTGATAATCTGCAGCCTCAGGAAGGCAGTTTCATTACTACCATGGCTGGCATTCTTGTCAATAAATTTCTACACTCTGCTGCAAATAAACCATCAGTTCACATTTATTCATTCCATCAGACCTGACAGTGAGTCAAAATGGGTTTCACTTCTTAATGAACTGTTTTTCCTGGTGGGGATTTGACAAGGTTTCCTACAACACCTACCTGTTTGAAGACCATAATGTCTTTATAATTGTGATCACTTAACCAGATTATGTGCACAGCCATTATAAAGGAGAAACGCAATGGAATTTTAGCAATGATACTACATAATTTGGAGTAAGAAAATAAAAGTGCCATAGGAAAATGAAATGAGCAGACAACCAGACATATCTGCACTACATTATTATAGAACTGGTGTAAACACTTTTAGGCTAAAAATGAAACACAGCTTTCAAGGGTTCAAAATAACATCAATTCTATTTATTTATTGTATCAGAAATACAAAATTTCAGTCAGATAGTTGCCATAACAGAGTTTAAAGGTTGAGATGGCAAAAATAACCAATACTTTTTATATCCTGCCATTTTAGGAGGTGGCCAAAAAACAGTAAAAAATTAATTATATTTATTTTTAAGTATTTCACAAAATTCACCACCTGTGATATGGGTAAGTGACAAGAGGATTAGGAAACAGGACAAATACTGAGTTGTGTTATATCACACAGTTTGTATGTCTATGACAATGGGCTGGACATCATCAATAAAGAGATCACTTTCAGTCCTAAAACAATGTTGGACTTACTACAAATGACTCAGTATGACGAATATCAATTCCTACATTCACTTCCTCTTAAAAAATAAGATTACCTCTATTATTCCTGCCTGGCGAGTAGATGGAGAGAGGCTTGTCTCAAGGTCATATGTTACAAGGGCTTTGTCCCATACTGCTTCATGCTCATATGTTCTTAGCCTGTTATAAGTTAACAAGTAGTTTTAAATTTAAGTTCCTGACTAATAAATGAAAGCAATTACTTTAAAGAACATAAGAACATTAATAAATTATACCGTGCTAATGGCTGTAACATTCTTCCTCCACCACAGCCATAGAGACTGTCAGGTTCTCCAATACTTCTATATATGTCCATGAGAAGGTCCTAGAACATGCACCACAAAAGGAAGAATTGCATTTTGCATTTTTTCTGGAACCAATTTGAGGTTAGTTTTACATATATCACGTAAGTTCATAAGTGCAAGTCCTTGCATGTAACATTATTGTTGATTAATTTTCCAGTATCTGAGCCTGCTATCACCAAAGGAAAAAATTTACAGTCTAGCAAAACTGTCCAGGACTACCTACCTTCCCTGTTAATTTATTAAACAGAAACCCAGAGCTAGGCCTTAGGTGGACTGGTTGAAAAGCAAAAGGCAGTAGCATTGAATGAGCATCAGACATACCAGCTAAGCAATGCATCTTAAAAGTTATACAAGAACGGTTATGGAATAATGAACAATGGAAAGTAACTTAGACAAGGCTACTGGATCAGATTTGAGATATCAAATAAACTTGTCAGAGATACTACTACTTTGGTTTTCAGTACAGCTTCCTACACTGCTTGTTCATTTTTAATGAACATGTATCTCTGATAAAACAAACTGAAAAATACTTGGCTGGTTATCACCAGGAGGTCACTTCTTTCAGGGAACAAAGTCTGCTTTCCTGTGATGTAAAATTTGCCAGTTAATTAGTGTTTCATGTGAACAAATACTCAGTTAACCTGTCTAGAAGGTAACTCAGTTCACTTCGAATTAAAGCATGAGAACTTTCAAACACAATTTTTGAATTCAACCAGATCTGCCTTCAACTCAGATGAAACCTACCGTTAATAGTAATTATATGAAAAGGTTTGCTTTCAGATTATGAAGCACACATACGTACCTGTAAACTTAAGCCAGTTTCTTCCTTACTTTTTTCATTCAAAGTAGTAATAGTTGATCTTTGACTTTCTTCTTCAAATGTCAAACTCTTAGCTGCTTTAAAAGAAGATCTAAAAGAAATGTTTCAACCAGTAAAGTTAAATAAAATTTCATACAAAGAACTAGACATTCTGAAAAAATACTTAAAAAGTAGGAGGCACAAACAACAAATGCAAGACCATGCCTATCATATCCCCAAATTATTCAAAATAGCTCTCCACTAGAATAACGAAGTGAAGAATAATGAAGCTGAATGGAGAGTATCAACATCAAGGGATTTTAACACCAAGGTGTTTTTCAGGGGAAAAAACCCACCTTGTAATTTCTAATATTTTATTAGATCAAACTGCTTTTGTGAATGCCTGAAGCATTCTTTCTTCTGTGAAAGAATAAAAGCAGTTAGTTAATGCCTATGCTTACAACCCAACTTTTGTTATATTTTCACTACCATGGAGTTATTTGCAACAAGAAAGCTTCTAAACTAGTTCCATATTTTCATCTTGCCAGATCAGAAGACAAAGCTAATTATAGAAGAAAACTCCTTCTACAAAGATCATTTAGCTCTATGCACACACAATTCTGGTCACCACTCTGGGGTTTCTTGCTTGCCTTGATTAATTTCTGGCTGTAATTTCATTGACAGCACTAAGAAAAGTTTCTGATTACAAGTCAACATGACACTATTTTGAGGTTTGGATCACATTCAAGGACTGGTAGAAATATTTTCCACGTCCATACACACACCTATGGAGTATTTTTAAAGCATCCTTGACTTTTCATATAACAAAACACTACTGGTACACAGAAAACATGATCCATTTTACCAGAAATGTCAAGAAACTGAATTCTCAAGCCTCGTACCTTTCTTGCTGTTTGTCTCTGCTTATCTTGTCTGCGTAGATTTCTGCGTAGAGCAAGGCTGTGAAGTGAGCAGCACAAGACTGTGCTGCTATAGCAACCTCAAGATAATTTAGATCTAGCCAGAAGCTGTCATCAAAAACTGTACCTGAAGCAGACCTGATTAAATAAAGACTTTAATTCTGCTGTAACAGACCTTCTCTCTTAACATTAAACAAAATAAATCCAATCTAACTATAAAGCTTTCCAAAGGCTAATTTTATTTTATTCCTCCCCCCACAACCCAAACCACAAGAAGTTTATCAGACAAAAAGTTCTTAGAAAACTCCTTCAGCACAGTTAAAACCCTTTAAGGCTACCCGTAAAACTTCTGTAAAAAATGCAAAGTCACTACTATATCTTTATTAACTGACGTGTTCTCTATCATGTTCTTCTTTAATCTAGAGCATAAACAGATTTTAGAACAGTCATGATGAAATTAAAGCAACATTTTTGAAAGAAGTAATTCACCTCTTTTGTCTTCTTAAGTAATCAACAACAGCAAGCATGGCTCGTCGAGATACTTTATCCAACCTTCTAAAATTATGTGTTTCTTGCTCTGGGATGTATATTTCAAAGGAAAGAATATAATGAACTTTTTGTCGTAACATATTCTTTTTACAAAATAAAAGGATCTATTTTGTACTCAAGAAAATATTTTAAACTTCCTTGGATGGCATTTCCAAAATTAAATTAATATTTTGTCACAAAATGTATTTCTCCTTACATGATGTTACTGACATTATAGTAGTTTATACCACAATTTTACGAAATTATCTTTGTATTAATAATTTATGTATTCTATTTCTTCTTACAGAATTCAGAGATTAACTAACGTGATTGCACAAATCTCCATAACAGACCTCCTCTCTTAGGCTTGAGCCATATAAAGTCATTCCAAAGTCACAGAAATAGTTGTTAGTAGCTTTATTGCAGATTTTATAGTGTGGATGCTCACACAAAAAAGACTATTTTGCACACAGAGACACATACTTTTAAAGAATTAATATTTCCATGTCTTGCTTCTGGCTTAAAAAAAGATAATAAAATCAGATAGCTACAGGTTGTGTTGCAATCATTGGTTTAATAATTTCTTCATTTTTCTGGTAATTTTTGATTTATCAATTACAAAAAGCAAGAAATAGAGAAAGCATAAGCAAAGGTTTGATTACTGCTACATTACAGTAAGATGCAGAAGTAGCAATTTCCCCTAAAGAAGGCAAAAGCCGTGCTAAAGAAGCCTTTGGTCATTTTGTGTGCTCCAGCAAACACAAACGAACTTACTTTCCCCTGCTACCTAAAACGTTATAGAAGGAACAGGAGCTCTTTCCTTTTATGTCATCTCCCACACACTTAACTTTCAGAAGACATACAGTGGGGACACCTGACTCTCAGTTCCCTAATACACCATGACATTTTGCTCTCCACCCCCATGTGCTGCTCTGCTTGGCAATGGAGACAGCGTCTCACAGGGCTGGACTGTACAATCAATGCCCCACAGACTGCTGCCTCCTCTTCCATAATTTCATAAGATGAATAACTGAAAATTTTGGAAGGAGTTGTATTTGGGTACTAGAAAGTACTAATGAGTCCGGGAGAAAAAGGCAGTGGCCAAGAAAACTGGAAGAGTTATTCTTCAGGATTTGTTGAACAACAGGCCAAATGACAATAATGGCAATTGTCAGCTGTCAGCACAGTGTTCTTACTCACTAACAAGAAGCTTACCGACAGAAAATGAAAAGGGTGTCTGTTTTTTCACAGCATCAGATCAAAAATCTAAATGTTAAGGAGAAATAACTGAACATTTATTTAGGAGCATTCATTCAACAAAAAAACTACATCTCTTCTGCAAAATAATATTCAACTGACCTGTGATTTTGGCCAGACTGACAGGCACTAAGTCCAAAACATTCACTCTTTTTAGTTTTGGTGGGTCTGCCTCTAGTCAAGCAGTTGGCAGTTTACGACTAGGATTTTTTTTTCCCTCAGGCAGTGCAGCGATTGGCACGATGTTCACACTATGCTATAAATTGCCAGTTCCTACAGTGAGTGTCAATATGGATCAACAGAAAGACTCTTGTTCAGAAGCATTCAACTCTCTCATGTCTAACTGCTTGGTCTTTCCCAGTTTGGAAACTGACGGGTAGGAACGAAATCTATCCATGTTTTCTACGAAGAGTTTTCTCCTTCTTTACACAGGGTAATTCTGTCTCCTTGAAGAAACTGCTAGTTACCAGATGTTTAAAATTTTTGCTTTGAATACTGATGTTCTACCATTCCAACCTATCTTGGAATTAATGTATCTTGGCTCTATTGGCTAGTGCACCTCGAGTTGTCTGTCAATAACCACACAAACAAGGAGCTGTGTGCCACTTCACGTTCATTTGGGGGTTTTGTGCTACCAGGACAGCTTTTCATCCGAAGAACTCCATTTAAAGCTTTTATATGTCCTTATTTTGCATTTATGGCCTCAGTAAGATCCCTGGCATAGAACTGTTCTTAGGACAAATTTCTTCACAGAAAGGGTGATGAGATATTGGAATGGCCTGCCCAGGGAGATGATGGAGTCAGTGACCCTGGAGGTGTCTAAGGAAAGACTTGTCATGACACTTATTGTCATGGTCTGCTTGACATGGTGGTTTTTTGTCATAGGTTATACTGGATGATCTCAGAGACCTTTTGCAATCAAACTGATTCTGTGATTCTGTGAATCACAATGTTTGAAGAGGCCTCTATCATTAGCTCACTAGTGTCACTGAACTAACTCCAAGTTTATAAAACTTGGAAAAATCCCTTCATATTTTATTTAGAACATTTTGGGTTACTCTGTAGATCTGAGCATAAATTTGTGTAGTATTTTCCCTGGCTGCTTACAGAGAGGAAATGTGAAATTGTTAATCCTTCTCTGTCTTACAAAGTCGGACAATAATGAAACTATCTGAATTGTAGAAACAGCTTATTACCTGAATTCAAAAATGTGAAAGCATGCAGTTCTAGTCTTTCTGTTCAGACTAGTCAGCATCCATTAAAAGTATCTTAAAATAGATCTAGTATCATTAGGCTTATTTACACCATTCTTAGTAAAAGCTGCAATACTAAAGGTTCTTTTTCCTCTCTGGCAACCTGAAGCTTGCATGACTTGCCTGTAAAGAGACTGCAAGACATTATACAGACTCATTCCTTTGGTGATTTGTCCATGAAGAAGGGAGTTGGAAGATATAGCAGAGTAGTAAAGAAAAAGAAAAAACTCACCTGAAGATATAAGATATTACATTTGTGTTAAGTGACATGCACAAATAAAGAAAACCCATATTATTTCAGGTCCTGAAAAAAAGTGTATGCACACAGATTTCTGCTAACTTCAATCACAGTCTAACAGGAAAGAACGCCAACAGTTTGATTAGAATGTGCTTTCCTATTAAAGGAACATAATACTCTACTCATGCCCTACTGCAGTACTTTTGGTTACAACCTCCTTTCATTATGCTGGAATGGAATAGGTCTTCTGAATGTATAGGAAGACCATTTTCAACATTAGGTCAAAGGTAAAGCAAGGGTTAGTCTTCTCCATGGACAAAATCCAGGTGAAAACTGCTTTTTATTGCTCTTGTTTGAGTAAGAGAGGAATTTAACTGCCGATTAGTCATTTTAAGAGACCGTACATGACTCAGGCTTGCAGCACACAATATTGGATAACATCTAAATTCAGCAAGTAACAAACATCCTTCCATTGTGAACAAAGAAAGAAGTTATACTAAAGAAACTGCTTGGATGCTGCCAATGAACAGCTTCAAAATTACTGCTGCCTTCAGTCTTGAAAGAGTTCAAACAGCTGGGCAGAAGCTTCTAAAATTCAGTCTGCCTACAAGCTCACATCATACATTCAATGTCAGGAGATAGTTTTTTCACAATCAGAATCCCACTTTTAGCTGAAACAAAAATATTATGACATTACCTGAATCAGAACTTGGAGTAGATCTACTTGATGAGGTAAATTTGCAACAGGATGTAAAAAACTTCTGGATATGAAGTGACAAAAGATTTCTCCAAGATTCATCTGAGTCATGAAGAAGGATATCATGAATCAAGTACGGAAGCAAAGTTTGACACAAGTCTGTTTTAACCTAAAAAACAATAATGCACAGCAGGTGCTTAGAGAGACAACCCAAAACACTTTATTTCTTGGGTTACAACCAAACTGACAACTACTCAAATAAATATGTAATGCTTGAGAAAGAATATGTAACATGAATAATGTAAACCACTCAACAGGGGTATGCTGGTATTCAGCTAAAGTAGCCACATAAAGCTCATCTATGTTTACAATCATCTCTCAAATCTTGTATTTCAAGAGTATATTTTATGGATATCTGCAATATATGATCGCAAAGGTTCTGAATTATTTAATAACAGAAATTACTATTTGTTACCAAGATGAGTAATCATATTTTTTTTTGCATCACAGCATGAATACATATACATATGTATGATTTAGCTCACCTCACACAGTGGCTTCATTAACTGCAGAACTTCATTTTTCACACCTCCACTGTCCAATATTGAACTAGTTAGGTGCTTGATCCAGGTCTCATGACTTTCTCCCAGGGGAATCCACAGGTTTGTTTCATTCAAAGTTTCTGAATTAGCCTCCACATCATTAGCAGATGGTACAAGAAACTAGAAGGAAAATATACATATGCCAAATATGAAAAAAATTACAGCATTTCAAAAGGTCATATTGCAATCTGCACAGGTTAAAACATATTAACTATTCATGATGTTGTAATTAATTAACAGTATCAATTTTGTTCACGTAAGGTTTTCCAAAGAAATTTGAAAGGATTAGAAATAAAATTTTACTGATAACATCAGCAAGGTCCCATTAGGCATCTCATTTAGGTCATAAATCAAAAGTTTCAAAATGAGGAATTATCTGATTTATGGTTAATTATGCACTTTTTTCCTGACTTATTTTCCACCAATTTTTTGCAACAAATGACACTGGAATCCAACACAAGAATGTACTACATTCATCAAAGCCTATCTAAAAAAATGTTTTCAAATTCACTTTTTAATAAAGATCTAATTTTACTTTTCCTCTACCTTATGTGCCATACATGTAAAATACATTAGAAGTACCTTTTTTCTAGATGTTCTGAAAGGCAGTAGATAGATTAAGAGGGGATCAGATTTACTTTTATAAACTTCCCAAAACTCATTGCCAGACTTGGTGGCTAATATGTTTTTCAAACAGGAAACAGCAGCAGCTCTAACATCAATACTAAAAAAATAACATATACAACATTGTTATTATTAATTTCATTCAGATATTTCATTTTCAAAATCAGCTTTATAAATATACAAGACAAATAATTCCACAATCTATGTGTGCATCAAATCAGAAAATTTTGGATCAGGATATGCCATTGCATATCTTATTATAAAACAAAGCCTGAGTATTTGCTTCACAGCACTGCTACTCCCTACAGCAGAGGATGCTGGCTTGAGTCCAACTAGAGAATTTCTACAAGACATCTAAGTTCTACTAGGTAAGTAATCTGAGCCTTGAACGGCACATGATTGGACAATAACAGGTATTAGTAACAGCTTCAGAAAGTTACTCTGGGCCAATTTTAACAATGCACAACTTAAAGGCTCCTATTAAGCTTTGAGCTAACTGAATAAAATAAGTATACTCACCACCTATCTGTTAAAGCAGTATTTATTTGAGTTAACATGATGAAGACCCACTGATGTTTTCTATCTTCAAATAGGTCTGCTGCTCTAGAATCCAGTGCATTCTCAGCATGCTGAAGAGCTATGGTGGAGAAATCCATGGGACCTATTTCTCCCAAACAACTTCCAACAGCCTCTGCAAATGCAAGTAATTTTACAGTCTTTCTATGGTCTTATGCACATTGAAACAAGGTCTCACCTTACTTTTGGAGCTGAGATTGTTACGGGATAAAAAGCTGCAAATATTTACAAATAATCACTTAAGAAGCTCTATAATTAAAATTACATGTAAACAAATTTTGCATCTTAAGACTCATAAATAATGAAGTTATGCATTCAACTCAATTTTCTAGGACTGCCTATGGCTCTGGATGTTCCTGTTCGCATCAGAGAAGGATTTTATTTTTGCTTCTCTTAGAAACAGGCAAGTGCAGAAGGTGGGGATTAGTCATTTTCATTCCATAGGGGTACAGTAAATACAAACAGGAGCCGGTGTAGGCACAAGCAGTAGACTGTAACTCCAGTAAGAATTAACCTTCAGTTTACATTAGATGATGTATCTATGTGTCCCTCATTTGCTTTCCAGACAAAATATTTTATAAAAACACATGACTAGAGAAAGGAATAAAACAAACCAAAACTGACTTGAAAATAATTTTTAAAAAGGGACGTTAATGTTCATCAGAAAGAAAACAAAATCTTTCCCTGCTCTTTTTCCATAGTCTGTACCCGTGTTGAAAATGTTTCCATTTTCTACAACATTGTTTTAACCACCAAAGCAAATAAAGAACACATTGAAGACACATAAGCTGGGTTTTGAACTAAATTTAAGAACTCATTCAACAATTCAACAAATCATCTAAGGAAACACAATGCAGAGAAGGCGGAAACTTGCAGCTGGCAGCGATGCTACAGAATCTATCATACTTAAGTCACTGTTTCAATTCCTCAGCATTTGTAATTATCAGTCATTAGCCATTAGGCAGAAAATATATTAGGTGTGCATACAAAGGTGTTTCTGTCTAGTTTAGACATCTAATTTCAGTAATCGCCACCTTCATGGAGCTAATCTCCACCTGAGCAAGAGGGGATTTGGGTTTTAGCTTTGGTGCTTTGGATCAAACATTAATCAGCTGCTCACTGTAAATAGTGAGAATAATTTTAATAATGCAGAACAGGCTTTAAGCTGGAGAACAACTATTTTAACTTCCACTAAGACATGCCTTTGAAATTTTCAGGCAAGTTCTCTTCATTTCTTTGTATTATTTTTCAATCTAATGAAGTGACCCATAGAAGCAGATGACTCTTATACTGAGTATAGAAGAGACCAGGGTCTAAACTGATGGCAACTTAATTCATTAGTCAAACCTTTAAAATACAGTGACTGAACAGAACACATATCAGCCATTTAAATATTCCTGATGGCTATCTCTGGCAGGATGCAAAACAGCAGTGGGAAGTAACATTGAGAACAGCTACAGTTCCCACCTGGTGTATGTAATGACAGCCCTAATTAGCTGTGGGACCAATGAACTTACCCAGCACTGCTTTTTCACCTGCATGGTTAATTGCCATCTTGGACAGCTGCAGTAAGCTCACCACCAATTTCACTACGACAGAATCTTCTGGCCTTTCTGTCATTCAGAAAGAAAAATAAATGCCAAAATGTCAGTCTATTTGTAATGTGAATATATTAGAAGAAAGCACTGCTTCAGTGTCTTTTACCTACCAATGTCAATATGCATTATTAATACTGAATCAAATTAATTAAACAATAAAAAAATTATTCAGTTATCATATTCATAACTTGAAAATATTTCAATACATTCGACTATGCCAAAGAACTCCCCAAACCAGAATAAAAATGTTATTATTTTCATAGTTTTGATGCAGAAATGACAATTAAATACAAAAATTATTAGCATAAGTTGGTGTAAGAATGCTATTTGAAACAGTGAAGTCATGCTGTGTAACTCCACTGACAGGCCTTAAACTAATATTCTGTTTTAAATATGAATCCAAGGAATATCTCAAAAATAGGCTTTCTGCCAGGAATTTCTCAAAATTCCACTAGCTTTCAGTTGTCTAATTAACTTTGCCAAACTATAAACTCCCAAGATAGGCATTTCCTTACATATTTGCTGCCCGCCTGCAGTCTTTATTTTAAATAAACATTCCAAACAAAATGGTCACAGAAAAAATTATTATGATCTGCCAACATAAGAAAAAAAAGAAGAGCAGTATTTTCTTAAAAATTCTGTTGCTTGGAATGGAAACCTGGAATAGGGCGATATGCTTGTTGACACCTTTATAAAAATGAATACATGTGCGGCCAAACAGCAGCAGTTATTTCTTAAATGCCAGTTTTCAGCATACAGTTGTATACCCTTTATCAATAACAGGTTTACTTCTTTTTAGAAAATAAGAACAACTATTATTATTATTACTGTTGTTGTTGTAGAATTATGATTGTTCTTCTTGTTCTTATTATTGTTATTATTATTTAGTGCTTAATAGACTTTTAGTAAAAGGCAAAGTCAAGGCAACAGGCCCATCAAGCCTGCCAGCCTGCCTTCAGGAAAGCAAGAGAAAGTACTTCTTCTCAGGTTTTGCCTCAACAGATCTTTTTTTTTTACTAAGCTCTATACGATATGTCTAACTCTTTCTAAGGTCTGTTATGTTTGTATTTTCCACAGTAAGTAGCAATGAGTTCCATGCTTTATACATTTTGAAAAAATTACATGGTTTCTCTTGTATAACTGCTGCCAGATAATTTGACCTGTTGTCGTACTATGATGAAAGTGATAGGTACGCCCTGCTCAGCTTCATTATACTATTCACCAGTTCATACACCTCTCTCTATTCCTTCCTATTCAATCTCTTTTTCAAACTCACAAGGCTCTCCTCTTATGGAAGTTGCTCCACACAAACTTGTTGCCCTTTCAGTAACTCTTTTCAAGAAGAATTTGGAAACTAAAATTGTAAATGATATTCAAAATGTAGGGACATAATGCACTTGCCCCATGGCCTTACAACAGACTAGTACTCTTCCCCAAATTTTACTCTGCAGTTATTTACAATTAATTACATCAGCTGTTTTTATCTTTCCATCATACACACAAGCTGATGAAGACTTGATGTGGAGGACAAAAGTCAAATGGTCTGCCATAAGCATCTGAAAACCAAAATAGGAAGGAACTGGGTCTGGACTGAGGGTTGAAACAGAAACCTGGGTTGTGGCAAGGTTCAACTAAACTAAATTCTGCCATTTAAGAACTTCTGAGAGCTTTACTTTCTAACATACTATGACTTTAATAAAATGTAGCTTCATTACATTTAAAAGAGTAGGGAGATTCATAAAACAAGAAAACTCATTAAGCAGTCATAAAGCAATATAACCATATTATACGTTATCCTGGGTCATTGCACTCATACATGCCTCATGCCAAAAGCTGGAAGGCTATTTTATCCTCTCTGCCATGTAACACCTCATATAATATTTGTAAGACACTTTGCTATAACTACTTCAGGTTTTGCATGAATAATAAATGTCATCCCACTCTGAATGTGAAACTATAATTAAGGTTATATTGTTAAACATACAAAAGCCATGACACAAAATTAAACATTGAATGTCAAATTAGAATAGGGTTACCTTGCTAAACACCCAAACTCAAACACAAAAGAAACAAAACACATAATTATGTATCAGTACCCTGGAAATTTTTCAGGAGATCCTTCATCTGATCCTTATATTGTTCCAATTGTTTGCATAAATCATACAGTCCTTCAAGTCGTGTCAAGGGCAATGAATCACAAACACCAACTGAGAGAAAGTGATTTATTTCCTGCAAAACAACATTTTGTACTAAGCACATACAATACACAAATGTAAAAGCTTCAGGTAAAGAAGTGGCTCTTAGCAGCCCACAATGTGGATATTAATAGATGCAAAGTATGAATGAAAACCTACAAGTATCTCAGCATCTGAAAAAGGGCAATAAGAATCCATGTCCAATTTAAATATTTTTCAACTATAGCTAGAAAATCCTTTTTTCTTTTGAAAGTATGCATTACAAAAAACACTATGCTAGGAGATATATTTTAAAATGTAATTACCTCCAGAAGAGAATATGGTCCTTTGCTGTATTTTATTTTCTGCTGAGTTGCTCGCAAATCTTTAAAAGCTGGATATTCAGGAAAAGGATCTAAGCATTTGATTGCATGGTACAGATTTTCATTATCCTTATTATCTATCACCAAATACTTCAACAAGCCTAGGACCTGTATATAAAATGTAAATAAAATCCCAAAAAAGACAGAGAAACATTAAGAAACAATAAGACACATATCTTATTCAGGTTATAAAGTTTGTAGCTCTCCAAGTTCCATTAAACTGGTAAGATAATTTATTTACACTGATAAAAGTTGTAAGATGTTCAGACACTTGGGGAAATGACATAGATATTCTAAAATGGTGAGGCATTTTTACTACTCAGCCTTTCAAACAAAAATCAAAGCTTTTATTATCACAGCCTGCAGTTCTATCCTCCCCATTAATTGATTTCAAATATTGGTCAACACAATCACTATGATATTAGCAATGTTTTAGCAACACACTGTACCCAAGCAGTTCTGATGTTATTAGTACTTTATTATTTTCACTAAAGTGCTGGTAATTTGAAATTCAGACAAATACCATAACTTTCTGCCCAAACCACCAAACTCCAGTAGAATTTGTTTTATAACAGATCTACAACTTGAATAAATGCTTGGCAAAGTGGTAACATACTTTCTTTGCAAAAGCACTGCTTTTGTGCTTAGAAATCAATGCAGCTGCATATTCAATCCAAGCAGCTTTGGGGAGTCTACAACCTAAATGATAACATTTTAAATGATGACTTGGATTTGCCTGAAAATTATTAACTAGTCTCCACTTAATACTAGAATGAAAAAGAAGACACTGAAAAGTGATCACCAGAGCGTGGGCTTCCCTGCAGGAGTATGATATGAGAAGGTTTCATATTTGAGAGTAGCTCCAATTCAGAGACATTTCTGTCCTCCCTGCTTTGTTTCTGCCCAGGGATGCCCTGACATGTTGCCTTTGCAGTTGTGCACGTCCAGTTGTTTGCACAGACATACTGTAAATCTGATCATGATCATTAAGCTGGAAAAAAAGATTGCCAGTTTATTTTCAGCTGGATCAGCACTGCCTTCCAGCTGGAAATACATGGAGGAGGGAAACATAGGGCTACACTGCAATCACAAAGGTGTGTATGGTACTATGGGATCAGAATAAGCCAGAAGGCAACATGAGGACAGAAGGGCAATAGGCATACTCTTCTCAGCTTTCAGATACTAATTGTAAGTCTCTGAATCTTCTTATATTTGCACACCCAGCAGAATGCACACAAAAATCACCACCAGAAGGAAAAAACTTTGTTTCCCTTTTAAGGCCTACGTGCTATGCTTATTTTTAAAAGCTATTTGTTAAATAAAGAGCTGAACTACTGAATCCTGTTCTCTGTACACTCTTCCTCTTTGTTCTCTAGACGCCCTCTTGTACCAAACATCTTCATAGTATTTCCCGTGAAATCATCCACAGAGCTTTGTAAGTAACCATTTAGCTACTTGGCAAAATAGAAGTACCAAAAGTGAAGCTGCTTTTATTTAAAAAGTGAAAGGCATAGTATTACATCCCAAATAACAATTTTTATCAAAATCCCCAAAGCATAGAATAACGGAACCAAAACTGAACAAGAGTATAGATACATCTTGAACAACAGTGAGCACAAACTAAAAATCTAACAGATAAGGAATAAACAGCAATGTAAAACTACCTGTTCCTGAATCTCAGACTGGTCCATGGCAAGAGGTATTAGGGTTCCTACAATAGCATGAAGGTGGGTCTCTAGAGCATCACTGCAACATGTAATCGCTGTGTGGCAAACATGATGAAGAAGATCACAGCAGAGTGAAAAGCTGCGCATGGATATGTCTCTCATAACAACAGGTCTGTTGTAGGAAACAAAGTTAAATACAAATGGTGATTGTCTAAGTATCAGCCTATTATACAACAGGGAAGAACAAGGGAAAAGCTAAAATAAGGAGGAACTGATTCTAAACTTTAAAATTTATCAACTAAATCAGCTCTAAGAACTTAATTGAGGAGACACAGAAAATCTTAAACACACTGAATTTGAAGGATCACTTTAAAAAATGGAATAAAATCTTGTAGAAAAATATATACCAACGGGGAAAACCCCCCAAAAACAAACAAAAAAGGCTTTTAGATTATTATTTGCCAGAACAATATTGACAGAAACAGAAAAAAGTGGAAAATATGCTCTCTGAATCTTCCTCTATCTAGAATAACCATTAGTTAAAAAAATAGGTTACAAAGGGACACCTGGAGATTATCTAATCTAGCTTCCTGCCTGAAGCAGGGTCAATTTCAAATTCAAATCAGGTTCTCAGGGTTTTGTTGATTTGAATTCTGACATATTCCTTGGACAGAAAACCAAGAGCTTCCCTGAGCAACCTGCTCCCGTATTCAGCTATTCTCACTGAGAAAATCCTTTCCCTTAGCTCCAGCCAGGATTTCCCACATTGCAACTTGCTGAGTGCTACCCCTTGTCCTTTCACTGCACACTTCTAAGAAAAACCTGACTCTACCTTTGCTGTGTCTTCCCCTCCAGAAATTGGAGAACATAAATTAGATCAATTCTACCTATCCTCTTCAGTCTTCCACTGAACCCGTCCTAGTTTGTCATTATCTCTCATGTCCTGGCTGGAGGGGTGACACAGTGGTCCTACTGCAGCTTTGTAAGACTTAGAGGGGAATGACTGCTTCCCTCAGCTCGCTGGCTATGCTCTTGCCAGCACAGCTGAGCACACACTCAGCCTGTGGTGATGAAAGGCAAGCTGCTGATTCCAAGCCTAAACTCATGCATGGGATAGTCCATCCCAGGTAAGAGACTTAAGGATTGCTTTTGTTCAGCTTCACAAGATACCTGTTGTCCCAGTCCCATAGCTAGACAAGGTCCATCTGAAAGGCAGCCTTGCCCTCCAGTGCATGGACTGTCCCCACCCCAATACATTGCAATTGTTGATTGCAACAGCAAGTCCCATAATAATGGCATTTACCATAAAATCCGCACATCTCTTTAACATCTCACTATATGAAATGCTTCAAACAAGCAAAGCAATCAACTTGTACATCCATTTAAAGACATTTAGGTGAATAACGGTATGGGAAATCCAAAGCTAAACCTGAAGTAAGAAAATACCTGTAGTCTTCTTATATGAAAGATAAGAAACTCTATTTAAATCTTCAGCCTGGTGAAGAACCAGTCTTCTCAATCAGAAGACAAGCTAACATGCACCAGTTCTCACTCATTTTGCTAGGTAGGTACTGGTGAAAATGTAAATGTCAATATTCCTTATTAACACAATAAGCCTATTTTATTTGACTTGTGCTTACTTTGCACTTAACTCCACATTTTGAATTTTTATCCCATATCCTTTAAATTCCTAGACACCCTTTCTGTCATCAAAATCTCCCAACACTGTTTATTTCTACAATTTGATAGCCCGTTACAGGCTCCTGCAGTATAGCGAACATCTAAATAGAAGGATAGCACAAAACATTCCATATTTTAGTAAGAGTTCCATATTTAAATTCTGAAATTATGAAAGAATGGCAATTTAATTTCTAATCTCAGGAAATTTTAATTCATTCTACAAATGAATTAACATCTGCTGGCAATACTGAAATGTCAGGTTACAAGAAAAAGGAAGTACAGACAGGAAGAACAAGAGATGATTACTGTATTTACCTGCTATTGATGTGGTGAATCAGGGTGTAAATTACATCCCGGAGGACAAAAGCCCAGGCTCCTCCTAAACCATCTTTTATCTCTTTAAGTAACAGACCAACAAACAAGTGATAAATTGCAAGAACTCTGTGTTTCTTATAAATGTTGTTTGTATCTGATGCATGCTTGCAAAGAGCTAGAAGGATTTTCTGGAATGAATCCTAAAAATGAATAAATTTTGAGTAAAAAATAATTCATGTCAATATAGATATATTTTACATAAAGAAAAAAACTTAACTGGGTTATATATATATATACTTAAGGATATGGTCAAAGAAGCTTAGTTATTTTTATTACTTTAAACAAACGAAAGACCTACACAGAAATCAATTCTTCAGGCAGGACTATAAGCCACATAACTCCTCATTTTCTTTTTTTACTCCCCTCAACATGAGAAATGCTATGCACCTTTTTTCAGAAAGCCAAACACTTATGGTAATTTTTACCAACAGAAGAAACATCAAATAAAAGCCATTAAAACATTGGGTAATGATTCAACCCACATTCTTTCAAATGTAACCCTGACATTCATACATACAGAATGCTCTCCTATTTCACAGAATAACTCACTACAGATTGTAACTGTTATAATGAAAAACTTCAAAAAATGTAATTTTAAAATACCAGGAAGGCTGTGTTACATTTTAAAAAACTTATTCCACTGGCTGGCAATACTAACTTTTGCACTTAAAAAATTTACATGAACTTGGTCCAGAAAAGTTTTTTTCTTATTTTTAGATTATTTATGGATAGCCAAAGTAAGTTGTTGACAACATATGCAACAAAATAGCATAACATTAATCAGTTACATTTCTAAGGAATAAAGTTAGAGGACAGTAATATTTTCCTGTTTTATTGCAAGGGCTGTATAATTTCACAAGTCTTCATATTTGCCTTTAACAAATGAAAATCAAGTCTTGAAAAATATCACTGACTATAAAATTTCAGTCAGTAAGGGAAGCAAACATCTATATTTTAATTGTAGGCTGTATTTAGAGAAAACCATCCAAATGTAATTATTTCAGAATGTTCTTCAGACATATGACAAATATGGCACATTCTAAATTGCGTCCAGTACACACAGATTTCCCTAACCTTTAAAATAATCCTCTCTACTTTATATGTGTTATACAATGCACATAATTATGATTATATAATACATATTGTATAATGCATGTAATATAGGAATTAATAAAATAATTATATAATGCACATAAATCTGTCTTAGGACTTATTCCATTTCAGAAGGCAAACAAAAGAACAGAAAGGGGTCTAAGGTTGTTTATTTTCCTCATATGAAAATGAAAACACCTTCTTTGAACCAAAGGTACCCACAATACCAAGTCTACATTCTACAGAGAAAGAAGTAATTATTACATACTTACAGGGCTTTTAGAAAGAACTGCTACAATACTTTTTAATTTGCTTTTATGACAGTTGCTAATATAGTCCAAGGTTGCCTTAATTACATAAGATGGAAAATGAGGAGGATTAGGAGCAGGATCCATTTCCCTAAATGAATAGAAAGGAGATTTATATTCTTCTTCTCAAAACCAAAATACCTTGTATTAAATAAAATAATTCTTTTTTGAATAATCACATGAATTCCTAGAAAATCTTCTCTGCTTTCAGTAAGAAGCACCCAAAGCACCCAGAAAAATGACATACACCTTACTTTGTCGCTGCTTGTTGTCCCTCTGTGGCAGCTTTCTAAGCTGTACTTGCTTAAGATTCTTCTCTTTTCTTTGTAAGATCATATTGCTAAAAAACCACACATTTGTCTTATCTAAGGTATTCTGTAGGAAAATCTGCAAGTCATGGAAAAAGTTTCTTCATTTTGTAATTGTGGAAACAATTTTGTTGAGAAAAAAAGTAACCACGAATCTTATCATAAAAAAGGGTAGTCAACCTTTCTGGCACCTCAATAAGAACAGAAAAGCATCATGGTAGTAACAAAAGAGTAAAATTTAAGTTTCATCACTCTTTTCTTACAATTCCTTCCTTAGACAGAAAAATTTTGTGCAAGCAGATACCACACTCCACTAATAAACTAATTGCAAAAAATTTCTTTAAAGACTTCTGAAATCCGCAGCCTTTTAACTTTTGGCAGATTTTCATAGAAATGCTTTGGTTTCTTTCAACTTCATATTTCTACAGTAAAGATACCTTCTTTGGTAACTTTATGAAGTGCAAAGTTTTTCCAAATAATTTGCATCTTAACGCAAAAATCTGGAAAATTATTTCCAGATATCATCATGCAAACAGTGGTATTTTTAGGACAACAATAAAGACTGAAAAGGTAATAAAAATGAAGATATTTGTGGCATTAGAATACTTTTATTCATTAGGAATTTTTTTTATTTACCATTGCTTAACCAATCTCCTTACCAAAGACACGAGCTGCCACTACAAGAACTGCTAATAAAGTTTACTTCTCAGTGATCTCTAGTTATTAAAGACAATGAAAATAATCACCTTAATTTAGAGATTAAAACCTGACAAATTTTACAGAGAGGGCAGTCCATCCAAATTTGCACTAATCTAAATTGGCATTGCCACAACAGTCCAGCTCATCAACACACAATGGCATTCTCTCGCCCACACAATCATTCTTTCCATTAACTGAAGAATTATAGAAGTTCTCCTTCCTGATCCTGAGGAATAACTATGTGAGCAAGCTATGATATATCATTAGTAATGACAGTAAAATCCTTCAATTCCCGCCTTCAAGGCCACCTCTTCTTATGTCTGAAGGGCATGTTTTAGTGTCCAATGTTATACAAATACACTCAGCATTTAGAAAATCTGCAAGCACATACCTCAGGTATTTAGTAAGA
This sequence comes from Anabacerthia variegaticeps, assembly GCA_035583185.1. Lineage (NCBI taxonomy): Eukaryota > Metazoa > Chordata > Aves > Passeriformes > Furnariidae > Anabacerthia > Anabacerthia variegaticeps. The sequence continues at coordinate 42,681,091 of JAWWEW010000001.1, read as the reverse complement.
TGAGATCCTTCTTCTATCATGGTACCAGGTGGTTCATGTAAGGTCATCAACAGTTCAACCACAATCTCTGGTAAGTTATTATGAGATAAACTGTCAATTTGCTACAAGAAGAAAAATAGTATTTTAATAAGAAAATATTTTAGCTAAAATGATTTAATATTTCTTTTCCCTCTGAGAAAACCTATTTTCTTCTGCCTTGATTCTCTATTTTTTCCATTATCCATGACAAACAATTCATTCATAAATTAAGCCTCGTTAAATCTTATCTATGGCAGTCACAGGTAGAACAATTTACTCTCCTACAGCATACAGAAAAAAATATATGTTTCATTTTACTACTAGTTCTGAATGGTCTGCCTCTGGAGAAGATGGCTCCTCATAAAACATTTAACAAAACATTTTAAGAGGAAAACATGACAGATATATATGACCGAGAAACTCAGGGTTATATAACGAACGGTAAAAAAAAAAATTATTGCATTCTGAAAAAAGTTATACTTTAGTCAACTACCTGCCTGAAAGTTTCTATTGAATAGCTACTTTAAGTCCTTGGGATAAAATCCTGGCTAGTTTGAATGTATTAAAATCATAATTTTGTATCTATAAACTCGAACAATTTACATTTACAGAATATATAAATGTTTCCCTCTGGTCTGTTAAATGCCATAGAACTCAATTCACACATTTTAAATAGATACCTGTTTTCCTAAGCAGTTTTCATCCTTAAGCATGTCGTAGACTTTAGAAGCCGTATCTCTTTGCTCTGCTACTTCACTCTCCCCATGGCTTTGATAGGCAAAATATGGAAGGATATTCACAAGTAACTTTGGAAAACAGTCTGCTAGAACCTGTCTCCAGTCTTTTTCAATCTTGTTGGCAAGTGATTTCACATCTTCAAATTGACTTCTAATGACCAGGTGTGGAACCAGAATTTTATAACAAGACCTACACACAGTAAAGAGATTTCCAAAAGGTCCTTGAATTGGCTTTTTTAAAAATCCTTGAGCAAATACCATTCCTCTACTGTATAACTAAACTTACAAGTATTGTTTAGCTACTGCTGCACAAAAAAAATCTTACCTGCATAAATATAATATACAAGATGCTTGGAATATATTTCAAAACTTCTCAATATGTTATCTTACAACAAAATCCTGATTCATTGCTACATTTAGAAATTTGAGACCTTGTGTCATACTTGTAAATAAAATCTAAATAATGCTTTCATATATAGCAAACTTACCTGTAGAATTCCTCAAGGCTAGTGTAGTTCAGAAGAACATAAGGAAAAGTAGACAGGGTATATCCACTGTCACTTATTTTCAGCCACTCCATCACCAAATAGTCTAAATGTGATGTCATGAAGTCTTCTATACTTTTATAGCCAAAAATGTCAGATACTTTTTTCAAAACCTGTAGATGAATTAATATTGCAAAAATAGCAGAGTACATATTATGGCAAACTGACAGCATTACACCTCATGTATACCCCTCAACTTTTTACTGAATATTTGTATCACTCAGTTTCTACTCAGCATAAGCAATATCTTAAAGAAAAGATGGCCACTACACGTTGAGGAGTAGAGACTGTGTGTGAAAACAGGAGGCAGCAAAAGAAAAGATAAAAAGGAAATAATACATGTACTTAAAAAATGACTGGCATAAAAGGCTGCAGAATAAACAGCAATCGCTTCAGTATGCCCTTGCCAATTTGAAAATAGAAGACCACAAGACACATACCACCTTCCAAGCCTTTGCATTTATTTTATATGTTCACCACATTGGAAAACTTGCTTCCATTGTTTAGAAAGATTTTATTTTTTAAACAAAATCTGCAATCTTCAATATATAAAAGTCTTAAAGTATTTTAGATCTGTGCTTTGAACAAATTTACCCTTCAAATTGCCTTATATGATGTCACTATTTCTATGTCATTAAATATAATTACAAATTAATTCAGTTATGTATCACACTACTCATACCTTTACAAAATTTAACAACTTTCAATACTGAAAAAAGCATTTTGTACTCTTCCAGTTTTAGCCTGACCTAAATATAAGATGGAATTTTATACTTGCCTTTTTCACCAGTTGAGGTTCTAATCCATTCTCTTTCACAGACTGGCAAATAGCAAACAAAGCTTGCTTTTCACAGACTGGACTGCAGCACAGGACCATGGTTATAAGCATCAGCAAAACTGCTTTTCCATTATTCTTTTTGTCCAAAAGGTCTTCAGGACTTACATCACCTTTGACCTTCAGTAAGAAATAATGAAGAACTTGGACAAATATTCAGCTAAAGCACTCTCCTAATTAATAAATGAGCATAAATAATTTAAAGTTAAGGGCACTGACATAAATACTGCTGAAAATCTTGCTTTAGTTGCTTAAAAATTACTTCCCCCAGCTGTCTCCTTCACTCCTCAACCAAAGTTACTGCCTCCAGCAGTAACACCTGCTGATACCTCATACCTTCCAGTTCACATTATAATATCAGCAGTTTAAATAAAGGCAACTCACTTAATAGAGAAATGATGGAGGCACTGACAAGACAAATTTCCTTTTTGCTACTCCCTGATGCATACAGGAAAGAACTGCCTTGCCATCCAAATGCAGTTCTTCCCCTATTAGGGCATGGTGTAGACATGTGATGAGTTTAAATAAAAGTAAAAAGAAACTGCAATCAAAGGGCAGAAGCTGAGACAACACCAAGCTGAGGTGACAGAAGAAGGAGCCAAGGTAACAAAGAAATGAGATGACAAGGAGCTGGAGGAAGCAGTCCAGAGACAAAACAAGATGACAGAGAGATGAGGCCTCAGCAGGAAGCCCAGGCTACAAGACAGCAGACAAAGGGAATGGAATAAAATGCAGCAGAGAGATTATATCCAGACAGATGACAGCATGACAGAAAAAAGTGGAAAGTGTAGACAATGTAGATGACTTAGCAAGGTAGCAAGGAGAGAAGGAAAGTGAAAGACACTAAAAGAAAAATTAATATTTAGAGAAATTCCACAGTAATATACCACACCATCATATTTCCAGTCACTGCACTGAAGTAAAACCTTTTCTTCACTTCAAGTTTCTTCTGGATAGTTTAATTTTTAAGCATATCTTGGTTTTGTGAAAACCACTGCTCTAATACCACTGGAAACATGATCTTTCTGAAATTTACAAATCTGTTTTTATTCTATGTAAACACATAATTTAATTTACATTGCCCCTTATTCACTACTTGTATGCTGTCTAGATTACTGAGGCTACATTTCTCTATGACTGTTAGGTGTTACAGCACTGAAACCTGCAACAACAAATAGTACGATTCAGAAGAGCACTCTGGAACATACAGCAAAAAAACTTACAAACTTCTAATATGGGTAAAACAGTGAGAGAGTGGATGCATAGGCAATTTCCTGACTACTACTTTGTTTCACCAGCTCAGATTACCAGAAGTCCAGAAGAATTAAAAGCACTATCATGTTAAAAGTAGTTTAAGATCAAAACTAGGCAAAACGAATGACTAGGTATTGGTACCAGATCTCTCATTCCCTCCTGAACTCGGAGATACAAATTCTCAAAAGCCTTTTGCTGGAGCTTCAGCGGAAGAGGTTTTGACATTCCAGAAGAATCTCTCTGTTTCACATCTTGAAACAAACTTAAGAAAAAAAAAAGAACAATTATTATTAGCATAATAGTCTACAGCATTATTACATACTGTGTGTATCAGACAATAAGACTCTGATTTTCTGAATATAATTATTTTTGTCTTAATTATCTTATAGAGCAGTTTCCTTCCTCTCTCTCAAATGTAAGCAAGAATATCTGTTGGGGTGAAATGGCATAGACTGAAAATACATAAAAGTTTCCCAATCTCTGCCAGTGCAGAAAGTCAAACTTCAGTTGTCCATCAAAATGGAACATTTCATGTCCTGAAGTATGTTGGGAATGTATTTGTTGAATAGACATATATGTAAAAAGAATTTCTCCAAGAACATAAGTTTTGTAGCATAATCAAGGGCTGAACCCACTTTGCTTTTTGAAACAAACATGGGAACATCACAGTGAATCAAAGCAAATGTTACTCCAACCATTTCTAAGTGACTATTAGCAGTTATCTAAGAAAGATCACCATATCCTTGCCTTAAATGCATTTGTTGAATATAATATTTGACCACAGGTGACCTAGGCAGATCATGAGTGGCGACTGTATTTAGTATCCTTCAAGAACTTTCTCTTTGTTGATTTTACTGCTTTTTGAACCCCTGCAAACATCCAGACTGTTGAAGGTAGCGGGATAACACTCATAAGTTATTGCATGAAGAAATAAACCACGTTTTCTCAGAATCCTGAACCTGTTAGTTTTACTTGATGTCTCCTAGTCCTTATATCGGAAAAGACTGTCAATATTCACTTTGTTATGTTTCAGATTTTGTGGAATTATGCTATACCTCCTGCAATTCAACTCCTTTTGTGCTAACGGGCTCCAGTTTATGCAACTGACAGCTGCACATAAAATGTTTTATACTTTTGAACATCTCTCCTCTACTCCTATTCCAGTTCAATTGTGCCTTTTTGACGTATGGAGAAAGAACTACATGCAGTATATAAAACACAAGATTCTTTGAGAAAGTTTTTATGCTATACAATGCACCTAACCCTCTTTCTAGTGGACAACCAACTATTTGCTACTGAAGTTTCGCAGAATAAATTTAGTACAAAATTTGTTATCACATGTAGTTTTATACGTATATACATATAGTTTATCTCTCTATATATGGAGCTTTCACATCACAGAGCAACTGAAACGTAGACAAAGTTTGAACACTTTAGTGTTCAAGTTGAACAAAATGTAACTTGGCAGGCTTTTATATTCTGCCAAGATTAAAGAAGTACTGAAAAGAGCAGCTATGCAGGAGCAGAAATGACACCTAGTGAAGTAAAATTAATCATCATTCTGAAAACAGAAAAAATATCTATATTATCACCAGGTAATTGACTTTGCAGCAAGAATGCGAACTTGATGGCGACTGTCTGCAAGAAAATGTGGGAAGGCATCACTCACAGGTAGATCTTCATTTCTGACATTAAGGATCGCCCACTTGCAATGAGGATCAACCTGAAGAAAATTGATATTGTGATTTAAAATCTACATTAGATACACTGAAAGATGCAAAAGATCTTTAGACATTGTTTTTAAGTACGTCTCATTTAGCATGCTCATGAATGTCAGAAAATCTGGGATTACCTCAAGCAGGGCTTTCATGCAGTTTAAAAGGGCCACTCTTACTGATGCTGTGCATTTCCCTCCTTGAGATAAATGCCTAAAATAAGGAAGACTCGAATTAAGGAAAAAGTTGCCCACAATTTTGAGAAACAGTCCAACAAGTTAGTTTCTGGTGCTCACAGTTGATTCTTTTGTGCTCTATTAGGCACATTTGTGAGGATTTGCTGTTTTTATTGGTAATTGCAAACTATTAATTTTTGTTTGCTGAAGTTATCACTTGCTATAATTACTGATGCAATTCAGTGTAGAATCAGTCTGTTAATATACAACAGTGTAGTGTTTATTGTTCTAATACCATCTTAAAGATGAATCTTTGGTATGTATATAACATGTCAGAAAATCTGAAAAGATAACTTCTGGACAAAGATATCACAGCATACCAGTAGCAAGACATGCAACAGCACTACAGTCTTCACACTGAAAGCAAAGTTAAAAATGACAAATCAAAAATTTTATGTCCAACACACTTCTGCATTAAATAACATACCAATAGCCTCCAACAACTGTCAAAAATTGTCCTCTGGCACTCTCTGTCTCTTCAGCATGTGCATCAGACTGGGCCAACCCTACTGCTATAGGGAGCAAATTATTTAGAATTACTTTACAAACTTCTTGATCTCGACGGTACGAGGAACACACAGTACTGTGAAAGAAAGAAAACATATCTTGAAATACTAAAAGGCCATGAAATCCTCTAAAATAAATGCAAAACATGCTGAATAGTTTCTCTCTTACGGAAGAGGCTTCAGAAGCATATCAATATCGACTGCAGGCAAGGGGTGTTCTTCAGTAGGGAGCTCCTTTAAAAGGACCAAATACTGTGGAAGAAAAAAAATCAAATGGAATAAAAAACCCAAACAAAAACCAAAACGGAAAATTATACTTAATACGTGAAAAATAGTACTTCAGCAGACAAAAAGAAAAATCAGGAAATTTTGTCAATAACTCTTAAAGTCATGCAGCAAAGACATCTATTGTCAGCTACTGTGTGTTAGACTGGCCATGCTTTCATGCAAAGACTGTCACACAGTAATACAGATCATGAAATTTTTAGTCTTGGCAATAAAAAAATATTTCCTTTGTAAGCTAAAACACAGATCCTATTCAACTACAGAGACTATTTCTAGTTATTTAACAAATAATTTATAATAAAGGCAAGATCTTCTACTTCTCAACTCTTTATTTTCCGGCTTACAAATTCTAACTGCTCTTTCCCCAACCACAGCGCACTTCCAAAACACCACACACAGACACTTTAGGTCTTCTCAGGGGACTGATAACAGGAGAAAGACAACATATAATTGACAAGACCATACAAATTTAATTGAACAGCACAAACAGAGAGGTGGGTGTGCAGTAAAAAGAGCTCACACTCACCATGTGCAGATGCAATGGCTTAGCGCTGTCAAAGACAGTGCCATCATCAGTAAGCCTTAAGAGCTTCCACCGTATGTCAGAGGCTCGGAAGCTCACTGTCTGAACTTGGGCTGTAGTTACACAAATACATAAGAACCTCACAATTTCAAGGAGAAGTAAATCCTGCTTTGTCAACTGTTCTTCAGGTACTGGGCTGAGAGCACCTGAAAAGAAGATTTTCATGTAAGAAATGCTTCTCCAAGGACAATAGAAAAGGCGGTAACATTTCAGGTCTTTATGAAACTAATGTAAGTTCTCAAAACAGAGTACAAGCAACCTTTACGGTTTTTATTATTGAGCAGTTAGTGCATCAGCAATACCTTCTTAAGTGTGTTTCCCACTTCTGCAAAGGCCCTGTCTAAAGCAGATTTTAAATTTAGGTGTCCATACATACAGCTGATTTCTCCATCAAAGTTAAAATGAACTCAGCAGAACCATGTGCAAGAGTGTTCTTTTCTACAGTTAACTATTTCTTAGGATATATTTTAAATTACAGACTCAAAGCTTCCCCAAAATTGAGATGATGACAATGTTAATATGTTAATATCCTCATTGAAATTTCAATTCTACACAAGATAGGTACAAATACCATTTTCCTGTCACATTTAGGACTCCTGTAACTTTCAGCAATTGCTAGCTTTATTTATTAGAATTATTTATCAGATGTCTGGAGAAGAAAGACACTTATTAAACATGATGAGAAAACAGACCAGCCGCTCTTTGTGACAGTCATGTAACACCCCAATCTCCTTCTCATTCAACAATAAAAAGACATAGTCCTCGTTAAAAACTAAAATATACACCATTTTAAGCAGGAATTTAAACCAAAACAGATCATAAGTACTAGTAGCTCCTAACAGGAATAAACAGACAGATTCATGCTCATGCACCTCTGAAGGTCCAGAGATATTAAAAAAATTGACCATGTCAAGAATTGCTGATCAGGAAAAGGAGAAAACTTAAATAGCACTGCTTTGAAGAAAATGAAGCACAGTCTAATGAGAGACAGGTATTCTACAGACACTTTTTCTAGTCTCTTCTTTGCCAAAACTTCTGCCTGGCTTTGAAAAAGTTAGACAGCTTCTCTCCTTACATTTTACTATTTATAAAATAAAAAATAAACTTCTCCTTTCTAAATGAGCTAGAACATGATTAATATCTTTAAAACACTGACTAGAATTACTATTGCTTAGGGAGCATCTGGTTCAGTCATTACCTTTTGCAACTAGTAATGAATCAGCACGATTTTATATCTCACTATCTTTCAAGCAAAGAGCACATTGTAAAATCGAGCTTTTCTAAGTAGTTTTGGACATTGAGGAGACTTACCTATTACAGTCTGCATATCACCAGATTCATTTCTATTACTGATGTCAGTCACTGAATGATCATCAAATAGATCAGATACCTGGTTATCTACTTCCATTATACTCTCCTCAGGATCATTTCTGAGATCCACATCTCCCTGAACACTCGATTTTCCAGTAGCTGCCATCTGACAAAAACACCACATCTTTTTAAAGCTGGCTTTTAAGGGCAGAAGAAACACCGCAGGTATAGCACAAAGACAGACATGACAATTTCTCGGTGAACTAGAACAGATGGTGACAGTAAGAGCTACATGAAATTGATGAATCTCATCCTTTGGGATAAACCTGTCATCTACACACGTGAATTGTCTGAACTATTCTCTTTAGGATAATATAAGCTTCCTCAGACAGATACTAATCTCTGCGTTTTAGATGGTGCCAAGGACAAGTATTAGTTTTTTAAAAACATTTCTCTCTTCTACAAGACTCACAAATTTCTCACTATACTTCATAATTACAGAGAAATGAAAAGGGGTGTGACTTTTTTGAGGGGGCACTAATTACCACTTTCCCTACCAGATGACAAGCTAACAGAAGGAAAACTTTCAGCTCTTCCTCATCTGCAAAAACAAAGGAATATGCCTACCGAGACCTGAATACAAGACTATGTGCCAGAAAGAAAATTTTTAAGAGTTGTGCTAAACACAGTGAAGTGCCACAGTACTACTTTTCCCAGTGAGTCATTCACAGTTAGATTCAATACCCACATAATAAACACAAAAACCCCACCTTAACAAGTGCATTAAACATCAGGTGTTATTGATTTTTTTGGTATAAACTTCTACTGTAACAAAGTATTAAAAAAATTGAAAAGTGGCGTAATTTTGCTTTTTAATGTGAATTGGAATGCTAAACTTGATCAGATGTTATCCACCTGCTCTCCTTTTTTATTCTTAAGCCTGTGATTCTAGTCAGGAATTCTTTATAAAACTCATTGTTTTTCTGGTTTTTTTTTCCAGTAATATGCATCTTGTCTGGTTTGCCTTCAAAGTATTGTGCTATAAAAATGATCCTCTCATAGAACAGAACCGCATTTAAAAACCAACAGAATGTACTTACCAGAATTTTGCAAATATCTATGAGATCGTTCATAAATTTTGATGTTAATAAACGCAGAAATATGTTAGACAACATCTTATTAGCACTGTTCTGTAAGAAAGCAAGATATACAGATGGGTTAATTAATTTTTTTCAGGAACCACATGTATGATATTCAACTTTGTTGAATATCATAATTAACTAAGAAATATAAATTCCTTTATAAACTTTACCTTGGTACAATTGCATAAACATTTTGTACACTGCATTATCAAAGCCCTCAGGGAGTTGATATGAGTATCTTCATTTAGTTTGTTTCTCGACTGAGAAATGCTTTCTCCAGCATAGTGAATGAGAGACTAGTAAAAATACAACATGGTTAAAAAACCTCAGTTACGTTCCTTTGTACATTCAACACATATACAGCACACACATAAAGACAAAAGGATATGATTCTCATTCATACAGCTTTGATATTCACAATGTGCATCAACTGAGTTCAAACTTTTTTCTGTGATTTTTGTTTCACCCATTTTGCTCCAGAAGTGACAAAAACATGGTCTAAACCTGCTTGAAACACTAATATTTTCATCACAAAAGAAAAACACAGCATATCTCCACAATGTGTAAGTTTGGGGGTTCCTATTTAAGCAAAAAACCACTTCAGATAGTAGTAACTAATAATAGCAGCAATAGCTGTCTTCATACTGGCTTGAACCATCAAATTATCTTAAATTCCTGCATAAAAGACCTATACATAAAAGGAACCTGCTATCCTCTAAGTCATCCTTTGTCTACATGTCCATGATTATTCTCTTTTTTTAAAAGGTGTGGCTCAGAAATGTATCAATATTTAGAATAATCTCCACTGTAAAACTGGCGCATCAGTATACTGACAGAATTTCAGTGACTCCTCTCTTTCATCAACAGTAACATATTTAAAACTACGTAAACTGCCTTTTCCTGAGCAGAAATTAGTGCTCCAAAAACGTGTCAACATGAATTTAAAGAATTAAATTATATTTAATGGTTTATTTTATTTCTAATAGCTCCCAAATGCATTACTGCTTACCTTTGCCTTGTGGAATAACTCTGATTTACAGGCATCCTCTTCTTTAAATATGCCAGTGTAGCAATAGCAACCGAGAACACCAGTCAAGAGACTAGCACATCGGACAAGGTGTTCAGCAGCAAGAACCTTAGACTAAATCAAATACCCAGTATAAATACCAGTGGTTTATCACCACAAAATACAGAACTCTTTAGTCTTTTTTAAACACTTTTATATAAAAACTGCACCAAAACTGACACAGATTTGCATCCTAGTGTTTAGCATGGCAGCTGACTCAGCTCCTGAATAAGTTCTTTTGGCTCTACATTTTATAATATTAGCTGTATGTCCCACGGTCCTTCCATCCCTCACATCACTTTTAATTCCCTCTCTCCTTTAGATTCCATCATGGCCATACTTCCAAGCCCTTAGCATGTGTCTGTTTATCTCTTTCACCTTCTGCAAGGACACAAGACAACATGAGCTAGTTGGGAACTGTATCACATTACTAACGCTGGCTCTTCCAATTCCAATGAAGTCCCAAGTTGCTTTTCAGCAGCTATTGTGTCAACAGAATAATGCCATAGGTGGTCATAAATGCATGCAAGCTTACTGCAGGAGCATTGCAGAGATCCCTTTCTACCTGTCTAAATTATTCGGATCAAGGAAGGAGAAAAAGTAGACAAATAACTATTTGTCTTACTTTCTCAGAAAGAGGGACTAAAAAGGAGTGCTATTACATTCTTGAAAAGCATGTGTCTATAAAAAGAGATGAGAAAACCTATGCATACATGACATTGCTAGAGATGCAAAACCAGAGACAAGTTTTACAGTTCCCAGTACCTTACTTCAAACTTTGTTACTGCCTCATTTGGCTCACAAAATATTAGAGGATCTTAGCAGCGAATTACCAGGAAGGTACACCACTTTATTTTAATGAAAGCTAGCACATCAAAGGAATTGGAAGTTTTAAAAGCCTGTTGCTTTTGTTTTCGCAAAGTTTTTACCATTACATGGTGGCTCTTCCTCTGTAAGTCATGTTTTTTCTCCAACTGAGAGATTTGGTGGCATTTCAACAAGAGAAAAATACAAACAGGATCACAGGATAGTTCAGGCTAAGCAGGTCTCTGGTCCAACCTCCTGCTTACAGTAGGGTCAGTTCTAAGATCAGAACAAGTTACTCAAGGCTTGATTCAGTCAGGGCTTGACAACCTTGGAGGACGCAGACTGCACAAACTCTCAGGTGAGGCAACCTGTGCCACCGCCTTACTGTACTCACATAGATAAAATTCTTCTTGTATCCAGCGTGACCTTCTCTTGACTCTCTGCCTGCTGTCCCACCTTCCTGCAATACACCACTACGAATGAAGAGCACAGCTCTGTCTTTTAGACAAGCTTGTAGGAACTGGCAGGCTCTCCCAAAGCCAGCTCTGCTCCAGCCTGAACAAGCCTAATTTGCTCTGTTTGTCCGCAAGGGCCAAGTGCTGGAGCTCCTACCATCACAGTGGCTTTCACTGAATGCATTCCCTGTCTGTTTTGTTCCGGGAGGCCCAAAACTGGATGCAGTATTTCACGTGCCATCTAAAGGCACAGAGTAGAGGGGGATAATCAGTTCCCTTGAGCACTGGCTGTATTCTTTTTGTTTGTGTTGCCTATATTTGCAGCTTTCTTTACAACTGTCCTTTACAGAGCTGCTTCCTCTATGTCTCAGGCTATTTGGCTGAAAACTGGAAAGAACTTGAAGCATTACAGGTGCATAGAAGTTGAACATCAAAACACCAAAAAGCAGGGTAGCAGTGGTTTATGTATCAACTTTGCACACACTTACACTTTGATGCAGCTACTACATACCCATACATACTTACGAAAACTATGGATATTTTGTGAATTATGTACATAAAAATAGACTTCTCTATTCTATTTCATATAATTTTTTTAACATTTTTCGTTCATTAATGGCAGAAGGAATGAAAATCAAACGCCTTGAAAAGATATCGTTTGGGAGCACAAACGTAGGGATGTAACAGTACTTTCTACCTTACCTTAGGAGCACAGATGCTTAAAAGCTTTTCTGCTGTTGCTAAAAGGCAGTTCTCCAGTGTTTCCCTAAGATTTTGGTTGATGGCAAGTCTTGAACCAGTCACATTTTTATCTGCAATATTTACTGCAAAGTTTGTGAAAATATCCATTTCATCAAATGTTGTCTGCAGGTACAGCTCTTCAACATCAGAAAAACTGTTTTCTTCTTTCCCCTGCACATGTTGCTCACTTGAAGAAGAGACATAATTTTTACTTTAGCAGCCAGTATACAACTTAAAAGTCTTTAAAACTATTATTTAAATACAAGAAATAAACAAAAGCAAAATAACTTTTTGCGCTTCCAAACTCTGGTTAAACTTTAATTTCTGATAGGACTTTCACTGTGGAATGGCCACAACTATTTTAGCTCTAACCAAAATGCAAGGAAACATGAAGCCTGCACACAGATCATACCTTCTACTGCAGTTCATATGGCAGCATCTGTTTTGCATTAAGATCACTGACCTCAACCTACTTTATACAACTGGAGCAGAAATTCCCCGAAACTAGTATTTTTAACTTCTAGTAGAAAGTCTTATCTTGCATCAGAACAATTTAGTTTCGTTAGAGGAAACTAGATATAGTCCAAAACCTTGAACATATGCATCAGTGAAAGATGCAGCAGCATTCCTAATTTAATTATCTTTAATTATTAATTTAAAAACATACCACTTGGCATCATTTTGGAAAAAGATCATGGCAGCTCTACTGTTCTTCATTGTAAGGCTCACAAGAATTTTTTGTAATACTAGATGAGGAAAGTCACTGTAAAAGAAGAAAATGTTTTTGCATTTTCTTGCAACGAGATAAACATAGGTTTTCATTGAAGATTTCTAAAACACAGATCATGTATCTGTTATGATATGGACAGACAACCAAATTATGTCCCCAGAATGACATTCTACAGTAAGCTTAAAAACCCTATAAACTCTACTAAAGTATCAATGTAATAGAATTCTGCACTAACATAATGCACAATTTTCTGAGTTATAAGGTGTTATGCCACAAAGACTTTACCTGCAGAGCACAGGAGGTAATTCTGTACATTCTTCTATCTCTTCCTCCAAACAACAGGAGAGGATCCATTTAATTATTGCCTCTCTTAATGCAGAATGCAAATTTCTTTCAGAATTATTATGTTCCATTCCTATGTCCAAATTTTCTGGCACTGAATAGGCAGACATCACTAATGATAAACAACATACAGCAGAACTGTAACAGAAATGGAACAGAATATGTGAGAAACAATGCGGTATTTGTTGATCAGTACTCTAAAGCAAAGTCAGCATTTCTACATGCACAGGAAGCATCAAGTACATACGCAAGATAACAAGCATGCATACTGGTTAACACCATCAAGGTCTTTGCTTTTTCATTTTTCACATTTCTCATCTATGTTAAAGACTGTTTCAGAATATTTATTTTAGAATAAAAACTTCGAAGAAAACATACTTTTTTAACTTCAAAAAACCAACAGGCCTATCAGTCAGATTTTAAATTTTTAGTCCATTTTAAATGTGAAGATGCTTACTTTTCCTCTTCTGCCTCTGGTTTCAGATTTACATATTTGTGGTCATTTTAAATGCTTAAAATAACGTGTGCAGTTCTTAAATAGAAATAGAGACACAACAACAATAATATTGAGTAACAGAGTGGTTTTGGTTGCACAATAAAGAGGAATATGAATCAGACCCAAAACACTACCCTTGCTTCCATTTTACCTTGAAGGCTTGCATGCAGGTCCTGAAAAGACCTTCCAAAGTTCTTTATCTGTTACAACAAGGTTTCCTCGAATCATAGCTCCAAGTAGCCCAAAGCTCTCCATTTCAATTTGCTGGAGGGTCACACTGCGAATGGTAAGACTCCAAATCTTTGCCCAGGCTCTCTGGAGCTCCAGCTTGTGGGTGCTTTTCAAATCAGTTTTCTGGTTCTGACACAAAGCTACCTCTGTGAGACACTTCAGCACGTATGGGGTCCTCTCTCCTCGGCGCTGCTGAGGCAGTAACTGATGAAGTACATTGAGCAAGGGAGGTAGCTCGCTGTTAGGAAGACTCATAGGATACTTTGATATTAATTGAGTTGCAATTTGTAACCTTGAAAACACAAAGTGAAACAATTAATATCAAACATACAGAAATTTGCTTTTCCAGGAGTAAGCGCCTACTCCACACAGAACAGCATGTTAACTTCTCAACTGGATCCTGAACAGCCACTTTGCCTCAATACTGCAAGCAATAAACACACACTCACAGAAACATGCCACCCCAGCTTAGGAACCGATTCACAAGCAGCTATGTGGCTCTGGTATTTTGTAGAACAGTTTCCAAAAAAAAGTCGGAAAGACAGAGAGCAACAGTAACAGCAAAAAACATTCTGTGTAATCTATTTTAGTTAACCAGTCCACATGCTTGAGCTTAGGGCTACAACTGGTAGATTCTGGAAAATTCTGTCTGGTCTTTCAATAGTAACTTGACTCCCTGCTACGCTCTCTGCTACAGAGTCCTCCTGCAACAGTCATCAAGACATGAAGTTATACTGCCAGTTCAGAAGGCCCCCATGGCAAACAAAATACTCCTCTATCAAGGTCCAAAGCAAGAAGCCAGGTCTTGCAACAGTTTTCAGGCCAGGTATTATGGAAAACTGCATGAACTAGTCCAAACTGGCCAGACTGTTAATGGTTGCTATACTGTGACACAGCCAGACTAAGACAGCAGTAAATATCACATTCAATTCCTAATACTCAAAAGTTGGATCACACACAATGCTTACAAAAAGAGTGGTAATATCTAACACAAAAGACAGGTGAAAAATCAGAGACAGTAATTTCTTACACACTACAACACAGTTTACGAGGCCTCACTTTTTTTATTTCTTTTATTTCCTTTATTTCTTAGGAAACTAAAGATGGACATTTCTTAAAGCAAGAGTGCCAAGAGCACTACTCACTGCTTTCCAAATGCTGTGAGAATCTAAGTTCAGTGCTTAGATACAGAACTACAGCATGTGCAGGCCCCCAACTTGAATGTACAACATATTCAGGAGAATGTTAGATGCAAAAAGATGTCTGGAGAGATACTTTTTTCATGTACAGATGTTATTACCAAGGTATGACATCAAAATCCTTCTGGGATCTTTGCAAGTTTTCTCGGATGACCTCCCAGCCCAGTTCAATCCTCCTGCGCTTGCTTGGTCCTGCGTCCTCACTGGACTCCCTTTGTGAAATGGCATACGACTGGGTAATTTCAAGGACTTTGGTATCCTCTACAAAAACCTTTTATTAAGAGAAATTAAAAAGCACACAAAAATTTTAAAAAAGCAGTATTTACAAGAAAACTCAAATATCAACCTAAACTAGTCCATTTTTTACTATTGCCTCTTAAGAGGCAATCAGAATTATCTATTATTCTTTAACAAAACCTCTGCTTATACCCTAACAAGAAACAGTAGTGACATCCAATATATTATATTTCTAAGATGTACAAAATTAACAACTAAGCACAACAAAACACAGACAAAAGGTACAAATAGTAAATTATTATGAGGAATAATTAAGTCATAGTACTTTAAAAAGCAAAACATACAACTCAGTAATTATATAGTCAACTTTACAGTTAAATAAAAAAAAATGTTACCTGATGACAAATATCAGCCATTAACTCAATTAAATTTTCTTTTACAGCAACATTACGTGAGCCTGAAGAATACTTTCCTCTACTACTGATGAGATTTATTTCATTCACCAGAAGATCATACAGGTTATGCAAGATACTTTGCCATTTTGTTAAGTCATATGCACCTGTACACGTAAAAACAATTAAAAGATAACATGTATCACATATTCAATATGTAAACCTATCTAGACAAATGCAAACACAGCCAAAATCAGAGTAAAGCACACAAAGTTCAACAATTATAGGTCTGCAAAGGAAGCTCTATAGTGGAAAACGAATAAAGTAGAAATGTTAAAAAGTTGAGAACTTAATCAGTGTATACAAGTAATTAGGGTAGGAATTACATTCCTAATAAACAATTCTTCATCTAACTGGAAAGAATACAGCTAATTGTAATGGATACATTTGTACAAAGTATAAAAAGCCCTAAAAAAATTATGGAAGAACTCAAATAGGCCATGACAGACAAACACAATTACTGAGTGATATTCTCTGAGAGGTTTTATAGTATAAGGCAGATTTAATTGATAGTAGTAATTTCTGGGCTTAAACAGACCTGGTAAGATACCAATACATGTGGCAATCTAAACTATTATTTCCTTTCCCCAAAGATTTAGTGTTTTGATTTAGCAAATAAAATCACCTTTTGACTGAAAAAAAAACCAAAAAAGCCCCCAAAAACCTTTAAAGAACTTAACACAATTAATATTCTCTTAAGTATGTAAAATTTGAAAACCTTTTTTTTCACTTTCACTCAATATTAACCTACAGCATAAAACTACTGGCAAATAACCTTCACTTCCATCAATGTTTCCAAGACTCAGTATCAAAATGCAGAGCTGGCACAATAAATTAAACAATCACATACAGCAACAGAAAAAAAAAGGAGCTTTTTACTGTACCTCTTCCCTGAGTTTTTGCACCCTTTGGATGATGAATATGGACTTGGAGACGAAATAACTCAATTATTGATTCCTTCAGGGAATCGTTTGGGCTATACTGAGTCCACATATAAAGCAACGTAGGCAAAATTTCTTCCCCTGCTTTACAAATCCGTATGCGACAGTCGTCGGCAAACTTACTGCAGAAGATATTCATTGCTCCAACAATATGATCCAGGCCTGCAGTAGTCTTCTCCTGTCTGCAACATAAATCAAACACATACACTTCCAAGAGAAATAATCTAATTTCTTTTAATAAGAACTGCTTAAATATAAATACTAGCAACTAACTACATTCAGAATATTATTTGCCTAGCAAACGCAGAAGTTATTAGTATTTTAAAGAAGTTATTAAGTTGGCATTCATAAACAGGCCAAAATAGTCTAAAGAAGTATTACCTGCAATTACTCAAGTCCAATTCCAAATACTTATTTATTTTCTAAAACTAGGTATTAGCATACAAATGGCATACTTGCAACATACCTTGCAGACTGCATTGCCTTTGAAAAGAAGATAAGCATATCAGAACTCAACCCATCAGTTTGGAAGCAGTACCCCCTCATAAGCGTGTGAATTATCCTAGCCACCAAGACCCTGTTAACATTCCCAGAAGGTTTGAGGTATAATTGGCCATACAGGATCAGCAACTCTGCAAACATATTAAAAAAACATACACAAGTATATATAAACATATATATTATAAAGGATTACATTAAAAAAAGCTTGATGATAAACACTGCAATACAGATGTAGAAACTACCACTGTGTGATCAACAGCCAGAATCTATGTTTTCACTTTCAACTGCACCAGATCCCTGATTTTATAGAGAGGAATCTGATTCCTCAATTATAATCCAAGAGTTATAAGGAAGCGTTAAGGTGGAATCACTGAAAAGGGTTATGGTAACCTTTACAAAGCTCATTATCTCTCATCTGATAAAAACAACTTGTTACCTTTAAGGGATTAAAGCCTCACTTCCTTTAGACTTACGGTCTTCCGTCCCACCTCACTCCCATAACTAAATTCCTCTGTACCCCTTATGAACTAATGTCAAAATTTCTTCTCTTGCACTTCCAACTTTTGTCTATACACAGACTCAGCTAACTTCCATGTTCCTAAACAAACCAGCCACCACACAGCAGTCCCTATAGGTTCCTCGTGCCTGTGTACCTTTCCAGTGACACTCAGCATCAGTTTCCCTTATCTGCCTTTTCAGCAACTGTCTTCAACATCCCTGGTTCTTTGTCTCATTCCCTACCCACAAAGTCTCAGTCATACCTAAGTACCCTGTTCTTCTTTTTTATTTATTGCTCTGAATTCCGGCTTCCAGCCTCCCTGCTCACTCCTTGCCTTCATTTTTGGTTCCAACAAGTAGACTGATAGCACTTGGTCTTCTACCCTCCTCACATGCTTCCAGTCTCAGACAGTGTTCCTATACACCAACTTCCCCTTCAATTTTCAGTTACCAATTCTACCTCCACAGCCAAATAGTACAAACTTCTTGAACCTCAGAGATCGCATCCTCAGGCTCTTTAATTACCAGATAGAATCACAGAATGATTTAGGTTGGAAGGGACCTCAAAGATCATCTACTTTCAACCCCCTTGCTGTCGGCAGTGACACCTTACACTAGACCAGAGCTCCATTCAATCTGACCTTGAATACTTTCAGGAATTTCCCATCCTGAATGATTCCATTTCCATCACTCTGCTTTGCCAACCTTCCACAGGTGTTTTTTTTGCCTCCCCTTTCACTCCCCATATCACCAGACACCCCTTCCAACTTCTTTGCAGGTTTATTTCTATTCTGTAGTTAAGCCACTCTCTTCAAGCTGCAGAGCAGAGCATTTTCTCATAAAATGCTTTTCAGAAATCCAAACTCTGATTCCAAAGCACTCCACTAAAGACAGTACTTGTAAACTTTCTCCACAACAGCATATGCAACATTAAAAAAACTAGACTGTAAAACTTCTAATACCCTTTCTGCTTTTCAAAATTATTGTTACATCAACAAATGTAAAAAGGGGAGTTGAGAGACCTTAGTAGATGCCAGATCATTCAGAATACATAAACATTCTTCTCCATGCTAAATAAATGAACTTTCAAATTGGAGCCAAATCCAGTTCTCTGAAAAGCGAAAAACTATCTGTGCATTTCCACTCAGTTCAAGCTGCATGCTACATATCATTACTCAACTTTTCATCTGTTTTTGGCTATTTACATCTGAAGTTTTTTAGTTTTTCTTTATATACGATGTACATATAAGAACAACAACTCAATGTTTTTTTAGGACTGTCATAAGCCATCAAAATCCAGATAATAAAACTTAACAGTAAAACACTAACTATATCAAAATCATGCCAGTCAGTTCCTGATAACTTGCAAACAACCACACACTAAGCCCAGTTTTACCGAAGTAAGCCCTGTACAGACCATGCATACATAATCTGACTGTAAGTAGGTATGTTTCAGCAAACAACAGACAAACAGTATACAGAAAGAAAAAAAAATTAATTCCGGATCTTTGCTGCTTTGTTTATTTCAACTTCAAGGCTGACACTGCTTTATTCCATATTTGGGGCAGTATCTCACACAACAGGGCATCAAACAAATTAAAATCCATCTAAAGATGCTTCTGTAAAAGGAAAAGATATTTCTAAGCAGGTTTACCTGACCACTGCTGCTGGGGTATCTCACACCAGTATTTCCTTACTGAGAGGATATCTTTTAGGAGTATACTACTACAGTCAGAACCATAAGCAGCACAACCTGTTGGATCTTTCATAATTTCCGTAACATAAACCATAAGTTCCTGACATTTCAGCTTGGGCCCTCCTACAGGAAGAAACAATATGAGATTGTTTAATTAACTCAAATTAACCCAAATTCTTCCAAATAAATCTGTAATTGTTTGTAAATGTTCCTTAATTAAAAAAAAAAAAAAAACAACAAAACCAAGATCTACAGTTCTGAGACAGTTCTGTTAGAAAATATTTCCTTAAACTGTTTCTAAGAAAGAAATTACCTATGAGAGGATATAGTAGTTACGGACAAACTGAATAACTACAAAAAGGCACTATGAACATCAACAAAGAACAGAGAAGGAACACAAAGAACTGATTCACATTAAGATATTTAAATAATAAACATCTGGAAGTGAGCAAAATGAACAAGTTGGTAATTTAACTTCAGAGTAAAAATTCAAGGATGAAAGCAAAGTACCAAATCAAAACAGTAACCCTATATGGCAATACATATTACTGACTTTTATTAGCACATCTGATGAAATATTTGACCAAGCTTCCAACTTCTTGTATCTTTCTCTGTCTGGTAGTTTGGGTTGAAGCAGATGCATTTGGTTTTGTCAGGTGCAGGTTTTTAATTTCTTTCTGGAAATACTTCTGCAAGACGCTTCAAAAATAAAAGAGACATTAACTAAGGATCTGCTAATTTATGACTGAAGTAAAATAGGTAAATGTTGTTTTAGCCAAAAATGCCCATTCTTGTTCTTTTCACAATTCTAACTATCAAAGACTAAAACCAACTGAAATATATTACAGTCCAAGCATGATGGAAGCAGTCTATAAAAGGACTTGCAAGTTTTAAAGATAATCCAGATGCAACTGAAATAGGAACCAAACTTTCCTTTAAACTTTGCATAATGCTAAACATACAACCTACAATTAGGAAAAAACCCAACAATGTTAAGTCTTTCTATTTATGCTGCAACATTATTCAACAAAATAATAAGTACTTATCATTGTTTTTATTGGGGAAAACCATCAAGTCCTATTTCTCCATCATTTAAAGTTAATATATGCATTGTATTTTAGATCTATGAATAGATTAAACTTTTCACTGGTTTTGTCACTGGCAATTACTACTGATTTTCTGGCCTACTATTTATATTCAGTCTAGAGACTGTATTCCTCCTGTGTATTTCTAATGTATTATTGATAGTGTTCAAAGCAACATAAAAAATTTATCAAATATTTATGATATTTTTGGTACACCTCTGAAACAAGAATCATTCCAATGCTGTCCAATTACAAAACATAATAGAAAGCTGATCAGGCAGCATTCTATGAAAACTAACACTTCAGATCAACTTCTAACACGAAATTTAAGTGGGTGAAGCTGCTGTAAGAACTTAGCACACTGATGCTAGGTTCAATCTTATAGTACACCTGAAGCAGCTTGGATCAAAGACTGACCTCTATAAACCTCAGCACACCTTTTTTCATTCACAAGGTCCTTCCACTGTGTCTTTAAGAATTCAGCAACACAAAAAACTTTAACAAAGCTATCTGTAATCTAAATAGGTGACAGCGAAACGCAAAGGATAATTTTCAATAAAAGAAAGTGACAATTATTTTTGCAAGGAAAAGCAACTACCCAATTAATGATCCTTTTCCTAGAAGTTCTATGTAAGTGTTGCACTTTTGGTGATTTTAAATTTACTTCCTTTAGTGACAAACAAAAGTCATTTGTTTCCAAGCTGACAAGAAGTCTAAATCAATATGCAGAAATATAAGCACTGAAATAGGCCTGACAAACAAAAGAATGATGTTTCGTGTAAGAAAATCACAACCGTTCACAAAGGAAAAAAAGAAACTACCTAAATACAGCATCCCAGTTGAGTTGCTTTCCTTGTTTAGAAACGGAATTCAGGTCCAGCTGGAGAACCGTTTCAGGATCACGGAGAAGTCGCTTGAAATTTTCAATTTCCTTCTGAAAATGTGTTTCATGAAAAAGAATTTTAAATTACGTCCTCCACTGCTAATTGAATTAAAAGAAAATTAAAAGAAAACTAAAACTTGTTACCCTTCGCTCCACAGCTTTTTCATTTTCAAGGCGACGACAACAAACAAGCAGATCATGTAATACCAGACTCATGGCTCAGTTTAAAGAAGAGTCATTTGTACCTGCAAACAGAAGAAATACGTAAAACAGTAATTATTTAACACACAGCCAAGTAAAAAAATTCGGAATGCAATATACTGAAAATCCAGTATCAAACACAACCACAGTGTTAAATATTTCACTGAAAAGCTCATTTGTGTCTGGATTTGTCTTATTAGTCACAAGACTGAAGTAGTTTCTTGTCAAGAATACAATTTGCTTCCACAGACATCAAAGAGTAACTGCAGAGACTCCCTTCGCATAACTCTAACTTCTCCTTTTTTGACATGTGCTAACAGAGTAAAGTTGGGCAGACAACAGGGACTGAAATCGTAATAAGATTAAAACAACACAGACCTGAACAGGTCCTGGCAAAAAGCAGTAATTTTTGGTAGCCATATTAACCTGACACTTCCAGAAGAAGCTAGCACATGGAAAATGTTTTCCCCTTTTACATCCAATATTTCCATAGGTGTGCACTACCATTTGACAAATCCCTCTGGATTAAACATGTCAAGGGATGATCACATACCAGTCACAAGAGGAAACAACTTTTTCCTTTTGTGACCACTTAAAGCTATGCCTCTTCTCCTTCAACAGAGGCTGGAAACAGCTGGACCCTGCATTTCTAATTTACATAAACTTATGCTGCTGCAGATCACAACCATGACATTGTATATAACTTCAATGCTGCTTTAACGCCTTTAAAGAAACTTTTTTCTCATTACAGGAACCCTGTTTGAAATAGAAAGAGCACGCAAGCTGAAAGTAGCTCTAAGCATATGCTGCTGCTGAGGCTGCAATAAGCAACTCAGAATGGGCATTCATGGCTGATAGCACTGCATCTTGAGAACTTATGAGAGAATATAAAAATAAAATATAAAAATAGCCACTTAGATAAACAAAACTTTAAATATCAACTGTCTCAGACTATTTCCTTTGGCTTCAAACAAGATCAAGCTGGGACTAAGTATGATTAAGAGGTATGATTAAGAGGTTTGGTAACTGATTGATGTGTATGAAAAAGAAAGCACTTTAAGTGTGAAGGGTGGCTGTACTGCACAGCAGAATCGTTTAAATTAGTGTTCATTTATTAACTTCACAGAATCACAGGGTATCCTGAGTTGGAAGGGACCCCCAAGGACCATCCCCAAGAGTCACACCATGTGCCCGAGAGCACTGTCCCAGTGATTCTTGGATTCCGGTGCCTCGAGCGCTTCCCTGGAGAGCCCGTTCCAGGGCCCAGCCACCCCTGTCCCTCTGGCGGCAGGGCACTCCAACAAAGCAAGCACCAGCAAGCTCCCTGCGTTTGAAGGAGAGGGAAAGGGAAAGGGAAAAGCGCCTTGTGAAATGGCTTCTGAGAGGCGGGTGAGCCGCAGAACGCTGGGCGCTGGGCGCGGGCATGGGGACACCATGAGGGTCAGCCTCGGGCCCTGGGCACCCACGGACGGCGCCAGCTCCCTGCTCTGTCCCCAGCGGCGTTCCCACCCGCTGTTCCCCGCTAGGAACCACCACCACCACCCCCACGCCGGGGGATTCCCGGGCCTGTTCCCACCCTGCTGCCCCGCGCTCCCACCACACTCCCGCTCGCCCCTGGCCCGCCACCCACGCCGGGCACGGGCGGCACACCGGGCTGCTCCTCCGCACACCGACACCCCTCCGTGCGGGGCAGCACACACACCCCCCCACCCGTGCGGGGCAGCACACACACACACTCACTCACACACACACACTCACTCACACACACACCCGCACCCACCCGCCGCGGTGCGGGGCCGGCCTGGAAGCGGATGGGCGGCCGTGCCGTGTTCCGGCGGAAGGGGCCGGGCGCGGCGCTGGCCGGCGCAGTTTCCGCGCCTTCGCCTGGGTGGCGGGGCGGCCGCAGCGCTCCGGGAGCCGCGCCCGGCCGTGCCCCGGCCCCGCGGGCCATGCTGCTGCCGTCCGACGTGGCCCGGCTGGTGCTGGGTGAGCGGGACGGGACGGGGGGCGCGGGGGGAGCGGCGGTGCCCTGCCCTGCCTTGCTGTGCTCTGCTCTGCTGTGCTCTGCTCTGCTGTGCTCTGCCGGGCATTGTCGGGCGGCCGCAGGCACGGGCGGCCTCGCCCTTGACCCTCGGCCGCGGAGCCTGGTCCCCCTCACGGAGCACGGGCTGGGGGTGCCGCGGCCCGGGCCGGCCCCGGGGTGGCTCCGGGCTGGCCCCGGGATGGCTCAGGCCGGGCTCTGTGGGGAGGCGGGCGCAGGTCGATGCTGAGGGGCCGGAGGAGCCCGCCGGGCCGTGCCTGGAGCTCGGGTGGTTGTTGTGCGGTCCCTCCTGCAGGCCGGGCCGGGCGGCGTTGTTTGGGCAGTGCCTGGGGACGGGAGGGGTTCCAGGGATACCCCAAAGGCCGGGGAGGAGGCTGCGCTGAAAGGGCCGGGTGGTTTTGGATCCCCGCCCTGTTTGGCTCACCTGTGAGGCTGCACCGAGAGTCCACGGGTCAGAGCCTATGGAAAGCAGTGCCTTGTGCTCAGGACACCGGCTGCACGGAATTCTTAAAATGGCTTTGTGCTTTGGATTCCTTTTGTGCTGCCAAAGGTGAGAACAAACGGAGGGTAAGCAGAAATACGACCCACATATCTCAGTTCCACACAGGTTGCCAAGATTTCCTGGTGGCTTGCCATGTGGGATTCAGCTTTCAGTTGTCCACAAGTTTTTTGGATTCAAAGCCATTAAGGCTGGAATCTTTTCTTCGTTGTTCTCCCAGCACAATTTATTTTTTAAAACTACCTGAAATATTTCTTGCTGCTGTCCTGAGAAACAAGGCTAGTAAGAGATGTAATGCTTATATTATTGTGAAGTAGTAGAGGATTTTTAGAAACTCCATGCACTGTAAAAGAAGATTTGAAATCATTGTGGGGCGATCTCTCATTGTATTTTCCATCACAAATTGGTTAAGTTACAAATTTCCATGCAGAATGCTTATCTCCTGTGCTTACCAGAGAGGTGCAGTTATAGTGTGCAGTCTTGGCAACCTCGTGTGTGCTGAGGGTGTTCCATCAGACTGCCTTGTCTGTTGTGTCTGGCGTGGAGCATGCATCATGTCTAGAAAAGCTCTGAGCAACCTGAGGTGGTAGAACAGGATATTCCTTGTAACTAATTCTGTTTTCTAGTAGGGATTCCTCTTCCATGAGGCATCTTTGAGTGGATAAAGAGGCGTCTCACTACAGCTCTTCTTCCATCTTTTCTTCTTCCCGCTACCCCTATCCAGATAAATCTTTCTGGTGCTGTGAAGGCTGATGAATATTAGTTTAAGAAACAAAACCAAAATTATAAGCTGAGCTGATGCATAGGAAAATGCATAAGAACATTTATCTTTTCCTAACTGATAGAGTGAACGTGTACTATGAGTTAGACTTTTCTTACGTTAGAAAAAAATCCAGAATAATTTCTATATGTTTAGAACGTACTGTACCTTTTGTGCCTTTACTTTGGTTTTGGCGACATTAGGGATTGTGTACTCTATGTAGTTATACAGTGCGAGCACAAGCAGCTCAGGTCAGTTGCACAGGAGATCTTAATTCAGGCATTTTTAAACTTTGGAATGCTTTATTTAGCAGGAAATTGATGTATGTGCAAAATGTGCTTGTTCACAAGCATTCAGTTGTCCCTTGTGATACTGTAGTAGCAGGTTTGAGAAAGCAAAATCGCAGCTTTCAGGTGAGTTTCATTGTAGGAGCAGCTGTATCAGCAGGGATGAGAGCTCCACCTAGCCTTATGCCCCATCTTTCATCCTGACAAACAATGGATAGGAATAAGACTGAGGTATAATTGTCTTTCCCCAAAATCCACTTTCAGCTTCCAGCAACTTGTAGCTTAAGATTTTTCTAGAAAAATGTCTTTGAAAAACGAAATAGTACAACCCTCTCCACAGGTACCACTGATGTTTTCCATCCAATAGGCCAGCTCATACATTGTGATTAAACTCACAGTAGTTACTCCCAAACTGTGTTTAACTTTGAGGTTTGCCTGCTTGTTGAAAACCTGAAGAAGGGCTTGTATGTCTGAAATATGGTCTGTTTTCTTCAGCTGTACTCAGATCTGCGGGAAGGTATTTGCCTTCATGCAGACTTAGAGGCCACATTTTTCCATAAGCATTCCTGAACTGAGGTGTACCATTTTGGGGGTCCATTGAAATAGATGTGCTAATATATATATATACTGCCTTGTATAATTAGGCACGTTTTACCCGTTCTTTAAAACATCGCACGTTCAGTTCTGCTACAAGCAAGAAAGAAGAGACATTTTCTTCTGTGGTTCTTTGTTCTAGAATCCTTCATTCAGATTGGTCTGTTTCTACCTTTTAATGTTTAAGGTGTTTGAAGATTAAAGCAGGGTTGAAGAGTGTGATTAAAGCAAAACATATTTGATGAGGAATGGGATTTTGGACAAGTTAATTTTTTTAATATATTTACTATTAGAGTAACTACCGAGTCTTAGGGTGTGTAGAGGGCACAAGCTGCAGCTAGTACATCTATCCTAAATGAAAATTACTGTAAGTGAGGGGAAAAAATCATCTTCTGTTGTTAATTTTTGTACAATGCAATTTTTTTTAATAATTCTTACACTTTTGCAACAGCTGCACAGGTCTGGCCTATTTTGAAATAAGGATCTGCAGACAGTTACTGTTATATAATAATAGATTTAATTAACAAAATATTGTAGATTTAAGTATCTAATTGAGTGGTTCAGCCCATGTGAGAGTTAGTTTGTCAGCCTTCTGAGACAAGGACTTTTATTTTTTTGTCTGTACTAAAGATCAGCCGAAATTTGTTCATATTGCCTTACTTCCAGTCACGAATAGTTTGTAAATAGAGTGTATTCCAATATATAATTTTTGTTCCTTCTAGTTTTAACTATTAAAGAAATATCTTGTAAGACATATGTTCTATCAAAATAACTTCACTTTCTTTTTCTAACGTATAAATTTTTACCTGATTGTTTCAACGCTGTGTGGAGATTTGATACCAATTGATCAGAAGTAATGAATGAAATAGCAAGATTTTCCATCTGATTTGTTGCAGGATATTTACAACAGGAAAATCTTCAAGCTACCTGCCATCAATTTATTTTGGAAAGCTCAGATTTGAAAGAATATGCAGAGCACTGTACAGAAGATGGGTTTATTCCAGCCTGCTTGCTGGTGAGTTTGTATTTGCAAAGAAGAAAGTTATGTTGTCTTACATCTATGGAAAAGAATATTGGAGATTTCTCAGTATAAAAATTAATTCTCAAATGCTCCTTAAAACATTTGATTAGGTTGTCCCCTCTGCTTTTTGAGTAGTTTGGTTGGTTTGGCTTGGTGGCTTTTTTTGTTTGATTTGGGTTTTTTTTTCATCCTGTGATATTAGCAGTTATTTGGTTTCTAGTACTTGGTCTTACTAAGAAACGTTTAAGTGTGAAATATGCAAATTGATTTCAGCATATTACGGTTAGTCTGCCTTGCACCTTTGAGCTGATTTATGGAACGGTGTTGTTGCAAGGGTTTTATTGACTTCAGGGCTGCTCTTGCAATTTACTGGAGATCACTTTTCCGTTCTAGACACGGAAGGCAATAATATTCCGTTTCAGGTACATATTAAATATTTAGGTGAGGTACCTCAGATTTATCTAAGTCTACCAAATTTGTTGGCAGAAACTGTGTTCAGCTTCCTCTTTGTTGAGTGTCATCTGCTTTGAGGTGAAAGGTCAAACTTGGAGTGTGCATAAATATAGTGTGTAGCTGCCTGTGTAGGGATGTGCATAGAGCATGATTAGATAGTTTGCATTTTGAACATATTCAGAATGGGATTTTTAGTCTAGTATGCAAATTACAGTATTTAGATGTTGTTGTGTATCAACCTTTTAGTTTTATATGTGTGTCTTCTTTGTTGTTTTCTAATTCACTCTTCTAATACATTGATTAATTTCATAGTCTGGGATTTTGTCCACAATATTCAAAATTTGTGGAAGTCTTTTCTGAGATCCGAGGTGCACTTTCTTGATGCACCTATTTAAAACAAACCATTGAACTTATTTCGTTAACAGGTGTTTAGTCATGTGTACTGTGGGGGTAGGGAATTGAGTACCAAGCTATGGCCAGCAAAAATTAGAAAACCCAAATGTGAGTAGATAATCTAGATTCTTAAAGCTTTTAATTATCATCTTTTCAGTAGAAACATTTTCCTGTTATTCACAAAAAAGCGATTATATGGTAGTGTCTAACACAAAATTCTCACTGCAGCTCAAACTCTTGCAATAAAGGGCTATATTTGTTATAGCTTGTAGAGTTCCCACTAGGGAACAAGACAGGAAGGTACAGCAAATGATAGTGGTAACCTTAAAATCTTAATTCTCCTTGTTTCACCCAAAAAAACAGGACAAATAAAACATGATATGAAAGTTAATTCTGTCTGACTGTTAAAAATTTTACTTTAGACAGAGGTTCTCTTCACGTTTGCATCTTAATGCATTTTGTCTTCCAGCATGATAGATACTTATTACTCTGTTACAGCTGTTCATCACCCTATTTTTATGTTTTTATTCCATAATAAAAAAGGTGAGTGGAGGTCACAGAGCCGTAAGCGCTATGCCAGTGTTGTACATTGAGATTAAGCACTTCAGATTTTGTGTACATAACAGCATTTTGTTTCAGTGATTGCTCTCTGCCTAGTTTGAGACAACTCCGTCCCAGCAGCATAGAGTTCCTTGTGCTGAGGGTCAGCACAGCATAGTCTTCTCAAGTATAATGTGATACAGCAGATGAAGTATAAGTTGCTAGTGAAGATTCTAAGATCAGTATTTTTTTTTCCAGTCGCTGTGTGGAAAAAACTTGACAACTATTCTTAATGAATATGTAGCCATGAAAACAAAAGGTAAGCCTTCAGAATGAGGTGTTGTTTTATTTTTCATATTTATCTGTTGTGAACTTCTTGAGGAAGAAGTGTATGGTCCCCATCTACACTATGAGTTGAAGATTACCATATTACACAGACAACAGACACTTAGATCAGCATCTAGTGAGCAAAAGTATTTGATGAGCTTAAGTTTGCATATGCCAGCATATATTTTCCCTTCAAATTTGAGCAGAACTTCTAACTAATAAAGCACAAAGATGTGATGAAGAGTGCAACGTGCTTGTATAATGTTTATGCTTGTAAAATTACACTGTTTAGTGTTTATGCTATAAATAGGAAGGGGAGGTGCTGGTCTCTTTCTGGTGACTAGTGATACAACATGAGGAAATGGAATGAAGCTACATCACGGGAAGTTCAATTTGGATATTAGGAAAAGGTTCTTCATTGAGAGGATAGTCAATCACTAGAACAGGCTGCTTAGGGAAGTGGTCATGGCACTGAGCCTGTCAGAGTTCAAGGAGTGTCTGGACAATGCTTTTAGTCACATGCTTTAGTTTTAGGTAGTGCTGTGAGGAGCAGGGAATTAGACTCAATGATCCTCATGGATCCCTTCCAATCTGAGATATTCTATGATTTTACTAAATAATTAGCAGTCCTATGGGGTGAAATATTTCTTTTGTTGTTTTTAAAACTAATTAAAATAATTTCAGAATTACTTAATATTTTTAATGAATATTGGAGACAGAGCTAGAGCATTTGCTATTTTTAAAAGCAGTTATTGGGCTTCTGGACGTTGCCTAGTCTTACAGGTATTTGATACATTTTGTATGATCAGATTTTAGTGGTGCTTTTTTCTGAGACTTGCAGTTTAGAATGTCATGAACATTTCTGAATATTTTTTCCTTTCACGTTAGGTTTGATAGAAATGGTAACTAAGAGACAAGCACACTTCCTTCAAAATACTTTGTACTTGGCACCTTGAAAAACTTAATAAGTTGAACTGCTTGCTTACATCTTTTCATCTGTACTTATAATGTTCCATGCTTCAAAAAGAGCAAATTTTTTTATCTGTTTGGGTAACATCGTGAAATAAACCATTATTTTTAAAGGCCTGTCTGCCAGGTTACAATTTGCAAAGGCACAGCAGTGACTTGGGAGCATGAATACAATTTCCAGAAGTGAGTTGGGTTAGGTTAGCATGTGTTTGCTGAGGAGTCAACACCGTGTGCAAATTCCATTGAGAATTACAATCATTAGTGTATTTGCCTCAGTTTCATCTTGGCTTCTAAAACTGAGAACTGTATCCATATCAATCAAAGTTCTTAACTTAGGAGTTAGGGCTCTCTGACGCATAGAATATTAAGAAGATGACTAGACGACTAGTTAGATGATGTCTGAAACCCTCTGTAATAATTATTTTGCTTGTGATTTTACTTTTTTCTCAACAGGTGTCAGTTTCAGGCATCTAATTTTTGGTTTTTGTCGTTCATTTTAGAAACAACAAATGAAGTTCCAGCAATGATGTCATCTCTGTGGAAAAAATTAGATTATACACTTTCTCAGATCAGGTAATACAATTTTGGACTCAAGAAAGTAAAATTTCACTCCAAGAGTGAATCCCTGTGTTGACCAACTCCCCTTATCGTTGTATGAGCATGGTTTGTCTCTCTGTGGCCTCTGGGACTCAGTGCAAAAGATGGGTATGTGAGAGTTGACAGCTGAGTAGGCATTTCAAGATTTTAAGGCAGGACTAGCAGACAAAGAGGGCGTTAGTATGAGTGTGTGGCCTTCCTGTAATAAGACAATATACTATGACTCATTTAGAATCTGATACCTTTGTGGTTACTTGATCAAAAATTTACCAGTAAGCTTCATTCGAAGAATCTGTGACCATTGTCTGAAGGAATAAAAATAGCAATCAGTCGATTGAAGGTATGTGTGGTTGGGACCGGACTGACATTAACCGTGTGATAGATACTGTCACACTGTGTAGCTGAGTGTGTGCATTGTACTCCATTAATTTATGTCACTTGCTTTATTTTTTAGGAGCATGCAGAGTTCAGATTTCAGATTTTCTTCTAATCAAAGGAGTAAGTAACTGACTCAATTCTGTGGGATCAGTAGGTTGGTTTTATGTTAAAATCATCTGTTTTGACAAAAAATGGGGGCCTGCTGCAGCAATCAGGAATGCATCCTTACTCTTAAAATCTTGTCAAATCTCATCTGCAGTGGTTTTTTCTGTGTATCTGTTGTCTGCAGTGTAGTTTGTGGATTGCTGTAATGATCAGGAAAGGAGAATAAGAAAAGCTGAGCTTTTTGCAAGAGACTTAAATTTTCTATGTAGCATTTTCTCTGCTGAAAACTTTTTAAAAGTTTACATAGTTAAAAGGTTTAAAAAATGCTGCTTTAGTCCTGAAGCTGTTGACTTAATTTGTGGTTCACACAGGAATTGAAAATACAACCAGTCTAATTATGATGCAGTTTGATGTCTGTAGAAGGGGAATATAAAAACATGTTAGTCCTGAGGCACTTTTTATGCATACAATCATATAGCTAATAAAAATATGAAAATATACTTGTTCTATCTAGAATTGTTTTTTTCATTAAAAAAGCTGGCAGCTCTCAACAAGGAAAAGTTACTTAAAAATAGATTTTTCACTCTGTAGTATTTCTGCTGAGTAACCTGTATAGGAAAAGAGAATGTGAGATATATGGGATG
This sequence comes from Anabacerthia variegaticeps, assembly GCA_035583185.1. Classification (NCBI taxonomy): domain Eukaryota; kingdom Metazoa; phylum Chordata; class Aves; order Passeriformes; family Furnariidae; genus Anabacerthia; species Anabacerthia variegaticeps. The sequence goes on along the minus strand of JAWWEW010000001.1, from coordinate 42,649,755 downwards.
ATTGTTCCTAGATCTGAGATTCAACCGTGTTGTGTTGTTTGAATTTGTCAGATTTAGTGAGATAAATGCAGGTTTACACTGGTTTAGCTATTTCAGTTAAGTTCAATTATATGAGTGATACATTATGTAATAAAATCTCTTTTTGATGTGATTTATTCCTGTAAATATTTAAGCAGCGGTACAAGCATAGTTGCAGTGTCAGTGTAACTTGACTGTACTTGAATTGTTTTGGCTCAAACCTGTAACACATAAGACAAAGTTTGGTGTTGCTTACCGTTCATAATTTCGTTATTGAAGCACAGCAGCCTTTTTGTGGAGCACCCTTAATTAGGCCTTGGAGTATCAATTAGCTTTTAAATACCTTTATCATATTTTCATCCTGTCTTTATTTCCAGTACGTACAAGAAGTGGAATTGTAGAAATGAAAAGACAGAGAATGCTTCAGCAGTCAGCTCCTGCAAACTCAGGATTGTTGTCAGTAGCCCATCAGTCAGGGCCACAGAATTCCTCTTCTATGTTACCTCCTCAAGTAATTCCCCGGCCAGCAGTAAATCAAAGCGTGCCACAGACAAGACTGAATACAGTGTTTGTGAGCCAGTCTCAAACTCAAGAAAACAAGATCAATAGTAAGTTGTGCACTTTTCTAAACGTTTTTTTTTTATTCTGTGAAAATTCTGTGGCCATAGACAGAAGTTTTCTAGAACCAGGGCTAATCATCTTCCACCAAAAGTTTCAGAAAATTCGTGCTTTGTTCCCCTAGCTCTCCAGACTGGTTCAAGAGATTAAAATAAAAGGTGTGCCCAGAAGAGAAATGGGTCTTGCATACTTGCTTACTAATGTGAGTTCAGAGATCAGAAGTGCATTTAATTTGGGATAATTCTGTCCTATATTCTCCACCTCGCCCAAAACACTTGTTTTGGCAGATAAGGATGGTCCACATCAAGTGGTTATTTCAGGATGTGTTTAAAGGGAATGGTCCTCATTTTCATGGTAGTACCAAATTGTTTTGTATGAATTTCCAGGAGTTGATTGGAACATAATAAGTAATGTGTAGATTTTTGTAGGGCTTAAACAGTGTCACTGGAAAAGGTACTGGCATCAGAATTTTAAGTTTTGTTTTTATTGTTCCCTTTATAAAGCAGGAGGTTTCATACACATTCAAGTTCCAACATCACAAGAACGAAAGCTTCATTCTAACTTGCTTTCTCCTGGAAGGCGAAAAAGGTAAATATGAGTATGGTTTAGAAATTATGCAGTGTTCTAACCTGTACTGTAAATTTTCTTAAAATACTGGTGTGTTTCACATTTAGTAGCCACTGAGATTGGCCAGTGTGTGATGTTTCACAAAGGAAAGGAAATTCTAAGACCTTAACATTAAACTGATAGAAGGGTACTTGTGCTTCTTTGTATAGAGTTGGTCTTGACAATTCCAGTATTAGACATAGGCAAATAATCTTGAAGCTGAGACTTAGTATTCCTTTCAAAATGCCCTTTTCAATTATGAAAATTCTTAGTATTGATAAAAATGTGCATTTAACTTTTGAAAAATATTTACTTCAGTAAATTTTGTCAACAGAAAATATCATATTTGCTCTAGAAGTGTTGTGAAAAACTGTTCTTATACTAGTTTTGCATTTTTTATTCTCTGATTCCAATAGCTTTTTTTTTTTTAAATGAATTGACTGGTCTCTTTGGGTTCCATTTTCTGTCTTTGGCCCTGACTAAATACCAGTCAATGGTTTTGCTTACTGTTCTTCCAGATTCTTACTCATTTATACCTTTTCCAGGTTCTTTCTATTCCTGCATTACCATTTTGTATATAAGTGATTTTAGTGCCACTGCTGATTGATGTTTTCAGAAGAGCCTGCACTGTGATCTCATATAAAAACATTACATTTTCTATTCATCTTCTAAATTCTTATGCAGCCTAACATTTGTTTTCTTGTTTGAGAACAGCTGCTTCTTGAGAGGTCTTTGTTTTCAGTGCTAATGCCCAAATCTTTTTTTTGAGTGCCAGTTAATTAGGACCTGTACCACCACTGAAGGTAACATCTAGTAGGAAGGGGGGAGATACTGAACAGTGGGCATGGAATTCAATTTGCCATTGTGATGTTTATCCACAGTCTATATTTGTTTGTAACTTCTGTGAAGTTGGACACAATAGATAAATATTATGTAATGAAACATGTATCAGCTTTTATTATATTTTCAATATGTAGTTCATTTTCTGGTGATCAAAATCTCTTGTTTGCTAAGAAGGAAGAGAAACACTTGATTTACTGAGCATTAGGTCTATTTACAATGTTCTCGTAAAATACATCATAAATTTGCTGCAACATTTCAGTGAATCTCAGAAGAGGAAAAGTATTGGAACATCTGGACCTCTTTCAGCAAGTAGAGGTTCTCAAGACTCTGATGAAGCAGTAACAGAAAAAGAAAGTGAGCCCCTTGAAGAATTAATTGATGGTAACTTCCCAGTGAGTATATACTTATGGAAGGTATTTACATTTAAGAAACAAATTCAAACTGAAGAGAACTAGTCTCTTACATGTTCATCTTGAATATTTTAGAAATTTAGAAGATAAATATATTGGTTTGTATTTGAACTAGCTCTTCTGTGTACTAATCTCATACGGTTGGCACAGCTAAGTAGAGTTTTGTTTTTCTTGATTTATCTGCTTTGCTAAGATACCTGTAGGCTGTTGGAATACCATGATTCTTTAGAGAGCAGAAACCAGAAGACACAATAAGCCTTGCTGTACTTTAGAATAAGCTTTGCTGTATTTTAGGAGAGTAGAAGTCCAGAAATGTTTTGGGATGATTTTCATTGCAATGTCATGCAGTGAACAGATTGGCTGTTTCTCTGTTATAACAGTCTTCTCTGTTTGAATTGATTTTTTTTTAATTGTTTTTTACCAATAAGTTGGAAATGCATGCTCCTTTTCTAGTGATGATAAAAATAGAAACCTAACCACTTCAAAACTGTTTTCCAGCAACTGGTTATTGAAAATGCCAGAGAAAAAATTTTGAGCAACAAATCTCTTCAGGAGAAGCTTGCTGAAAACATTAACAAAATCCTGGGCAGGTAAGAAAAGGAGCCTCTGTAGCTCATATGTATTCTCATTTGATGTACTTATGAGTTCTGAACTAATGACTAATGTGTTCCAGTGATGGCAGTGTGGCTCAGGCCCCTAAACAGACAGACAGTGGTCCCACAGAACAGGAGACTTCAATTGATGAAATCCTTGGACTTCAGGTGGGTGTAGATTGCCTTGTTCACATTTTTTTAAGACCAGGCACATGAGAATGATCAGTTATGGGAACTATGGAACTATGCTGAACCTCTGTCTGATATCTTTTTATTTCTGTTTGTTGATACAGCTAAGCCTACCTAATGGCTCCAGAGCTCCCCTTACATAGACATGAGCTCTTACCTTGTGTGGTGCTGGGCAGGTTCAAGGCGCTGAGCTGACAGTACTGGTATTCTGCAGAAGCCGATTTTGTGCCAGAATTCATTCCCAGTGTCTGTACAAGGCAGCATAAGCATGCAGCAGGGTCAAAAGCCAAGGGAGCGGGATTGCTTCTGGCAGTATTTACCTGCTAACATTGCACTCAGACTGGATTTAAGTACTCTGTCCTGCAGTCACCAGCTGCCGGCTTGTCACTGAATCTCTGGTGCCAGTAATTAGCTATCAGCTTCTGACTGGTTATTTAGTCAATAGCCTTATAGAAGGAAAAAGAATGTAAAATATCTTGCAGTCACCAGGCATGTTTGATCTGATGCTGTGATTTGCTCTAAGATAAGCGTGTGTCATCTAGTATAGCAAGAGAAGTTGGAGCCTAAACAATTATGCTTTTTCTTCAAATTTAATATCTTCTTGCTTTTGGAGAAAATACATGTTCTCCTTCTGCAACCTAAACATAATTATAGTGTTCTCCATCCTCCTACAAGCCTCAAGCTGACAATCACAGAATTAAAAAAGTCTCTTACTGAAGGAAATTGCAATCTTCACAGCCCTCATGAAAAGGACAGGAGAGTAGAGGCAGTTGCCTGTTTACGAAGTAGAGGTGTGTGGTTTTTAAAAGCTATTATTCTGTCGCTTGGTGACTTTAGGTCAACTGTTGTCAAAGTACAGAGCTGAAAAGCTGTATTCCATTTTTCTGAGCAGAACTAAGTCAAAGCAGCTTCTTGGTTTAGTTAGAGTAGCTCAGACAAAATAATCAAGCATGTCACATGGGATATTCACCCTTACAACCCCCGTATCACAGGTATTGTAAAGTGCTTAGAGGATCTCCAGGAAGTCAGGAGAAACCTTGTGTTGAAATGTTTGAGTACATACTGAGTCCCCCGCTTGTTTCTGGGCTGCTACCAAACCAGTCAGCTTGAAACAGGAGTCTTAGAGCACTGCCCTATGTAGCTTTGCTTTCCAGCTGCCTCTCACAGAAAAGTAGTTGGAAGTTATATGATAGAACATGTAACGGGTAAATGAAATAAAACTCCCCTTTGCCTAATGTTGACTTCTAGATATTTTCAAACCCAAGAAATTAGGGTTAATTTGGGGATTTTTCTTTTTTACTGGTGGATGGCTCATACAGGCTCACGGCATCCCTAGCATCTGCATAAGCTTCCAGTGTAGCCCAAGATCTTTCTGTTGGTCAGTGCTGATCATTATGTGGAGAATATTCCAATATGTATATGCAGGGTGTAATGTCTGACAGAGACATTTGGGTTTTGGGGAAGCTTATTTCTTGAACTTCAATTGCTAATATTTTTAACAGATTATTTTTGCCAGAAATGTTCCCAGCATTAATCTTTACGTTTCTGTGCTGAGCAGAAGTAATAGAACTGAAACAATTTGAAAATAAAACTGTTCTTGTCTGTTTTTAAGTTATGGAAGTAATTGTCTAACAGTTCTGTCTATCTTGTCTTTTCTCAGGGTGAAATTCATATGTCAGAAGAGGCAATACAGGACATTCTAGAACAGACAGAATCAGATCCAGCTTTTCAGGCTCTCTTTGACTGGTTTGATTATGGTAGGGTACATTATACTCAATTGTACTGTTACTGTAAAGCATTGTAAATGATAAGTTTTCCCAAGCATTGCTTGACAGAGCAAAGTAATTCAGGAGGCCTCTTTTGCAAGGAAAATGGACTGTGTGGCATCAGTATCCCTCAGTTCAGAATTAGATTCTTAGATACATTTATACACAACAATAAAGTATAGCATTTTTCTGTGGTTGAAATTCTGGGTTTGTGCTGGCTCAGTGATTATTGCTGTTATTTTAGACTGCTGGTCTAAAGAATGACAGTTTATACTTTTTTGCTGTTGTTAAATTTTTATATTTGTCTGATCAGGGATATTCTCACATTAACTATAAGGAGATTTTTATGCTGTAGTTAATTTGAAATGTAATTCATGAAATTCATTGTGTGTAAAATGACATGTTTAACTGTTCTTCCTGCTTTATTTTGAAAATAGGAAAGAGCAAGGTAAACAGGAACTTACCTGCTGGTATTTCTGGTCGGAGTGGAGTAGAAGATGAAATCCTGGTGGGTGAGGATAGCCTGGAAACATTTGGAAGTTCTTTAGGAACAGAAGAAAGTAGCAGATGTAGGTGTTTTTATTTTTTCTTTGAGATTTCTTCTAGCGTGCTCACTTTATTATGAAAATATTTTCAGACAATTTGTATATTTTAAAATATTTCTTTTTTTCACTGACACTTATATTGTATGAACAGACAGATACACCTGGTCGTTAGAAAGTTTCAGTCTATTAAATTTAACAGTAGTCCCATCAGTGTACTTAAAAGTTGTACTTGGTAAGCTCCTAAATGCATTCAGAATATTGGCAAATGTGTTCACTCGTTCGAAACAGAGATGCTTTGCAGTATTCATTGTGGAACACATAAAGATAATATTTTACATCTAACCATATTAACCTTTTATCTCTATTCCGTAATGTATCGGTTAATACACAAAACTGGTCCTACTCTGGACAGCAGGTATGTTTAGTCTGTCAACACCATTCTTAACAATAGTCCATGAGTAGCAGATATTGAATAAAAGTATATGAGAAATAGAGCCAAGAGGTTTGTATCATGAGATAGTTTTTGAGCTTCTGGAAATTGATTTAGTGACCTGAGCTGTTTGCATGTTATGTGTGCACTTTAAATTGTTAATGTACAAACTGATTTTCCAGATTATCAAGTGTATGTAACTGTATGTTTTATATATTTTCCAGTCAACTTGGAAGTAAGGATGAGTAGCATTATTCCCACTTAGTTTCATGTGAAACAGTTTTCCATTGAACTGCTAAGTTGTTTCTAAAATGCTGTAAAAGGCTCATCGGTTCCAAGATGGAATTAGTTTATTCTCTGTTTTACAGGTGATAATTCTAGAGAATCATTATCCTGTAAAGGTTTTCAATTAGGAGAAGCATCATGTGCCTTGAAGACCAGCATTAATGATGATGATATGGCTAAGAAAAATACAACCAATGAACAGCTGCATGGAAATTGTAGACCTGCAAGGAAGCAGACTGAAGTACTTCCAACCATTACCCCCGAACACATTGGAGAGCTTGAAATTGCTTTTGAGTCTGTGCCTGTATTGACTGAACCTGACAAGAGACAGAGTTCTGACAGCAAATGTAATGAACACTGTGCAGATGTCTATGTTACAAAAGAGTCTTCTCCATTAGTACCTGAAAGTGAGAGCGCTATGGAAATTGAAAAAGGCCCACCAAGTCATAGTTCTCAAAGTAATCCTAGCTTAGAATATGTTCATTCTGGTAATCCACAGATTTCTTTGATTTCATTAGCAGAGGATACTACAGCAAGTGAAAACAAAACTAATTCTCCAAGTAAATGTCAGTTATCACCAGATACATCGCTGTCTGAAAAAACACTGTCTGGAAGGCCTTCTGATGGGAGCCCTAGCCACAGTGTACAACTGAGGAAAACCAATTCATCTATTTCTAGCCCATCAGCAGATGCATGGAAAGAACAGACTGCAACAAATGATACAGCTGCCTTACCTGGTGTTTCACAGGAGAACTCTAGTCACCACTGTAGCCATCAGGACCAGAGCACACATTCAGACTGTGCTGCAAGATCTGCAGTGGAAATTTCAGATCTTGACAAAGCAGAGTTGCAGCTGGAAGTTGTTGATACTTCTAACAAAACTTACTCAAATGATCAACATATGCTTGATAAACCTTGTAAGAAAGATTTTAACCTCCCTCCAGGACTGTCAAATTCAGAGGGTACACAAGGGGAAAGGCAAGAACCTTCCTCTTCTACAAAAGTAGATGCTGATAATTTATATTTTTCTTCTGGTGGTAATGCATGTTCAGAAATTTCTGTAGTATCCACTGAAAATAATCTTAGTACCTCTGAAATAGGCCACTCTCCCCTCCCAGAAACTGCATCCTCAACAGATGAGTCAGGTACTGAGGCCAAGAGTATAAGCAGTGTATCTTCTAGTAGTCAACCAGTGGATGTTGATCCTTCTAATATAATGTCCCTGAAAATCATCATCAGTGATGATCCGTTTATTTCATCAGACACAGAGTTAAATAATGCTGTTTCCAGCATCACAGGAGAAAATTTGCCTACCATAATACTGTCATCTCCAGCCAAATCCCCAACCAAAACTGCAAGCCTGTCCAAATGTTCAGAAGACACAGAAAAAAATGTGGATTCAGCTGTGGCGGAGCAGAATCTTCTCATGCTTAGACCTAAGGATCCTGTGGTCACCTCTGTTAACACTCAGAATGAGGACTGCACTGGTTTTTCAGTTGCAGGTTCAACTCATCTTTCCAATGACGGAGGCCTTATACAGTTGATGCCAGCAACAAGCTCAGCTTTTGGGACTTCAAGCAACCTTTATATAGCCACATGCATGACTGATCCAGCAACTTTGGGCACAGCTGTAACACCATCAAATGTAGTTGTATTGCCTGGCAATTCTCTGCCACTTGCTTCCCAAACTCCAGCTGTACAACAGTTACGGACTCCTCCTAGATCCAGCAATACATTTCCAGCAAACCAGACCGTATCCCCAAACTTCCCACAAGGTAATGTTGTTATTAGAAAATTACTGAAAATGTGGTGTTTATATAGTGCTTTTGTGGTTTTCGTTTTTTGGGGGGTTTTGTGCACTGAAAGTCAACAGCTTTTAAGCTGGTCAGTTTTCCCCTTGAAACTATCCAGGAGTTACCTGGTTTTTTTAGTGTATTCGTTGCTACTAAAAATGAAATAAAACTACCAAAAGTCATTGACCGGGCTGCTTTGAAAAAAACCCCTCATATTTCAGAACGTTAAATTATATACTTTTAGCAGTGTTAAATTTAGAACGCATATTTTGGTTTACACTGGAAAGGATTCCATTGTTTTGGCTAAATAAAACAGGTTTTTGCTTTAATAAGATTCCTCTTATAAATGGAATGCTATGTGTTATAGGTATCCACACTTAGTTTAAATAACTGCGTAGATGTAGCTAGTCCTTCCCAAATTGCTTATTTGGTTTTGTTTCATTTTTCAAAAACCTTGTCTACATCAGAAGTACATGTAGGTAAATATAACAGTATAACATTATTTCTTTCCATGATTTAAAATCTCCTGATACAAACATTTCTATTACTACAGCACTAAAAATTTTGAGTGCTTTTTAAAATGTTAAACCCAACTATAAGTCAACTGTAATCAACACATGTATATTTCTTTCCGAAACTGAAAAATTATTACAGCTATCCTTGAATTTCTGTATGTAGTCATTTCATTGTGGTCAGAGGCCAGTGCAACAGTATGTGCAAGATCTTAGAGCACCAGCCTTTAAGATTTCTTTATGCAATTATTACATCCATTGTTTTTTTCAGATAGAAATACTTTTCTTCGCTTTTGAAAATTGTCTTCAACTTTTCAATTATTGTGCTGTGATAGTTTCCCTGTCTTATAATCCCCGTGTGCCTGGCAGCCAAATGAGCTGTTTTACTGGTTTTTATATATTACTTTATTTCAAAGTTTAAGCCTTAAGATGATACATTTATCATACTTTAGGCTTATTTTTGAACTATTTCTTAAAAAGGAGAACAGACTTTAACAAAACAATTCAGTATAAACTAAAAATAACACTGGTGGTTGTCCTGTTTTCTATTAGTGCCATATAGCAAGGACAGCAACATTTCTGTAAAAAGCCGGCTCTTTTCTTGCCACAGGTTTGACCATACATAATTTTAAGGAGTTCTGTCTTTTAAGGGAAGTATTTTTAGTTTCTGCACAATTTTAACACTTCTATATTTTTTTAGGTTCTGCCATTATAATTGCATCTCCAGTGCAACCAGTTTTGCAAGGAATGGTGGGAATGATACCTCTCTCAGTAGTAGGACAAAACGGAAACACGTTCTCAGCACCTGCCTGCCAGGTAGCACATCACAAATACAGGTTTTTAGAATTAAAGCAGAAATGATAAAAGTCTTTTGGTAAATTGTAATTAGAATATTTTGGTTCTTTCAAGGTTTTGCATATGCCTGTGGCTAATCCAGTGTGCAACGGAAGTGTCCCGAAACTTCCCATCCCTCCCAAGTCACAGAAAATTCCTGGAGCAAGAAACAAGGCTAATACAGGTACTTGCCTTTCATTCTTGAGAAGGTCAGAAGAAAAGTGGGCAGGTTCTAAAGACGTGTCAGTTCTAAGTAATAAAGTTTTATTAATACCACTGCTGCTCTGCCAGGCAACTGTTGGGATGGCCTTGAGAGAGGCCTGTGCCTGCAGTTAGTGACTGTATTTGATCAGCTAACAAAGAACTTCCAGCATATAACATAATTCCAGATTTGGGATCAAGCTTATTTCCAAATTTTAATGCTTCAAGGCCATTATGCAGTTTTAAAAGTTTTTTTTATATTTCTGGGGTTTTTTTCATCTTGTTGGTTTTAAGTACAGTTTACTGCTGCTGTTGAAACCAAACCACATGGTAACAAAGAAGATATTAGAAGAGTTAGCAGTTCTAAACATTTATTGTTATTTTACACTGAAAAATGAAAACTCAAGGTAAAAGCTGGGATTGTATAGTTAGTTGCATCCTGTTTTGCCAGTGGATGCATGAGAGTTCCCTTCTATTTGGAAATCCCCACTGTGCACTTTTAAGTCCAGCATAGTAATTTTTGTGTTGCCAGACCCTATGTATTATACCTGGTCTATACTTAGTGATCTTTGTTAATCTACTAATCTGTGAAGTTACAAAAAAATTGCAGGGCTTTGTTGCTGAGTTTTTCTTTACTGGTTGTCTCGTAGGTGAAATGTCATTATACTAACTGTGAAATTGTTTACTTGGAATACTGTAGTTCATTAATACTTCATCTGTTGTTCCAGGAAAACTGGTTCCAAGTGTAGCTGAGCCTTTGAACCATACAAATTCTCGAACACAGAGGTCAGTAGTGCTAAGTATTTAAACTTGCTTTCTTTTATCTCCCATGAATTTCTGTGTGCAGGATTAGTGGAGAAGAGAGCAGCTTTTCTTAACAGTGATGTAAGCAGTACCCCCTTTCCTCCTGCCTGTCTGCCAGGAGTGTTGATACAGATGTGTGCTGGTACTGGTGCAGCCTGTGCTAGGGTTTTCTTGTTACTTTCCGATGTTAATTTTGTGTGGCTTTGTGTTTATTTTCTCCTGCCTCAATTGTGGAATAAAAATTGAGTGGAGTCTAAGATAGAAGAAATTGCCTGTTACATTTACTGGGAGACTTAAATGACTCAAACCTTTGTTTTTTCTTTTCAGATGAGTGGTAACCCATGGTTTTGTAGTGTAGCCTCGCTGGCTTTACCATTTTCTGACCCAAATCCAATAGAGTTTATTAGATTGGGTTCTGCTTCTGTGTTTCAACTCTGTGGATTAAAACAGTGCTTGGTCATTTAAAAAGTGAAAACTCCAAGCAAGGATGGCAAGGACAACAGCATGCTAATGTATTGATGAACATAACTACTAACCGTAGTACTAACTGTACTACTACTAGTACCTGGGGCAGGTACTAGTTTTCTGTTGGGCAAGGGAGAGGAGAAAGCAAGGCTTCAGTAGTAACTCTCCTTATTGTTAATGGACTTCAGAAACAAAAGAATGTTGCAATGAGCAAAAGTGTGCAGGAGGAGATAAGAAATTCAATTTAAATACTAAAGGTGAAATGTTCTTTTATTGTAAAAATAAGATGCACTTAAAAAAAAATCTACCTATTCAGAACTCAGTTAAAATGTTGGAAAAGTGGAGGAAACCAGGAACAGTAAAGTCAACTTATTAAAAACCCCCAACCATATACTGAGGTATACAGTACATATGCATTCAAAAAGCAGTTCTTTTTAAAAAGTGACAGAAGAAAGATTTTGGATACTATCACTTTGATAATACAAGTTTCCATTAACTTTAGTTGATCTCTAGACATATATTTTGCATAGCAAAGAGAGCAAACTGTTCCCTGTAAAGAGATGTAATGTCTCATTTCTACTTTCCACCTTCTGTCTCATCTCAAATTTCATGGAAATAAAACAAACTGCTAGCATCCATACCTTCTTTACAGTCCCACAGGTACCAAAGATAGCATCCCAAAATTGATTTGACTTTTCATCTTAGGAATCATAAAGGCTTTTCTGCATGGGGAGAGTCTCTCTAGCATGGATGAATGATGCAGAAGCTTCTCTGTGAAATACAGCATAAGCCAGGCAGAGGGCACAGACACAACAGTGGTATGAGCTGACAGAGCAGAAGCATTTTTCTTTTGACACTGCTACTGCAGTGGTGGCTTTTTCACTTGAATGTGGCTGGTTGTCGTGTGGAGACCAAGCCCCAGGGAGTTTGCATACTGTTGTCCAGGTGCCCATTGGAAGGAAGTTTTGTGTCTTGCTCTGTATCCCGTCAGCCACAGCAAATGCATAGGAGAGAGTACAAGGCACATACATTGCCCAGAATATTCTGACAACCTCTTAGCAATTTCAGCTCCAAGGATTTTCAGAGCCGTACGTAGTATTCTGGGATGGACTGTCCTCTCATGAATGCGCTCAGTTTCTTTTGAAGTCAAGTAAACTACCAGCGTCTACAAATATCTCAAGGTAAAAAAGTTCCTAGGCTTAGTTACATACTTAGTTACATGCAGTGTCCAGGACCTCCTTGCTGTGCTTTGAACCTGATACCTTTTACTGGAAGATATAGCAAATAGTTTCCTTTTTGAGGATTTTTTTCACAGAGCTCTGTTGCATTTTGCCTCAGTCATCTCTCTTTCCAGGCTGAAGAGCCCCAGTCCACCTAATTGTTCTTTGTACATACTCTGTTTCATACGTTTTTGTCAAGAAAGCCACCTCTAAGCTTTCTGCAGTTGTCATCCCTTACTCTTCGTCTTTGCCTGTTGATAAAAAACTAATATTAAAAATGGAGAGGGCTTTAAACAGGTGTTTTGAGAGTCAGATGGGGATTTCCAGTCTGCTGAAATGAACTTGCCTAGTAAGAATAAGTGTGTTGATGAAGTGTTTTCATCTCATTTTCAGGACTGGAAATTGGGACAAGCTTGCCAGTGCAGAGCTAGGAAGGAAAGTGGAGGAGAACTTAACGGTTGCACCAGTAGAAAGCACAAGCTCAAATTCAAGACAAAGTGAGAGTCACAGAAGAGTGCTTTGCTTTGATAACCTCCTACATGCTCCGGGAGGAAACACCCAAATTCAGACTACTAAGAGTTCATCCCAAAAAGAAAGAAACGAAAATACTTTATTTGCTCTTGACTCTGCATCCTCCTCTGCTAAGGCACAGGTGGCAAAGAGAGAAAAAGATAAAACATTGCCCAGAATTCTGTGTAAGCCAGAAGTTGGTAGCAACAGAAGCACATCTGCAAAGGAGCCACAACCCGAGCGGAAGGCGGCAGCTGCAGGGCTTTCATTGGATCCCTTCCACAAGACTACGGCAAATAAAGAAAATGAATTACAAAGGGATACTGATGAAAAGCAGAAGAACCAGGACACTGCCAAACTGTCGAATGGCCAACAAAGTGTTGGCTTATGGAATGAGAAGACGGTTGCTTCGGTGCAAGAGCCAAACAAAAAGCAGGGGTCGCTGTCGAATGGGACTGGACACAGCAAATCTTCAGGGTCTGTTTCTTTGTCCTCGAAGGAGCCAAAGCGAGAACCAGCTAAAGTTTCCAACCAAGGCATTTGCCTGTCGAGTCCGTTCAGTAAACAGTGTGTGGAAATGTTGCAAGACATTCAGTGGCAAAGCCCGGCTGGTAAGACAGTTGAAAATGGAGAATTGCCAGTGCCTCGTACGCCCTCTGGGGTTGGGGACAGGCACACAGATGATACCACAGACAGCGTACGGACACCGACCTGCCGGCGCTTCAACGAGGACAGCACAACGCCCAGAATCATGGTACCCCCTGCCACACCAGACCTGCCTGCCTGCAGCCCTGCCAGCGAAACAGGGAGTGAGAACAGTGTCAGTATGGCTGCTCACACGCTCATGATCCTGTCACGGGCGGCCATCGCCAGGACTAGCACTGCAACCCCCCTGAAGGACAACACTCACCAGTTCAGGGCTCTGAGGAGCACGGTAAAGAAAAGGAAACTAGAAGACCTGAATGAGGGTGAGAGAAATTCTCGTTCTGCAAATAGAAAAGACATTCAAAGCTCTCCTACACCATCAAAAAAGAAGAAAATCAAGGCAAGTTGCAAGCATTTACTTTAAATTGAAAATTCTGAATATGTATTAGATATCTGTGTATATATTATTTGTAATGGAATCGTTCAGAAATGCTAGTGGAAATCCCTGACATCCTATTTATCTTTTTCTAACTTTGTCTCGCGAGCCTACTCCGAACTAATTTTTCTTTAGATTAATCTTCAGATGCACACAAGTAACTCCTGCTGACTTTCTAAATACATACCTATGGAAATTACATTATTTCTTCTAAAATATGAATTTCTAAATCTAACTTCAAACTAAGTTTCGAGGCGGAATGTAGGGATTAAGGCAAACTCAAAGTAGGCCTTACTAGAGTTTAGGCTGTTCTTGCAGCCTCCCTGATCACCATGAGTAGGAATTCCTATTTTGTGTATTCCCAGTTTCTGTAGTGCAGCACTGTGCCTTTGTCTTGAGGACTTAAGGGAAAATAGCAAAAGCATGAGACACAAAAAGGTGATGATGTAAATAACCAAAAAGGAGACACAGTGTAACTTTGTAATTCCCCACACTTAGCTCATACATATTCCTGAAATAACGTGACTGAAAAGTGCTCTGTTTCCCACACTGTGTCAGTGCCCGGGGCCGAGGGGCTGTGCCAGGCTCAGTCTGTGTGGGCTCCCGCTGGAGCCAAGCTCAGCCACTGCTGTCCCATGACTGTGCCCTCAGTGCCTGGTGCATATCAGTGCAGGAGCACTGCAGTGTCCGAGTTTGGGGTGACCTTTGTGCAGGCACAGCCACAAAGGAGATGGAAGGATGAGGAAAAAAGGAATGCTTACAGGCTCATCAGGAAGAACCCCCAGTTTCTTAGTGTTTAACATAGCTGTTACTGTCTTCTCTTACAGAAAAAGAAGCTACCGAATTCTTTTCCAGCAGGAATGGATGTGGACAAGTTCTTGTTGTCTTTGCATTATGATGAATGAACAAAAAGAAGTTGAACTGGGATTGTCTGAAGCTCAGTGGAGCAATGCTGGGGTTTTGCAGAGGAGAATTTAACTCTAAAGGGCGAGTTGCACTTTGGGTGCACTGAAGTTTCACTTTATAGCAAAGTCATGCTGTTTCTGAAGCAGGTTGCTAAGTGTAAATATCATTGAATTGGTATATGTTTATTTTTGAGAAAGCACTTGCATAACATAGAGCCATTTAATTTGCAAAATTGTAAATTTGTGTAAATGAAATATAAGAAAGGTTGTACATTTCCTGTTACACCACGTTGTCTATGTTCTGCTGCTTTGTCTACTTACCCATCTGACCCGCTCAGCCAGTCTGTGAAAAGGTGGTGTATTTGAAGGTGGTGTTTTATCATTCACTGTTCTAAGACACAGGCAGCTACCTTGGCCACTTCCCATTGTCTTGTTGAAGCCGAAAGGGACTTAATCTTCAGATCTAACTGGCTTGTACTAATACTCTCGTCTCTCACACAGTCAAACCCATGTTGTAAGGCTTTGAATAATGAAAATACCAGTATCTAAACATAAGGCCAGTAAAACCTCAAAAAGCCTTTCTTATCTAACAAAGCTTTTCCCAGTCAGTCACTCAGCCAAGAACTTTAATTTGGATAGGCCTCATCTGTTTACAGTATTTGCTGCATGTGTTTTATTTTGTATGCAACAGCTGTTTTCAAACTGTATTTTTGTGTGGGGTCACACCCCGGTATGAATACTTAAATTGGAGCAACAGCAGACAGCAGTGTGTTCTGTTGCAAAAGTCAGTTAATTCTTTTACCTGTCATTTGTGCTGCTGAGAAGTTTGTTACTACCTATCTCTTAGGTTTTTAGTAAGACATGGAAAAGTTTGCATCTGATTTTTGTTTTATCTTAGAGGTTGTCATAGCTATTACACAAACTGTCTTCAAGAGGGGGGTGCAGGAGAATCTCAGCCCGCATTTTACTAATAACTAGCATGGGTTGCTCCAAAAATGCAGAATTTTCTCTACTGGTATTTCTTCCTTTGTTCTCAAATTCTTGAGGTCTTAAAAAATGCAAATTTTCTTGTAAGAGTTCTGTACAGCAACAGGGCAATGTTTCAAATAGAATACAAGGATTCCTAAGGAACCAATATTATGCAGTAGATGTTTATATTAAACCCATCCAATAACTAAATACTGCATAGCATTTACAGCTTGAATAAATATTTTTGTTTGAATAAAAATTTCTGTGTCTTGCATAATGTTTTGGGTCCATGAAGCAGCTTTGCAGATACTGTATAGAAAAGTCATCTTGATCAGTCATTTTTGAAGACAAAAGTTGAGTATTAGCACAGTTCTAATGGCAATTGTGAGAGGCTAGGGCAGGCAAGTAAAGAATTTTCATAAGCATAAAATGTTTAATAGTATTGACAGGTGATAGGTGATACTTTAAAATAACGTAGCTCTTCCATGGGAAGCTCTTCCACTATCCACCATAGTGTTTCTTTTTCAATTTGTAGGACCTGGTAATACTGAAGATGTGAATTATCAGTTCACATTTAAGAAGGGATCTTCAGTTCCAAGCTTCTGTCACACAGCAAATAACTTTTAGGAGACGAGGTTAGTTTTCTTAGACTGTAGCAGTTAAAGCCCACTGGTCCTTTGCCACAAGTGAATTCCTTCCCAGAAAAAGCAGGTCCCACTACAGTCCAGTCCAACTATCTATGGAGAAAAATGTTAGGACAGTTCATGGGTTCCTGTTAAATACAAATTTGACACTGAGCTGGGTTCAAGGTACACAACAGTGGAAAACTCACCTTTGGTTATTTTTTTTCATGAAAAATAGTAGTAGTAGTAGTACTTAGGGAAATTAAGCAGCAAAACTAAGAGTGAGCTGTTTCTAGTAGCAGCACTCTGTGAGCTGCCAAGAGAATAACTTTTCAGGGGCCTTTGAGAAACAAAACACCAGTGTCAGAGGAGTGACCATTACATTCTTTATTGTCAGGTGTCAAGACAGACATTTTTTATTTGTACTGTATAAAAACTTGCACTGACAAAGTAATAAAAACGCAGTTGTCTGGATCAGTGATCAATGATGCTTTAGGGAATTTTAGAATAGCAGTTACAGACTTCATCCACTGATTGATAAATAAGATGTAACAGCTACCACTCAATTTTGATTAGAGAGCATGTAAGGCTGTGTTTCTGATACTTCATGGGCTACAGCTTCTCTATCAGTATTGCGGAAGCACCTCCTCCTCCATTGCAGATCCCTGCAAGACCATATTGTCCTTGTTTCAACGCATGGGCCATGTGAACAACAATTCTTGCTCCAGACATTCTAAATATAAGAAAAAGAAAAGTATATTGCTTAGTTTAGAGGAAATTCTTAATTTGACCCACACAGGATAGTTGGCAGAATATGATACCAACAAAAAGACCAAACCAACCCTTTCATCTACAATTATATGTCATAAAGATTATTCTTCCCTAGCTACAGTACTTGAACACAAAGGTTCTTACACTTGCACAAACCAAAACTCCATGTTTATCTGAAGTTTATTCTGGAAAAAAAAAATCACCTGTATGTCAGCCTGTATATTACAAAATATCTCTACATGTAGCAAAGCTATTTCAAAGAAGGTAACAAATCTACCACAACCAAGCTGATTGTAATGACTAAATTCAAACCCTTATTTGCTTAAAACTTGATAGAAGTCAGTGTGCTACTTAGATCTGCCTAATGTGAAAATCAGACATTTAAATTCTGTCATTATTTTGTCGAAATTAACTTTTAAGACAAAAAAGGTCATATTCCCTTATCAGAAGCAGCTGATATTGCAAAGGAGATGCCAGCATATCCTGCAGGATTATGCCTAGATTAGAACCCTTTATGAACCATGAAGTGCTTCTATTGCTCCTGGTGTACAACATGGTTACTTCACATCTGTGCTGGACTGTGCAGTGTGATCACTCCTGACGAGGTTTAATGGGATATAGTTAAGTGATGAGTAAGTGACAGCAGCTGGGGTACACAGCAGGTGATGCGACTCCTCCAACCGGAGGACAGAACTCCAAACAGGAGACCCACCAATATCCCCCAGATGGCCCTGCCTGCTGCGTCAGGTGCTTGGAGACACCTGGGTTCACTGCTGCAAATCCTTTGACAAGACCTGCAATTTCACTTTGCTCGTGTAAGAAAAATAAAAGTCCCTGGACCATAAAAGCCCCTGGAAAATAGCTTGGCTATTTTCATAAGGTTACCTGTAAATTTTGCTGGCTTAATTACTTGACTAATTATTATTGCTCATTCTACCATGTTAGCAGGGATTGGTTTAGTACTTCATAAATCCATATAGCTACAGTAACAAGTATAGAAGTAGGCAGTAAGAGCTTTTTTTCATGGTTGGTTTTCAAGGTAACTTCAAATTTAACACCTGAAGTAACTATGTACCTGATAGCAAATATTTTTACCCTTCCTACTTCCATAACACTTGAGAATAAAGGTAAACACGTTAGCAGTTTACCTAGAAAACAATGCCCCTGTGTGGAACAAAACCCAGTGCTTACTGTACTTACCCTATTGGATGTCCAAGAGAGACGGCGCCTCCATTAATATTTACTTTTTGTGGATCAATGCCCAGCATTTTAATATTGGCCAGCACCACAACACTGAAAGCTTCATTAATTTCCCACATTGCAATATCTTCTTTTTTCAGGCCTGTCTCACTTAGAATCTAGAAATTACAGAAAGTGATTACTACTATGAAAAAACTAGGACACTAACTATAGAAATAATCAGGTCTAGTCTGAGGTGGGTGACTCAGGCTGTCCATAGTCTGATTCAAATTCACATTTCGGAACCCCTTTGTCAGATGGGAAAATGCAAAACTGAGGGACTAAAGTACAAACTTGAATCTTCACAAAAGAAGGAATGGAGAGTAACCTATGCCAAGGATACACAAAGACCACTGCTAGAGTAAGTACATGTAAACTGACACAGTACTGCCTCACGCCATACACTTCCATTCCTTTTAGAATGAGTCTGTCCTTATATAACCATATTTATTTTTTCCTTCTATCCATGTGAACTGCAAAGGTGTAAACAAGCCCAATGTTGGTAAAAGCAGTATAAAATGATTCTCTTAAATTCGTTAACTCTGAAAATCTGCATTCTAGCCTTGATCCTCTGAAAAACATCTATTCCGTGTACTTTTGGCATAGTTATAATTTCAATCCTAATTACAGGAAGACCCACTGAGGAATGAACCAACAATGCAGTACTAGGGAAGTTTGTTGGGAGTTTTTTCCAAAAACCACTGAGTTTTATTCCTACCTTGGGAACAGCATATGCAGGTGCAACTGGGAAGTCAATAGGATCAACAGCAGCATCTGCAAAAGCTGTAATAAAAAAAAAGAAACACAAAAGGTGTTTAAAGATCTTTTGTTTTTAGCATACATGATTTTCTTTCATGCAAGCAGCAAACCCTGCCAAGATAGAAAAAGTCTGAATATAATGGCCCATGAAATGGAAGCACTGAAAATGTAGTGCCCATAGTAAGCCATACAATAATATTTTCAGATTTTTAGTATTATTACTATAGAAAATTCTGTTTATGATTAAAAGCCTGTTGGTGTAACCCTTGAAATTTCAAGGACTGTACTGAGAAGATGCAGTCATAATGTCACATAACCAGCCAACAGGACTCCCAGTCTGAGAGCACACTATGGGCATATTTTCCAGGGCTATACCAAAGATAAGAAAAATCATACCTACTATCCGTGCCAAGGGTTTGACCTTCAGTCTCTTGGCCGCCTCTGTAGTCATCAGCACCAAAGCAGCTGCTCCATCATTCAGAGTGCTGGCATTAGCAGCTGTAACTGTCCCTAGAAAAGGGAAAACATTGTTTAAACAGACATGAAAGTGTGATGTGAAGCAGCTCACGTACATCAGCCTGTTAGAGACTCTTTTCCCTTCGTTTGTTGAACATAAGGTCTCAACAATATGGTGACACCTGTTGCATTGAGTTAACCAAGTTGTTTTTTTAAATCAGTTTGATTAAACAAGCACAATCACAGGTATTTGTATCTTTATACAGATGCTGGTTTAGATCGTGCCTAATGGCAGCTGCATTGCTGGCACTAATATACAATTCTGGCTCAGGAGAGGCTGTGAATGAGGGGCATCTTTGAGTTAGCCAAAAAGGTTTATTGCTACAGACTCAGGGAAGCAACAGGCAACACTATAAAGGCACTCCGGCTCCCACTGAAACAAGAGCTCACACCTGGAGGAGACCAAGTCAAAAGCTACATTGAAACCAATCTGTTTTCAGTCTTTTTAAAGTAAATGTCCAAAACAGAGGTTTCACCAGTTTAAGGTTCTTGGACTATCTTTTAATCCAAGCCCGTCCATGCTGTTGTGTAGCATGCTTCTTCATGTCAGCAGACATTTAAAACTTAAAGGACTATTGTTGGGCACTCAAGCTCTTGTGAGCAGTACCCTTCACTGTAACAAAGTATCCCTCCACTTGGAGGAAAATTAAGCAGTTCATTTAACAATATTTACCGTTTTCTTTTTGAAAAACAGCTTTCAGCTTTGGAACTTTACTGAAATCAACACGTTTGTATTCTTCATCTTCTTTCACTTCTACATCTGGCTTCCCTGAAATTCAGTTTTGGTTTAGTATTTTGTGGAACAGTCCATTCTTAAAACACTCTAACACAGTACTTTGAATAAATACTGGCTTACTTAAACAACTTATTTCAGTAATAAAGTGTAAATGCACAGCAAATCCATTTATACTTCCTGGTGGCTGAACAAAAGGGACAAATAACTTAACTTTAATGTAAATTAAAACACAGGTGTCCTTAAGCCATATTAGCTAAATTCAATAGCTAGTCTTCCACTTACACACCAAAGGAAGAAGATATGGTATGTAACACTAAAGAAAAATTAAAATGCAAAAACCAGGGCCCAGGTCAATGACTGCTGTTCACCAGCAGGTCTGTGTAACACAAAATTCTTAGCTGATTTAAAATTAATATTCCCTAGATCTACACATTTAAACAACAGTTTGCACTGAATATAGACAGTGTTACAGCTTTCAGTGAGAAACACAATTCATCCTATCACACCTTTCCATAATACCTTTTTTTGAAATAGTGACAGGAACTATTTCATTTTTCAACACTCCTGAATCCCAGGCTGTTTTGCTCTTGGTGTAAGAGCCTATGGCGTAAGTGTCTTGCTCCTCTCGTGAAATGGTGAACTTTTTTGCAGTATTCTCAGCACAGTTGCCCTTGGAGAAAACCAGGCATGTTAGGTTGGATACTTCTGAGGATGCAGAGTACAAATATAATTAAAAAAATCTCAACCACCAGATTTCCAGAACTGAATGTGATTAATATTTGGTGTTCATTTCTAATTTATACAGTTATGATCAAACAGTAACTTTTGGTTTTGAAATATCATCTTCAGATTTAGCAAAAGTTTTCTGGATACAGATTACCAAAGTCATAAAGGAACTTCCCTTACAAGATTTCCCCCCCCTCCCCCAAGTTTAAAACTTGCTTTTTCATGCAGCTTTTGAAGTGCTTAGGGCTGACACCAACAGAGACTGAAGATCATTGTTCAGTCACAGAGCTGTATGTTCACTTCATCTTACTAATGTCTTCACTCCATTCTTAGCTTGCCTATTCCAAAAGTTACAAGAACAGACCAACACACAGGGCTTTACTTGGCCTTTGGGACCTGATATTCTAAAAACTGTAACAGCAACTATCCTTTTTGTCTAATAACTAGAATTATATAAGTAAAATGAAAGTATCAAATCATTTTATATATGGTCAATCATACCTGTATGTGTACAATCATAATTTATTATCAACACTGTCTAAATACTTGGTGACAAAATTTAAAAAAAAATCATTTACTTAAAGATTTGTCTTTAAACAGGCTTTGTTTCACCTCTCATTTCTTCAGGGAACTCAGTCAACACAAAACTCTTCGGTACTGTGTTCCTCCAGTTCTTAAAACAAGCAAGTTCACTTCTATGCAATTAAAGAATTTAAAGTCTTCACAGCACCAGCAACTTAGTCTATTGCCAAAACACAGACAAGGGTAAGTTCCTAAAGCCATCCTATGAACCTTTCTCTATGTTCTCAGACAAACTGTTAAGGCTTTCCAAACAACCTACAGCTGCTATAATGAAGACAAAAGGTACCAAAATATTGTCCCAATCTATTAAAACTTGTTGTATTATAACCAACTCCTAGAGAGTTTTTCCTTACATATAGGAACCAGCAAAGCCACCATTTACATCCCTATAAAACTCCTCACAATAAAAATCCATTTTAGCTGAAATGTGGTAATGAATTTCAATGACCAGCCTAAGCAGAGTGCACTATATTGCAAAGAGAATAAAATCCACACAGAGCAGTGAGGTCTGTATCAAACCTCTATCACAGCAGAATATTCTTTATAACATGTTTTCCTGTACCTCAGCAAGAACACTAACTGATCAATCAATAATGCCCTACAGTTGTGAGTTGCCATAGGTAAAGATCAGAAATAATTGTAAGCTGAAAGTAGTCATTCTTTTTTCAGACTGTTCTTCCCTGATGCTTGTTCTTGATTATCTTTGTATCAGTTATTTTCCAAAACCATTCCGAGTCTGCCCTTGCTTGTCCAATTTGTTACCATGCTGATGAGTAAGCACATCAGCTGACTCAAACCTTCCCACAGAAGATATGAGATATGTACATTGGGGGAGGAAAAAAACATGAGCCCGCTGAACCGTACAGAGCAGGTACCCTCGAGGATATCAAGTAACTTGACTGTTCCCTCCCACAGATGGAGCAACAGCAATCCATCAGTAGCAAAATTATTTTTTCTTTTAATCCCTGCTCTAGGCTATTCAGACTTTAGAGACAGCAAATATTGACACAGAATTTGATGTTCTGTTTTGGTCTTCCGTCTAGCCCCTTCATTACAGTTATTACAGGAAACTTGGAAGACCTTTTCCTCCTTATTTCTAGGCTTCCTAGATGAAGCAGTTTCATCAGGTCTATGGTTGTTACATCAGCACTGCGCAGGAATATTTACCATATGGATATGGTTATAAGCATCTGTCAGCCCATCTTTTACTATCAGATCTTCCAGCTTTACTCCTCCATAAGGTGTCGACCCTCTGCTCATCGTATACGGAACATTAGACATGCTCTCCATTCCACCAGCAACCATTACATCCTGCCCAAAGGAAACAAGTTAAAATTAATAGTAATGCAGTGTGTTCTCTATGACTTCTTGTAGGAGCAAGTACTAGCAAAAGCTTAAGCATGGGCATTTTATTTTTCTGAGGAGTCTTAGAGAAAGAGGAAAAGAAAACCTTTGCGCATTTAAAAAGCAAACAGCAGGAACAATTGAAGATAGTTAATCCACCCTGGCAGAAAAACTGGACTTCTGTCTTGTATGCAGCTTTAGAAAGCTGAAAGGCCCATCTCGATCCCTTGCATTTTTACATCAAAAGCTTTTGAGATCAAATTATAAATTTTAATACATTTTTCTTCTGTAAGTTTCTCATTTTTCTTCTTCATTCCCAGCTCCATATCCCTTTGGAAAAAGCAACAGTCAGAGTACTGGTATATGAATAGAGAGATTCGGAAGTACCTGCCATTTTACATAATATTGTTTCATCTTACTACATAAAGACAGATTACTTATAATATCATCTGAAAAGGCCACAGAATAAAACACACTAGTAACTAATGATTCTTTAATTTGAATAATTTAGGTGCATTGAAAAGTTAGTATACTTTTCAAGCTGAAACAAAGCAAACAGAAAACCTACAACAGCAAAGCTATAAGGGCCATTAGCATACCCATTGTACATCAGGCTACAGCCCCAAAATCCCTAGGATTTCAGGATGTGAGGAAAAGACACAGTTCTGTTTAATGGTATATTTTAAATAGAGATTGATGTAAGAAAACACGCACAGCAGTGTGAGTCCTTGAGAGTTCAGTAATGCTGTTAATATAAATTCAAAAACATTTTACACAAAACAGCAGTAAGAAGATGAAAGCTTTTTTTGGTTTCTTTAAATTCAGATTCAGAGAAATAATGGTTTGGCTCAGAACAGATTATGAACTAGATCCAGGAACAGTGACATGATGTAATGAAGAAAAGAAATAAGCCTGGAGACAAAACTGAAATGGCAGATAAATCAGAAAGGCAGTTCAGATGTGGAAACAGCAACAGCTTAGAGGAACAAGAGTTTCTGGCATTTCAATTCCATAAAGCACAAGACCTGGAGAGAGAGCCAATACAATTTTTTATATCATGGTGTACACTGACTCAAGCCACTGGGAACCATCACTGACTGTCACACCACAGATACCTCGCAGTCCACAGCCAGGAAAAACAAACAAATACCAAACCCCTCCATAATTTATAGCTCTAGGAGACCAACAACTGGCTGAGCCCCTGCTTTTGCTGAGACTGGCAGCACAGCATGTATGATTAACTCAGCAGAAAACTCCAGTTCTATTCAGAGCTCATGGCCTGTATCTGTCAAACCAACAAAATGCACAACCACTCTCATGAAGTCATTGGATATAAATTACTAAATCCAAACGTAGCTGTTTACAAAGACTTGCTGGACCTGGTTCAAAGTCTGGTGACAAGACTTCCAGCAACTTCAGTAGGCCCTGGACAAAGTGCTGTTGTCTGCAGGGCAAGGCCAAAGCAATTCAGCAGTTGTTTAACTCCAGCTACACTGTTATTTCCACAGAAGTGACACCAAAACTTAAATATTTTACCTTTGTTCTAAAGGCAAACACACAAAAAAGTATTTTTCACTTATGAGCCACTTACTTTGTAAGCCAAAAATATATATTGAACAGACAATAAATGCTTCAAGTATGGAATTAAAAACGAAATTGAAATGTCTTTCTTCACATTTACACTTCTCCCACATTCTTTGCGGCACAGCATTTAATGGCTTACTGAAGATTATGTATTCTTCTATCCTCCCATCAAGAAAGAGTATTTTTTTCTCATTGTATAGAAGATCTTAGAACACAGTTGACAGAGATGAGCAATTCCCCTCCATCAAGCTCTTCAAGGAAAAACCTTATTCAGCAAGAACAGATTTTACTTCTTCTAAAACAATAAAAAAAGACTGAGACATCTTTAGTGCATTTGGAAACAACACTGCTTGAATATGCATATTTAATTCATTTAAGTGTTAAAAGTGCCTGAAAGTCAAGTCACCAAAAACTAAGTCTATAAAAATTTCTTTCATTTTTCAAAACTGAAAGCTTGAAAATTCCCTTAATTACATTCTTGAGCCTGGGGTAGTAGGTGGGGTGGGGGTAGATCAGCAGAGAGAAGATGTAAATACCCTCCAAAAGAATCCACCACTTATTTGCTTAGCTTTAAAAACATATCTGACAATTTTCCAACTATAATATTTATTTTTTTCTGTTTTAAATCAAAACACACTTAAATGACTGTAAAATGAAGGTTGCATAAACAAAGCAAAACCTCTCTACTTAGCTGTAATTATCCCAAGCCAAAAGACAATCCCAAATGAAACAGCACAATCATGGATAGGATAGGATCTACAACATTAACTGTGTGCTTTTTCTATAGAACAGCACTAAAATTCACATACCTGACTCCCACACATGAGGCTCTGTGCTGCCATCATGATCGATTTCATTCCTGAAGCACAGACTTTATTGACAGTTGTAGTAGGAGTGGAGATTGGTAGACCTGAGTCAAAGAAGTTGTTTGTACAACTGTATTATTTAAAGGGTAGACTAATACTTCATTGGTGTTCAGCAACACTTCATATGGCACCAGTTTTTACCCAAGCCCAAGATGTCCAGCTTGCACTACTGAGCCTGCCAGAGCAATTTATCTGCCCTCACCTCTAATTACCATCCTTCTTGGAGACTCTTGCTGTTTCTCCCCTTCCAACAACACTTGTGGTAAGGGAGCAAGCAAGCAAAGAATGAGAGAAACAGAACGCCAAGGAAGTGATTCCAGACCTATTCCTCCTCCCAAAACCCCAATCCCTTCCTCTAAGCAGCATCCAAGGCTGAAAAAGCATAAACAAGTTTCAGAATTTAGCAACTGGCAGCAAGACAGAACCCAGAAGTACAGGGACTCTGAATACACACAATACTGAATAAGACCAGAAGAGCCAGAGGTCAGTGTCATTCACACGGTTGTTATTGAGTGATTATTGTTACTAAGTGCTCATCCCAACAGCTTTGGGATCTGCTGTGTGCAGGTTGGCTCAAGACCTCTGCATCACTGCCTAGGCTTGCTCTTTAGTCTTACAGCTCTGCTACCAGCACATCACCTCCATACCAGCATGAGGTGGAGAAAATAGCCAAGGGAAATTCTTTACTGTGAGGGTGGTGAGGCACTGGAACAGGTCACCTAGAGAAGTTGTAGATGCTCCATCCCTGGAAGTGTCCAAGGCCAGGCTGGACGGGGCTTGGAGCAACCTGGTCTAGTGGAAGGTGTCCCACAGTAGGGGGGGTCAAACTAGATAATCTTTAAAGTCTCTTCCAACACAAACCACCCTGTAATTCTAAGAAAGAGCCATATTCATGACTTTGTCTCGCATGGAAGCGGTTCCGTCTCCCTCAAAAACGTACAGGAACAGAGTCAAGAAATTATATAGTTCTTCCCTGACCCACAGACTTCCCTAGAGATGTGTTAAGGTATGGCATCCCATCCCCAGAGCAAAAAGGGGAAGAAAATAATTCCTTCATACTAATAATATTCATTCCGCAGTTACCATCAGAGTGAACCCTGAAAGTCACAGCTCCAGACCCTATGGAAAGATGAGTGTAATGACATATTCTTATCTGGCATTCAAAGAAACTCAATGACCCCTTATCCAGTTAGACTTAAAAGTAACAATATACCAAAGAAAAAAGCCTGTTTTGTAGAAGATTCAAAGAGCAACATCCATCACTAACATAAAGTACCATGGTCCCCAATATTGTCTTCTCCAGGTTCTGCAAATACTGTAGGCAGTAACATCCCACTTATATGAGTACAACGAACACCCTTCACCCACCATGAGGAAAAAAGCACACACAGACTGTCTTGACAAAAGGCTGGGAACAACTCTGCTTTACCTTATAGCTCAATAGACTCCGTCTACATAAAGACAGAAGACCCGTAACCCCAGTATCAAGAGAATGAATACCTGCACCCAAAACTGCTTGTCTTGCTGGAGCTTGTCCTTGTCCAGCCTGTAAGACATTGCCCATATATGCCTCTTTCACTTCTTCTGCAGGGATACCTACAAAACAAAATTGGTTTGATTCAGGATCCTATGCACAGAAGATGTAACTCCCCTTTACAAAGGTTCCAGCTCAAGTTTTCTATCAAAGAGTAATGAAACTTGCCATGTTCAATCCATGTGCCAACAGCACACAGGCCCCTTTTGGGTGCCTCCCAGATCTCCACCCTCATATTCATGTAACATGATGAACTGGTGACCCCTACAGAACACAGAATTCCCTTGTTACCCCACAGAACAAGCCACAGTTAGCTAACTAAAACAAACATTTCCAAGTCTCCCTAGTCACCTGAGAAGCTCGATTTTCATGGATGGTTACA
Source organism: Anabacerthia variegaticeps (assembly GCA_035583185.1). Taxonomy (NCBI): domain Eukaryota; kingdom Metazoa; phylum Chordata; class Aves; order Passeriformes; family Furnariidae; genus Anabacerthia; species Anabacerthia variegaticeps. The sequence continues at coordinate 42,622,496 of JAWWEW010000001.1, read as the reverse complement.
TGCATAAAACTTTCTATGTGCTACAATTACGTCTAAAGACAGTTTTGTTTGTTTGTTTAACAAGGGCAAGCCAAGGCTACATCAAGCTGCCACCAGTGAGAAGAGGCCTGCTGTCCTACTGCATCTCTTGCAACAGCCCTGGTGTTCAAGTTCTTGTAAGATGCTGTTTCAAGAAGCCAAATCTGTAGAAAATTAACCCTGCTCTCCTCTAAAAACATTTTTTGTTAGTTTCAATCCATCAGTAGGTTAGCTCAGTTGGTTTGACCCTGGTGCTAATAATGTCAAGGTTGGGAGTTCAATCCCTGTATGGGCCCCATTCACTTAGGAGTTGGACTTGATGATCCTTGTGGGTCCCTTCCAACTCAAAATGTTCTGTGATTCTGAGACAAGACTGTCTTTCAAGCATATGTGGCCGTGTGAAAAAATGGGCAGGCAAAGGAAAGGCTACTGGTTTCAGCAACAAGTAGCCTTTGCATCATCTTACATGCTTCATAAAACCCCACCCCAGAAAGACAATTAGTGGGTTCAATCAGATTTGGATTAGCACAGATATCCCTAGGTAATATTCTGCTCCCAGAAGCAGCACCTAATTCAGACTGAAACAAAGCCCAACAGTCAACTTAAACAGCATTTGTGGATAGACTTCAGAATGCCCAGGGCATTCTGTTTACTAAGCAAGTGAAAAGACATAGACTGATACTGTTCGCATACACTTAAGGTTTTCTTTGCCACAGAAAAAAAACATACACACATACCTGCTCTGTCAATTGCTCCTTTAATTGCAATGGAACCAAGTTTAGTGGCTGGCAATGATGAAAGAGATCCTTGGAAAGATCCAATCGGTGTCCTTACAGCACTTGCTATTACCACTTCCTAAGTGGAGAGTCATGGAGTAAAAGTCAGTCTTTCAGAATTGTGCACATATACCAGTATTTTTTGAATGTAACCACTTTTATTCTTTCATTAATGTCACAGCTTCTCTTGTATCCTGCAAGTGTTTCAGAGCACTAAAATAAGCTCTATTAATGCATGCAGCATGGGGAATAAACATAAGGAGATCAGTGTGCAGCTGCAGGACTACAATCTTGGGATCACAGAGACATGGTGGGATGGCTTATATGGCTGGAGTGCTGCCATGCAGGGATAAGGACTCTTTAGGAAGGACAGATCAAGAAGACAAGGTGGAGGTGAGGGCTTGGCCTTTATGTGACAGCTGGAGTGCATTGAGCTCAGCCTTGAGACAGATGATGTTTGCTAGAATCTCAAAGGTCCTGGAAGAAAGTGGGGGGAATCAAAGACAGCTGGTTCGTGTTAGAGGATTACCCCCTCTGAGCTCCACAGCAGGCCATTCCAACAAGCAGTATGTCAGGTAAAAATGCCAGGGTGGATATCAAAACTCATCCACAAAAATAAAGCATACAGAAGGAGGAAATAAAGACAGAGAATCTGGCAGACAGTGTCTGAGCTCACAGAGATGAGCTTATGAAAACCAAAACCCAAGCAGAATTGAATCTGGCAAGGGATGTCAAAGGCAACAAGAAAGACTTCCATAAGCACCTAGAAGCAAAAGGAAAACATGGGTCTGCTGATGAATAGGGCAGGGGACATGGTGACAAAGGACATGGAAAAGACTGAGGTACTGAACACCACCTTCACCTCAGTCTTCAGTATTAAGACCACCATTCAGGAATCCCAGGTCCCAGAGACTGGGGGAGAAGGGTGGAGTAAGGAAGACTTATCCTTGGTGGAAGAGGAATAACCCAGGAAATGTTTAAGCAAACTGAACATACATAAACCCATGGGCCTTGCTCAAATGCCCCCTTGAGTGCTGTGGGAGCTGGCAGCTGTCTTTTTAAGGGCACTCTCAATAATCTTGGAATGGTCATAGCAATTGTGAGAGATGCCCAAGAACTAAAGAAATGTCAAGCATCACTCCTATCCTCAAGAAGGATAAGAAAGAAAACTCAGGGAACTACAGGGCAGTCAGCCTCACCTTGATCCCTAGGAAGGTGATGAAAAAACTAATCCTGGAAGCCATTTACAGGAACATGAACAACAAAATAATCACTAGGATTCATCAGCATAGACTTACCCAAAGGGAAGGCATGCTCAAACTGCTCACCTTCTACAGTGAAATGACTACTTTGGTGGATGAGGGGAGAGCAGTAGACATTGTCTACCAAGGCTACAGTGAAGTTTTCACTACTGTTTGCCATAAGATCCTCATATAGAATAAAGTATGGGCTGGATAAACAGAAGTGAGGTTGACAGAAAATGGCTGAATGGCCAGGCTGGGGGGTGACAAGAGTGGTACAGTCTGGTTGGAGACCAGGAACCAGTGATGCACCCCAGGTATCTGGGGTCCTGCCCCACATAAGAGCTTCAGTACTGAGCTCAATGACGGTGAAGTCTGCCCTCAGCACGTTTGCTGGTGACACCAAAACAGGAGTGGATGATACACTAGAGGGTCATGTTGCCATCCCGAGGGACCTCAACAGGTTGGAGAAATGGGCCAACAGGAACCACTTGAAGTTCATCAAAGGAAAGTGCAGTCTTGCAACTGGGGAGGGACAACACCAGGTACCAACACATGCTGGGAACCAGCAAGCGGGAAAGCAGTTTGGAAGGAAAGGATCTGGGGATCCTGGTAGACACCATGTTGAATACAAGCCAAAAATGGGCCCTTTCAGCATGAAAACCTGATGCTATCCTGGGCTGAATTAGGCAGAGCGCTGTCAGCAGGTCACAGGAGGGGATCCTTCCCCTCTACTCAGCCCTGGAAAGCCCACACCTGGAGTGCTGTGCCAGTGTGGGGCTCCGTGGGACAAGGGAGACACACACTGGAGAATGTTCAACAAAGGGCCACAAACATAATGAAGGGACTGGAGCACCTGACGTAGAAGGAAAGACAGAGAGCTGTGACTGCTCAGCCTGGACAAGAGAAGGCTCAGAGACATCTCATCCATGTACATTAATACCAGAAGGAAGGGTGCAAAGAGGACAGAACCAAGCTCTTTACAGTGGCGCTCAGTGACTGGAGCAGGAGCAATGGGCACAAACTGATGACAAAGGCGGTTCCCACAGAATATCAGGAAGCACTTCTTCACTGCGAGTGTGACTGAACACTGGCACAGGTTACCCAGAGTGGCTGTGGAGTCTCCATCCGAAGATGTATTCAAAAGCCCAGGTCCCAGCACAACGTGTAAGCAGTAGTTGAAGACATGGTATGACATTCAGCTCTATACTACTAGTTCCTCAAAACAGATGTATTTTGCCTCTTAGCTTTAGTGTTACATCCACTTCTACCTGATAACTCTGCGAGAGTAGCATGAGGATCTGGCACCAGAAAGAGGCACATTTCAGACTTCTGGCTGCCCCAGACAGCTATCAAGAAGCACCAACTGTGCTGTTTTCAGTGGAAGTTAAGCACAAAGCTTTGCAGGGTCTCACCAAATGCTGGTTTTTTTATTTAGACAGGCAAAGAAAGAAAACACTAGAAAAAATAAACAACAACAAAGACAAATGACACTCATTTAAAACTAAGAAGGGTTGTCATTACTGTAGCCCCTTCTTCATCATACTTGACTTTGATGATAGCAACATTATTTGTCCTCATCTTTTAGGTTGTAACAGCAAGCTGCAGAATAACATACAAATAATTTTAAATTCATTAAAGTTTAAAATTAATTAATTAATTAAAGGGATTACTTGACATCACTTGTCTTTTCCTATTACGGGTAGATAGGTGCAATAAGCTTAAATCAGCTGACAAACTTCTAATTTAGTCCCACTTTATCAAACAATTACCAAATCAAAATAAGAATGGAAATCTGACATTTATTCCAGATTTTGCAGTAAAGTGTGACTTGGGCACAAGTGACATTACCTTCAATGCAGATTTTCTTTGTGATAGCTTTTTAAAACACTTCAGTGATTAAGAAACAAATTTAAAAGGGCAATTTACTACTGTCAGATAGTGCTTTATACTTACATTTAAAGTACGCTGGGATGCATAGCCACGGCTTGTATACTTCAAAGCCTGAAAACAAGAAAGTCCTTAGAATTTCATATCAAGAAAGCAATGCCATGATGTTTCAGTAACGTACCATTTTCATAGAAGTCACTACTTCAAAAAATACTGAAAAAATAGTAACATGCCTTTTACAAGAAGTGTAGTCTAGTACAGTCTCAACATAATATCTGTAATAAAATGCTTTCTGAAAAATAAACATACTCCTTCAAAAAACAATTCTTTTTGTGCAATTCTGATATGTACACATATGACACGTCTAAACCAGGAATGACTGGAGCTATCTCAAAAGAGTTTACTAGTCCTTCTGTCTGCTTCCCTGAAGTTTGTTCATTCCTATGATTGACTTCAGTGCTTTTTCAACAGTGGCAGTTTGCATCTACAGCTTCATTTCACTGGTGTTTCATGAACAGAAATGAGGATAATGAATTCAGAAGGTCACACCAAAATACAATAATAAAAAAACCCCAAGCAGGCTAATTCACCAGCTACTAGGTTCATCTAATTAAGTAGTGTAAAAATATAAAATTACATCTGTAGGTATTGTTTCATACATTAACAGAATGTTATTTCCATTAGTGGTTGAAGCCTATTTCTTATTATACAACTTTTCAGTACACTGGAAATTATTGGTCATTACTAAATTACAGCTAAATAAATCCTAATAAAAACCAACTCCTCAAGGACACCACAAGAACACCATCATTTTTATAAATTAAAGAATGCCTTCTGGTATTGTATCTTCAGTATCAAAATTTAGTCTGTTTCCATTTTTTGCCTTCATTTGACAACCTTCAACTTACAAAACACCGATTTTTTTACCTATTTTTTTTTACCTATTGTTTTGCTTGGGTTTTTTTGTTCATTGTTTGTTTTCCCCAGCTCAGGCTGTAAAAGCCAGCGGAAAGTTTTAAATTAAACTTGTACCTGAAAAACAAGTACATCCCTGCAGGGCTTGAACAGCAGTGCTTTCAAGGGTTAGTGTCAAAAAACCAAACTCAAACCGAACAAAAACCCAGCCACGCAAAACATGCTCTCGCTACACGAGACTTGAAATTTACCTTCGCAGTAAACTGGGAGAACAAAACAATTGTCTATCAAGTGCAACTGGCATCTGCCAGGAGCGTTCGTGCTCTGTGTGGATTACTGACTTTAAAAAGGCAAAAATTTCAATTCTAGAGGTGGTAAAAGGCAGCTTTCCATGGGGCAGTAGATGCGATGCACCGCGGGTGCTTTACCTGCCCTTTTCTTCCCAGCACTGCTCCCTCCCCCAGCGCTCCAGGTGGGCACAGCCAGCACCTCCATCCAGCACACACAGCTGAGGCTCTGCGGGCGGGAGCAGGGGGCACCCCGCTTCCCCGACGAGAAACAATACACACAGATGTAATTCTCTATCTTTACACCGCTCGGTTATACGAACGCTACCCGTGCCCCTGCCGGAGCCCTCCTCTGACAGCTGCTGCGCGTCCCTGCGGCCGCCGCGGGGGACAGGCACAGGGGATTGGGGGGCACCCGGGTGCGCAGGGGGCTGCGGGGCTGGTGCCGGGCCCGGGAGGGGCCGGGAGAGCCCGGGGGGGGCTGTGGGCCCAGGAGGGGATGGAGGGCCGGGGCAGGGCCCGGCGGGGGCTGCGGGGCTGGGGCCGGGCCGTGCCGCCGCCGCGGCGGTGCCCGCGGAGAGAGCGGCGCCCCGGATGGCGGATAAAGGTCCCGCCGGGCTCAGCGCGGGGCTGCGGGGCGGGGAGAGCCGCCCTTCACGCACCTGCGGCCTCCCCTTCACCGTTCTGCCCTCGCCCTCCGCCCACCACCCGGCCCCGGCCCCGGCCCCGGCCCGCTCCCTCCCTCCCGCCGCGCCGCAGGGGTGTGAGGGGAGGAGGCGCAGCCCGCCCCGCCGCACAGGCGGCGTGACCTTGGCCTAGCCGTTCTGTCCGCGCCCGGCGGCGGGGCCGGGGCGGCGCGGGGAAGGAGGGCGAGGCGAGGGCAGGGTCAGGCCCGCGCGGTGCCGCCTCACCCGCAGCAGCCCCGCGGCCCGCCGCCCGCACAGCACCGCCGCCATCTTCCGCCCGCGCCGCCGTCACCTTCACCGCCGCCCCCGCCGCCGCCTATAGACGGCGGCGCCGCGCCCACGCCCGCCTCCCATTGGCCCGGCGCCGGGGGCGGTGCCAGGCGCGGAGCTGCCATTGGCTGAGCGGGAGGGCGGGGCGGTGTCGCGGGGCAGGGCGCCCCGAGCGGGCAGGGCGCCCCGAGGCTCCTCCTGTGGGAGCCCCGCCCGGGCGGGACCCCCGGCCGGCCTGAGGGGCCGCTCCTGCCCCGAAAGGGCCGCCACACGGCCCGAGGGGCCGCACGGGGGGCGCTGTAGGCGCCGTGCCCGCGGGTGCCCCAGGAAGGGCTGGGGGCGGCGCTCGGGGCCGCGGCGGGGTGGGCACGGCGGTGTTGGGCCGCCGGGGACCGCGGGGGCGTTTTCCGGCCTGATCGGCTCCGTACCGGACTGCCTCTCTCCACCTTGTCCCTCCAGCGTGCACAGGAAAAAGTCTGGCTCTTCCCTGGTTTTGAGCTTTATAGGTGAAGAGAACAGGCTCAAAAGACAAGGTGATGTTCTCTGAACTGTGCTGTTGCACACTGCCTAGAATAAGCAGTTCTCTGTTTCTGATCAGTCTTGCTTACCTTCTCCTCAACCGCTTTTTTAATTCCTGAAGTAGTTAGCATGCTGCTACAGTAACCCAGGAGCTGAAAGATGCATGGAGTTATGTCTACAAGTCAGGTAAAGCAGCGTTTACTTGCACCTTTCCTTCCCCTTGTATCACAAACTGGAACTAATGCCAAGTACCATGCCTGAACATCTAGAAAGCAAGAGGGTTTCGACAACGTGTTAATATCCATTTGTTACCTTGACTAATCTCTTTTTATTATTTTCTCTTCACATTGTAAAACTAGCATTTGTCAAAACTGTTTTGGTTCATTTTCAGTTCTACATCTTGTTCATTTCCCTTTGAGAGATGATTTTACTTTCTGTCTGCTCTTAAAATACTTCTTGCTTTATATATATATATGTAAAGATTTTCCAGACATGCAGCAAGATGCTAATTGGGACTGGCACTGATGAGAGAAGCATTTGTACTCTTTTGCTTCCTTGACTGTTGGTAGCTGATGTTCTAGGAGTTTGACCAATTTAGTCTAGACCTTTGATTTGGAGTCAAAGTTTTCAAGTACAAACCAGAGATAACATAAGAACTGACAAATACTGACTCAGGGAGAACTGAAGGTTTTACCCCAAAACATATGTACCATAAACAGGGGAAAAATTCCAGCTTGGTTGGATGAGGATATTTTTCAGAAATGAGTAACAATAAAACCATGTAGAACAAAAGCAGAGAAATATCTTATTTAACTTTGCTTTTACTCCTGCAGTATAAAGCTCTTTTTCAGGGATATAGCTTGCTAATGCACCAGGACTAGCATCTGTCTCATCTCAGCCAGAAAGGCATTTGGACATACCAATTAATAGGCCCTGTATTGGACCTAACAGAGAAGGAAAAAGAGGACAGTAAAGATAATCTTACCTCCCTTCAGGCACTGGCAACCTGGAGCTCTGCAGCATCAGTCACACGTCCAGTCATGGCATAGTCCATGGTGCAGATCCTGTCTGTGAAGAGGTTCCCCAATGTTTTTGTCTTCAGGGCTCTTCCCAGTAGAAAAAAATTCTGGTTACTATTCCTACTGTCACACAAGAACAGGCTGCTTTGTGTTGAGATAAAGACAACATACACATGGTCTAATTGCCAATGCTGGGAGGAACATCTTACAGGTTCCTTTTAGCTGGCCAAGTATTTTCTGTGGCCAGGGAATAAGTGCAGCACAGGACAGGCCAGGAGGCCAAGCAGCACCTTTACTATAGCACAGGTGCTGTAATGTAACCTCTGACTTCTCAGGTAACTGGTATGCGGGTCATTAGCTCCTGCCCGTTCTGGTTAGGACATGGCTGAAATACAACTATCATAGTAACATGCCTTTTATAGGTCAAACGAAAAAATCCGTCACAGCCAACATCCCATTATGTACCCGTGAGTACCCTGGAACCCACTATGGTTCAGTCCCTCTGCCAAGGCCAAGCAGAAGAGCCAGGGTGCTTTCTTTGAACTGTCCCAGCATCCACCTTCACTGTTTAGTGTTTATGCTTGGCTTTATCAACTTTAACCCATGCATTTGTCTAACCCTTTTAACACCTACTGATAGCTGGGATCTACAGCCCCTGGAAACATGTCCTCTACTAGCATTTTAAATCAATTTTCTGTTGATTTTACCAAGTAGCCCCAGTGCTTTTGTTAAAGGATTGTGTGAAAACAGTTCTTAGTCTCTGCCTTTCTGCTTTTGCAAAGCTCACTCACACCCATGCTTAAATTCTCCTCTACCAGATGAACTTCCTTAGTTCCACGACAATTTGGCTTCCTTCGTAGCATTTTGTGTGGAACCTGGTCAAAAGCTGTAGGCCACCTGGCAGCCCTCTGGCACCAAAGCTGCCAGTAGTGCTAGGTCACACACCTGGGCCAGCAGTTCCATTTCATACCTCCATTCCTTCAGAAGCAATGGCTGAATTCCATCTGGGACAGTGAGGTTTATTGTCAACTAGGAAACTTGTTTGGAGCAATAAATCCTGCGTATTAATGTCAGCTTGTGATAAATTCCAACTGCCTGCTCCAAGAAGTGCAGGAAATGTGCTAACTTCCTCAATGTCTTCAGCAGTAGAAATCAATGACTGCAATAACTGGCAAGTCCTGAGCTGTATGTACATATTAGACCATGGCCCTAAAACCAGAAAGAAAACCATACTGCATTCCCTTCTTTAATTCTTCCAGCATCTTTTCTCACCAAGAACAACTGAAATTAGTGTGTTACAAAGTTCCTAATTCAGTCACACACTATTAAAAACAGCCACACTGCTACGCTTCCTTATCTCAGCAGATGGTATTTGCTTAGACCACACCCCAGCTCAGCAGAGGGAAGCAGCAGCTGCCAGTTCTGAGTCCAACTGTTCCTTCTTACAGGTGTTTCAGTTTGCACGCAGGAATTGAAGCACAGTATCCAGCTGGATTTACACACTGGATCTACATCACTAAAATACATGAGGATGAAATGCAGGCACCAAGGCTACCTAGAGATGTTGAGGTGTTGAGAGAGGATCAAGAGCACAAGTCTTATGAGGAGTGTCTGAGGGAGCTGGGGTTGTTTAGTCTGGAGAAAAGAAGGTTCAGGGGGGACCTTATTGCTTTTTACATCTTCCTGAAAGGTGGTTGTAGCCAGGTGGGGGTCAGTCCCTGCACACAAGTAATTAATAAATAGCCTCAAGTTGTGCCAGGAAAGGTTTAGACTGGATATTAGGAAAGAGTTCTTCATGGAAAGGGTTGTCAAGCACTGGAACAAGGTGCCCAGTGAAGTGATTGAGTTACCATCCCTGGGTATATTTGAAAGACATGAAGATGCACTTACAGACATGGTTTAGCGGTGGGCTTGGCATTGCTGGATTAACAGTTGCACTTAAGGATCTCAGAGGTCTTTTCCAACCTAAACTATTCTATGATTCTATGTTGACAGGTAAAGCAAAGCAAGAAATTAAGCCATGATCTTACTTTATCAGAAGAACCAACCAGGTTTTAGAGCCTTTTGAATTTAGGTCAATGATTCTACCTAACCTGTGATCAATTTACTAATGATCACAGTGATAAGGAACTGCTGTGATAACTGGCTTCTAGAGAACAACTCCTCCTGGAAAATTGCCCTAACAGAGAGAAAAATATTTGGAAGTAATGACAACCTGCTATCAAAATTCTGCCTGCAAGAATTGGGAGCTGGCAAATTGCCATGCGCACGACTGAACAGTCACTCAAAAAGAGCTATTTATTCCATACAAATAGTTCTAACTGTGGCATGTACCAGAAAGCACAAAACACTGATGTTAGCTGGTGCACTTAAAGAACAGGGTTGAAACGTAAAGAGATTCACATTAAAAGACAAGGACAATCAAAGAAAAGCTATTACAGTAAAAGCACTCCTTCAGGCAAGTGACTGTTCCCACATCACTGTTTACTGCAGGATCAGGTACCTGAAGGTCCCAACTGTCGGTGACACCACCAGCAATTTTCAGTGGCACACAGTGTAAATAATTTCAGAGACAAATCAACCAAAACATTCAGCAATCCAAGTACATCCCAGTAAATTGCACAGAGACATAACCCTTTTTAAAAATGCCATAAACAGAAAGTCAGGCACCCCCAGCCACTTTTAGTATGGCAGGCTTTGATATACCGAAAGATTGCAGCTCATCTTTAAATAGAATTTGGAACACTAAATAGCTCTACATATAACCTTAAATACTTGAGACATCTTAAGAAAATAATTGGAAGTATTTTTTTTTAAAGTATTCTGTAACAGACTTCGGGACTTGGAATCAGGCAAATTTCATACAGTGGCATTTTTCAGGAGCAGCACCTCCATTCCGCTTTAAAATTTTGCAGGGTGAGACACCAAAATACCTTGCTAGATGAGTAGTCTTTTATATTACATTTTTATTTTGCAAGAAAATAAATTATACAACTTAAAAAATAAAATTCAAAAATTAAGCAGTACATCAAAATAGTTCAGCTGGACTGCCATACAGAAACTACCACCATTCAAAATTGTACAGCATTATTATCTTGGTAGTGGCACACATTCAAAATTGTAAATACCATACGTAGATAGTTATTACAACTCAGGAACTCAAGTTCGCTCAACACTCCAGACTACATATAGTGTATATGACAGGAAAGCTTTCATGTATTGTTTATTTCACAAATATGACCTCAAAGAATTACAAAGATAGCATCCCAGTCATTTAGATGAAAATAGAAAACAGTTTGAGTTTAAGATAGCAAATCTTTCTGTAAAACTATCAAATCTTTTTGCCAATTGTTTTTTTTAAATTTGCACTTTACAGGACAATGGCATCCCAATGCAAATAAATGCAAGATGTGAACATTCAGAACATTTATATTAACTTTAAAAAGGTGAAAACGAGAAAGTCACATTGTCATTTGGAAATGTAATTGCATTACAGTCATAACAAATGAAAGATAAATGAAGAAAAATAGAAGCTAGGGACACCAACTGTGGAAAGAGGAAAAATGGAAGACTTCAGAATTGAAACTGAGATTCTCATCCAGTTGTTGGGACAGAGAAAGATTTAACAGTATTTCTTAATTAAACCCATTAAGAGTAATTTTTTCCCTCCCCCCTCTTCTACACCAGATATCATTCCTTAGCAATTCACCGTGGCAGTGTGTGTGGCAACATGTTTTTCAGATGCAGCACCTCCTTAAGCTAGGTCTTTGGACATATATATTCATAGCTAAAAATTGCAGCCTTAAAAGTGCGTTGTTGCCATATTGCAAGTGAAGAATAGTTTTGAATTCTACCCTCCCCAAAAGAACAGTTTACCCCAGGTATCTCCCTGTGCCCCAAGTGATACTAGTTTTAAGTGCATATTGGTGAAAGTGACCTGATGAAGGACGCTAAACGTGATTCTGCATCTTTAACAGATTTGCTGGTGAGTCTTAGATTTAATAAAAAACCTGACATCCATTTCCGGAACATATTTAAAGAAAAATGACCATGTCATAGGCACATTACCAATTCTACTTCTGCATCCCAGGTTTTGAGAAATATATAGGTAACAATTAGGTTGTATTAAATTTATTAGTCGAGGGAACAAGTAGCTCCTTAGCTTTTAGCAACCTGTTGCTTCCTGCACACACACCAGCTTTCCAAGCAGTTGCATCTGAGATGCAGTCTCTCAAACTTCTCTCTCAAATCTAAACCAATGGCTTCAAAATCAGCATTGTCCCCTTTGCAGCTCTTTCTTTGTGACAATTTCACACCTGTTCTTCTCTGGTTAAAGGGTTGGTATTTCTCATATTGAAGAGTGTGCTCAGACTGTCATGTTTTCCCCAGTTATCCCAAGTATGCATTTATTACTTTTAACTTACAAAGACTGAAAGTCTTGCAGCACAGTTTTTTATTAGATTTTGGTTTTCTAATGTTCAAATAGTTTCATTGGTTAACTACACAGAGCACCACTTGCTTTTGATTCTGAATTGCAACACCACAGGGGCAACATAAAAGATGCAAAATTTTTAAACAGCATCTACTTTTGAGTATCAATAAAAGCATGTAACACAAGCTGTAAAATTTCAATCAATTGTAATTGGCCAGGCCTTGATTTCTCTCCATCTCTTGGTCATGAAACCTTCACTACCAAAAATTTCTTATTCAAACAGACGTCCAAGTACACACTGTTCTCAGGCAGTCACACTGGCATTTATATTAGTAATAGAGCACGCAGCCTGTTTAATGGTGCAAACAGCCATTCTTGGAGAGTTTGCTTTTAAACCACTCTTACTGCATACTTTACTGCAACCATGTGAAAGTAGAACTCCTCTTACTTACTGGAAGGCTTTCTTTTTTGACTAAAGTTAATTGTGTCCTCTTCCCCCTTTCATCATCAAAGAAGATGAGGCCTTTAGATGTTGTAGTTCAACTGGTTAATTAAAATCAAAATTCGCACACTTGTGATTTATAGAAGAAATATTCATACAGAACTGAGTAAAGCACAACTTACCTTTTGTCCTAAGACAGGCACTCTGCTCCTGTGACTCATGGTATCAGTCCAGTACATACTGGGACATTTCAGAACAGCAGAGAGGCAGGCAGTGCCAAACGACTACTTCAGATGATTGAGAATAGAAGAGGTAACATTAAAAAGTTTAAATTCCTGATGTGTATTTGGCACTCTCTCCGCATACACTAAACAAGTTATTTTTCCTTAGCTTTTTACCATTTTCATTAGAATTATATTTCCTACCCTACCAGTTACAAAATAAAAAGCAGAGGGTTTGTTTTTCATATAAAGATGTTGACTAGTCCAATTGGATTAACCTTGCATGTATATAAAAGTTACCACTGAGGAAACAGTACAGGGATCTTCAAGTGTTATTCTCGTTCTGGGGGAGTTGTGCATCAATTACTCTTTAATGCATCCAGATACATGTAGTCATACCTAAGTATTTGAAATACAAATATTAAATGTACAAGGAAATACCCTAAGTATTTCTGTTCAGTATAGCAGACCCTCCTATGAAAACTGCTTTTAAAGTGAAGCATCATTCAAGAAACCTTTACCGTCTCAAAAAGGATTGTAGCAAATCATCCATCCAAATAAGGTAACAAATAACATATATCCACTTGTTTACAGGAAACAAAAATAATGATCTCTTGCTTAGCTAAAAATATCACCCATGACTTGGAATTACTTTTGTGTCACTTAATGTGTCAATTATTAAAATCCAGTTACTAGATTGAAGCACTGCTCTAGCCAATAGGTTTTAACTGTAACAAATACATACCAGTTGTGATGCATGTGTTTGTCTCTCAAATGTTATTACATAAAAAGGATCAAAGGTGGACAGTACATTACTCTGTTGATCCAAAACACAAAAGTGAAAGTGCTACTTCTAGTCCTAATTGCATTTAAAAAAAATCCCAGAAAACCAAAACCAAACAAAACAAAAAAACAAACCCAAAACAAAACTAATAGCAGTTCCTCAGTGCATGAATATTTGAATATTTTTTCCTTGTGCAAGTACTGGTCATCTAAAAACCCAAACCTGTATTCTTCCTGGTGGGTGTAAATCAAATCTACTTTAAAAAGTTCACAATGGGCTCTTCATGAATGCAAATTTCCCACAAAACAGCATGCTGTTAAAAGTGTGCAACATGAAGGGAATGCCATCATGCTAGCTGAATGAGATTGGCAAAATATAGTCCTCTGTTAAGGTAAGGCAGGGATTTTAATACGTAACGAAAGTCAAAACAAGTCCTTCTGCAGCACAAACTGTTGCAGCTGTCTGTCCAAGCACCCTTCCATTTATGTTCTCAGCATCCTGCAGAGTCCTCCAATTATGCCATATATATGAAGGTGTTGATATCTGACTCATCTCTTCTGATATATTTGTGCTCTATAAGCCATTCAATTTGCTCTTTTATCATTTTCTTTTGTGGCAAGAACATGTTTTTCAGTATTTCTACGAGTTCAGTCTGAAGCTGGGCATTAGTAATTTTCTTCCGCATTTTCATTATTTGGATGATAGCCTCCTAGCGGGGGACAAGAAGAAAAGGAAAAATTTTAAATGCCTGAGAGAAGTGACAAAATGAACACAGCATTAACAGGGGGCTCCTGGTAAGGCAAGACAGCAAGGAAATCTATATTTTTCCTTAAAAATCGGATAGATGCTGCATTCTTAGCCTAAGTAAATATCAAACTGCTTTTACAAGTAAGTTGATAAAGGAAAAGAATTAAGTACTGACCAGATGCAAGAGATGTAAGACAATTCCATTCAAAGGAGCAGTCCTAAACCTAAGAGTATATCCTATACCTAAGAGTGTGAATTACTCACTAAGGCCAAATACTCATTCACTCTCTGAGGAGAGGTTACCATGTCCTAGGTGACTTGTGACATACCTTGTGAACACCTCATACAATGCAAGCTTAATGTTAAATTAGAACTCCTTAGGAGTTCTCATTTCATAAATACAGCTAGGCATTAATCCTTCTGCTTCAACTATGGTCACATCATGTGTTACGTCAGGCGGTACAATTCACAATGTGCATGGCCTGGAATCCACTCTAACTAATAGAATTGACCTGAAACTTGAAGGTAAAATGAGATTTTTGAGATGCCATTGTAGGTAATGATCTCTGATGACAGAAAAAAATCAGGTTTTAGAACTGTCAGCTCAAAAGGTTTGACATGAGTAGCTGCCTGAAGGACAATCAACCACAAAGCAGGAAGCTGCAGTTAGTAGAGCTAAGATGCACTTTTAAACTTTCCCTCTGAGGAGAAGGCCTCTTGAAGAGTCATACTGCTGTTACTGCAGCGTGATCCCATCTCTGAGATTTTCCTCTTCATACAGACCAAAGAGATTTCAAGATCGACAATACTGTGTGTTCAAGGTGGTGGCTAGTCTAAGTCAACTTTACCAATCTGCTGCTGTGACCCACCACAACACTGTTATGGCTTCACCACTTGATTAGTATCTGCTTTGTTCTCTTTAAAGATGATGACCTGGTACTTCAGAACAGGAGGCCAATAACTACAAGTGCAAAATCAGGTATTCACAAAGGATCGTAGTAAAACAGCAAAAGTAATTTCCAGTGGGATTCAAAAGCATTCATTTCATACATCAACATCCAACTACAGACAGCACATAATGATAATACAACAAAAAAAATAGGGTAATTTTATATTCCTGTGGTGGTTTACTTGCCTGGGTTCGTAATATTCTTAGCTGGACTATTCCTTCATTTTCCTCTTCCCGCATCCTCTCTGTAGTAAGTTGCAATCGACCGATCAAATTTATCTTGCCCCTTTTCTGAACTTTAGCGTTTTTTCTGAAAAAGTTGTATTGCATGAAAGTAAGCAAAAAAAATAAACCACTTTCAGTTATGGAATTCCTGTTAAACTTAAATTACAGCTGCAAGGAGTACCCTCACATATCAGATATTTACAGGCTATTGGCATTGCAGCAGCGAGATAGCTGGCTGACAAATCAAAACTCAATGCCAACATGTCTGCACAATAAAACCTAAATACTGCTAGTAAGCATTACAAATTAATACATCACCTCAAACTGCTATTGTCCGAAGTTGAGAAGTTACCAGTACTTTCTAAAGAATAAAATTTCAGAGAAATGTATTTCAATTTAATTATATAAAATAAGGGTTGTTTGGAGGGATTTTTTACAACAAAGTTCAGTAAATTGGACTGGCTAATAGTCCATCAAAAAGCTGGCTGTCTAGCAGAAAAGCAGGACAAAACCCAGCTATTTTAACAAAGAAAGCTGGTGGCATTCTTCAGTGGTTACCCACAATTTTTCTGTCTCTTCTGTCATGTCCTCTCATCATTTCCCAAAGCTCAGGATCCTGAGGACAGGAATAAACATTATGGCCCTGGGCAGGAAACTAAGCCCTGGGGAAGCAGTTTCATCACCTATCTCTCTCTCCACAGATACAGATGTCCAGCTGCTACTGACTATGAGGCACAAAATCTGAGGTTACTAGCAAGGAGCCTGTTTCCATCATAGTCACTGATAACAGAGGCAGGCAGAAACCCAAGTAAAACATGCTGAGCATAGTTTTTACAATTTAGATACTCTGTATTTATATTATCTTGCTCTCTTGAAGTATTTCAAAGCACCAGTAGAAGAGCACTGCAATTCTGACAGAAATAAAAACACTCCTCTCTGGTGAGAGCCACACCAAAAATTCCAACTTTTGACAGCATACCACATCACTAAGCAGTTTCACTTCCTTTTTAACTTATCGCTCTGCGTTTGGAATTCTCTGTGTGTGTGTAATAATCAATACAGGACTAGTGCTCTGATCACAGGCTGCTCTTCCACGAAATTTCATGGGCTCATTGGTAACAGGAACACAGCAAAGCTTCCAGTTTTGCCCCTCATTCCTAGGTATTTAAGAAATTTAATTTCACAGAAATTACATGTTGTCTGAAAGGGTTGCTGCAAGTCATCCAACCACCTACTTGAGGCATGACTATTGCCAAAACTAAGTGCAGATAGGGCAGTAAAGCATGTGTGTAGCTTAATTTTGAAAAATTTCAAGAACAAAGGTTAGCTTAAAGTGAATTCCTTTAGTTACAAAACAGTACATTGTTATTTTACTTTTCAAACATCATCTTACATTAAACTGAACTCCTGGTTCACCGAGAAGAGGGTTCCTTCTGTAAAGTCTTTGGGTGAATTGACTTGAGGTTCATATAATAAAACCTGACGTTTCAGCTTTGGAAATGCTACAAGAGACTACAGAGAAAAGGGGAGGGGGGAAAAGAATGAAAATAAAACACCAGACTTTCTAAATGGAAACAATTATTTTCTAAGAACATAATTCACTGCTGTGCAGACTGTAATGAGGGAACCACGTAGCCTTGGAGCTGCTAGAGGGAAACATGAAGATACCAGTAAAACCAGAGAGGGCACACAGCTTACCAAATCTCCTTCCGAAATGTGTTAGCATAAGCAAAATACCACACGAAGTAGCAAAACACACAAACTCATGGCTACAGAAGCGGTGTTAAGTCTGATTTATGTGATTTCTCTCTTTATTTGTGAGCTAAATTATAGCTGATAAAGCAAACACTGAGGTTATCTTTAAGCAAGATGTATTTATAAGGTGCCACTAATTTCCTAGAATTAGACCAGTCCCACTCCACAAACCACAGTCATAACTCTGTGCTTTAGGCAGCATATGGTCAAAAAAATCTTGCAGTTCCCAAAAGGCTGTTAGGTAATACTGGGTAGAGAGGACACGTTAATGTAAAGGCTGTGTGTGCTCAGCAGTAGTGCAAGGAGCCAGCATTACAACTGATTAATTAGAAAGAAAGGCGTTCATGTCTCAGTTTCAAAGTGTTATCTCACAGTGCGTTCAAGATACTAATCCAGTATTTCAGAGTACAAAAATCAAGAAGCAATCTGTTTCAAGAGAAAGGGATATACCCATAAAGTCCTCCTAAGTTCTGCATCAGGGAGTTCAGTTGCCAGTTTAAGATTTTCAAAGCTGATCTTCTCTCTGGGTCTTTGGTTCCACGCAAACAGCACAGCTAGCTGAAATGTTGTTACCTCCAAGTCATACTGGCCAACCTCATTCTTAAATGTTATCTGTGAAGAGGATGAAAATTTTACTTGTAAGCCTTTCTGGATCACAAGCTTTGTTACTATTATAAATACACAGAGAGTACAGTCATTGAGACTGATACAGTGAAAACTATACACTTACAATTCCATTGGACATGAGGTGGTGCCAATGGAGTTTTCTACCACTGTGATTCTTTTTATAAAATTCTTCAACTTCTGGAATGAGATCTTCTAACTCCGTGGGCAGTGAGACAAACACTTTTTCAGAACTTCGGGACCAGGCGCCAGCATTTAAAATTTTAATATTCACAGAGTCAGCTGTAAGATGACATTGGATTATATGAATCTCCAGGTATGACTGATAGATAAAACAAAATGGTTGTGTTTTTTGGGTTTTTTTTTCCTACTCTGAATAAAATTATGGAAGACTGAATTTTCAGAAAGTCACAGGGTGTCCACCTACTTACACATTAAGGTACTCTATTTATGTACCGCTGGCTTTCTGCCAACAACACTGATTGAAATCTAGTTTTCCGGCTTGCTTCTGCAGACCTCCTTAAGCTCTGATGCACCCTTATAGCTGATGCTTGTAAGCACTGCTCAAAGGTTTTCAGCAGTGGCAGGTCCGATACTAGATGTTCCTTAGCCTCTCTCTTCAGTGCAACTTAATCTCAGAAATGTGATTTAAGCTCTTCATAGCATGATCCAGCTCTCCTGCTGGCAGATAAAGGAGGAGCACAGCATGGTGCACTCATGAAGAGTGATGAGGGCATAAAAGAAGGGGTTAGTTCAGGCATTCACCTGGTTGTTGCTGATTCAAGCCCCTGCTTGCAATTTATCTACAAGAGTAGGGAGTCTGTATCTACAAGATTGCTCACATGAAACTCCACAACAACTCACAGAATGATACAGCTCCAGGTGTATCAACTGCAAGAGAAAGCAGGGTCTACAGACACTTCCAGTCTAGGAGTAACAATGCCATGAAGACTATATTCAACCTGCAGTTGATACAATTTTTAACTCAAGATTTAACTCAACTATTTTTCACTAAGAGTAATGAAAATAGCAAATAATTTGAGAATAATACCTGGTAAAGCAAGTTTATTATTTTTGTGCATTTCTTTGAAGGCCTGGTTCAAGTCTTCAGACACTTTGATATCCTGGAACATTCTGGCCAGCTTGTTTACATAGTCTGCTGGCATTCCCACTTCCTAGATAAACAAACAGAACACTAAGCTATGACATAGACAACTACCAACAAAAGGCTTTATTTTTAAAATAGTAAGTTTGAAAAAATTAAGAGCATAAAAGTACACAGGTATCATCACTTTACAGGAGTAGTTAATCTGCAATACAATATAAAGTGGTTTTTTGCAGAGATCACAGTTCCCCTTAAGAGTTCTTTTAAAGAAATCCAAGTGCTGAAGAACATATGCAGGCATTAAGATCAATGAATTCTGAGATTTGAAGGAATGTTTAAGCCATGTAAATAATATTCTAATGTCCGTAAAATTTCAAAATTAGAATGCATCTCAAATTATTTACATACCTAAACAAGTACATTGCATTTTGCTCATTTGCATATGCAATCTATGAAGCCTTCAGATAATCGTATGTGGAATATTTTTAAATCTATCACTACCACTATTAACCCTCAGAAAAGAGCTAAACTGTTTTACTTTCACGAAATTTTGCACTAAAAGGGAAGTATAAGATGCCCTAGTGGCCTGTAATTTAAGATAAACCTCATTTATGCAAGAAGGGTGTTTAAGTTCAAGAGTTGGAATATTAATTAACCATAAACATGAGGCACAACCAAAGAAAGATATCACACTACTTACTCTGAGCCATTCCACCATATTCTCCTCAATTTCACTATCAGCTGATATATCCAATATCAGACGTCTTGTTAAGTGAGCTTTGTGATATCGCATGAAAACATCTTTATTCTGTACATATTTAAGTACCAAAAGCTGTCAAAAATTAGAGTTTAATACATTTATTTGCATTGTCAACCAGACAACTCTTTGAATGCTGATCTAATGGCACTGTAGACTGTGAAGCAGAAAAAGGCTACTTGACATTGCCTTAAGAGTTACTGTGTTAATACTATCACTGGCATCAGCTATTAATCTTTCATAATATCACACCTCCAGTTTCTTCATTTGTCAAACATAAAGAAATTCTCTTACATCAAAAAAGACATAAACACTGGTATGTAAAAATCTCCTCTATTATTTTTTAGACAAACATTAGTTATTGTAATACATTACAGTCTCTCATAGACATTTACCATACCAGTTTTGTGAACTGACACAGGAGACATGAAACACTGAATGATTTACAAGATTTAAACACACATACACACTCACACACAGTTTATTAACATAATAAACTCTTTCCCCTACTATTACACCTTGCATAACTGTTTTTGAAGATCAAGGCCTTGACCCACATAAGGAAATAAAACAAAGAAATTCATTCTTCAGAACAATTGAGAAATAGAAGGCAAAAACATACCACTTCCTTAAGCTTTGCTTCAATTTCTTCAGAGGTTAGTTTTTTGCTTAGTGGTGTTTTTCTTAGCAACATGTCACAGTAATTAGCAAGAAGCTCAGGGCATTTGGATTCAGGCTGTGTTTTCAATCCGACACTAGATAAAAGAAGAGCAACACATCTTCAAACCATACAGAATCCTGCTGTTCTGGAGAAGTCACGCTTAACAAGACAGACCACCCTTTCCTGATCCCCTTGGCAAGGATCTTGGTAGTTAATTCACATACTTGCTAAATTAATGGAAAATGAGAGATAACACCCTTTTCTTCCTGAAAGAACAAATACTATGAAACACTTGCAGTGAGCTTCTACAGCTTGATTGTTTTGACTGCATGTACTTGTAGAACTGTAACAATGAAGAATAAACTTGAAACTACAGTTTGAAACAAATAAACATCGCATGGCAAGAAGTGTTCCAGTGAAGAATTAACAAATGCTGCAGTGAAATGTTTCACTCATCTTGTCAGTGTGCTGTAAAGAAGTCTCAAGAACAGCCTCCTGCACCACACTCCACAGACTGCAAAACTCAACACATCTACCACACAGTAACAGGACAAAATTATTTCATGATCGGTATAAAGGGTTGACTAACAGCTTGGAGATTAAAAGCAGACAAAACTTAAAACCAGAAATCCCTAGAATAGACAGACTGTGGTTCTTCAAAATTAATGCAAGCACAAGGTTGTATTCTGAATCTGTGTCCAGACTGGTGAATAAAACCAAATGCCAAGGACCAATGCTTTTCCTTAAGAGTCAGACAGCACCAACTTGACTGCTACTCTCAAGGGCCCTAAATAAGCTCAATCCAATGTTCTTGATCATTCTCTCTCCCTCTCATTAATTAGTATAGACAGAGCTAACACTTTCAGACAACTTGTCCTTTATTTTAATTCATGAAGCAGCTTGCAGGCTAGTGTCTTCTGCCCTCCTAAAGACCATTTCAAGTACAAGCAGATCACTAGTCTTTTGGTTATTACAAGACAGAAGCCTTATTTATGTGTCCCAAGGTACTTCTGAACAGGAGTCTTCAAGATCCTGACAACAGTGAAAAGTAGTAATTGGAAAGGGAAGATGGCATTCCAGCTACATAAACTTTGTTCCCATAGTAGATCAGGCTACTAACTACATATAAGCAATCCCAACAACCTAATATGTACAAATTCAAGTGCCACTCAATTGGCACATCACATGGGAAATGTTAACAATCTATTAACTGACTGCTACCTTCTCTTGGCTGAGACAGCAGAGCAGCCACTGCAAGCATGCTCCTTCTTCTTGAGTTACGCAGGTCTGCCTAATCTACTGGAAGGTGTTTAAACTAACCTGGTTAATCCTGCACTGAAACAAAAATGTAACAGCCAGACAGGTGACACTCACAGTTGGCACAAGAGGAGGAGTTTGTGGATGGTTACACCTTATCAGCCACAGCTGACCCCATAAAGATTACTGCCGCATTTTTCCTCAGGACCTTTGCTGAAGTTGTGGCAGAGTTATACAGCCCAAGTTTTTGGAATTAATAACCCTGGAAGGTATTAAGTTCAGCTAACAAACTGACCCATAAGTATAAAATAATAGATCCCCAATTATTATAAATAAATTTGAGTTTAAACAGGCTGCTATTCACTGATCCACTTCCATGTGAAGAGGGTCTTAGCAGAGGTCAATAAGCAATCCTAAAGTCCATAATGCAAATAACAAAAAGCCCTTTCAAACACAGTGTTACTTTTTGAAGAGATACTTTAAAATCCTTGATTCACATAGTTTATATGGCTTACCCCTTTTGCTTCAATGGCAATTCAAGTTTAAATATTGTGGCATCATTCACAACTGCTTTGTATGCCTGAAAAATAATCACAGATTATTGGTGCTTCACTCAATTTCTTTCTGATATGAATCACAAAGGTTTTATCTCTCTTTAGACTACTGTAACATGAAATTAATTTGATTTTTTTATTAGCCCAAAGCTTGCAGATTTGATTTTCTACTTGAGAATTCAAGTCCTGTGACTCAATTTCCCACTAACTGATATTTTACATTCTCTTTTCCATGAACATACTACTTTCCTTTAAAACACAGTTTAGGAAGGGATTACATGGAGTAGGTTGCATGTCTGAAGTCATGAGACAAATATGTAGTAAATTCTAAACACAAATTATTGTTGAATCAGACATTAAGGTTCTCAACATAAATATCATCTTCTAATGTGCTCTACAACATTACGAAGCTGAACACACACCAATTTATGCAGGACTACAACAGAAATTAAAAGCTAATCAGTTGGTATTAAGTTTCATCAATATTTTAGTCTGCATATTTACTAGAGTAAGAGCAGCATCTAGATTTAACAGTGAATGGGTCCCCAGATTTCACAGACATCATAATATGAATTGCAACAATTCTGATACTGAAAACAAAAAGTCAGCAGAAATGCATACCTTATCTCTTGCAGTAAGAAATCTTGGATCATCTTGAAAAGCTTCTTTAACCAACTTACTAAACCGATTAAATAGTGTGAGCAGTTGTTCTACGTACTTCTCAGAATCCTAGAGGCAAAAATCAAATAAAAAAACAAGGCTCCACAGAATTCAGTGTGAGCTTACATATAATTCCCTAATCTGTAAAAATGTTGTATCCTCAAAAGCCTGCATCCTATGAATGTGCATTTTATCATTAGTCTCAGTACTGAAGAACTCCACAGAACGTAAGCCTACACACAAACTTTCAGGATAGTATTTGAAAGTTATATATACAAGAAAAAAATATATATAGGAATATATATAACTTTCAAATATCCTACAATAACTTTTAAAATAAAAAAAGATACATCCTAATTGCTGCAGACATTCAGGCCTCCTAGACCCTGATGATGAAAAGCTGAAAAAGAATAGTGGGGAAAAAACCCTTGTAATTTCCACACTGAACAATCAGTCACAGATTGAAAGCAAATTTCAAATTTCATCAGAAAGTTAGAATTCTAGAAAAATTGTTCAGACCTCTTTAATTTAGAAGCTAACACCATCCTGTCATAAAAGTGTCCCATGCACTTAATTTATAACCTTTTCTTTGCTGCAAATTCAATTCACATTTTAAAGATACAACTGAAAATCTTAAGACCATAAATGTATCCTAAAGATATTTAAAACTTTCAGTGGATCAGAATTTGATGTTTAAACATAAAATCCCCAAGAACTATTTCCATTCAAAAGTTTGTCCCATGAATATAGTTAACTTCTGCAAAGTTGTTTTTTCATTGTTTTATTAAAAAACAATACACTTACAGTAGTAATAGTTTCAGCAGCTGCTACCATGTCTGCAAGTCCAGCACTAACAATATGTTCTTCCAAATCCTTCAGCATAGGCTCTATGCCATTCGGAACTTTATCCATCAGTGAAAACATTAAATGCAACTCTGAAAGATACAAATACTAATGAAGCCAGCAGTCAAAGACCAAATAAAACCCAAATATACTGTATTTCTGCTAGGGATATCTCAGTGGAACACTAAACATGTGAAGCACCGATAATACAATTCATCCCTTAAAAAGAAAGATGTTTTGAGTACTCTTCTAATTCTTGTTCCACAAGGAGATTCATTGGAAGGCAAAGCAAGATATTTATTGATATGTGATACTTGCTTATGCATATAGTATCACAAGCTTGAATAAACCTCCCTAAAATCAGTGGCAACTTGAATTAACTCCAGGTTCTGCCTGCCTTAAATCCCTGGCAAAAATGGGTCTTTCTCAGTTGGAAGCCTGCAGGAGTTTATGCAGGAAATTGTATAGATTGAAGACATTTTTCGATTTCAAATTAAAGACAAACAGAGCTGTCTCTGTGTATCTTTCAATACCACATACAATGTGTTTTTTTTAATTAAAAGCATGCAAAATTCTGAAGTAAGCAAAACTAAGGCAAACAGTGAACTCTTTTTCCAGAAGAGTTTTTTTAGTTTTTCTGGAAGTTGCCAGTTCAAAAACTTCAAAAAGCAGTGTGATTTATTTGTCTACTTTTTGTGAAGATATTTCAACACGGCTTAAAAAAAAAAAGGTACTGAAACATCAATAATCATCTTAACAAAGCTGTACACCAGGAACACTGGGATTAAGGTCACCAGATTGTTGTAGAGAGACCACAGAGATCTGAACTCAACACAGCAAAGGACTGCTTAATGAAGTAGAACAAATCAATCATGGACTCTGATCCTTCTTTTGATAGAAAAAGAATTGTAGATTCTCTTAGTTTCCCAATGCTGTGTCTGCTGCAAAAGGGGAAAAGTCTCCTCGGCAATGCTTCTGTCAGCAACAAACATCAACATCCTGTCACCACTGAGGATGAAATATGTTACCAACTTCTGCATCCCAAGAGCTGCTACAGAAGCAAATAGAAAAGCAAGGCACATAAAAGGAAAAAAAAATCTTTTTAGAACATAACAATGCAAATTAAAGAATGGAAACTTCAAACAACCTTCAATAAGAACTTGCAATGGTACTAGAGACAACTCACAATGGGCTGAATGACAAGACTTCAGGAACCAGAAAACAAAAAATTGAGTCAGAGGCATTCACAGTGCAATTTAGATATACTGTAAGTGATGGCAGCACTGTTTACATAAAGTCCAAAAGCTCACCCAACTTTTAGTGGATCTTTTAAGCTGTACTTTTAAAAAGGCTAAGAGCAAGAAAGAGATGGCAGAAAAAAAGAGAAATAAAAATATATATTAAAGTGTTCTACATCTGTTCCTGTAAACTAGTGACGGCATGAATAATTCAAGAAAAAAATTCTCCTAAGAACTGGTGGCAAAGGAAGACTCCAGGTGCCTCCCTAAAACTGCAGGAACCCAAAAAAACACCACATTCTTCAAAGACAAATTTCAAAGTAACACAATCAAAAGGAGTATTTAACTGGAATTTCTCTCAGAATTCAACAGTAAAAAAATCCATACTGTAGTTGTTGGGGCACATTTAGTCTGTTTTAATTTTTTATTCATAAAAGCCAAGTGTACTTTTTATTTCTCTTGTACTTCAAGAATAAAACTTAGGCCTCCCATCCCCACTGCTATAAGCAAACAAAAATACACTAAATCAATTCTGCAGTCTTTGCAAGCTATGACATATTTGATAGCTTTTAGTTGCAAAACACTATTCCTTCCTTTGCACAGCATGTAACTATTAAGTACTTAATATAACAAGACTATTTTACAGTAGTGCCCAGCTCATAGCCAAAAAAAAACATCAAAAAAGTCCCTTTTTTGTCAGTGCTGTTTAATAAAGAAATCATCACTAAATTCTTTGGGGCAAATAATATCAGAAAGTTGCACGCATAAGCAAAGTACAGCAGAGGGCACTACCAGATGTATACATTACTATGTATAGCTCCAGTCTTTAATTACATTTTAGTCATCTGCACCTGCGTCCTTCATTAAAGCATTTCACACAGTTCTTACATGCTAAGTAGAAGTGCTTTGCAACCGAGCACTATCATAGAGCAGACACAGCCACAGGAGAGGACTGTGGGAATATTTCAACAGGTTTCTTTAAAAGATGCTTTGGCTGCTATAGATGAACCTTTCTGAATTTACATAAGCCTCCTGTACTCTCCCAAAGGCTGTAACATATACCCATAAGAAGTGTTGTGGCTTTCCACATTTAGCTCTGGACTACTGCCAGAAATCATGCTGCTAGATGAACAGATCCGTATGACATAGTTTTGAGGTCAAATATTTTCTGAAATGTTAGCTTTGTATTTTCAACAATATTTTAAGTCATAAAACAGTTTTCACATTTCCATAGAAATGAAAACTTCATAAAACATTAGGAAATATTCCCTGGCTGCAGAATACCAAAACTTGAAAGGAAAATCAACCTGTGATTCCAGCTGTCATTTTTTTCAACTTCCCTACCTGAATTATGACCTTTTAATGACATACCTAGTTTGTTTTAGCATACAGGACCAACACAAGACTTCTGAATCACACTAGCCTCTCAATTTCTGGCAGCAGAATTATAAAAACCCAAAAGCTTATGAAAACTTTAAAAAGGCACACAGAGCTAACTTTCAATACTCACACTGACATATTGGCTATAAAAACACATGAACAGCTTGCAGACATTTTGTTCATTTGACCTAGTGGTCTGGCACCAATAATCAGAGTAAGAAAAATTTCTCCCTGTCTTTCAGAAAAAGAACTTTGTAAAGAGATGCTTCACTTTTTTCCCAGGTGTAAATGGGTAGCAGGGTTGAAAAGAAGGGGAAGTGTTTGTATCTGAAGTATTCAAATAGAAGGTAAAGACATGTAGCATTTACAAGAGTTGGTCAACATGATGAAATTAAGTGTAGGAAAAAAATAAAGAAAATGGAACACAAAATATTCTCTGTAAGATGAGAGCTATTCACTCATTCAAATTAAGTTAATGTACATACAGATTTCAGAAAAGACAGAAAAAAATATGAACCAATGATGATAGTTTTTTGTGGGACAAAATTGTTCATGTGCAGTAATATTTTTCTATGAAACACTACCACCATCTATTAAAAACTGTAATTTGATACATCTACACACAAATCTATTTTTATGCAGTTAATGCTGGGCTCATCCTGCACTGTTCTTGAAGCTTCACTTACTTTCTGTTTCATTTCGTTTGATCATGCCTTGGCATTCAGCTAAAATAGTCTCTTTAAAAGATGTCACCAGGGCATTGACGCAGCACTCCATTAGCTGAAATATATTAAACACAGAATTAGCTCATGTAGCCATCTGAACACCAAAGTCTGATGTGTCTCAAGTTTGCCATGACACAAAATATAGCCTGTTCTCAACAACCAGCTCTATAAAGAAATTACTTCGTTCACCGATTCATAAAAAGTATGTGCAGTTTGAATAGAATCTATAAAGGAACCATATTTCTTCAAAATGTTTAGGTTAGTAAGTGTGGTAAAACTCTCCCCCAAACCATTAATGAGCTTAGTATTTTTGTCGACTTTTTTTCTCTCAAGGGAGCCACCACTTTTGGAACACTAACTACCCTACTTCATTTCCAAGTATACATCCAAGAGCTAAGAATAGTTCTCATTCCAGCATACCCTATTTGGACCAGGCTGGATGGCTTGAACAAGGCACTAGATCTAGAACAGAAACTGCTTCTACATGTCAGAACCATCTCTCTTTTGTCAGCCTCTTTATACAGGTTACAATTTATAGCTGTGCAAAATGAATGATTCACAGCTTAACAAAAGGTGTAAAGCACATTTTGATTCACTGCATTAAAAAAAAAAAATCAGACTTAAAAGGTATTTATTTAAAGTAACCTGTTTCCTGAACTAATCTCAATGCAGACAATTATGAACTATTTATTGCAGTTAAATCTTCCTCCAGAATCTGAACTGTGTAAAATATTGCTCAAGAGGGAAGAAGGCGAAGCAAAAAAAGAAAAAACATCTTTTATATTAAATGGCCATATTTCAGCCTAAGAGGAAATCTATTACAGTTTGAATGAAATTTCTATTGCTCCTATTGTTTACAATGAACAATAACTCTTTCAGGTATTCTAAATAAGCACTGAGAAACCCCTTGCCAATCAGATTGGCCAGCTTATTTTCAAACACAGGGAAAAAAAACCACTATACCTGACTCAAAATAAAAGAACAAAAAACAACCTGAAGAAAAACCTGCACTTCAGTTTGGACTTTTGAGCTACATGTACTATTAAAACCCCTACAGAAATTGTAGGTTGAAAAGTAATACATACTTTTGCAAAAAACATAATGTATGATTAAAAACCATAAAACAGTTTCAATTTACTGCTACCAGATACTACTGTAACAAAAATAAAAACTGCAATGTAATAATACTACATAAATATGAAATACATAGTTTTTCTAGACACTATACTCACTGCTTCTACAGAGTTACATTCACGTCTTGTTTCTAAATATCGTAGTGCTCTTTTCTCTTCTTCTTTTAGTTTAGCATCTGCCTGTGCAAAAGTAGAACAGCAATCATTTTAAGCACTAACACTTTCAGAACAAAGTTATAACAGAATTTTTACTTACATATTTCATATAATTCTGTACACCGTTTTGTTGTAAATAAGAAGGAGCTTGTGTTCTATAAAATCTCTCTGTTGAATCCAAATATGCCTTTTCAAAGTTATCCCGATATATCTGAAGTTTATCTTCAGGATTAGAACAAAGATTAACTGCAAAAAGAAAGTCCAAACTTACTCTCAAGTCTTGGAAATTTACGTGGCTAGTAATAAGCAAATTTTAGTGAGAGAGTGAGTCTTGTATCAAAAGGTTGCACTGAATAATTTGAAATACCTGATAAATGCACTCTGATCACAAAAAGTAACCAAATTTGTCCAGTCCTTGCTTCAAAAAACATTTAGATTAACTACAGGGAACTGGAAAAAACAGCATACTTAGCTCCAGTACTTCAGACATTCAAATATGGTAACCATAAATATACATACAAATGGAAAATTATTAGGATGGAAAAAAGAAAAGCTCAGCATAATTTCTAATAAAGTGGAAAGTTCTCCACCTGACTGAACAAAAAGTTTCACTTAGACACTCTTGTTAGAATGACAATGTCATAATTTTAGACTCTTTTTTTTCCTATTTTACAAGAATGGAGATAGTGAGCTTACTGTAGTGCTTTGCACTATTTGGAAAAGCTCCCACTTTCAACTGTTACAGAGAAATAAACAGTCATTAAATAGAATATGCTTTAAAAAAATTTAGAATTGGTCACCTATAGAGCCATCCAAGAGAGTATTAGCCACAAGTTTGATTCAAGATGCTGCAAAGCAGCAGACAATGGTGAAATGTCATAGAACTTTAAGATACAGAAATCTGTTCTGCAATGATAAAAAGTGCAGCCTGCTTAGCATTTCTTCTTCAAACTGTCTGAAGAATCAGAAACAGCACATAAAGGAGTACAGATAAAGTTGTATCTGCAACGCTAAAAGGTCAAAAAGTTTTCTTTTTGAAAACTTGGGTTTTGCAGTAACTGATACACAGGTGAATCACTTAGAAGCTAAAGATTATATACAGAATTTAATTGGTATCATGTATCAACAAGAACAACAAAAAAATCAGTAGAAAATGCTGAGATAATAATTTCAACTCTACCACAATTGCCAACTTTATACAAAGAAAATCAATTTACTAAAATGAGGAGGCAACAGATTGTCCTGTGCAAACCATACCGTATGATTCTCGAACTCCAATAACGAGCTGAGAGTCAAAAGCTTCTCCTAGTCTTTCCGCATGAACTAGCTTCATTGCACTGTCTTGAAGTCGGTTTTTTATATTTGAAAATATAGATTCATTCCATGTATCTAGCATGAGCTGTGTATCAGGAGGAAGGAAAAAAAAAATCCCATCAGAAAGGTACATGCAGACCTAAGTTTGTCCAAAAGAAATGCAAAGGTCAGAAACAGAAATCAAGCAATTTATAATGTAATGTTCATGTCACACAGCAGTTCAGCTGTTAGAACTTCATCTTGCTCTGAACTTGTTATAGAAATAATACTGAGCTTACATTCTAAGCTTACTTTATGTAAATGGACAGCTAGGAGAAATCAGTCTTTAATACATGTATTATTCCATAATTCTGTATTGTTTCTACAGTTCTTGGTAAACAGTCAAGTAACTTTTCCAGCAATGCAAAGTGTCAGGAGTTGCAATATCAGGGGGTACTTTTGAGCCAAACATCCAAATATAGTTGACCCTTTGGTAGGTGCACTCTTAGACAAAACGCAACTAACACCTCAGGTATGTAAAGAAAAAGACTGATGGTTTTGGATTGCGTTTATCTAACAAGAAAGTTCAGTATGCAAGTAATGCATATGTAATTTATAAAATAACTCCAAATCTCATCGAAGCACTGCAAAGTTTGAAAACCAGTTATGCAGGGTCCTATCAAAATCCTCATCACTCAGTGGGTCCCTTTATATTCCACTGAATGATCTATTTATTTTTGGCGATTGCTACTGATGCTCTGCAAATGCATTGTGTAACACCTGACCACCACACTTGTGCCCACCTAAGCCCTATTAGCTGTTCAGTAGTAAATACTTGAAGCATGCTATGTGTTTGATAAAAATTCTAATCTGCTTTAAACTTCAAGTCACTGGAGTTATATTTTTCTTCAGCAGTGAATATGAAATAATGAGATAGGTTGGAGACTCTGGATTTTAATGTCCCAATGATGAGCTGGTCCTCATTGGACTGCATATGAGACGTGACACCTCCATCAGCTTCAGTCCTGACCAAAATTTGAATTGTTAGAAACCAGTTCTTTCTCCCCAGTTCTCTTCACTACTTTGTCCACTTGACCTTGTTTTTCCTTTAATTTCTTATTTCTCCTGCCTTCTGCATAAAGCAGAGTTAAGAGTTCAAATTTTCCAGATCTTGGTGAGCCTAATAAGATCACGTACTTTCTCCAACAAACAATGTAAACTAAAAAGGTAACTTGAGGTGGCCATTCCTCTCTTTGCTGCTGTTCTCTCTTTTCTTCCAGAGGTAGAGGGGACAAGATGTCAAAATAGAAGGGCACAGAGAAAAGCCTTGCTCAAAGTAAGGCATTCAAGCTATTTTGCTCTTCTTATCCTGGAGATGGGGGAATAGTTAAATGATCTTCAGTACCATATTAAAGACTGCTAAAGAAATTTCATTTCCCTACAGATACTTTCTGCAATGAAAAGGAAAAATGAATGATGTTAAAGTAAAGTGCTTAACACTTAACAACTCGTATCCTTTGTTTTCCTTATAATAAACAACTAAAGCAATTGCCAGGACCACTATTCATGGGACTCAGAACACTGAGCACTCCATACTCAAACTCTTAGACTTTCTTACATGTTTGCTATGAAACAGTAAAAAGATCATATTTACAAGATTCCACATGTTCAATATTTTCATTGATATGACTGATAGTTTGGAGAAAAAAAGGGAAATTGAGGTATCAATAGCCATATTTAACTAAAGATCGTAGTATATAGTCACTTATAAAATGCAGAGATATGTCCCAGTTAAGATTATGGCCTAGGAATATAAACCAGGAGCAAAAAAATACTCACTTATGTATACAGGTACACTTGCTAATCACAAATATAGAAAAGGTAGGTGAATGTACAACTACTCGCCATTCCAGGATACAAGTCATAATTTATAAAAACCCAACCGAACCCAAACCCAACCCAAAAAACCCCACCAAAACCCAAACAAACCCAAAGCCCAAAAAAGAAGTGCTTTAACCACACGAACAAAACTAACAGACAAAGCAACACTGGAAACAAAGTGAAACTTTTGCGGAGAAGAAGAAAAAAAGTTGCAGGGTTGTTCTGACCCTCCCACAGAAGCAAAGTGATACATCATGTTACATGAGTGGTGTGGTTTCATTTTCAGCTACAGAATCCCTCCAGTACCGTTATTGTAGGCAAACAGTGTGCAACACAGCCCTTCATACCGATCACTTACCTTTCGAACAATACTGTCTTCTACATTAGACTTCTTGTTGCTGCCCTGCTTGCCCATTAAAGTAATCTCTAACTGACAAAATGGCTTGGGCAAAATATCACACTGTGTGAAGAACTTGCGCCACTCCACTATATATGCTTTCAGTAAAGCTGTATCATCTTGATGACTCAGCACTCTCTGGAGGGAGGGGAGAGAAGAGGAGGCAATTTATAAACAAATTTATGCACAAAATATGGGCTGACTTTGCTTATACTGAAAATAACTCCTCATATAAAATTCAAATATATAGATATACCAGAATAAGAAAGTCTCCATATTTAAGTGCCATTTAATTTAAGGAAGTAATTATTAACCCATGGCATAAGGGTCAGTTCCAAAGGGTAAAGAAATATAGCAACAAAGTAGTAGTCAGCAAGCTTGAATTTTCCAAATTAACTTTTTTTTTCCTCCTTTTAAGCCATCTGCAATTCAAAAATATCAAAACCTTTGGCATGTACTGGTATAACCATATTAAAAAAACCACCATAAACCTGTAAGGACTATGTGATATTCTACACAGTGAAAAGTTTTGATTCAATGGCATCTACTAACCTTTCATTAGACCCAGACAACTAGTTAACATGTATTTTAATAAAGCCTGTAAACCACAGCTACACTGTACAATGGCTATCAAAATGCTTAAAAACCTGCCTCTCAGATAACAGCCAACACGAACCATATCAAAGGCCTCACTTCAGCATAGCATTTATGCATGTAAGCAAGTAAGCTGTGGAACTTAAAAATCAGCATTTGTATGCTTGGTTATACAAGTGCCTCTATAAGAAACTATTTTCCTTAAGTAAAGCCTTAGTGGTGTAAATCACTTCACTAACGAAAGATTTTAGAGACTTTCGTTTTTTCCTTTACAAACCTTTCTCATGTGATTTTTTTTTTTATTTTTTTTTTTTTTTAATTTCACAACAATCCCCTCTTTTAAATCCCTTACTACAGGCAACATCTTTTGCTGTATGTTTTACAAACACAAGAATTTCCTTTGAATCTATTGACAAACTCAATCATCTGGAGGGAAGCCCATAAAGCTGGACAGCTTAAGCTTGCTGAGTCGATAGCACAGATATTTGTGGTACGCTGTACATATGGCTCATTTTAAAGACATCCATGAACATGTCAGCACAGCACTGAAGCTATATAAATTATTTTTTTTTCTCAGTAATTTCTTATGGAAAATTCTTCCTTAAGAAGTTTTCAAGTGGTAGAAGATTCCATAAGCAGTGTTGGATAAAGAAAGATAATGCTGTGTTTTGGTTTTTTAAAATATAACACAAAAATCACTGACCACCCCAGCTTCGAGCACTGTGAGAAAACAATAAGCCAAGGCAAATGCTCAAGGCTAAGTCTTCTTTTTGTCAATAGAAGTTTGCAGGGTAATTACGATCTCCAGAACAACACGAAATTTCAAACAAAAAAAAAATGCATTTAGATCCAATGAAAGTCAGAACTATATGGTTATTTTTCTAACAATATGAATAGAAGTTATGATATGTTAAGAACTTACTGCTTGTGCCTGTTTAATAAAATCAAGGATGTCTTCCTTCAGAGCCTGATGGATTTTTGCTGGACCTTTATCATCCCACAAGCAAACTGCATGTACATCCCTAGAAAACAATTTATCCACCTTTTAGTACCAGCTACTCAAATTTTAATGCTGTAATGTTTACGAGGCTTAAACAGTCATAATTTCAGTATATCTAAGAAATTAATACACTTTATCATGGTCAAACAACACACAGTTAGGTCCCAGTGACACAAGCAAGAAAAGAAGTTTGGGGAAGAGACCAAGGCTGTAAGTCCTGGAAGCAAGTAACTGCAACTCATCTAGGAGAAGGCTACAGTCAAGAAGCAGATATCAAAAACAATTCTGTTTTCAATACTGTTCAGTAATTCTTATTGAAGGAAAATTTTTAAACCTTTTCTTTGACAAAGATAGAAATCACTTGCCAGTAGCAGCATTACTACTCAACCCATGCTATTCTAAAATACTCTCATTAAATGCAGCCTTCACTGACAGTTTCCTTGTGCTACAAAGGAAACAGACCTTTCTCATGAGAAATTTGAACTCTGAGGGATCAGGTAATTTAAAAGATGATTTAATTAGTTTAGTAAGTTCACTTAATATTTCATGGCAGTGGGAGCATTTTAAAGTGGAACCTTACTGCAGAAAAGTTACCAAACAGCATCGCAAAGCAAAATTCCATTACTGAGTTTTAATCAAAATTGAAGTAAAATTTTTCCTACCCGATAAGTAAAATTTTTCCTACCCAACAGCCCAACAAGTGTAACTTAATTCCTACTCTTTCCATAATGAAGACTAAATACAGGAAGTTACACTCCTAACCATACATCATATACAATGTGGCCTAGCAAGCCTTTTTTTGACTCATTACCATCCACTGGTTCTTCCGCCTTTCATTAATAAGGCCACATTTTTGCAGAAAAGCAACCATATAAAGTTTTTACTTTGTTCCTATTAAATGAATACACTTATTTCAATACAAAAGCAGCTTTTTTAGTTTCTATAGAAAAAACAAAACTTGCAAGGTAAGAAGTTCCTTTGACACAGATCAAAGATGCAGGCACAGGATTTCAGAGGTTTACCTAACTGGTGGAACTTTTACACAGTGTTCACATGCAGAAAAGGTGTTACTGCATTTAGAATATCACTGTTTCCTGACAGCAGTGAAAAAAAAGCAATACTTGATAATTATACTCAAAGGACAAGTAGAAGACACCTACGGATTTTGAATTTTTATTAAGAAGCTTAACAAAGAGCACTGTCCAAAAATATGAACTTAGGAGAGTGGGCTCCTTTCCCTCAATAGCCTTATTTTAGCCATGAAGTGACTTAATTTCTGTTCAATAATTCAGCTACAAGAGAAATAATAAATAAAGTTTCAATCCTAATGTAGAATTATTGAACTCAGTATTAATAATTAAAGAAATTACTCAGAACTGACTTTTTACCCTAACTATACCATGTTTCTGGCAACTACTACAGCAGAGACATCATAAGACATTAACACCCATTACGTGATAAATTACTATTCCTTTTGGTTGGCAGAAAAGTATGACAGGTGCAGTAAGATGGGTGTAAAAAGAGCCACTACACTGTCCTCGCCAAAAAGAGCAATAAAGACACAGACTGCACCAAGACTGCATTTCAATAAAAACTACTTTTGTGACAGATTTTAAAAAGCCCGAGAGTCTGCAGGTTTAAGCTACAACTGTCTTTGAGAGAAAATAACTCCACCAAAACAGAGATTATTTTAGATATACTTCCAATATATCTTTTGTAATTCACTCCCATATTATGTTGGCAAAACCAAAACTATGTATTTTATGAAATAAATCATCACCTAACAGGAAGCCACTTCTAGCTTCTTGGAAGGAAGAAAGAAAATGGTACCATTTTCAGAAAATACATTAACGCAAACACTGTCTGAGAAATATTATTATATCATTCTTAGGGTACAAAAGTATTCAAATTATACCAGTTAAACTGCACCACCCTGCTACTTCAGTAGCATTCTTAAGTTATTTTAGAAGAAAGCCATTCAAATCAGAAAAATGTAACGTTCAGCCAACCTCCTTCAAATGAACTTAACTTAAAAAGCAGTAGACTTTTTCTCTTCTTTTTCGAAGAAAAAGTCTGTGGGCAGTAAAAAACTTATTTACCACGGTCAGCTGAAGTCAAAAACTCTGCTGTTCTTTCACCATCCTATATGTAAGGATCTGAATCTCAGCAAAACCCTACTTTTGCACATTTACACTGGTGTAGGTACATTTATCGCTTGATAAAAATAAAACTAGCACTTTTGTTCTGTGTTTCCACACAGTCTGCATCACACATGACTTTTGTATCAGGAGTACAATAACTGTATTCCCATTATGCAGAAGGATGTAAGATACTAAAAAATTACTTACGAAAACAGATCAAACCATTGCTGTTTTGTGACAGACTCCTGACGAAGAAGTTTCAGAACAATAGGGCGCATGAAATCCCATTTGTCTTCAAACTGAAGTGAACCTTTATTCTAAAAGGAACAAAAAAACCATCGTTAATAAACCATTTTCTTATCTAAAGTTATCTTTAAAGATTGAAGTTTCTAAAGTTAACATAAAAATATTTTCTTCTCAGAGGTGTCCCTCAAAAGCTAGAGTTTGAGCTACACCACCGTAGCTGAACAATACTTTTCACAGTGTTATTTTAAAAAGTGAGAGCTATTATTTGTTTCAAAGAGAAACAGACTGCCAATTTCTTCATTTATTCACTGCATTAGCTACAGGAAACAAGTTCTAGCAAGTGTTCTTCACTTGTAGACGGAGTTATACACAGACAGCATGAATGATGCTTGGGTCAGCTTCACTGTTGCAGCAAAGATAGATGCCATGAAAGTCATGAGGCAGAGTTGCAAACCCATCTTGAATAAATTACCTTGATCAAAATGGCAGCCAGGCATCAGGAATTGTACCTGTGGATGCTGCCATGTATCCTTTTTCTCTCACCGTGTATTTGGTGTCAGCAGTAAAGAAGAAGGAAGGAAACAGTAAGGCAGGAGCTGCTGTATGACAGACTCCCTCTTCCTGTGGGTTAACTGGCCATAGGCAGTCTGAGTGCCAAGACTGTATCTGGTGCAGGTGAGTATTATTTACACTGTGCTGAAAAACTGAATCCAAGGTGGATTTTTCAAACTTACAACAAAAATTAAGAGGAGAGGTAAAGAAATTAAGTGCTCCTATATAATTCTGATTATTCTGAAAAATCTCACCATAGTATATAGAGTTTCATTATTAAAAAAAACCCAAAACACCACAACAACTTTGTGACAAGAACAGCAGTTCTACTGCATACATTGTGATTCTATTTGCTTACAGTTACACATTTTAAAAAGAAAAATCTGCAATTAAAAAACTACGTTGACTGAGAGCTCTGTGGCAGAAAGGCTACTGGTTATCTGCAGTGTTATGTTCCAATGCACTGTTTACTTTTGAACAGATCATTGTCCTGGTCAGTGATACTACATTTGACACAATTCACTTCAAATACAGCAAATAACTCAGTCTAGCTACTTGAAATTCTGACAAGTGCACTGTTGTACCACTAACATCGCTTCAGATAAACAAGCACAAGCAGCACACCACGTTCCCTGAACCATCCCCTTTTAATCTCTATGTGGAAATGTACAATTAAAACTGTTATTTTGTATTCAGAATAAGCACAGTTTGGCAACTGTATCCCCTGGTGCTCTTAAGTGCAAAGATACATCTTCAAGCTATAAAGATGCAACAGGAACCACAGTAACTATTTTTACAGCAACAGCACCTGGAGGCCTCACAGCATTATCAAACCACTGTGGTAGGTACTGAACATGGTTTTCATGGAAGCAGCCCCTGTTGATAAGTTCTATAAATCTTTCAACATAAAAAATAGAAAAATAAATTGTTTTAAAAGTCAGAGAGACAGTTTTGCTTATTCTTTCCCACTGTAGAAAAAAAATTAATTGAATGCATTATCTTTGAAAATCATCAACTACATGCTTTCCCCACACAGAGTTAGCTTTACAATTATTCCCTAAACTTTGATGCATTGCTCTAATCTTTCCTAGTCCTGTGAAAATTAATAGTTTTTACTTGCAGATACTTCTGTTCCAAGTCCCTCTTTGAAGGAAAATGAACTTGAAAGACCAGCTGCTGAACAGTTAGAACAGTTAGAAATTACAGAAAAGGCATTACAAAGCAAGTAAAAACAGCTCCCTCCTAAGTTTTCCTTTGGAGTGAAACTTCAGAGTAGATCCTGTAAGTTTTCTGGAAGAGGTAAAAAAATCTGGCTGCAACTTTTGAGAAGTGTAATTCAGCCTTTCGCTGAAGATAAAACCTAAATGCTCTGTCTTCATGCATAAGATTAGTTTCACTGTAAAACATGGAGGCGGGGATTGCAAAAACAACTGTTTATATGATTCAGACTGTGAATACCTACTTCATTCTAAGAAGCACACATAAAACCCCAGTTGTAAAAATGACGTATCCACTTGAAATGAACATTTGCCTACTTAAGAAGAATTCCTGAAAATAAAGCTTGTCCTGAAATGTCATTAAGGGAGTTTAGAACTTTGTTTCCTATACATAGGAGTACATTTTTTCCCCACATTTCCTCCTGTATTCCTTAATTAAGCAGAAGAGGAAATAAATTTAATGGATGAAAAATCCCACTCAACTAGACTATTCTTTAAGTTCAATAAACAATTCAACATCATCGAGACAGACTCATGCTTCCATGACCTTACACTTTTGTACTGAAATTACAGGAAGAAAGGGTCCATTAAATACCACCGTGTGTTGTTCACATTCATTGATTCTACTCCTCTTAGTGCATGGGAAGAAAACAAATTTTATAGTAGGAAAGCAGGACAAATGGTGGCAATCTTTAGCTGATACCAAAGTCACACATGCAATTTCTGAGCAGTACTTCCAGAGCCATCTTTCTTTCTTAGCTTGCCTCAAACCACGGTTCCCAAGGAAAGGTAAGCAGGATGGTAAGGCTTACCTTGGACAAGATAAAGTCACTTATCAAGTCTTCTCTGAAAACATGGACTACAACTAGAGCCATACCCTGGCTCAGTAGCCTTTCTAGAGTTTAAAAGTTAATTTTTGAAAAATAACTCCACTTATTAAATAATTTGTTTCAAAAGTCACTTCCTTAAATTTGTTCTTAGAGATTTCAAGTTCCAGTTTAACACTAAACTTTACTTGAAATACATACTACTTTACACCCTATATTGAAATATGTACTACAACTTGATTCTTCTCTGTTCTTCACTTCTATGCATGAACACTCAGACATAATAGATACAAAAAGGCAACACACCAAGACCTCCATGTCACTGTCCCCCTTAACCTTGAAATGTCTATTTGGACTTTCGGTGCTCTTTGCTATGTACTCTCTATATTTCAGGCCACAAAAAAATTCAGCCCTCATCTCTGCCAGATGCTCTGAACAGTACTGTAAAAAAACAACATCCTCTAGGTCTTACTGTACACCTTATCTGCATATGAGTAACATCTTCACCTTTACTACTTCATTGTTTTCAGACAGTATGTATATTAAGGTTAGTTCACAGGGGGATGAAGTAGGAAATATGATGTCACAGACTGAAATAAACACTGTCTGAATAATCTCTGCTACCAGCAGCTCTAAAAATCACTGTAATGACTGCAGCAAGTTCCTATTTGAAGCAGGAAAGTAGCCACAGGGAAAGCTTTCCTATGTAACTAACTAGCATGCAACATTCCCTAGCTTCTTAAGGATATCCTAAATGGAAATAGTCAGCAAGAAAAAGACAAACTTAAAATAAAGATCTGGAAACATGTACTTCAAGATGAAGAATTCAAAAATTTCAGATGTGTTTCCAGTTGTCAGTGACAGATAGTTAAAACTGATGCAATGGTAAACAATGTTTCTCATTTCATTTAAGTCCATGGAAAATCTGTTGCTTCCTTTGCTGCTTCTCTCCTAACACTGGGCTCATGCTGTAGTTCAGCTTGCAAGGATAGACTCCTGCATTTGCTGACAGACCTGCCAGCATGGACGCAGCTACAGGTTTTCTTTATGCTTCAATAAGCAGAGGTGCTTTCTGTTCCTGAAACAGCAGAAAAACTCAAGTGTCTTCATGTCACATGGCTGTAATTAGTTCAGACTTTGTCACTGCAAAGGGAACACATTACAAGTCCAACACACCCCCTGAAATGAAGTATCTCACTTTAAAAGTGTCACAGTCACATGTATGTTGAGACAAAAAACTCTAGGGCACTCTCCTAGAAATGGTTCAGTCACCTACCTGAAAGCCACAACCTCAGTCAGGGAGAGCAGCTCTTCCACAGGTAGGGCAGGCACCCTGATCATGTCACAGCTCTTACTAAATACTTCAATATTTCCACCACTTTACAATTTGTTGTATCTCACCAGGAGTCAATATATGATTGGTCATTCTAATTTTGCATTTAAAGAAGGCTCTCCAAGAATATGCTTTTTAGTACAGAAAAGAATTTATAACCAGGAAAATTATGCACAAGTAGAGTTTAAATGATGTCCTTTAAAATTGTGACAGCCAGGTTTGGATTCAGCTAGTATTTGTTACCAGCATAAGAAAAGAATATTTCACTTCATTTTCTCAACTGTGCAGAAAGCTGAACAAGGACGGGGTAAAACAAGAGAAAATGCTTAGTACCTGTTCATGCTGGCAAAACCAAGACCTGTCTATACCCAATTTGGATTTGATTATGCAGGTTTATTTGGAAGATATGGAAAAACCTCACAGATTTTAACACCTCTCCTTTCTTACCCTGTGATTTTTACTGGGCCCAGACATTGTTTTTTTCCTGTTAAACATGAAAGCAGAAGTACCTTGCACAGCCTTAGATGGCACGAGACACTGCTGATCAACACTAACCTGGAATCAACAGTTTGCTTCTCAGAGAGCACTCTCATGAGTGGAATTTGGGAACAAAAGACCTTACCTAGCTCCAATTTTCACACTGGTTTATTTTGCCATGAAAAACAAGGCCAAATCACCGTACAATCCTTCCTTCTGCAATACAGGAATCATACTTAATATTTTCATTAGAAAATATTAATAATTAGTAAGTTATGGTGCTTAATAACACTTGGACTGACAAGAAAGGCCTGTTTTAGAATAGGCATCTCTGCAGCATTTTACTAAAATACACTGTGCATATATAGCTTGTTGTCAATATAAAATATTGGTGATGCAAAGGCCACTTGCAGAAACATGGCTCATCAACACAAAGACTTCATTTTGGCAAGAGCCATCTCACAGAAGCAAGGCCTTTGACTCTATTTTCACTTACACTTATTACTCTTTCAAAATAGCTGAAGTGGAATGCTGACAAATCTCATAGGCCTACGTTTCTTCTATCTGCTATGGGCTACCCAACCATGTCTCATGAAAGCACACATCAGTCTTTCCAGAAATCTTCAAACATACAGCAGAGATGGTCTAAAACATTAACAAGTAGATAAAACTGCCTGAGCCTTGCTGTAAACATGTTTTTCCACAAAAAGGGTATTTCTTCTTACAGAAGGTTATTTTTTTTCACCCTTGTGCTTGAACTCCTCAATTTTGGATTTTAAAGTATTTAAAACTATGATCTGCTTAGATACCTAACTAACTCCTTATAGGCATAAAAATATACAGAAATTAATCAAAATTAACTTCCATTACATATCAATTTCAAGGAAGACTTTTTTCAAATTTATCTTTTTAATACTGGAACATTTTTTTTGATAACAGGAAGAAACAAGGTGATCAATTATTTCTCATTTCTTCACACTGAATGTCTCAGAGTAATAAATACAACCAGCAGATTTAGGCCAAATCTATACATCCAAACTAGGTCAGATTGCTAAAATGCAAGCAGCACTTCTTTGAGACCACCTTTAAAATAATACATAGTGCTGAACACATGGTTATGTCCATATTTATGCGTATTTTCAGTTGCTAACTACTCAGGTTAAGCAGACAGCCTTCCCAAGGCCTTTCACACCAGTGTAGTTAACTGGTGGTGTAGAAATACTTACTGGAGGCATTGGTAATAGTTGTTTCAAGTAGGCCTGCCTTCCCTGTGCTGGCATGGCCTCAGAGGCCATGCACAGCCTTCTTATACATACCGCAAGTATCAGGACAGGCAGTCCTGAGCTCAAACACTGGACTGTCCTACTGAAATCTTCTGTTCCAGCCTGCAGCAGCTTGGGGTGACTGACATCTGCCATCAAACGACGGGAAAGTGCCTGAAAACATCTGACTACAAAAGCAAAGCTGCTTAACGTAAGCGAAAGGCCTCCGTGAGTTTTCCCGTGCAGGAAAACTGGAGCCAACAAAAAAGCTGTAACACGGCGGCCCACCCCGATAACGACACCTGCCCAGGGCGAAGGCACTTCCCAACTCTTTGTTTAACTTAAAACTCATTTTCCACGCACCTGGCCCTTCCTAAATAAACAAAGGGAAGACACCGTGCCCTGTCTCACGGCGCGGCGTGTTTGGGGCGGCCGAGCCGTGCGGAGGGCGAGCCGTGGGGCGGCCGAGGGCTGCGGGGTGCTGGCTGCGGGGTGCTGGGTGCTGCCAGCGCCCGGGCCGGGCCGGGGCCAGCGCCACAAGGCCGCTCACCTCACGGAGGGCCGGCCAGGGGCAGCTCCGGCCCGCGGCACCCGCGACCCGACCCGGCCCCGGCCCTGCCCCGGCCCCGCCGCCCTGCCCGGCCCGGCCGGCCCCGCCGCC